>BLBF01000045.1:16218618-16234168 GCA_015471245.1 Laticauda colubrina
GTGGGATAATACCTGAAGGAAGCTGAACTGCATCCATGTAAATACCCGCAAAAACTTAAAAAAACAAATATATATATATATGCTTAGGGGGACTCCAGAATTGGAGAGAGAGAGAGAGAAAGAGAGATATGATAGATAGATGATAGATAGATAGACAGATAGATGATAGATAGACAGATAGATAGATTATATATATATATATGTATATGTGTGTGTGTGTATATGTATATGTATATGTATATATGTTTTTTTTTAAGTTTTCACGGGTACTAGACGAACTCAAAACAGAAGCCTGATGATGGCAGATGAGATTCTGCTGAAACGTTGCTACAACTTTAAAAGCACAACTACAATGACATGGGATAATACCCGAAGGAAGCTGAACAGCATACATACATACATACATACATACATACATACATACATACATGTATATATATATATAATAGATAGATAATAGATGATAGATAGACAGATAAATAGATATAGATTAGATTAGATAGATAGATAATAGATGAGAGAGAAAAATCATAGATAATAGACAGATAATAGTTGAGAGAGACAGAGAGTTATGATAGATTAGGTAAAATAAGATAGAGATACTGTATACAGATATAGAAGTTTTGGGGGACTCGAGTATTTTACATTAATTAACATGCTCAATATGTATGTGTGTATGTGTGTGTGTATATGCGCATATGCGCACGCGCACACACAGACCCTTTGTTTTCCTTCAAGAAATCAGTCACAAATTTCATTTTGTCCACGTGTCTCTATTAAGCCAGGGCTGTAAAAGGAAAGCTGTTGGGTTCAAGTAAAAATTCTGATTTAATGAGCCTGGAAATCAATTAGTAATCAGGTGAAATAGCAGGCCTTGAGCAAGTTACACAGAGGCCAAGGAAATAAGTATTTCCTAGACTGAGGCACTTCACGTGGACATCTTTTTCCCAGAGATGGGGAAAGAGTGGGGTCTGTATAAATGTAATGGGTGAGGATCCAGATGGATCCTAATTTCACTGTCTCAGTATATCCTACAGTTTTTATCTGCTATTCCCTTCCCTGAAGGAGCCAATACATTGCTAGCTCTTGGAAACCAGCTTATCTGCTGCACCCAAATAGCATCCTGAAGCCCTCCATGCTAAGTGTCCGGTAGAGGGGGGGGGGGAGTCTGCTATGGTAGGAAATTGGATTAGACAAGTGTGGAATTTCCCACCGAGAAAACTGTTAGCAATGATTGAAGCGTCGTTTCTTCAGCAGTTTGAGTTAAATCCAGTGTAAAGTTCTAAATGAGCCACTGGCTTCATATTATTCTGAAGGGAGCAAAATTCTGCAAAGCATTTAATGCTTCGTTTCAAAATTGAGAATGATGCAACCAAACCTATAAATAAGAGGATCAAAATATATTGATGATGATGATGATTATGATGATGCAACCAAACCTATAAATAAGAGGTTCAAAATATATTGATGATGATGATGATGATGAAGATGATGATGAGTCATCTGCAGCCTAAAACTGGTGAAAAGCTCAGTTCCTAACCAAAGACCTAAGAATGATAAAGTAGTGCCTAAGGATGTAGGCAGTTCCAACCAAAGTTTTTTTTTTTTGGTAAAATTAGGGCATTCAGTTCCAATAAATCCATCATATCAAAATATTGAGGGATTCCTTTAGGTATTGCTCCAAGGGCTCCAATCAATTATCTGCATTTTTATTTATGTGTTGCCACAATCAAGGGTGATTATCTGCAGTTTTTAATTTGTCAGTTTTGCAGTGGAAAGTCTCACAAATCTTTTCCACTCTATTTCCAATGAATGTATTAGATTTACGAGGGATCTTCCTTATTCTGCCCACACTGAAGTCAACACATTTGTGTATTGCCCCATGATATATCCCCTTCGTTTAGCTTTGGAGGACACCAAACTTGGGAAAATGCTATTTGAGTTTGTTTCTGCTTTTTCATCATAATTTGATTGTGATATGGCTCCTTCCTTTCTTTTTTTGCTATGAAATCAAGATAATCTAAATGTGATAATCCATAAAACCCAAAGTCAAAATTACATTCTTTTCTACATCAGGCACAAAATTCAGAAGGGATTTCCATGTGGAAACAAAAGTACTTATGTTCTTTTCGTTAAAAAGAGTAGTCATTTTATAGAAATGACTTGTTCATATTATTCTCGAAAATAAAAACAAAAAGCTGTAATTTGATGGAAGTCAATGCTTCTTTTTCTTTTCTTTTCCCTTCCTTTCCCTCACTTCTCTCTCCCCTTTTCCTTCTTCTCTCACTGCTCTTTTATTCATTTTTGTATTTTGCATTTTGTAATACTTTATAACTTAATAAAAATGTTGGACCAAAAGGTTAATCTAAATGTTGGATATGGTACAAGCCCATATATGCAATATATGCAATCTAAAGGTGGTTTCCAAGTTGTGTTGAATTCTGGGTCAGATTGACTTTTGAAAATACAAAGCTATTTTGGTTATCCTTCTGAAGAGAGAATATTCACTTCTCCTGGTGGAAAGGATCTCTTTTTAAGGCCTTTCAAGATTGAATTTAAGGGTGCTTACCTCTGTTTTAAAAAAGCATTTTTTTTGAAAAAAAATTAATTATGTGAATACAACACAATACATCCAACTTATCCTTGTTATACATCAATACATTTTACTTCATCATTTGTAATGCCCTTATTAAAATATTAATTACAAATTAATCTAAGCATAACACCCAATATTTAGAATTTGTCTTCTATTATATATTCCATTTATAACATTTATTCCATGTTTTATAATATTTAGACGCTCCTTTGTCTTTTATTTCTAAAATTAACAGATTCTGCACACTCCATCATTCTTTCAAATTTGGAAGCATGGGAAGGAAATACAGACATGTGGGACAGGGCAGGGAAGTGAAAATTGCAAAAAGGTTGGAGGGAAGACAGAAATATGGCTTTGGAATTTGCATTTTCAGTTCTCTGATGGTCAAAGACAAAGGAAAAAAAAAAAAACCATGTTAAAAATCCCACTGGGTCAAGGTAAGCCCGAATTGTCTAATTCACATCATCAACACAGGCAATTTGAAATTGTTTTGCCATCTTGTGGAAGCAACTTGGCCAGCCTCCCTGCGCTATTTAACTGAAAGCTGAGCGTAAGCCTCTTCAATGACAGCCCTGAGATTTCCCATCACAATCACATTTACTTTCCTCATAAATTATCACTGCTTACCCTGCAGTGGGCCGGGATGGGAATTTAAAGCCTGATGCTTAAGTGCCATGTGAGCTGCACCCCTGAATCAGGGGTATGAGTGATTTTGTTGTTTTATAATATAAGCCAAAGGAGCAGCAAGCACACTCAAAACCCCCTTACAGAACCTTCCAGGATCACTTTTGTAGCCTGCAGAGGCCATTCTTTTGTGACACAAACAGAAGGGTGTTTTCTTTGCATTTAGAGTTATTTCAGGGGCTTTAAAAGGAACAGCAAGTAACAAAGCCTTACCGATGCATGAAAACCACCATTTGAACTCTTTCCCCGTAAATACTCCTGGAAGTCACCAAACTCCCAACCTCTGAATATGGACCTTGAGTTGATGGCTTTTAGCCTGTCTTGTCAGAGAAGAGTATTTGTTGTTTGCTGAGCTAATGAATAAACCACCATTGCACTACAACGGACCTGGACTTTGTATTCATTTCAGGAGAAATCTTCACTACTCAAGGACTGGCTGAGAGAAAGTGTGGAATGTACTTCTGGTCCCCCCCCTTTCCCGCTTATGGCAACTCAGAAACAGGCATGTTTTACGAGTTGACACCATGGCTTACACTTCACAGAAAATAGCCCCACCTAGCCTGCTAAGCACAAACCAGCTTACAAAGTCCACCATGAAAGAACCCCTTTGCAATTGGTAGTAGATCTCACAAAGGAAAGATTGTCCTAAATATAAATAAATAATAATGGTCTTCCAATAATTGAAAGACTGTCACAGGGAAGAGGATCTGGATTTAATCTCTGTGGTCTCCAAGGGCAGGACAACAACCGATGGGTGGGAACTGTACAGAGATTTAAAATAAGGAAGAATGCTAAGATATAAGATAAGAGCTATGAAGCAGCAGACAGCCTGTTCTCTGAAGTTGGAGTTCTCAATCAGCAAAGGTTATTTTCTGTTTTGAATATGTAGAGTTTCATCACAGAATAGAATTCATTTATATCATATACAATCTCAGACCAATAAAATGCAAATATAGAATTTAAAAATTGTATTTGAGATGAATTATACATCTGTTTTGTTTATAACAAATGAAACATGTGGGTTAAATGAGCATAAATAATAAAAATGTAATGTGCATTAGTCTAAGACTAAATCTAAAAGGGGTTTTGAAGCTGTTAATTGAGAAATGATGCATGTTTCAAGGGAGGGAGAGAGGGAGGGAAGGGAAGGGAAGGGAAGGGAAGGGAAGGAAGGAAGGAAGGAAGGAAGGAAGGAAGGAAGGAAGGAAGGAAGGAAGGAAGGAAGGAAGGAAGGAAGGAAGGAAGGAAATATTATCCCGACCTTTGTGCTGCATGAGACTACCTAAGTTGGCTATTCAAATCTGAGGACTGTGAATTACAGTGTAGTATAAGCAGATCAGCAATTAAACCAACACACACACACACACACACACTTTAACCACAATTCAAACAAGGATTCCCAAGACATAAAGGAAATTAATTTATCCAAAAGCAACAGCATGATAATGCACTATATAAAAATAAATGAAGTTTGATATCTTGTAAAACACTTCATCTAACACCAACGCTTAATAGGTTTCCAGATGCAATTCAAGATGCTGGTTTTTACTGTGAAGACTTGCAGGCTTGGGCCCAGGTTACTTACAAGGCCATCTAATCTCTCATAATTTCCATCCGCCCCACCAGAATTAGGGTGGACACGTCCTGGTGGGACATGTCTGTGAAATAGTGTCATCTATTTGGACTCAGGAGGCATGTCTTCCTGTCATTACAACTGCCCTACTGAACAGTCTCAAGGCTTGGATAGTCCTAAGCCTGTTAGCCTTCTAGATGGTCTTGAAGACTTGGCCTTTTCTGAACTCAGCACATATGGTTTACTATATGTATGGTTAATTTTGGCGTCTTGGTTCAATGACATTTTTTTGGTGTTCGTGTATTCTAGATTCTAGATTTTTTTGACACCAAGAGCCATTAGGTTGAGATAAACGGTTTTATAAGAAGGAGGGAGGGAAGGTGGAAGGAAGGAAGATGGAAGGGAGGAAGAAAAAGGAAGGAAAGAAGAAAAGAAGGGGTATCTGCACCCACTGACCTTTTACTCTAAGTCTTCTTTTGACTCTAAAAATGTTCATATTGCTCCTAGAAATTTCTCAAGGCATTCCAGAAGTTTAATTGCACTTTTAAAAATCAGGAGTAGTTACACACTCATGTTAAGGGACAGTGTCCTCTGATCCTAACATTAATTGACCCATGACTATGAATTCATTCAACAGCATAGTTGAGAATGATAATCTGTGATTTGAAATTCTCTTGAGAAACATGATAGGGCAATCTAGGAAAAAAAATAAATCCCTGCAAGTCCAGCTACCAGCCATAGGATGCCAACGGGGTGTAGACGGGGTGTGGAGGAAATAATTTGGACCTGCATGAACATGCAAATTCCTGCATCTAGTATACTTAACATATTTAACAAATTAATTTATTTTCTGAATCTGTGTTACCAATATACTCTCTGGTTTTATGTACTGTATTAAGCCCCTCCCCCCTTTCTCCCTCTTTCTCTTTCTCTCTCTTTCTCTTTCTTTCTCTCTCTCTCTTTTTCTTTCTCTCTCTCTTTCTCTCTCTCTTTCTCTCTCTTTCTCTTTCTTTCTCTCTCTCTCTTTCTCTCTTGTTCTTTCTCTCTTCCCCACTTTCTCTTTCTCTCTTTCTCTCTCTCTTTCTCTTTCTCTTTCTCTCTCTTTCTCTTTCTCTCTTTCTCTTTCTCTCTCTCTTTCTCTCTTTCTCTCTTTCTCTCTTGCTCTTTCTCTTTTCCCCACTTTCTCTTTCTCTCTTTCTCTCTCTTTCTCTCTCTCTCTCTTTCTCTCCCCCTCTCCCTCTCCCTCTCTTTCTCTTTCTCTTTTTCTCTCTCTCTTTCTCTCTCTCTCTCTGTCTTCCCTCCCTGCCTCTTTCTCTTTCTCTCTGTCCTCCCTCCCTCCCTTCCTCCCTCTCTCTCTCTTTCTCTCTCTCTCTCTTTCTCTCTGTCTCTCTCTCTCTCTCTTTCTCTCTCTCTCTCCTCCCTCCCTCCCTCTCTCTCTCACACACACATTCACACATAAGCATACACACACAGAGAGATATATATACACAGAGGCACAAGATTAACATAATCACATCATTCTCCACCCCATCTCATCTCTCACACACACACGGCACAAAATTAAGAAACAAGATTAGAACTAATGAAATGAATAAAGTTGTGTGAATGCAGCCATTAGCTTTCTAACTATATGGGTGAAATGTGTTTTGTGAATACAGCCTATATATATGTGTAATAAAAGTGTTACTTTTTTAAAAAAGAGAGTGATAATAGCAAGACATAGGAACCCTGGTTCACATTTATTACGAGGTATTTCTATTTGGGAAAACTTTTCCATTTCATGTTCTGCTTTGCCTTCATTTGCTAAGAAGGTCCCCCATTTAGATAAAATCACCAATTGCTTCAATTAAACATTTCTAAGGAGTTATATGAAAAGATACCAATATAGCCTATAATTTCAGGTTGCCTACAAGACATCTTGCAAATCCCCCCCACCCCAGTTTCTCAAGGCAAAGATATAGATGGCTATTTCTTTGTGGACAGAAAGATAAAAGTCTCCCATAAAACCCAAAATGGTTTAAATTAAATACAATTAAAGTGTAAATCTTGGCACCCATTAACATTTCAGGTCCATTAGATTATTTTATCTATCGCCATATTAAATGCTCAGAGGCTGTGCTAGGACTTTAACATTTGGTTCGGCTTTAACTTGATATAAATCTTGTGCATGTTGATTATCAAGCACACATAACCACATCATATTCATATTCTCTCTCTCTCTCTCTCTCTCTCTCTCTCTCTCTCTCTCTCTCTCTCCCCCCATCTCTCTTCTCTCTCTCTCTCTGTCTCCTCCCTCCCCTTCTCTCAAGTTTTCACTAACTTTGTGAACATGAGTGGAAATTACATCAATCATACCAATTTCTGGAAGGATACTGTTCCAGGTGCTGTGATAGAAAATCTACACCATCTATGTCCCTGATAGAGGATACTGTTGAAATGAAGGGACTGGAAGTACCTATTTATAAAGCACTAATGATATCACACTTGGAACCCAGTTCTGGTCACCGCAACACAAAAAAGATACTTGAGACCCTAGAAAGAGTAAAAGAGTACAGAGAACAGCAACAAAGATGACAAGAGATGTTGAGACTAAATTGTATAATAAATGGTTGTGGAAATAAGGCATGTCTATTCTAACAAAGAGAAGGACTAGGGGTGACATAATAGCAGTCTTCCAATATTTGAGGGGTTTTATTTAATTTATTTATTTTTTGTTTGTTTGTTTGTTTGTTTATTTATTTATTTATTTATTTGTCAGCCATGCATTAGACAACAAATATAAGTACAAACATGATTATTAATACATGAAATGGATACGAATAAAAGGGAACATTAGAACAGGGACGGTAGGCACATTGGTGTGCTTATGCACGCCCTTTACAGACCCTTATATAGGGTTTCCTGTTTGAATAGGGGATCAAATGAGAAGACCTTTCCAATCTTGTTCTTCTATGTTTTATGTTCTACGCTCTCTCTCTCTCTCTGCCTGATATCATTGGAGGAGCTAAAACTATTGGAGATAGCCAGTCCCTCAAATATTTCAGCCCTATGAATTCCACTCAGAGGCCAATCTGCTCATTTTTTTTTCACACTGAAAATGCTCTTGTAAATCAGCTAATCAGAGGATTCAACCAATTAAATAATCGATTCAACATTATTTAAAGCTCTGTTAATACTTTCACTTGGAATGGTCTCATTGACTTTTATACCTAACAAAACCTTTTTTAATTAAAAAGTTCATCAATCAATTTATCTAGCATCCATCTCCGAACTTCATACACATCTTTTTAATTCAGATTCAAAAATCATGATGCTTTGGCCCAGTTTCCTCTCCAATAAAAATATTCAGTTAATTAACAAATTAATGGACAGACAGAAAGACAAATAAACTCTTTGTCAAAGAAAACTTTGTTTCTTATGATTTCACGGACAAGTCCATATAGTTTTCTTGACAATAATACAGAAAGGGTAGCAGTACCAATGTTATAAGCTGCAAAATTTTATTATCTTGAAACATTTTCCCATTTGTCTATCATAAAAAAATATTGGTTAGACTTCTCCTGTCCATGCAACAGTTGTTAGTAAATTATTTTTTTTAAAAAAAAAACTCCACCCTAACAAGCTTAAAGTTAAATTGGGTGCTACTAATGAAATTATCCTGTTAAAAAACTTTGTGTAACTTAATCTGATCAAAATTAAGCTTCCTCATTGTTTTGGATTTCCTAGTAGTATCTCAACCAAATGTTAACCAGATTGACCCTACCTAATGTATGATCAGACAAGAGGCTACCATTTTAGACAAACATACACAACATTAAGATGCATAATAGAGATGTAACACAATTCATTCTTCCGATTCATTTGATCTTCACAGCAAACCTCCTATAGAAACTGAACAAAGAAGACCAAAGCTTCTTTGATGCACGTCATGGAAAATTTCTTGTATCATCTTAGTTGAAAAACATATCAAAAAACAAAGCAGAGGTGATATTCAGCAGGTTCTAACCAGTTCTGGAGAACCGGTAGTGGAAAATTTGAGTAGTTCAGAGAACCGGCAAATACCACCTCTGACTGTCCCCCCCCCATCTATTCTCTGCCTCCCATTGAGTCCCAGATGATCGGCTGGGTCTTCTTTGGTTGCCCTGCACAGGAGAACGGAGCTGGAAAGCAGGTTAGTGGGATGGGGAGGGAAGGGGGATTTCACAGTAACCTTCCCCTGCCACGCCCACAGAACCAGTAGTAAAGAAATTTGAATCCCACCACTCAAACAAAGATAAAGCTGTTCAGCTACGAAGCATAGCATCATATTTAGCTGCAAGAATACCTTTAGAGTCCACAAATTCCCATAGTGATGATAAAGAGTATGCGGGGAAATAAGTCAGTGTGCTAAGCAGTTTTTGTGACTGACCACAGCCGAACAGCATCCATAGTCATTTTGTGAATGTGCTCTATAGACACAAAATATCGAATCTACCCTCATTCCAAAAAGATTCTCTATCTATGAAATAGAAACGATGAGATTTATGGAAGGATCCATCTCCTCTGATCAGTAACTCTTCTCCAAGTTCACCCAATTTCTGGTTGATTTTGATTTGGAAATAATTGGGTCTGCAGACAGGGCACAATCTCCAAAAGTCAGCTCTTCCCACCTGCATTCTTTTGAAGGAGCCATTCATATTCTCTGCAAAGATCTCAATGGGACTACCCCAAAGAGAGAGAGAGATCTCAGGAACATAATACCTGCTTTCAAACTCATCTACTTGAACAACTGAAAACGTCTGTTCTTGGAGCATTCACTCTACAATCTTCTGTATATGTATCCACCCATGAAATTTATAAATAGAAATAGGAAGGTGCTGTCACAAAATAGCCAAATATTTTCATTATTTCTTTTTAACCCGCATTAAAATCTGGGCTAAGTTAGAGCAATGAACATTTGTGTGTATTTTTGTGCATAAATGAATGCCCTTCTGGTCTTGCATATTTTATGTTGCAAATAGCTCAAGATGTCTATTTTGAGCCATGTGCAATATAGAGTGCAGTTTCTTTTGACCAAAATTACACATACATGTCTTTTATTGGCCACCAAGGAAGAGTCTTGAAGATTTTAGTTTCAGGAATTGGGGTAATAGCATCATGAAACCATGCACCCTTTTCCTTCTTAATCCCAATTATTGCTGAAAGCCACAGTTGTTGAATCCTTAGGGATCCTAAATTCCTGGTGCAATTAACATCTTGTATTCAAGACCTCTTTGTGGTTTTAAGAGGAAATCTGTCCCTAGCTGGATAAGCCCTACATGATCTTTTGTGCTAAGTGGGAAGAGATTCCTTCCTTCCTTCCTTCCTTCCTTCCTTCCTTCCTTCCTTCCTTCCTTTCTTCTTTCCTTCCCTCCCTTTTTTGTTTCATCTAAGAGTAAACCTTCATTTACCAGGTGGCTGAGTAGAAGTCTTTCCCAGATGATTATGGAGTTCCCCTCCAACCAGAATGTGCCTGCTAGCAAGTAGAATTGGAATGGGGACTTCAAAGTGTTAACAAGACGTATGAAGACTTAATGGATCTGAATCGTTTTACAGCTTGGTATCCTTGCAAAGGGGACCTTGAGCAGGCAATGAAGAAATAAATAAACAAATGAATAAAAGTGCAATCCAATATGTTCCTGGGGAAAAAGAAAAACACTGAAGGGGAACCGAAACAAAATAAATTAGTATTTTTTTTTCCTCCACTGCTTGAATTGATTCCTAAGAGCATCAGGAACTCAGGCAAACATATCCAATATAAAAAGGGAAATTAGGGAGAGAATTAGGCCATCAGATATGGTTTAAGATAATTCACACACACACACACACACTGCAACTGAACAAGTTCTGACATCTTCCCCAAAGTAGATGTCACCAGACTGCTGATATTCTGCAGATTTATGCCCACTTATGCTGGTGGGGAGCTCCCTTCAAACTTACCCTTCAAAAAATTCATACAATATGCTAGACCAATTTGGAATGGGTCAGTTTCTGAGTTCAGCCTGCTGTCCCAGCCATTCCCATATTTTGCATGAATTGGGTCACTGCATTAACAATTCACTTCAGTTATCTTGTAGAGTTCAGTACAGCCTATCTGCTGCTTAAAATAGTGACCATTTCTACCCTACATTTTGATAAGGGCCAAACAGGTTTGCTGAATGCAGGAGAAAGAACCACATTGAAACAGAGCTGTGATGGTATTATAATTTTATACTAAACAATTAGAGCGTGTTATGGCATTACCGTAAATGATTACAAAGTTTGCCCTTGATTAATTCTATGATTCTAATAATCCATCTTTTTAACAGATCCTCTGATTGATTACATTTATATAGTCTGCATATCACCTCCCTGCAAATCAATAGCTATTCTCCTACTCTAGGGAAGAGTTGAGATAATTTATGATTTAGGAAGGAAAACCAATCTGTAGGTTTTGATAAGCATATCCCAATAAAATGCTGCTGAGGAGAAATCTTATTACCATTATACACACAATGGCATCCAATGTGTTGAGTGGTAGTGTTTTATTTTTTTAAATTAAAATGTAGAGAAGAGGTTCCCTGGATAGACGATGAAAAGAAGCCAAGGGACCAAATATGACAGCACAAATGGAATAACCCAGTTCCTAGATTAATGTAGAAATTATCCTATCTAAAAGTTATTATTTTTACAAATACGATGCATACATTCATTCATACATGCATAATTGTGTTGATCAGGAATGTTCATATTTGGCTACCAGTTTCAGTCAGCTTCCAAAAGACACAAAAATTGCTTGGCAAAAATAAGCTGAAGACACTTAAAAATAGCTAAATTTGGACCATACATCCTTCTGTAGTTTTTTTTTTAGAAATCTACTTTATTCATACATTTGTTTTGCAATATGCTATAGTATGTGTATATACATATGTATGTATCCCTAATATATATATTCCATATGCATTTTCCAAAACCTATATTTCTATCCTATGTACACACTTGTTAACCCTATTTTTTCTTCGTTTCTATGTCCAATTATTTCTATCTCTCTGTTTCTCTGTTTTGGGGAATATATATATATTTGTATCCATCTTATTAAACTATTTTCCCTATCCTGATCTGTACTGCATGAATTTTTGTAGATACCTCCCTTAGGCATACATGGTTCTGAGCTGTGAAATAGAATTTGACAGATGCTAAAGGATTTATTGTTTTCGTCCAAGCTGTGTTAGATTGCAATTGAGTAGATCAGGACATTTTTGAATGAAAAGGCAACCTGATGGATTTCTCTATCTATCTCTGTCTGTCAGACCTTTCACTGGGATGGACCTGACCACACACAAGGTGGCCAGGGAGAAACCTGTACAACTCTTTTGTTTCAGATTGCTACCTTACTTGCATTTAAAAAAAGAGATGGGATCATCAGATATCAATTATTTATGCTGTAGAATTTTGTGGTTTTCTTTGCTAAGAGATTCCTTCCCTCCCTCTCTCTTCCCTTCCCTTCCCTTTCATCATTCTCCTTCCCTTCCCTTCCCTCCCCTCTCCTTCTTGATTCAATCATGTGTTCTATTCTGTTGGGGGATGGGCACTATTGAGGGAACCCCAAAGGAGTTCTACGGTATGTCCAAGACCAGGATGTCCAGAGCAAAGAAAAAGTTCACTGCAGTAGGGTTACTATAGGGTTACAGGATGATTGTAGTTTAGACAAAAAATCATATCCATTTAGATATCAAGCTGATAATCAAAGGCCTGAAGGTAAATCAGTCGAAGTTTTGTACTTCATTACTCTGAAGGCTACCATCATCCTGCATAATATCAGCTATGTTATTTTCCATCTTAAAGCAATGACAACAACAACAAAGCTGTGGTCTATGAATATACAATTCTTCTTCTATGATTTACTTTACTCATTTTAAGAAAAATCTAAAGCAGGAAATATGTATTGTAGCAATACATAGGTGTAAGTATTGGGCCACAATGGAGAGTTTTCTAATGAGTCCCATTGAGACTATCAAGTTGAGATGGCATCAATATGATTGAAGCCTAGATCTAGCCTCCATTTATGTTTCTTTCAATCCCTCAACGTATTGTTTCTTTATGGCGAGTTGGGGATAATTTAAAAGGCTGCTAGATTCAGTGACCAATGCTTCTTTATGGGGAAGAGATGTTCCAATCAGGAGTTAATAATACCCTAACCAACCTTCGGAGTTCTTGAGCAACATGTGGGGCTAGTAGGGATCAAGGTGTCATATTGAGTGATTCCAAAAGGGATGTATAAATCGGGATATAACCGTGTTTAACAAAGGGAGGTAATAGCTTGTGTTGAGAAGAGAATAAAAATGCAAGTGTTCCTGTCTACAATTGAAACAGAAATTCACCTGCATCACCACTGAATATTAAATATTGCACCCATTATCACCTTGCTTTGTTTGGTCTTGGTCACCAACTGTTAGAAATCATTATGCAATTGAACCCATCAATGAATTCATTAGTTAATGTTCATATAGTACTTTGAACATCTAGACACCTGTGGAGAAGCTATTTCTGTTATTATTAATTTCCTTCCAACCCTACCAATGATTCTAGAAATTTTATGTGTTCTGAACCTCCTGACACAACATATTTTCAAGCCACCCCAGTTAAATCTTTAGGAGTAAAATAATACACAATGCGTAAAGCTGCAAACTGCAGCTAAGAAAGAAAACTAACTTAAAATACAAAGAAAATCTACAACTTGATGACCATGAATTAGGTGCCATTCTCCTTCTCAAGTATTCTACCCCTGTCAAGCCTGAGATTTAACAGAATAACCGAATTGGAAGGGACCTTGGAGGGTCATTTAGTTCCTGCTCAATCATTTCAGACAAGTGTCTATTCGGTCTCTTCCTGAAAACCTCCATTGATGGGACACCCACAAATTCTGAAGGAAAGACATTCCACTGGTTGACTGTTTTCACCATTAGAAAATTTATCCTTAGCTCTTGGTTGCTTCTCTCCTTGATTAGTTTCCATCCACTGGTTCTTGTCTTGCTTTCTGGTGCTTTGGAAAATAGGCTGAACCCCTCTTCTCTGTGACACTCCCTCAAATACCGCAACTCTGCTTTCATATCTTACCTAGTCCTTCTTTTCACCAGACGAAACATACCCAATTCCTGCAGCCGTTCTTCATATGTTTGATTTATATAAACATATATGAAAACATGTTTGATATGTTTTCATATATGTTTCATATATTTGCCAACTTATCAATTCCCTATCAACAATGCTCTTGTTTCTCATTAAATCCTGGACTCCAGGGATTATAAGAGAAGAAACACCAATGTTTCAGATCACAATGGCTGTGTAAGAGGTAGACTGTAAAATATGGGTTCACAAATCTTAAGAAATCCAAGTGCCTCATATTTGAACAGTCTGAAATGTTTAGAAAATTAACCCAAATACCAAATTCTTTTTATTGCACCTGGGAAAGAGATTGGCAATGGAGGTGAAAAGTTTTTTGTGACCTTAGTGAGAAAGAAAAGAAAACAGATCAAAGTTCTCTGAAACAAGGCAAAATGACTTTTCTTTCTAGTTTTCGCTCAGCATCATTAAACATGGCTATGTGCTTTGCATAGGGGCTGCCCCAGCCAATTCCACTTCCTCTCGTGTAAACATGAATAAAAGCTTCTGTCACTCATAAAAACAACATGGCATCAAGTTCATTTTTAAAAGAGATTTGGGCTTCTTCTCAAAAGATAGGCCTGTTCTTCTGACCTTTCAGCCCAAGTTCTTCATTTGGCTCTTGTACCAAGCTGCATTTTAATTTTTATTTATTTATTTATTTATTTATTTTGATTTGTCAATCGCTTACAAGATAATAGGTATAAGTATATACATAGTTGTGAATACATGGATACATATAAGAAAAATAAAAGAAACAATAGGACAGGGACGGTAGGCACGTTGGTGCACTTATGCACGCCCCTTACAGATCTCTCAGGAAAGGGGTGAGGTCAATAGTAGACAGTCTAAGGTTAAAGTTTTTGGGGTTTGTCACTTCAATA
Source organism: Laticauda colubrina (assembly GCA_015471245.1). Taxonomy (NCBI): domain Eukaryota; kingdom Metazoa; phylum Chordata; class Lepidosauria; order Squamata; family Elapidae; genus Laticauda; species Laticauda colubrina. The sequence goes on from BLBF01000045.1 coordinate 16,233,515, forward strand.
TTTCAAAAAGCAAAACCTGTGCATGTGAGGACAATTGAAGCTTGTTAGTTCACCAGGATGGATGCTTTTTATTATTTGCAAAGGAGTCTTCTCCCAGGTTCACCCTCAACGAAATGACAGGAATTTTTAAAACAAAACCATTGTGGCTTTTTTTGTTTTGCTTTTCAGATGGGTACAAAGTATTGGATAAGTAGATGGATCCTATTCCCTCTGCCTCTGAGCTATCGAAAGTCAGATTAAAACAGAGATGAGGCTTTTGAGTTGTGGCAGATGCCAACCTCCCAACTAGCAAAGTGAATTACTCTGGTGATCAATGGTTAAAGACAGGAGTTGTAGCCCAGCAATGTTTGCTTGTTTGCTTGATAGAAATTATAAGGTTTTCCATTCCACGTACAACTCAGGGCACTATATACAGCTTTTTTAACCACCACCAAATATAATATGAGGCCCCTTTTCTCTATACAACCTTTCCCTTACATAGGAAGAATCCTGCTGGATCAAGCCAAACACCCAATCTAATCCAGCAATCTGTAGGATCATCAGATATCTTCTGACTGCATGCCATCAAATTGCTTTCAACCCTTAGTGAGAAGATGATAGATAGATAGATAGATAGATAGATAGATAGATAGATAGATAGATAGATAGATAGAT
>BLBF01000045.1:16246646-16267437 GCA_015471245.1 Laticauda colubrina
CTCTACTCTACTCTACTCTACTCTACTCTACTCTACTCTACTCTACTGTATTCTATTCTATTCTATTCTATTCTATTCTATTCTATTCCCCCCAAGATCCCTTTTAGCTCTTTTCTGACACATACTTAGAACACTAACATCTGGCTAAGATACTTTTAACACTATCAACCAGTAACATCAAACATATCCCAAGATCTTGGGAAGGACTTGAGAGGTGGAAAAAAATGCCAAATCCTGTCTAAATATCTGGCTGACCATGTGACCAACCATAATATTAATCTGATCTAATAGAAATGATTTTTAATTGCTTAACACAGAAACAATGAAAGTCTAAAGAAACACTGCTGGTTTTATATCTTTAGTATGACAAAGTAAATATGAAGATGAAAAAATAATCTGGAACAACAGAAAATATGGTTACTTTAGCTAACTTTTTAGAAATCATCACCTAAATCATCACTATTTTTTTTCTGTGGGAAAAAGAGAACTATTTAGACATTCCTGTTTTTCAACAACACATTGTTTAAAAGATGTAAAAGGTCTTAAATTTTATTTTATTTACTTTTGTGAGAGGCTTTCTTATTTATTAAATATATGTCTTTAATGAAAATAGTTCTTTTTTCCCTTTGGGAACAAAAGCTGTACCAACTGTTGAGATCTTTTGTTTAAGAAAAAGAAAAGAAGGGACTATTGTAACAGCTCATTATCAGCCATTTACTGATTCATCAGTTTCTGCCTGAATGGTTTAAAATGCACACATGGAGTCCTGATGGCAAACACAACAGTGCAGGCTGGTGGAAAATAAAAAGAAACCAGTGTTTACAACTGGTTTACAATCCAATGATTGAAAATATTTAGGCGCAATCACAGGGTTATTGTCTTTTAACAATCAAATGGCATCAAAACACAGAAAGGAATAATTAGATGTCAAGTATTTTGGCCAGAGAACAAAACTGTATATGTATGGTACAAGAGATGAGCCAATATTTTCAAATACATACAAACACACCACAGACAGTACCAAACACACCCTAATATCCTTCTTTTCCTTCGCAGATTAGAACAAACTGATGTTCACAAAAGATGTCCTTTCCAAGTGGTAAATTAGTCAGCTATTGGTTAAAAGCCATCATCCGAATGTGTTTTTTGGGGGCGAGGCAGTATTTCAATGGTTACAAGGGCAGAATTACAAAGGAGGGTTAGGATAAAATCTGTAGTAAGTCATGAAACTCATAGGGATTCTCACACTAAGTTATTCATAACATTTGTCAAAATAGGAAGGGAAAGAAGAGGCTCATATCAAAACAATCTGAACGCTATCTCAGGGTTCAGTCTCTGGTACATCATACAAACCACAACAACTACAGGTAATCCCCATGACTTTGCTTGTTAAAAGTTCAGACATGACAATCACATAACTTGGCATATTGCAACCATGTTGGTTGTCAAGTGTTCAAAGTTTGATCACATGACCATGGGAATGGTGTGACAGTTGTAAGTGCGAGGACTAATCATAAATTCATTTTTAAATCTGTTGTAACTTGGAATGTTCACTAAATGAATGGTTGTAAGTCAAGACTATTTGTAAATTGTACTGATGAAAAACTCAAGGCCAGGTTTTGGAGCAACTATTTGCACGCACAAACTTCTTCAAAACTCTACTTGACTAATCCACAGAAACTCCCTTTTATGACCCTGTAGTCCCATCACAAGTGGATAATTACTCCTCACTTGGATTTCAACTGCATCTGTAGGAGAAGAGCTGGATGGCGAAGTTAAATGAATTATCAGTCTAGAGTTGTTATGTTCCCACAAATGGTCCAAATCCTCCTGAATTACACTGAGCCATATCTGGTGCCAATTTAATGCTGAACTTTAGTTGAGTAGATTTTTGTGTGTAGGCTTGAGTAATAAATCTTCTGAACTGCAACTTAACGTATAGTCCTGATTCTTTGTGCCTGACAGGATCTTTCCTACCAAAAAAGGGGAACGTTCACATCAAATGTTGGCTGCTGTCAGTAACAATTGTAAAGAAATGAAAACACATCTAGTCCTTTCCCTGCCAGGCAAGGGAGAATTAAAAGTTTATTTTTTTAAATTGTTCCTAACTGCCTGCCATAAATTAATAGGTCATCAGGCATGGTGCATTTAGCTAATGGAGAGCAATTTTTGTCTGAGGATACTCACAGAAAATGTCAGCCTGGCATCTACTTGCTGAATTGAAGGCATTTATATAAACTGAAATATTTTGTGCTGGACTTGCCAGAGGCTGTACAAAAAAAAAAGATGATGGTTATGTGTGCCTAGATGAATGGCATGGCTTGGACTTCAAAATTCATTGGATTCTCTAAGTTAGATAATAGACCCTATATGCCAACCTAATGAGAAAGTCCAATAACCAAGGTAAATTCTGAAGAAATTGTCAAATAGTATGAAAATAACTTAGAAAATCAGAATCTGAGTGACGGATTTCAAGAAAGAATTATTTTAAAGAATTTTTTTTCCCACTGCAAATTAAATAATAATTAAAATAGGAAAGTATAGGAGGTAGGACATCATCAATTTAAATAATGACTATACCTGAAATGTACAAAATTGATTCTCTGCATGACTTAATTGATTTGCACCATTCACCTTTAGTAAATATAATGCAGGAGTATGATGCAGTAAATGTAATGCATGGAATTAAACTTTTCATTTGTGGTTGATATGGATGAACAAACGTCTCCTTTTGTAAAGCTTAAGGAGGGGAAAAGGATAAACCATGAGTTCTAGTCTGACTTTATATACAAACTGAGTTAAGTAACCTTGAACCAGTCTCTCTCTCTCTCTCTCTCTCCCCCCACCTCCGCTCCTCCTAGGAAAGAGGCAATGGCAAACTGTTTCCAAAAAAAACCTTGTCAACAAAATTGTAGGGACTTATCCATGCAGTTGCGAAGAGTCAACACTGATTTGAAGTATATATATATATATATATATATATATATATATATATATATATATATGATGAACTTTTGATGCAGATGATCATTGTGAACATGATGTTCATAAATAGGATAAAAGGCACCATTTCTCCATGAGTTTGGAACTAAGACACACAGGGATTGAAGACTCATAACCAGTTTGCATGAATGAGTTGATCTGATTCACCAGATTGATTTGAATTGAAAAACTAGATCAGACCTTATTCAAATGATTGGAGCAATTCAAGTCTCCAGTTTAATTCAGTTTATTCAAATGGTCAATTAGGTTGAATTGATTTGAAATTCTCATTTGCGTCAGACAATGCATGCCCGTGCACAGAGCGATCCTTCTATCTGACAGATCCAACGAGAGCGTTCGATCAAGTGAGATGATCAAACAGATTTGCTGTCTCAACTGAATGCCAGGAATTATTGAAGCTCATGAAACTGAATAGGAAAGTTTGATGAGAAGGTTGTGCAGAACCTTAACAGTAAGCAAGCGCTTTGTCTTTTGCCTGGAAACAAAATGGCAGCTCAGGTAATTCTCTCAGACAGGTATAATGTGTTCTCTTTGAGTTTTACCAGAGGCTAACCTGACTGCTCTGTTCCAAACCAATTGAGGTTTTAACGCAAGACATAAATGCAAATTCATGTGGAGGGCCTTGCTATAATTGTTGAAAAAATCCATACCAGCAATACAATTTCAATATTTTTTTTATTCAGGAAGAGACACAAATGCCTCTTAAAATGATAAAATCCACTCCTGGCCATTGGCATAATCTGGGGAAACTAGTGAACAAAGGAGTACAGAAAATGTTGCACAAAGATTGGATTCTACTATTAAAAACAGAGCAGAGATTCTCATTCTCATGCTTAGAGATACACTTTCTCAGGGGCTAATAGAAGAAGGAAGAGCTAAATCTGGAGGGCTGTTGCTTTTTAAAGGGCTTTTCAGTAAAGATTTTTATACTTCTTGTACATTTTTATATATTTTAGATTGTTATCTACCTGAGGTATCGCATGAAAGCAGATATAAATACAACAATAACTATATTCATTTTTGAAGGGTGCTAACTTTTCAGTGCAGCTTTTGTGACCTATTCATATAATTTTTGAGATGGGAGCAGAAAACACTCCATTTCTTAATTTCTCTTAAATTAAAAAGAAAAAAGAAAAACCCATATAGTAGAATATAGGTTGTCCTTGACTTATGAACACAACTGGGACCAGAATTTCAATTGCTAACCAAGGTGGCTGTTTAGTGAGTCCCACTCAATTTTATAACCTTTTTTTTGCCATTGTTGTTAAGCGAACCACTACATTGTGGTTAAGTGAATCACATGGTAATAAAGCAAATCCAGCATTCTCCATTGCCTTTGCTTGTTGGAAGCCAGCTGGGAAGGTCACAAATAACGATCACTTGAACCTAGGATACTGCAACCATGTAAGTGCATGAAGGTTGACAAGACTTCAAATTTTGATCATGTGACCATAGGGTTGCGACAATGATTTTAAGTGCAAGAAATGGCCGTGAGTCATTTTTTCCCCAGTGCTATTGTACTTACCAATGAAAATAAACTTGCTAGAATTAATATTTCAACAAAGTTGAATTAAAAATTAAAAGTAACACTGCCTCGGACTATTATTAAATTAACAAATATGAGACATAAATTCTTCTCAGTAAAACAGAAGTTTCCATCTGATGAGGAAGAGGACTGAATTTGGAATGAATGGGGCTAGGTAAGACTTATTTAGAATGAGAGTAAAAGAAAACCAAATTGTTAAATGGCAGCCTAGCATTTATGCAAAGCAAATTCTATTGATTTCAGTGGATTTTCATTCAAGTAAGCAAGCAACAGAATTGAACACCGATTTAATCATACTTCGAGTAGAACCATTTAGATCGATAGAATTGAGTAGGGTTGAACAATACCGCTGATCACGGACTGTTTATTTACTCCAAAAGAAGGGTTAAACATTTCCACAGCTCTTTCCTTTCTAAAATATATTCTTCCATCTTCTACATAGAGCTTTGATGGGAAGCCAAAGAAGACTATTAAAAAAAATCAGTTCCAATGTGGTGGATAGGAAAAGAAGCAGTTGGGGTGGTGGAGGTATGGATTTTATCTCCTCCTCCTCACACAGAGTGGTTCTCATTCAGATCAGGGCTCTCTGTTTTAGAAAACAGACAATGTGCACATCACCAGCATATAAATATTGAGTCAAATATATACTGTTGACCTTTACTCAAATCATGACTAATGTAAGTTTCATGGATAGGTCTATTCTAACTTTGACTAAGTCTTGATTCAACCACCAAATGTTAAAACCAATAGTTAAAGGTGTCCCAGCTCTCCTTGGCTAAGAAGATCTGAAAAAAGAAAAACAAATTAAACATTTGAAACTTATTTTTTTAAATGTTTTAGGGATCTGAATTTTCTCAGAGCATCTATTGCATGGACCTAATGCTCCAACTGGTGGATATCTTTCTCCTTCTGGTGCCACCTAGGAGCAGAAATTCTTCCTACAGTCCTCAACTGACCTCTTGCATATACGTTTTGAAATTAAATTAAGAGTGATTAACATTAACCCAAAGTCACCATAAAAGCCTAAGACTCAAGTTGCAAATCCTTGTCTTCATATCTCAAAGTCCCCTTAATGCAATTTGAACAATGCTAGGAGCCCTCAAGCCATCACTAGCATGATAGTCTGAAAATGCACTGCTTGGACTTGAAGAGATCAACTATCAGAATAGAGATAGTCTTCGACTTATGCCCATAATTGAGCCCCAAAATTCTGTTCTTATGTAAGACAGTTGTTACGTGAATTTTACCCCAGTCTACAACCTTTCTTGCTACCTTGTTAAGTGAATCATGGCAGTTGTTACATTAGTAATAAGGTTGTTAAGTGAATCTGGCTTCCCCATTGACTTTGCTTGTCAAAAGGTCGCAAAAGGGAATCATATGACCCTGGGACAGTAGTGAGAGACAGAAACCACCATAATTATGAACCAGTTGTCAAGCATCCCAATTTTGATCATGTGACCATGGAGAGGCTGCCTATTTGTAAGTGTGAAAATCGGTTATAAATTGTTTTTGCATTACTGTTGTAACTTTGAACAGTCATTGAATGAATGATTGTAAGTTGAGGACTACCTGCAATTTCTAAAATGACACCGGACCCATAAAAACTACAGATAGACAGAATGAGTCTGACAACATAAAGTATCCCCAGCTGCTCCCTTAAACTTACTTTAATTTAGTAGATCTGAATCTAAAGACGCAGATTGGAGCATACAAAACAAAACAAAAAACACTCAGGGAAGAAGTCATAAGTTATCCTTCTCCAGAGGATACTTCCAATCTGAAATGTATTGTCACACAAAGGTGTATGGCTATGGAACTAGGATGATAATGAATGAAGTTCACATATGTGTGGAAGGGTGGTATTTGCTAACAAAGGGTTTGATCCTGGGATTGATGGAATATAGTAAGGAAGTGGAGTTCCAGGTGAGGGAGGGCACCTTCCAGAGGAGTAAGAAGCAGCTCAGCCTGTGTGTTAAGTGTGAGAGAAAGAAGGTGAAAGACAGTTCCTCCCTAATAGTTCTCAGAGTATATTATAGACACAGATTGTAGAGTCCTTAGTCTGACAAGATTCTGTCTATAGGTATGCACTGTGAGTTTTGAGTTATTTATTATCCCTGTCATATTTATTATGCCTGGGATTCCATCAGCATTAATCCTAGGATAGCCTAGGACTTCCTTTGATAATGTGCCCCACCCTTAAATTGCTCTAATATTTGTTCATCCATGGTGTTTATGTTTTTGTCAGAGAATGCAAAACAGCTTTAAAGTGACTCTCTTCTCATTTTATGCACTCTATAACACCTGGCTCAAAATGCCCTAGTGACTTCCATGGTCACGTGGAGAATTAGGTAGACTTGAATTTTCTAGTCAGTAATCTCAGCATCCTTGCATGATTGCCATAGCACCAAATCAGAATTATATGATGGAATGGAGTAAGGAAATGGAGGAAGGGGATCAACCCAGAGGAATAAGAGGTAACCCAGTCTGTATGGTATATGTGAGAGAAAAGTCACATGAAAAAGATTTTGTCTGTAGGTGTGAAACAATAAGCCACTCAGCTTGGAAGAATCTCCACATATCAATTTTGGTTTTGGTTTTGATGTAGGATCTCAGAGTTGTCAAAAATGTGTAAAGGAATATCAAACCACTGTTTGAAGTGTGAAAGGTAGACGCATTCTGCAGAAAAGCAAAGAAATCTTAGGTTGCAAATCTATAAAATGATGCTTAAGATATTGTGGATTAACATTGCAATGCAGTCAGAATCGTTTCTATTGGGTTTTATGGAAATTGAACCAGAAAAGAAATATGGGAAATTAATATTGTATATGGTAACAGCAGCAGGATTACTGTATGCACAAAGATGGAAGAATAATGAAATACCCACAGTACAAAATTGGATTACTGTGTAAAATTGATAGAGTTTACAGAAATAACAGAGCTGACCATTTGGCTCAGGAAAATAACAATAAGGACTTTTTTTAAAAAAAGAATGGAAACCTTACATGGAATTTGTGTGGAAAGAAATAAAGACTGAATTGATGATATATGGATTTTGGGGACTAAAAAAGTATTAAAAAGGGAGGGAAAAGAATAAGACAGCAACTACTTCATTAAAAAAGGCAGAAGTCATAATTCTTTCTTTTCTTTCTTCCTTCCTTCCTTCCTTCCTTCCTTCCTTCCTTCCTTCCTTCCTTCCTTCCTTCCTCCATCCATCCATCCATCCTTTTTTGTCTCCTTTCCTCTCTCCCCTCCTCTCCTTTCCTTTTTTCCTCTCCCCCCCCCCCGTCAAAGACTACCTGCATTTAAATGGTTTCCCACTGCCTATTTCCAGTACATTTAAAAGAAAAATCCCATCGTCACCTACAAATCTAACATTTCCTTGATTTCTCTCAATCTTACTTCAGTTCTGAAGTAAGAACTGAATTGTTTTGGAAAACAAGCTTACCACCTCAGCTTTGAGGTGATCTCTAACTCTATTATGCTAAAACTCTGGACACCTATCCCAAAGATGCCATTCAAAGGCAATTGGATTTTCTTTATTTTTTGTTGAAGATGTTTTGCTTCTCACCCAAGAAGCTTCTTCAGGTAGGACTGAATGGTGGAGAATGGAAGGATTGACAGCCATCTGGTCATTACTACTCTTCCTGAGAGTCATTGAGGCCACTTGGAGATTTATCTGTGCCATCAGGATCACCTGAGTTCAAATGGCTGTGGAACCTTTTTGGAATGGCTGAAAGGACTGTGTTGTAAATAGGAGATAGAGTGCCTACTTCCAGATGACTGTGAGGAATATAAAACATTCCATTCTCTACCGCTCAGCCTGAACAGAAGAAGCTTCTTGGGCGAGAAGCAAAATGTCTTCAAGGAAAAATAAAGTCCAGTTGCCTTTGAAAAAGTATCTTTGGGATAGATCTTCAGCATAATGGAATTGAAGATCATCCCATAGTTGATATGATAGTGCACTGTTGCCTTTAAAAAAAGTAACTTTGGGGAAACCATGACCTGGTTGACTGAGAATCTCCATAAACTCTCTGGAGACCTATTTTTGTACTGTGTTCACCTCTCTGAAAATCTCAAGACAATCTGGATCAATTTGAAGGTCCTCTAAACAAACAGATTGCAATTCCAAAAATTTCAGTTCTGCATTTATAACTGCTGGAAATTCAGGAATCTGGAAATTTCCAGCTGACAAAAGTCAACGAAGCTTAGAAAATTCTGGGACAGGTTCTTCTGGATTCACAACTGTTTTACCAGGCAAGCTCATGATAAGTTAAGAAGATGATCAAATTGCCCTTCTTAGTTATTACTTATTAATTCAATCTTTAGTAATGTGACCGTGGACTGGAAGTTGCACATTTTAATGGAGTGATTTGCTGAAATGGGCAAATTATTTTTTTCAAGGAGCTCACTGAAATCAACATTAATTTTCTTATGAAAGCTAACATTCATAGAAGGTTTCATAAACTTGTTTTCATCTTCCTTTCATGTTTTTTATGGTATATTTTCCAGTTTTTGCCTTTCCTTGTTTTTCTTCTTTGAACAGCTCTGATAGTGTTGTTATGTGGACAGAAAGGACCAGCATCTTTCTCAGATCTTCGGTGCCCTTCTAAAACATTTAAAAGTCTCAGCCTTTTATTTAAAAAGTGAAATTTTAATTTGAGGATGGTGGGACATTTTTACCTAGTAGCCAAATTGGGAGCACTGTGTAATGCAGCTGTTTATATACAGACTCATGTTTAATATTTATTTTTTAAACAAAATCCAAGATTGAGGTAATTTTGTAATCCATGTAGGAAATGGGATGGGAACTCATATAGTTAACAATCACTTGAAACGATGACTAAGATGGTAGTACAATGCAGGAGAAAGATAGGCAGAGCCTGGGGGCAGAGTCAAGAGAGGAATGAGTCTGGAGTGGTTAAGTTTCCACAAGTGGTCCAAGTTCAACTACTCTTGAATTCTGTTAACTTTTATCTAACCCCAATTTAGTATTGACCGTTAGTTGACTAGATCCTTCTGTATACACTTGAGCAATAATTGCAACTTAACATTTGGTCTTGATTCTGCCTGATGAATAAGCACTGAATGCAACGTGGTTTACAAGAGTATCCCCTCCTTACTTGAAAGATGGAGATAACTTTTAGAGCAACCATATTTGCAAGGTACTCCAGACAGGAAGCACACCTAGATGAGCTAATTCTATTTTATTGTAAGGTTACATTAATGGAATCTTGCATGTCTGAAAGGGCCATTCTCCCACCATCTCCTTTACAGTCCAAGAAACTAGGGAGGATATCTTCTCTGATGTTTCTCATGCCCACTTTCCTTCTGCAGTCTAAGTTGCCTCTTATTCAACCATATTTCCCCCTATCTTTCAAGGTCATTCCCACAAGACCTCCCTTAGAGGATTTTTTTGAGAGTGAGCATGGGAAACTTTTGAATTCTCCTTGGATTGATCCTGCCCCAAAAGCAGGACCAAACAGGAACCAGCTCCCAAAATGGGCAAATCAAAAACTTGCCTTTGGATAAGGACCCAATTAAGACACAGCTGCTCAGACTAAACAACCAGAACCCAGTACAAACAGAATCTATAAGGAATTAGCACTCTCAAAATGACCAGTCAGAAGCTGGTGTGAACAAAGGACCAATCAGGAGCCAATTTCACCAAAATGAACAATCAGCATTCTGTGCAAACAACCCTTCACTAACCTGCACCCATCAGAAAACAGGTAGACTAAGGACCAATCAAAAGTGAAGGCACCCAGTTATAAAGACAGGAGCTCGTGCAGTCTCCGTCTTAGTTGTGTAGCCACCACCTTGTCTCTGAAGATGCCAGCCACAGTTGCTGGCAAAATGTCAGGGAATTTCTCTAGATTACAGTCCCTAAACCCTGAAGTTCAACCCAGCTCAGCTCCTGTTACTTCTATTGCTCTTAGATCTTCTTTTCCACGCTGGCGCCAGTCCTTTGATTCATGTAGGTAAAATGGGAAATTCATTTTGGCACCAACTTCTTTAACTTTGCATTCTCCATTGCCAAGGAAACCTTTTTCCTGGTTTCCACAAAACTTGTGGAGAATGGTTGAAAGTTGGAGATACATCTTTGTGAGCCAGCAGGAGCAGGCTTTTAATGTAGCCCATGAATTAAACATGCTAGTTCACAGCGTAGAGATAATAAATCAAGTCATACTCTATAATACTCCCAGCCATCACCTTTTCCCCCTCCCCTCCCTCTCCTCTCCAACTGTTTTTTTTATTCACTCTGGTGATATGAATATTGCATTGTGACAGGAATCTCCCCTTCATTCCACTTGCTCTGATCACATCACTCCCTTTATGGAAAGTGGATGGGCTACTTAGGGTGGAAGGAAAGACCACACGGGGTGGAAACAAAATTTAGCTTCAGCTGCATGGAGGTTGTGCTCACCAGACACCAATTGGGTGGGCAGACAGGGAGAAAGGCTTTTAGGAGTTGGACAGCAAAGAAGCCCAAAGCTTCAGAGCAGATTATAGCTGGTTATTGAACAAGCAAAACAGCTCATTAATCTTGGTCAGACAGGACAGCAAGATGGAAGAAGTGAAAAGGTGGATCAAGAGAGTGGCGTCAAAGTGGTGTGAACTTTCCCTCCTACTTAGCTTTAAGTGTTACACTTGTCCTCCTTAATAATGAGCTTATAACAAATAAAGATCTAGAGAAGATAGAAAGTACATTGCAGCAGGGTAGGCAAGTTGCTGCTGCAGAGCTGCACATTTTGGAGTCTGTGTTTTGGCTAACCCTACTAGTCTCTCTTTAGATTAGATTAGAATTCTTTATTGGCCAAGTGTGATTGGATACACAAGGAATTTGTGTCCAGTGTGTAAGCTCTCAGCGTACATACAAGCAACAAATGATTTATCATAATCATAATCATAAAATACAATTATCATAAACCATAAACAGTACAACAGTCACAGTCATAGGATACTAAATAAGTAATCAACATAAATCATAATAAGATACTAAATAAAAACAGTCAACATAAATCATAGATACAAACAACAAAGAACAAAAAACCACAAGAAGTTAAGGAAATAAGTAATAAGAAAGATAAGAAGGATGAAGATGTGATCACAGGGATCTTTAATGGCCGTAAGTGTGAGAATTGGTCATAAGTTGTTTTTTTCAGCACCATCATAACTTTGAGTGCTCACTAAACAAATGGTTGTAAGTGAAGGACTACCATTAGACTGCTTACAAATGACTCTGTTCAAGGCACCATAACTGTTCTTCTATATTACAGAATTGAGGCTCATAGGTTTCTTTCAAGATGAAGGTAGGAGAATCCTAGAAAAATATGACAATTTAGCCCAGATGATGCTTAGCCAATCTTGGAGTGATGCAGTGGTTTAGAATTCTCACCTCACAATCAGGAGACTGAGTTTGATTCTAGGTAGAGGCAAATATTTCTCTTTCTGGGCACAATGAAAATATATCTGCTGAACAAAACTCCGCATTGGTGACAAGAAGGGCATGTGGCCATTAAACACTCTGCTAGTTCCATTCAGTTGCCCAAACTCCACCTCCACTCCACAAGAGATTATGAGGTTGTTAAAAGAAGAAGGGAGAAGAAGGGAGAAGGAGAAGGAGAAGGAGAAGGAGAAGGAGAAGGAGAAGAAGAAGAAGAAGAAGAAGAAGAAGAAGAAGAAGAAGAAGAAGAAGAAGAAGAAGAAGAAGAAGAAGAAGAAGAAGAAGAAGAAGAAGAAGAAGAAGAAGAAGAAAAAACAGAAGAAGAAGAAACAGAAGAAGAGCCAATCTTGGTTCTTGCATGCTTGTTTTGTGATCAATACATCAAGTATGCTTTTAAAAAATATATTGGAATGTTATTGAAAAAAAGCACTATTTATTTAGCTAGGTTGTTTAATTCAAACAATCCTTTAGCGAAGTGAAAGATGAAATGAAGGATGAAGCCATGAAAAGATGAAATCTCGTGAAAAGCGAGCTGTTTATTTGTCCTTACATTCATGCATAATAATTGCAGTATGATTTCCTTTTTAATTTCTAGATGAGAGTCGGTCTATGTTACCAATTCAGTAAAATAATGTGATAAATTATTTTGAGAATTTAAATCAGTTTTTCAAACTTGTCACCTGTGGCCTGCTGGCTGGGGAATTCTGAGAATTAAAGTCTGCACACCTAAAGTTGACAAACTCGAAAAACACTGATTTAAATGATTTGCAGACTAATATTTGTATTGATAGAAGAGAACATTTGTAGCTCAGGGCACTGGTATTACCTAGTTCAGCAATGAAACATCCTGAAGAAAAGAACCAAACTCAGAGAGCCCAAAGGACTCCACAATTATAGTATTTATTACAATTTTACTGGGACTGATCACAAAGCCACAGAATACGCAAGAAAAATGAATGTTGGATTCATACATTTCTTCCTTGAGTGGTCAGAGTTGTTCTATTGGATGAAAATTCTCTCTGATCATGGAAACTTTGCTTCCAACTTTACAGCTCCTCTATTGTGAACATCCAATCAGAAAAGCCAGAATTCCTTTCTTTTTTAAAAAAAGGGGGAGGGAGGGCGAACAGGAAGAAAGCAAGAGACCTATCCTTGAGACACCTTTTCCAGGTGGACACCCTTTTTCTCCAGAAATTCCCAGCCAGGAGGAATAGAGAGAGTTCTGGGAACTTAAATGTACAATACAGGTAGCCTTGGACATATGACCACAATTCAGCCCAAAATTTCTGTTGGTAAACACAACAGTTTTGTTAAGTGATATTTGCACCCTTTTTACAATTGTAACAACCTTTCCTGCCACTGCTGTTTAGTGAATCACTGCAATTGTTAAATTAGTAACACAGTTGTCAAAGGAAATCTGACTCCCCTGTTGACTTTACTTCTCAGAAGATTACAAAAGGAGATCATAATGAATGCATGCCAGTTGCCAAGCATCTGAATTTTGATCACATGATCAATACTACAACGGTCATAAGTGCAAAACCCTATTGTAAGTGCCATTGTAACTTTGAATGGTCACTAAACAAATACTAAGCAAATTCTGACCAAAGAAAAGGAAATATATCCTTGAGTTCAGCCTTTGGTATCAGCTTGGTTATTCCAGTTTAATTTGTTTTGTACATTTTGAAATCCTAAAATGAAGAATAGCAGATACTATCAAAGATTCCTGATTCCATGAACCACTGAGTGAGGAATTGAAGTGGGACCCTGGATTACACGGCTCATTTGACAGACTCATGCCCAGAAACTCCCAAACAAGCAGATCAACAGCCTATGTTGTGAGACTGACGATTCAGTAACTTTTGAATGATTTAATCCACGGCTGCCTCCATCAGTCTCGTGATGTTGCTTCAACCAGGAACAATGCAGAAGAAAAGCTGCAGAGCCCCTTGCATAATCTCTGCGGAAATGTGAAAGGCAACAGCAAAGAAAAGAAAAATACGACTGGTTTGATCAGCAAAAACAAGCTGAAAGTTTGGAGTTAATGGGATCTCTGGATTAAAAAAAAATAATGTGAATGATTTCCCCCCTCATTAGTGGGTTTTATCGTCAGATGTTAGCATTGTTTGAATGAAATTCATTCAAAGGCCATAAATGAAAGCAGTATTTGGTAAAAAGAATTCCTGATGTGGGCCTATTAACAGCCCATCTTGATAAATAATTCCTTTATGCGCTGTTCAAGAACAATATAAATCTGGGTTTCAGCTGCTTCAGAAAAAAAAATCATTAAATTGGCTTCTTAGAAAAAAAAAGAAGACAAGCTAAAAAGACTGACTGAAATGGTTGTTATAAGTTCATACTTGCATTCAATTCAATTAAGCTGCAGAACAGAGATGAAAGTGATTGCACAGCTTCCTTTGAAACAGTTAACTCTAGGGGAGAAAAATCTTGTAAAATTGTTTCAAAATTGAGCAAACCCAGTATACACAATGGAGACAAAACATGAAGAGAGGAAGGGAGAAATTGATGTGGAAGAACTACGGAATGGTAACAGGCACTTTAAGGAAGTCAGTCAAGAGAAATCTGTCTACAGAGTGGGATAACCATTATCAAGTTAACAACATGACAAAATTGTATTAGTTTTCAAAATAATAAATTGTCAGGCATGAAGAATCAGAGCCACAGGATAAGCTCCAGTTAAAATGATTTATTGCTCATGTCTCTATACAAGAATCTAATCAACTACCTACCGGCACTAAATTGGTGCCAGATAAAAGTCAGCAGAATTCGAGAAGGGTTGGACTTAAACTGTTTGTGGGAGCATAACGATTCTAGGCTGGTTCCTCTCTTGACTCCACCCCCAGGCTCTGCTTGTCCTCCTACAGCAATCTAAGGTTCTGGTTATTGTCTTTAAAGGTCTATATGACATAGAATCAAACTATTTCTGGACTCGCCTCTTCCTGAAGGCATCTGCCCATCACACTAGATTGGATAGGATGATTTTTTTGTGATTTTGTGTACCTTATTTTTACTACACTTAACAAGGCATAAGGAAAGCAAAGAAGATACTTCTAGGCTGCCTTGTTCTGTAGTGTTCTGTGCTACACTATATACCTAGATCAGCAAGCTTTTGTGTGTGTGTGTACACATGTGCTTTAGAAGCTCAGTTCAATATCTTAACAGGCCACCTGCCTTTCTTTTGTGTTAAGAAAAAGGAGGAGGAGGAGGGAGGCTGTTGGTGTGTCCCTTTATAGCTGCTATTACATTTTCCATTAAAAAAAAAAGGTTAAGCTTCCTCAGGAAACTCATAATCACTCTCAAATGGGGAAGCAAGCAGCCAACAGATCAGGCTTGATGGACTGCTGTGCAGGGATCTACTCTCAGCTGCCGAAATGCCTCCTTGTCCAATTAAACAAATTACCAAGGAGGATCTCAAACTAAGGGCAATCCTTGGTAGGTTGCAGCTAAGAGGATGTTTTTGGGAGGGAAAAAGGTGATGAAAAGGACAGGCACTATGCAGGTGGAACCTAATATTAAGACAGATCTAGGCATTTATGGCACACTAGGCAGGGGTGGGATTCTACAGGTTTGCACCCCTATTCGCTAAAACCAGTTTTTAACATTCTAAGCAGTTTGGAGAACCGGTTGTTAGAAGAAATTACTGGCCTAATCCTGTAAGGAAGGCAGGAAGGAAACATTCTGGTGTTGCTTATAGAAACTGCCTCTCCGTTAACCCTTATTACGTTCTTGGCAGGACTAGACTTCCTGTCTCAGGAACTTCTCTGGAGTTTTTTCCCCCTCCTTTGATGGTACTTTGCTTGTGTGGAGTGACCATTCAAAGTTACAATGGCACTGAAAAAATGACTTATGACTATTTTTCACACTTACGACTGTTGCAGCATCCCCACAGTCATAAGAGGCCAGGGGAGGAGATACATGCCTCGATGTGAGTGATATTGAGTTGGCCGCGCCCAGCCAATAACATGACCACCAAGCCATGTCCACCCAGTCACATGACTACAAGCCATGCCCACCACCTAAGCCACCCCTACAGAACCGGTTGTTAAAAAAATTGAATCCCATCCCTGACACTAGGGATTATCTCGTAGAACTGTGAAAGGGAAGTAGGTGAACTAAAATGCTCTGCTGATCACTGACCAATTTTACACTGTTTAGACTGTCCATAATTACTTCCATTTTCAAAAAGGGGGGAGGGGGTTGCACTTATGATCTGGAAGCCCTAGCGAATGGGAGATTTGGTTTGGTCTCGCGGCGAAGGCACCAGGATGGATACCAGGAGATGGTGAATTCTCATCCTTCCTTAGGCCTGAAAGCTGGCTGGGTGAGTTTGAGACACCAACTTTCTACCTCACAGGGTTGGTAAAAGGGAGGGAAGGAAAGACAATTACATATGTTCATCACCTTGACTTATTTACAAAAAAAATTATAAAAATGGGATATAAAAACATAAATACATATGTACATACTGCTTGTTTCTTTCTTCCTATAACATACATGTGTGAGGGATAAAGGGAGCAAAGGCAGAAGCAAAGTTCTACCTCCTCCTCCATTTTCCTGCTGAGAATTGAATGAATGTAGTTAGACAAATCGAGAACCAATTTCTAAAAGATTATTAAAACTAACAAAAATCATTTCAATTAATATTGGTGACACCCAAGAAATTTAGGAGAAGAATCAGCAGTATCTGGGACCAGAGCTAAATTAGGGATCAACCTAGAATCCCTATGTAGCCCCAAACAAACTAAGTCCAACCTTCCTTGAGTTCCATATTGAGTTCCATTTATCCAATTCCAATCAGGTGCCAACCCTTAGTTGAGCTGATTCCTGTGCATAGGCATGAGTGACTATAAATCAGATTGATTGGATTGACCTTTACATGTAGATCTGGTCTTTCACACCTGATGGGACCCATGTGGCATCTTGGCCCTACCTATTTTGGCTTTGCCACACCACTCTCTAAAAGTCAGTTTGCTGGCAAAGCACAAAAGGTTGCTCACTCTTGTTAGAAGAAACTATTGTGTGGTATTTAATGCAGGGTTCAAAATGTGTTAAAATGAATTAGGGGAACAGATTGATGAAAGAATCCTCACATTGTGGTTTATGTGGTGAATAGAAGTCTCTATCTCTTCTACAGAATTTGCACTGGGATTCCTTCCCTTTTCCTCTTAGTAGCCCACCCAACTGCATTTCCATTTGCTGTAGAGATCTTCTCCTCTTTGACTTAATGAAGGAGTTTTATAGCAGGTGCATAATTGACAACTTAGGTGAAACAAACCCATCTTCATACAAAGAATGTGTGACATTGCCTGTTATTTCCTTTTGGTCCTTTCAAGGCTGCCAAAAGCTTTGCCTGATTAAAAAGAGCAGAAACCTCTTTCAAATGTAATTGCTTTATAGTACACAACACATAAAGCAGTACTGAAACTAATAAACTCCTGACATTTATTATTTGTTAGATTTATATCCCACTGTTTCTTCAAGGAGGTTATAGAACCTAGGTACTGGATTATTCCCTCAAAAAAACTGGTGAGACAAGCTGGATTATGAAAGGAACTGATCCAGTCGGTTCCAGGTCTGAGAAACAATTTCATGATGGATCCTTTCAGTCCTAGGCTAACAACTCAGTCATTACACTGACAACCCTAATGGAAAGCAAAGAATTACTCTAGGAAGTGATTCTCTTTTTTCTATACCAATACACTTAAGTAAATTAATCAAGTATGAACTCTTCCAAACCACCCACGTCATCCATGTTTTAAATTTCCCAATTTAATAGGCACAATTTTGAATTTTGGATAACTCTAGTTCTTATCAATATAGCCAGACCTATGGTTTCCCCAGTAATTGTGTATGACTGTGAGAGTTGGACCATAAAGGAAGGTTGAGCACCAAAGTATTGATGCTTTGATTTGTGGTGCTGGAAAAGACTCTTGAAGGCTCCATGGACTGCAAGGAGATCCAATCAGTCAATCCTAAAGGAAATCAACCCATGACTGTTCTTTGGAAAGAGAGATCCTGAAACTGAAACTCAAATACTTTGACCACCTAATTAGAAGAGAGGTCTCCTTAGAGAAGACCCTGATGTTGGGAAAGATGGAAGGAAAAAGGAGAAGGAGATGGAAGAGGATGAGATGGTTAGATGTGTCATTGACACAATTAACATGAATTGGGCAAACTCCAAGAGACTCTGGAGGATAGGAGGGCCTGGCATGCTATGATCCATGAAGTTGCAAAGAGTTGGATATGATTTAGTGATTGAACAACAAACAACAAAAGTCCTTATCAAATTGCTATCCTAGAATAACCTAGAGCCACCGTGGCACAGTGGTTAGAAGTGTAGTACTGCAGGCTACTTCTGCTGACTGCTGTCTGGGTGCAATTTGGCAGTTCGAATCTCACCAGGCTCAAGGTTGACTCAGCCTTCCATCCTTCCGTACTCGGTAAAATGAGGACCCAGATTGTTGGGGACAATGTGCTGACTCTGTAAAACCTATTAGAGAGGGCTGTAAAGCACTATGAAGTGGTATGTAAGTTTAAGTGCTATTGCTATCCCCACCTATCTCATATCTTTGGGATTCCTAAGGAAACACAGTTAGCATGAAAAAGTGCATATAATGAGCCATTCTTTCACTGTTGCCGTTCGACAATAGTAGTTCAGAAAGAAGGCGAAAGAAGTCAGTCTAAACATAATTATCAACCCAAAGCCATGAAATTAAAAGAGGAGGGTGAAAGAAACAACACAACTGATACTGCATTTAAAGTCCTAGAAAATGAGAGTAGAAGAAAGAATGTTTGGAAAGAACTCTTTTTACAAAGACAAAACGTGAAAGCAAATCAATTGTTTCTAACAGTGGGGTATTTAGCCTTCCTCAAGCACTGAAAAGCTTGCCTGGAGATAAGAGAGGGGAAGAGATGCTCCAAAAATGAAAACAGAGTTATTTTTGAAGACTGCAAAATGCAAACAACTAAGTTCTGGGGAAGAAGAATTGTAGAGTAAAGCTTTGACAAGGGAGGCAATGTTTATGTGATAGAAGTTTTATATTTAATCCCAAACAGATTAAATAACATTCTAGCAAATTTCCTGCCGTAGAATTTTAATCTTTGGGTCCATCACTTGTTAGTCAAGGTTCAAGCTATTTAATGGAAAGGCTAATGTTTCAAATGCACTATTTATCTTCAGATTCCATAAAGCACCTTTTTGCAAT
The DNA here is from genome assembly GCA_015471245.1 of Laticauda colubrina. Taxonomy (NCBI): domain Eukaryota; kingdom Metazoa; phylum Chordata; class Lepidosauria; order Squamata; family Elapidae; genus Laticauda; species Laticauda colubrina. The sequence continues at coordinate 16,265,866 of BLBF01000045.1, forward strand.
GTTGAGCCCTTGTGTGCTGCTGGATTAAAAGCCCATCATCCTTGCCTATCAGCCATGCAGGATGGGAATTGCAGTTCTTTAAAGCAGAGATTGAACTGTAGTCTAATTTCAGAGTTATGCCATGGCCATTAGCAAGGTCTTTTTTCCTCTCTTTTCCACTGATCACCAGGGCCTCAATATTTCATAACCTCTGACATGTCGTGGACAATAGGGAAGAAGGAAGGGGGGGGGGAGAGGTTTCTTGTAAAACTGACAGCTATTCTTTACTAACCGTTTCCTTGTTTGAAGCCAAGTCATGCTTCCATCACTTTCCCTTCCCCCAAAACAATAGATAAAGGGGGTAATACACAAAGATAAGGCAGCTGGCCCCTAACTTGGAGCAGAAATGCCAATTCTCATCACCTTCATTTTTACTAATTGCTGAAGATTCTCCTCTGTTCATTTCTTCTCATGCCACACTTCAGCTATTCTTCAACAATCTATTTTCTGAACATCTATAGCCAGGTGGCTTCTCCTTCCATAAAGATGGCCAAGAATCTGCTACCTCTAAGCCAGTGTCTACAACTATTTCAAGTTATCCATGGAACCATTAGATACAGATACTCCTTGACTTACAACCATTCATTTCATGATTGTTTCAAGTTACAAGGGCACTGATGACCAGTTTTCACACTCACAACTGTTGCAGCAAACCCCTTGGTCGCATGAACAAAATTTTGGTGCTTGGCAACTGGCATGTACTTATGACAGCTGCAGCATCCTTAGGGTTATATGATCACCATTTGTAAGCTTCCCAGCTGGCTTCAGACAAGCAAAATCAGTGGGGGAAAGCCAAATTCACTTAATTATGGCATGGTTTACTGAACAACTGTGGCAAAATGGTTATAAAATGAGATGCAACTCACCTTGCTTAACAACAGAAATCTGGGATTCCTTGTGGTCGTAAGTCAAAGATTACCTGTACTGATGCAGTTGCTTCCATAAATAGGTAGTCTTCACTTCATGACTGCCCAGTTTAATGTAACTGTTCAAAGTTACAACGGTGCTGGAAAACGTGACTTGATGAGAGGTCCTCACACTTAGCACTGTCTCAATATCCCTGTAGTCATGTGATCAAGATTTGAGTACTTTGCAGCTAGCAGATATTTGTGACCATCGCAGGTCCATAATCATGAGATTACTATTTGCATGCAGAATCAATGAAGACCCGACAATGAAATCATAAGTGATATGATAACTCACTTAGCGACTATGGTGCTTAGCACTAAAGGTACCAATGGTAGCTGTTAAGCAAGGACTACCTAACATATGTTTGTGTATCTGAGATATGGTTTTTTTTCTTAATGATTGGGACCATCATATGTAGTAATAAGTGTGTAACACAGATGCATCTCAGGGCCATGTACTAAGAACCAAGGTTTGCTTCTGTTGGGAGCTGCCTAGAATCACTTGGTGAGATGGACCACAAAATAAAATCTATCTATCTATATCTATTTATTCTGTCTATCTATCTATCTATCTATCTATCTATCTATCTATCTATCTATCTATCTATCTATCTATCTATCTATC
>BLBF01000045.1:16267447-16297226 GCA_015471245.1 Laticauda colubrina
ATCTATCTATCTATCTATCTATCTATCTATCTATCTATCTATCTATCCATCCATCCATCCATCTATCCATCCATCTGCTAAATATCACTCATGCATCATCACAAAATCTCCAGAACCGAAAAACCTACAAACTTGAAATTTAGTACTTATGTTCCTCTTGGCTTATAGGTGCTCACTAAGAAAGGATTTTTTGAAATGACCATCAGAGCATTAGTATTTAGTATATTATTATTAACACACTCTGGTGCTAAGGAGTTCTACTCCCCTTCTCCACCTGAAAAGAAATCTGTTCCAAATGCAAAAGACAAGCAGAGTAGAGGAATTTCAGTTTCAGTTTTAATTTCACAGCACCAAGCTGCTTTAGTGCAGAAGAGTTGAGCTAATCCATGCCCAGGGTCCTTGCTGTGTTCTTGCTCACACAGCAAATACTGTTTCACTTTCCAAACAGCCCTCAACTCTCTCACACACTGACAGGATGCTAGCCATACTGATGGATGCTGGTAGTCAGAGGCAGAATTTCCTCCCCTCCTTATTTTCCTCCCCCAAAACTAAGACCAACCACATAGTTTCATAATGAAGCATGGTATCGAGCCAGTATATACATAAACAACATGAGAATCTTCTACAAAACAGTGGCACTGTCAAGCCTGAGGAAATGACTACATTATTAAGAGGATAATACATCTTAAAAATGTCTCACTTTACGAGAAAAGCTGGGAGAGTTTAGAATCCATACACTCCTTGCTTTCTCTGCCTCTTTTTCCAGAACAGTTTAATAGAGAAAATATATGCTCTCTGCAATTTTCTTCTTACAGAATGCATTTAACAATGGCACTGTGGATTAAAGGTCCACACTGTGCCCCAGAGAATGTTCTATAAAAGGGGAAGCTTCAGGTCAATGCCAGTCTATTTCAAACAGGCTTCAAAACCCACAGAAGCGTAGCAAATCAAGAAGAAAGATTCAGCAAACCTAACTTTGTAGAACTGGACTATCTTAGCTTTCTCCAAGTTTTTAGTCTCCAATTTAGACAAACCCTGGAATTGGCTATGGTTAGTCTATTTGAGGGGCCAGCACAAAGACGAGGGGGTCAACTTATTTTTTGCAAAGCACCAGAAGGCAAGACAACATGCAAAGCAATGGATGGAAACTAATCAAGGAGAGAAGCAAGCTTGAACTAAGGAGCAATTTCCTAACAGTGAGAACAATTAAGTAGTTTGCCTTCAGAAGTTGTGGATGCTCCATTACTGGAGGCTTTTAAGAAGTGACTGGACAGTCACTTGTCTGGAATGGTATCAGGTTTCCTACTTGAGTAAGGGGTTGGACTAGAAGATCTCAAGATCCCTTCCAACTCTATTCTAGATAGCTAACCAAGATGGAAAGTACTCATGGTTTTCTAAAGAACCTTCTAGAGTTTCTAGAGGTGCTACTTTGTCCAATAAAAGAAATCCACCCCAAATTTCTTCAGAAGCAAATGTGCATGATTCTTGACATAGTCTCTGTTTGACAAAGGCTATGGCTCTGAACAAAATCCAAACAGAGCCTGCTTTTATTCCACTAAAAATCTACACACTTCCATACATGTATGTTCATTAATCCCTCCCTGAATTGTCTGTGAGAGAAGGGACGTTTCTGAAAGTTGTGTACCAAAACAAAACCTGAGCATTTACATTTTTTTAAAAAAAGAAAGGAGTTGACATCACAGAATTTTTTACATAACAAAGACAGCAATCAGAGAAATTTGCATAAAAATAATTTTTGCAGGGGAATTTGCATTTCCAACTACTTACATTAGGAGAAGTTGTCTATAAAAGCTGTTCGCATTACAAAAAGCTGTGAATAGAAATAGATGCAGGGCTGTTTGTTTGTTTATTTTTAATGTTTACATCTCTCTTTCTCTCTCTTCTTTAACTATTTAAAAATACCATGGATCAGACAACTTGACGAATGCAGACAGTCAAAGGATCAGGTTTATTATGCTCACTTCCTGTGCTGAAGCATCTTTCCTTGCTAGGCATCAAAAAGCTCTTTGCCTCATAGCTGTAGCATGAAGCATTAAAGGATTAGTTCATATGATGCTGCTTTTGTTTCTCCCCAGCCCTTGTTAAAACAACTCCTAGCCATTTAGCTTTTCCAATTTTAAAGTTACGATTTTCTCTTGATCAATAGAGGAGAATATTTGTAGTGAGGGGTTGAAGCAAAGGGTTCTTGGTACTCTCTGAACTTGGTTGTTTTCCTGCAAACATTTCATTGCCAAACTAGGTAGCATCATCTATGCTAGCACTGTATTATCAATTTGCTAGCACGGATGATGATGCAATCAGGATTTCAGCAATCACCCTAATTAAATCATGATTCACAAGCCAAACTTCAAAAAACTTCAAAGGATTTATTAGACGAGACATACTGGCACTGCTCTGTGTGAAGCCAACTCTGGCATATGTAATTTACAGTCACTTGTGACCCTGTTTTTCCCCTCCCCCCTGGGTGTCTCATAAACTAGATTCTCCAATTTGAGCACGTTCACGGGCTGGGTGTCATCATTCACATTCTCCAATTCAATATATCGGGGGCAAAAGCTCTGGTATTTTAGTTACAATCTTTTAAAGATAAGAGTTGGATTGTACTTTCCATTTCAAACTGATGCACTGCTCTTCCAGATTTCCTTCCTTTCCCCTTTTTTATGGCAACTACTAAAACAGGCATAGGAATGTTTTATGAGTTGGCAGTTGCCTAGTTTGGATAGTGAAACATCTGAAAGGAAACAACCCAGCAACCAAGGACCCCTAACTTCCTTGATCATTTGCTGATGAAGGGGTTCCAGGTCAGGCAACTGTCCAGCTCCAATGGAGAGTTTTAGGCAGGTGCAGGCATCATTTCACCCTGGGATCATTGCCAAGGGTATGAATATTTTGACTTGAGCTGTGGGATGTCCAGATATTTGATTGTAGCAGAGACACACTGATGCATGTCTCTCAGCATCAATTACATAAGTGCAGGCCTATTAGTATCCTGAATGAGCAGAAGGCTTGCCTAAAAAACAGGTCTAATATACTCTTGGATATGTGTGCTTGTATATTAGCAAAGCAATGAAACTGATCCGAGAAGTTGACAAGAGTTTCAGCAAGTAAACTGCTGGATGAGGAAATGGTTTTCTCAGCCAACTTTGCTCCTTTGATTGCTTCCTCTACTAAATTAGGCATGAAGGACTCACACTTTTCCCATCTTTAGTAGAAAGCCAGTTGTGATCTCCTTGCCTCCAGTAACAAAGATATATTTGAATGCAGAGCAGGAAGGACATACCATATACATAGGGTTCCTCATTATTTTGTTCATTGTTTAGTTTTTAAGCTCTTTTTAAAAATAATCAGCAGTTTTCCACTTTGGGGGTGGGAGGGACATCAAAATACTTTTCTTAATTTATTTTCCAACTACTATTATTATCAGGTGCAAATAACCAGGAGCTTTTGTTGAGTTCAAAGCACAGAGGAGTTTTATTACTGCTATCTATACCTAATAATCTGGCGCACTAATGGTCAAAGTTAAATTGGTACTAGGCAATGGTCAATAGAGGGACTGGACTTGGGTCTTTTGTGGCAAAGCAATGAATCCAAACTAATGACCTATTTAACCCCACCTTTTAGCTCAATCTCTCTTCTACAATTATACCTCTATTGTAGAAACTTTTCAACACATGTTTAACTCTGCTTCAGAATAGGAACTTTCCAGAATAGCAGAAAAGTCAAAAGTCCAAAAAGAGTGGGAGCTGATCACTGAGTTCCCTTTAAACACACCTGAGCAAAACACTTGTGAAAAAGCAGGGCAATGATTGATAGGTGAATCTGGTCAAAATTCACCTCTTTCCCAGAGCAGAGAAGCAAATGGCCATTCTTTCCCTTCCTATTTGGTGACAATTGGTAGGTGGGCCAACAAAGTCAGGGAAATCCAGTACAGGCAGTCCTAGACTTACAACCACAATTGAGCTTCATTAAGAGATTCATTAAGTGAATTTTGCTCCATTCTGCGACCTTTCTTGTTAAGTGAATCACTGCAGCCCTTAAGTAAGTTGCATAGTTGTTAAGTAATTCTGGCTTCCCCACAGACTTTTCTTGTCAGAAGGTTGCAAAAAGTGATTACATGACCCCAGGACTCTGCAACCATCATAAATATGAGTCACTTGCCAAGTGCCTGAATTTTGATCTCATGACTGCGAGGATGCTGCAACCATCATAAGTGTGAAAAAAGTATGAACTTTTTTCAGTGCTGTTGGAACTTTGAATGGTCACTAAATTGTTGTAAGTCGAGGAGTTACCTGTAATCACACTCCTATTAATTTATCCGAAATTAAAATTGTAAGGACACTGTGGTTTAGAGTTGTTACTGAAACTAAAAGAAAGTTTAGCCCTGAAACAATATGAGCCTATTGGGGAATTTTCTCAAGGACTGGAGGAAAAAAAACCAACAACTTTCCTGCAATTAAAATGACAAACCAAAAACTGTACGTGTAGTCTGGTTTGTTTTTGTCTGGATGTAGGTGATAATAAAGATTAGGTTCTTAAAACTCATTAAAATGGACTAGCCATAACATACACTGACTCATTTGGATAAGGAGTTGCTAATTTCACTAAGAACTTACAAAGGGTTGTGCTTTTCTATTTTTTTTAAAGGCATCCACTTTTCTCAAAACTTCATTTACTAGATATCGGATTTGTAGTCAAGAAAAGAAATGAAGATAATAGGAAGGAGTGAGCCTCCCCTGGGGAGATTCCCTCCACAAATTGATTCAATTACATTAAGAACTTGCACACTTATACTTACACATAAAGCATAAATAAATCTACACTGCATATATATATATATATATATATATATATATATATATATATATATATATATATATATATATATATATATATATATATACATCTAATGCTATAATAGCAGTGAAGCCAAGCGCGCCTTCTTGCTTCCATTCGTTTCTGAGCCCCCGCCAATGTCTTGAGTGGATTATCTGAAAAACTGCAGAAGACACCCTGGCTAGCTTCCTCTCATCCGTTCTTGTCCCCTTTAGGAATTGGAAAAGAGGAAGCGACAAGGCAACTCCCCGATTGAGTGTTTTTGTGACATTATCCATAAAGCATTCCAACCCCATCTCTCATTTCGTACCAGTAAGCATAATTCTACTACCCTAAAAACCTGCCTAATCAATACATTACAAGTGAAGAGCTTGTATATTGTTTTAACTCTATAGTATCTTTCAGGGTAGGGTGATCGTGACACAAAGGTAGTTGGGAAAGAAAGCAGAATTTGCCTGCAAAGTAACAATGCAGACAGTGTAAATGCCATGTGGTCATCTTGGAAACAAAACAAACCAGGAAAAATGGGGAAAATACAGAGGTAAATGGAACATTTAATAAGAGATAATCAGAGTTGGAAGGGACCTTATAGGTCAACTAGTCCAACCCCCTGCCCAAGCGGGAGAACCTACACCATTTCTGACAAATGGCATTTAAGGAAGCTTTCTTCTCAAATCCCAGAATTCCCTAGCCAGCATTGACCAGTGTTGAGAATTCTGGGAGAAATAACTCATATCTAAGGAGGATCAGAGAAAAAAAACCTGGGAGGGACCGCAAGACAAAGAGAAACAAGAACAGGATATGAACATAAAGGAACCAAAAAGAAAAACCAAACAAACCCCAAGCAAATTACAGCTGGCATTCTTCCTTCCCAGCTGTAGCCAGACAATGTGTTGAACCATTAAAGATCCAATTAAAGATCTCTTTTAATGATATTGATTTTAATTTCTGTTTCTGTTTGTGATTTTGATTTTAATTGTATTGATGCCATTGTTTTGTTTTATGCTCTCTGTGTTGTAAACCAGCACGAGTGTTTTATAAACAAAAAGGCAGGGTGTAATTTCAACAATAACAGTTAACATAAATAGTTACATTCACACAAACTGCCATGCACTGGTTTTTAATTCTCCTTTGTTTTACATGTGTGAATTAGTAAGTCATGAAAATAGAATTCATTGGTTAGGTATGCTTCCGTGTTTTGCACAAAACCCAGAAAATGGGTCAGTTGATGAACTAAGCAGAGCATATTCTGTGAATAGAAATACTAAAGAGATAGCTAATTTTTTCTCTGCACCAGAAAAGTATTATTTGAGATTTCTGATGCAAACTTCTTACCAAGTTGTCATTGAAATTGGCACAAAAGGTCTGATCAAACTATTTTTTTAATGGGAAATATACGGGAGATAATTCAAAACATAACTGGGAATGATAATTAATTCAATGTACCTATAATTAAATGAAGTAACATTAAACTTTTGTCTTGGTCAAATCCACTATTTTATTCTCCTGCATATCACTCTGTAACCAAGTGCCTTTGTTACAAGTTCCCTGCACTTTTATAGGTTTCTTAACCAACCATTCCAACAATGTCTAAATGTTGTTTTTTTTTTTTAATTAAATGTAACAGGTAAAAGACCACGAACAGAGAGCAGAAAGGAATTGGGATGCATCTATAATATGGCATTTGGGGAGAAAATATTTCTCCCTTGGAGACTTGTGGGCTGTGTGGAATCAAAGCCACTATCTTCAACCTTTTCCTTTTTTCATCTTCTCCTCAATTCATGTTGTTCCATGCAAGCAAGTGAGCAAAATAAATATATATGTGTACAACAAGAAAGAGAAATGATGATGATGAAAAAGGTGTATGTCAGAAGACAATGGAAGAGTAGAAGACCTCCAAGATTCCTTCCAACCTAATTATTCTATGTTCTATGAATCATTTCAATACTGCAGCCTAGAATACTGTATGGATACATCCATGTAAACCACCAAGCACTGGGCTTCACATTGCACTTGGAAAGAATATTGGCCTTTCAAGAATCTCTATTTGCATAGCACTCCCTCTTCCCTTTCTCACTGCTAACATTAGTGTGACCTTTTCCTGCTAATTGGAAAATCTTCCAGAAATAAAGCCTGTCAAAAAAATGAGAAGTGTCTCCCCTTTAGATTGGCCAAACGACCTCGGTGGGGGAACGAACTTCTGAAAATTCCTGCTTCTTCTGCTCACTCAGCAAAATCTTTATTACTTCAGAGAGCCCTGAAAGTTAGTAATGCCCCTCCAGTGCACCAAGAAGTAAATAAATTTCTTCTTATGACCACTTTGGAGAAACACACAACCAGATTTACTCAGCAGGGATAGATACTGGACAAGATAATGAAGAGTGAATAAGAAAATGATAGGAGTTTACAGCCTCTTCTGTCTCTTTAAAGTGTTTTAATCCTTCAGAAACAGGATATCGGATCCATTTCCTTAAAGATACAGTATTCCTTCTGGGACAGGTAATGTTATAAAAAGCCAAGATGTAACATCTATCTCTCAGTATTGATTGGCACTTTAGTGTGATAAAGAGGACTGGACCTGAAGGGGAAACAAACAGGAGATAGAAAAGTAATTCAGGAATATTCTTGAAAAATTGCAAAGAGAGACCTTTGTTACAGCAGGACACTTTTCTAAATTACCTTAAATTTACACACAGAGTATTGCTAATGTACAAATTTGGGGGCCTACTGTCCATCTGATGCCTAAACTAGCCTCTTTCAGCTTTGTTGTCCACCTACCTCCCAAGGTAGGTATACCCACCTCATAAATGCCATGTTTATTAGGAATTCTAAAGCTTTCTGTCATGCCCCTGACGGAATCTGACTTGGAGGAGGAAGCTGAACAGCTGACAGGGAGCGGGAGTGTGGCTCCATTGGCTGTGGAAGAAACTGGGGAAGGGCAAAGTCCAGCTGGGCAGAACAGGAGAGAGGTAGAGCAAGGGAGAGAGAATTCAGAGGAAGATCCAGGCCCATCCCTTCTTCATTCTAGGACATGCAGGGAGGAACAGAAAAGGGAGCAATATAAATTGTGTGGCTTACAAGGGAGGAAAAGGCCCTGATTCCTTTCATTCGCTGCAGCTGGGAGTACAGTGTATAAAAAAAGGAAGCTGTACACAGCAAGCTGTTGCGAGCAAACGTGAATTTATCTTGTATCTTCGTGGCTTATCTGTATTCCTGGCATCTTCCCAATTGTGGTGTCTTCCCAACTGTGTGAGCTTTGCTTTGCTTTCAAGTATAAAATTCCTTCTCCTGCCCCATCAAGCTAATTACTTCAGCTTGGTTTGTTTGGATTTTTAGTTACAGTTTGTATGTACCTTGTTTTGGACTGAATTTTCCACAGTTAAAGAGTTTTTCTCCAGCCAAAGGTAACCTGGATATTGGGGCAAAGTTGGAGATAATAAAGGGACTCTTATTGCTTATTTGACTGTGTTGCCCTTGTGCCACGCCCTAGGTCATCACTCTTTCTATATTAAGATTACAGGAGATAGTTTGAATGCACCCGTTTAAAATATGGTTAAAACATTACAAGGATGGAATCTATGATATGGATGCAGATTCAAGTGGAGGTATTTATCAACCCAGGATGGAGAAGATCCACATCCAATGATGACCAGCCCCTGTTAAATAGTTTCAGGAGAAAGTGATGTGAGTTGCAGCCTGTTATCCTCTAAATTTTGTGAATTATGGCAAATAGCAAAAGTTGTGGGAGTTACATATATATTTATAAAAATCCTTAAGAAGTATCAGTTTGTCCTATCAAGGCCAATTGATGGTAGCCTTATTACATATGATACAGAATAATCAAAATGACCACCAGATGACTGGAAAGCATTGCAATTGTGTATATCAATAGAAGATAATCTTTGTAGCTCAGGGTTGGACTGTGGGGCTCTTGATGCTCTCTGACCTTGGTTTTTCTCTTGCAGATGTTTCATTATCGAACTCATATCAATGTTAAAAGAGAATGGAATTTGTTCTTTGTATGTACATACACATCTGGGTTGTCTTATTAGTATTGGGGGAGTAGTCTTGGTGGTATTTTGATTAGGTTGTTGTTCACTATTAGTTTCTTTGTCTGAGTTGATAGTTCCTTGATTGAAGTATTGTTTGCTTGATTGTTGGTCTGATGTTAATCTAGGTGTTAATGTATTTGACTACTGCAATCTAATGGTTGTTTACAGCTCAGAATCAACAGTCAAAGTTACATAGCTGGAAGAAACATACAACAACCTAATATTATGCCACAAATAAGTTTATCTGATTTTTGCTGGTACCAGAAATTGAACCTAAGATCTTCTCCATACAACACATGTACCAGAGGTAGTATTCAGCAAGTTCTGACCAGTTCTGAGAACCGGTAGCAGAAATTTTGAGTAGTTTGGAGAACCGGAAAATTCAACCTCTAACTGGCCCTGCCGCCATCTATTCTCTGCCTCTGGAGTCCCATCTGATCAGCTGGGTCTTCTTTTGTTGCCCTGTACAGGAGAATAGAGCTGGAGTGGGGAGCGAATGGAGATTTTACAGTATCCTTCCCCTGCCACGCCCACCAAGCCACGCCCACCAAGCCACGCCCACCAAGCCACTCCCACCAAGCCACGCCCACCAAGCCACACGCACCAAGCCACGCACACCACGCCATGCTCACAGAACTGAGTAAATAGTAAATAGTAAAATATTTTGAATCCCATCACTGACATGTGGCTCTGGATCTTTTTCAGGGGATCTTTTGCAGAGGACAGCAAAATAGAGCCACTGTTTGCTCACCTCTGTTTTATCCAATACACTAATGGGACTTATTTCTGACTAGGTAAGCATAAGGTTGAGCAGTAAGTTTCTGTTGAGTGTATTGATAGAGCCCTGTGCAATCACAGAATACTGAATGATGTGCTTGTATCTCCAATTTAGTATTTGTGCCTATCCCCAATAAACAATAAATATTGTTTGTTCTTGTTGCCATCATAAGCTTACTCTTAAGTCTCTATGTCAATGCTGTTTCTACCCTCCACCTCCAAGTTGGCCCTTTCCTGACTACCTGGATAAAATTCAGTGATTCAGAGTCAAACTTGACCCATAAATAATTCAAAACAACAGATGGCTTTATTGCTGTGTAACCGTAATAACCAAAGCAGTTGTCGGATTAAACAAAAAAAAATTCAGTGTCCATTCATTGCATGAGGGTTGATGGGCTAAACAATTAAATCTGTATACATTTGCATAATAGAGAAATGGAAAGTCCAAAGGGGGGGAAACATAGCTTGTGAATATCAGAAGAGGTTTAGTCCAAAATTACCAAGCCCCTCCTTTCTTTCTCAACTGATAATATGAAATATCAATTGAATGTTCGAAATGATCCAGTTGTTAAGTAGATCCAACTTCAAAGGAAAAATGTTTCAGTCTGATCCTGAACCAGGACATTAAAAGTTAAAAAGGTAGGTCAGCATAAGCCTGGTCAACCAGTTCAATTACAATTAAAATAGGAACATCTGAATAGCACATTATTTAGCAACATAACTTGCACAGTACAATGATAGCAGCATGGTTTCAGACACTATAAATAAATGTCAGCAATAATATTCAACATATTTCTATTAAATTTCACACTGATACATTGCCCTCACTCTGTATCCCAATAAAAGTTCTTTGTCACTTCATTGCAGTTTGGTTTATACCTAACTGACTACACCCAGCTGATTATATCAGGGCTGTACAGCTCCATGACCACTGGATGGCAGCAAAGAATTAGACTACTTTGTATCTCTTTCCTGCCATCTAGTGGTCCTCTGAGATCCTTCTGGTCCTCAATCCAGAAATGATCAGCCTCTATTTATTCAAAAATGGGTATCATCAAAAAATACTAGGGCTGGAGGCCAGATGGAAAAGTTAAAAAAATATCCCTCCAAAATAATGGCAACCCATTTCCATAATGCCACTGAAAATATTATCAGATGCATCTACAAACTGACAGTTGAGGATGACTCAAAGAAGGATTTGTCTTTTCCTTCTCTCTAATCCTTTTTTCTGAATTTCCTCCAAATGCCAATATTTATGAAGCTGGGCTATTAACATCACTCTTTTCCATTTGAAAAAAAAAAAAATCAGTTGAGTGCTGATAGGTCTGCAAAAAAAAAAAAAATTGACATGTTGACAAATGAGACATTACTATGTTCGAGTGACTCTCAAGATTTGTTGAAATACAAAACTATTAAAAATATTTTTAGCTCTCCCTCCCACTTCCTGTAAAACAGTATGTCTCTTTTAGGCCATGCCATGGCTGGTTTAAATACCGACTCAAATATTGCTAGAAAGAAGTACATATCTGCTACTGGAGTTGTAAAGTGGCATCAAAAATATCCGCAGAACCTCGAGACGGGGAAAAAATTCTCAAAGCAATATGAAATTGTCAAAACTTTAGAAATATCAGTTGCACAAGATTTCAGGCAAAACAACAGTGCCAAAATTGAGTGAGACTTCTTTTTTCTTTTTTTTTTGCTGAAAGGACTGCAACTTTAACATTTTTAGCAACGGTATTCATAAGATGTCTGTCAAAATCTACAAGAGAAGAGCACCAATGTTGTGATTCAAAAATCTAAGACCCATTCTTACTCTACATGTCATCTTTATTCTTGCACAAGATCATTCAAGACTTTGACAATGAGATTCCACAAAAATCTATCAAGATTTGGGCCCTTTTAAAATATACTTGGTCACTGTTCAAAAGTCTTGTTAACCCAGCTAAGAAGAAAGCTGTATTTCTGAACAAAAGAAGCATATCCTCTAATAAAGGATAAGTTCTGCATTAAGGTGAGAAAACCTGACCTGATTGCATGTGTCATTTGCTTGTTTTTCATACAGATTTCTGCTTCCCATTTATTGCCCGGTAAATATCCCCTTGCTGCTTCTTTCTGATGCTACAAGAGTTAATGAAGCAGTTATTCATCGGCTTCTCTGCGTTTGCCAGTCAGAAGGGTGACATCAGCAAAAACATGTCCCTTTCCAGGAGCGCTAATTATTATTATTATTATTTTTTAAACGATCCAGGGCAAGAGCCCCCACATGTTTGGGATCCATCAAAATGATTGATGGCCACATTCTCCCAGCGAGCCCTGATGCAACACCAGTTGAAGAGTTAAAGGTGTCTTTGAAAATCAAACCTTCAGTGGGTGATAAATGACAGCCTTTAACAAATGTGTTTGCGGAGTTCTGGCGTGTTTTGAAAGTGCAAGCAACTTGAAAATGAGTTCTACTGAGGGATGTCAGTTCTTTCCTGTGGACATTGGCTGAGCACCTTAATTGGCTGAAAAACTGAAGGCTGCTTGCAAACCTCAGTTATGAATTCTACTAATTCGCATGGATTTTTATAACAGAAACTGGCCATTATTTATTGGTTTCTTTGATTTATCTCTACAAGCCCTGATAGTCTGAAGAATGGAAGATCTTTACCTCACTGAGATTTTCTTTTTTTTTTTTTTTTTTGGGGGGGGGGGGGAGAGTCACAGGTTGGAAGGAGTTAATAAGCTCAACAAGATTGCTTTTAGAACTCAATCTGTAAAATAAAAGAGATAGAAAAGCTTGCTACAAATCAGCATTGTGCCATTGAATGCTGGTTGTGTGATCTCTGGAGGATGAATTTAGGGGTATTAAACCTTAGTGTACGGGCTACATGTAATCAAAGAATTACTCAGTTCTGTTCTACTAATTACGGTAGGAAAAATGGATAGATTGCATTCTTTTTTAACTTCTCCTAATGAAATTCTTTCTTTTTAAATTTATTTTTAATTTTAATTATGAGAATTCAACATAGTACATCCAACTCATCCTTGTTATACATGTATACATTCTACTTCATCATTTATAATCTCGTTATTTATAATATTAATTACAAAATAATCCAATCATAACTACTAATATTTCAGACTTGTCTTCTACTATATAACCATTGATAAAATTTATTCCATGTTTTATGATATTTAGACTCTCCTTTGTCTTTTATTTCTAAAGTTGACCTATCTGATTCTTCACATGCATAATTTTTCTTGAGGCATTCATTATACATGCCAGATATCTTCAAACAATATATATACAATAGGGGCCATGCATAAGCGCACCAACGTGCCTACCGTCTTTGTCCTATTGTTTCTTTTTATTTTTCTTCTATGTATCAATTTCATGTATTCATAACTATGTTTATACTTATACCTGTTATCTTATAATCTCTTGAAAAAATAAATAAATAAACAAATAAATAAAAATATGTAATCCAGCAACTCCACACATACATCATGCCAATATAGCTTCCCACTTGTATGATAGAGCCCTATCTTGGCTCACCTTGGTTGAATTTTCTCCTTGTTAGGATTTCCTTTCCTTTCCTTTTTTTTTTATTTTGCATTTTAATGTGTTTGGTTGGTTTTTGTATTGTATTGCAAACTAGACAGATGGTTAAATCAGTAATCAGCTTAGGCATTTAGGTGAATGGTTTTTGTTTTGTTTTGCTGGGGAAAAAGGGTAAGCCAGCAACATCATAACTTTAGCCTGGAGTGGAACTGCACAATGGGGATCTATCACACAAAAGGGAATTGTTGGGGGGGAGGGGGAATTGAAAGCTATTTGTATCACTGAATAAGTAATATAGCAAAGGTTTGACTGGGTTTACACACTGCAGTAAGTCACAGTATTATTTTCTTCTGACTTAAGCATGTGGTATGAACCTGGCCAATTGAGTCGAATTGGAGGAACCATTGGAAAACAAATCACGGTTTAGCACAATATTCAAACAAAGAGCATAAAATCACAGGGCTGGAAGTGACCTTAGAGATCTTCTAGTCCAACTCACCCAGCTCAAGGCATGAGATTTGATACCATCTCAGTCAAATGTTTGTCCAGTCTATTCTTGAAAACCTCCAGTGATGGAGTACCCATAACAATCTGTTGCATTGGTTAATTGTTCTCACGGTGAGAAAATTTCTCCTTACTTTAGATCTCTATTTAAGTTAGATCTCCATTTAATGATCTTCCATCCATTGCTTCCTATCTTGCCCTCTGGTGCTTTAGAGAAGGGGTAACCCCCAAGGCCTGTGGGCCAAATTTGGCCAGTGGGGTGCTTAGATCTGGTCTGTGGGACTGTCCTGGAAACAGCGAAGGACCAGCCCGCGGTGCTTCTGAGCTTCATTTTTGCTGGCAGAGCGATTGAAGGGTTGAAGGAGACCATCCCATCTGAAAAAGGAGCTAGGATATTTTGCAGAGTGCTCAGACCATCACAGCCCCACTCTCAACACGAGTGTCAAGATGGCCACACCCACCCCGGCTCCCCGAGGTCAAACAAAATCCTGATGCGGCCCTCAATGAAATTGAGTTGTCACCCTTGCTTTAGAGAAAAAGTCAATTCCCTCTTCTGACAGCCTCTCAAGTACTTCATCCTTCTCTTTGATAGGATTAAGCATACCCAGTTCCTTCAACTGCTCTTCACTTGATTTAGTCTTCACACTCTTCATCAACTTTGTTGCTCTTTGCACAGTTTCTAAGGTCTCAGCGAAACTGGATCATTACCTTCTTAAGTGCTAGAATTCACCCAGTAGGTTTTGCAATTGTTCAACCTCAAGAATGTGTTCAAAACAACTTCCTTGCCAGATCTGCTTTATTTTTTAAAAATAGGAAAAGAAGAACTTATTACTCATTTTGGCTCTCCAAAACAAGCTTGCTCCCCGTTCTTTGATAAGATTATTTTCTTGGAAGATTATTTCAACAGTGCTGTGGATTAGTCTTGTCCTCCCAAATTGCTCTTGTGTGGGTTAGGGCCCACATTAGTTCAAAAGGCAGATTTCAAGAAAATTCACCAGGCTTGTTTCATAAGTTTTGTTGTATTGTGCAAAAACGGATCAACTTTGACTCATTGGAGCTTCCTGCTAATGGACTGGTTTTTCAAAGCTGCTTATCTGGAAATACTAATATAAGAGAAAAGCTAATATAGTAAGATACTAGAAAATGGAAGAGGGAACAAGAGAGTAAATTGACTCCCACAAGGAATTAGAACAAAAATGTGTCCAAATTTATAAGAGTAATATTATATACTAATTAGATTTCTAAGAGCATTATTTGCCATTCTTTGAATTTTCTGCCAAGCATTCTTCAGAGATTTATCACACATGTGGGCTCATTTGAAGATATCTACCACATGCATGTGTATGGGAAGGGAAGATCACAAACTTGAAAATAAGTTCTCTTTAACTAAACAAGACAAGACAGGCTGCAAAATACAGCTTCAAATTTGGCAAGACTAAATCCCCCCTCTCTTTAGCACCACATAAGATCTTAAGTTTAACTCTTGACTTTTTTCCCCTTGACCGATAAATCTGCATATCTCTTTCTGTCCTTGTTTGAAGGGTCAATCCAAAGTCAAAAAACAGTACTGTTTGAAATATAAATAACATTCTTAGTAATATGTTCATTTTTATCGCAGATATTCTCCCCATCAAAGACAGCTATAACTGATACCATCTTGATTTTTTTTTTCATTACATTCCAGAAAACTTATTTACCTGGCAGGGGAGATACCTTGAGTTTATCTTAGGGAAATGGTTTAGAGAATCTTTGTATCTTGATGCTGTCCTATATCATAGAGAAGGGACAAGTGTTCAGCAATTGAGAGATGGAATGGGATGGGCCAAAGTTGCAAGTAAACAGAAATAGAATTCTTTTCCAGATGTTTTCTTTCATTAAACCTGAAGGTTCAACTATTTTAGATTATACATTATAATTCTTCAAAACAATTCAGGATGATTTTAACCTGTTGTAGTGTGTTTGTTGTAGGTCTCAAAAAAGAGTTCAGAGACCAATGCTGCTGAGTGCTAAGTAATTACCTCTTCAATATTGTTTCAAAGATTACATTTAACGCCCCTGTCCCACTGCACCAACGGATGCAAAGAGGATGTAAAATGTTAAAAAACGTTGGAAAACGCTATGCATCCGTTGTGTACTCATTGCATATATGTTTCATACGCTCTATCCTTTGAGCATCCGTCCACTGAGATTTCATCCGCTCAAGAAGTTTTGAGCTGCACAAAACTTTGTGAACAGATGAACTTTCCGCTGTGTATGATATAAATCCGTGACATCCGAGCAACAAACGTTCTATGTCCGCTTATCATCCGTTAAACATCTGCTGTATCCTCTCTGCATCCTCTGGGCACCCCCTCAACTCACATCTGTTGCAACTGAAAATGGAACGAGGGAGGAAACAAAAGGTACACGGAACGTCTACACAGCGTTACTAGCACGGAAATAGAAAGGATGCGCAGTGAACGGTTTGCATCCTATATACATCCTCTAGGCTTCCTATGAACATCCCTTTAACATTCCTGCTACATACTACCCACGTCCGTTCTTTTCCTTTCTTTTTCATTCTGTTTATGCAAATTTTCACCACTTTTTGGAGCGGATGATAACGGATGGAGCCACCCCCGAAATTTTGCTCCTCCGCTGTGTCCTTTTTGCATACGTTTTGCATCCATCGGCCAGTGGGACCTAGCCTTTACATTCTTTGTGTATGTGGGCATTTTCCTGTAACATATAGATTCTTGACAGTGTATATTTCCAAAGTCTGAATTATTGCTGAATTATTAGCCATGCCAACAAAAAGACCTCACACTAACAACTAGCTTTAGAAAGCAACTTTGGTATGCGGACTCTGAAGGATTTGCCCTTTTGTATAACCAAAACAAATAATTTCATCGGGCAAATTTTGAAGAACATGACATAACCAAGTGTTGAAGAGATGGCTGAAATCAGTGTCTTGTTTATTTTGAAAGAAGGAACACATTCTTGGACAGTAGTGTTTAGGTAAAATGCAGCTGATGTGACAAGAACAGTCTGGGACAAATGAATTATACTGAAAAATATACAGTTTGCAATAAAGTTCAGCAGCAGGGAGGTTGCTGAAGATTGGCAAGGAGCAAGATAGAGGTGTTGCTTGCCTTTCCAACAAAAAGCAACACACTCTCTCTCTCTCTCTCTCACACACACACACACACACAGATGGTTTTCAGAAATCCTTGATTTCTTAACCTTTCTTATTTCTCTTACTAGGGGTCCACAAGCAAGGTCTAAAGTTGCTGTAAAATGGTAATTTCTAATGTGACCAAAGGGAACAGTGATTACCTGAGATTAATGATATTGAAATATTATTACAAGCAATTTATCTCTCTTCCACCTTATAAATAAAAACATCAAATGTCCCCATGGAAATTTCACCCACGTTCATATCTTTGTTGAAATAAATTTTCAAAAGCAAATTGTCTTCACCAAACTGAATGAGAATTTGTGAGAGATGAGAAGCAGGCTCCTCCCCACCAGTATGGCAACAATCTTCTCCCTCAACAATTTTCTCAACGTAATTGTGAAGCTTTGATTAAGAGTAATATAATATACAACCACCACCACCAAGCAGACTTCATCTCCTCTAAAAAGGATTCCAATTTTTTCAGGCGAGAGCCCAAAAAGCTGGTTTGGAGAACAGACTGATCTGAGATCCCCCCAAATTGCTCAGAGTAGCAGCTATCCCAAGATTACCAGCAAATTGAATACATATCCTTCCTGTCAAGTAGGTATTGTTCTTTTGTTCTGTAGGAGATAATCAGGATGAGCTTGAGGGAGTAGTCAAGCAAGTCATCAGCTTGGAGTCTCTTTGTACTTATAAAAGATCTACCGTGTTTCCCGGAAATAAAACCCTTATATTTTTTTTTGCCATCAAGAAAGGCACCAGGTCTTATTTTCAGGGCATGTCATCCACTGACTAACCTCACTTGCATGCTTCACCTCTGGCCTCATTTTCACTGTCAGGGGTTTTCAGGAATTTCTTCTTCTGAAGGCCTCTGCAGACAATAACAGAGCTCTGGATCAATCTGGAGCTTTGTTATCAGCTACAGAGGCCTTCAGGAAAGCCTTGCTGGCCCATTTGTTCTGCAGGGGTGTGTGAGGCCTGGCTACAACTGTCCAAAGGTAACTAGTAGAGCAGCTCCACGCCACCATAGCTTAATTTTTACCGGTGCATTCTGGAGTGGGCAATATCTTAATTAGGGCTTATTTTGGGGGTAGGGCTTCTATTGGGTGCACTTGTAAAAATCAAGCTAGGATTTACTTTCAGGGTAGGTCGTATTTTGGGGAAAACAGGGTAAGTTCAGCCCTCTATAAATTCTGTTGACTCTTATCTACTGTCAATTTGTCTTGACTGTTAATAGTTCAGTTTTTTGTTTCCAGGAAGCATGGAATAAATTTTTATCCATTTTGGATTTAACCCTGACTCCTGATTTCTTAAGTCTGATATGTCTCTGTTTCTCTTCTCTTTTGATTTGTGTGTGTCTGTGTGTGTGTTTGTAAGCTGCTTTAAAAGCTTCATAGCAGTTCAGATATCTAGCAAAGCCATTTAACAAAATTGTTTGCTACAACAAAGGTAGCAAACAAAAAAAATGCTCCAGATTAATTAAAGGTAGAGACTGTCCTCTGCATACAACAGATCCATTGTTCAAGCTTCCAGCCTGTACCTTTAAAAAAAAAAAAAAAGCAGGTGGTGTATGAGAGGGGAAAAACAATTTGATATTAGCATTTGCCTGCAAAATAGCAATACTACTTAGGAGAAAGGACTATAGATCCTGAACCCCCCACAGTTCTTTGCTTTCAAGCCCTTAGGATTTCTTTAAAAGTTCTAATTCTAAAGCCAAATTCTATTTTTTAAATAGAAACAAGGCTCTTACCTATTGGGGGAGTGATTATTATATTCATTGCAATGAAACATAATTAATTTGCATTTACTTAAACCAAATTGAGGTTTTGTTTCCTTCCAACAGTGCTTTTCTCCTATTAGCCACTCAAAGTGTGGTCCTTCACTTGAAAATTTGCATGCCCCTTGTTAAGGGTAGCAAATAGTCTTTCCTGTTAAAAGATAACAGCGGTTAACTTCTGGTCCATAACGTTAGAAGTCATGGTTCACTCTTTTCCTCCTTGTACCCCAAATGCATCTAATGACAAAACAGGAGACATCATATATCATAGATTTCTCTGGAAGCCTACAGTGGCAAACACAGCATTCCCTTTTTCTAGGGAATTTTCTCTTATTTCCTCTTTGTCTCTTCTCAAACACATCAACCCTGTGAGTGCTCCATCGAAAATTCATGCCTGAAGATACATGTCTTCTTCCTGATTTTGTTCAATGTCTGAATATGCACACAACTGTTTGTGTAAAAGTATTGACTTAACTTGCAACTTCTTCTTCATCTAGTTCAACATTTAGATATTTACTGTTCTGATCCAGCTCCCCAAACACAACAAACCCTCTGAAGTTAACTCAAAGATTCTTTTAATTAGGAGTGCCAGCAGCCAAGGCAAAAAAATTCTCTCTCACCACAGGCTAACAAGTCTGGCCGGCTGAAAGATGAATAGTTGTCTGCCATATCTATTGATCTCCGCCCCCTGCCTTTTATCCCCAGAGCTAGGGTGAGGCCTTGCTAGCAGTGGTGGCTCTTCTGTCCCAAGGATCAGCCCATGGATTTCCACTGCTCTCCTCTCCTCTAACTTCTGCACATCTGCACATCAGGCACTGGACCCAGCTGTTCCCCATCTTCCTCATCAGCCACCTCCAGACCTGGGGGCTGTGGACTCTCCATCTGAGGGTTGATGGATGGCCCAGGCTCCGCCTCTGTCTCTCTCTCTGACAGCTCCATTCCCTTTTCCCCTTCAAAGCTGCCAGATTACCTTGATGCTGATTCAGACCCCCATGCCGCCTCCTCCTCCTCCTCCTCCTCCTCCTCCTCCTCCTCCTCCTCTTCCTCTGATCTGGTTGCTGGAGGGGCCAGCGACCGATAGGCCACAACATTTACCAAGAAATTTTCACAAAGTACTGAGGTTTCAAATACAGCTTAGTTAGAGGTGGGATTCAAATTTCTTAACAATCGGTTCTGTGGGGGTGGCCTAATTTGTGGGTATGGCTTGGTGATCATGTGAGTGGTAGGGCATGGCTTGCTGGTTGGGCATGGCATGGTGGTCATGTGACTGGCTGGGCATGGCTTGTATGTAAATATTATAAATATTTATGTAAATATTGAATTTTTTATTTAAAAAAGAGCAATTTTTACCCAAAATCAGGCAAAGTAGGCAGGCAGGCGGATTTAGTTGCTCACAGTATCACAGATTCACTTAGAGATTTATCTATGTGCAATCGGTTACCTGAGTCTGCACTGAAAAATAGAAGCTTCGGTCTTAAGGAAGGTTCAGCTCTGCTTTTAGATTAGCTAGAAAGCAAGAAATGCAACAATTTCTTGCTTTTTAGCGAATCTAAATCTCCCAGCACATCAGAAGAACTTATGTTTGGGGGGGGGGGAAAGGAAAAATAGCAACTTAGCAGGCAAGTTTGATGGTGCACATGCCAGGTAAGGAGTGAGTGGGTGGGGCGGGGCAGGGCCAGCAAGCAGCGTGATTTGCTGGTTCTCTGGCAAGTAGAATCCCACCCCTGATGAGAGTGCATTTTGCGTGCTTGTGTAGACCATTTCCAAAAACCCTCAGCTGTGCTGCCTGGACAGCTGACAAGCACTGCGCATGGGTGTGCAGCATTTGAAAATACTCTTCTTTCCTGCTTTTTCAACCTCAGCTGTGCTGCGCAAAGCAGCTGAGGTTGAAAAAGTAGAAATAAAGGAGTTTATTTTAAAATAAACAGCCAAGAGCCCGGGCGGGCGGCTGGACCAAACAGAGCAGACACCAGTTCGGTATCTGCTGCTCTTCAGAGCTACCAGTTCTACAGAACTGGGCCAAACCAGTAGCATCCAACTCCTGAGTTCACTAGTCTTCTGCAGATAACCAGTGACCTATAAAGTATGAGGAGGATCCATGCTCTATTTCAGCAACTCCTCTGAAAAACTGTAAGCTCAAATTACCACTATCCAAACAACATCAAAATATATCAAAATCTTGTGATGAGGCAGGACTGGCAATTAATCCACATCCATTAAGAAAATTACAGTTGGCAAATTAAAAGTCTATGACAGTGCCTTGAAAAAGCATCAAGGTAAGTCATGATGTATGGATTAGTTACAACTGACTTTATTAAAAAAAATACAACTTGTTTTTAGAAGAAAGTATTGGACACTAATTGCAAATGACTAAAGTTTAGTTCTTCAATTCCATTTAATTTCAGATTATTGTTGTTATTATTGTTATTGTTGTTGCTGTTGTTGTTATCGTTGGTGTTGTTGTTGCTGTTGTTGCTTTGTTGCTGTTGTTGCTGTTGTTGTTGCTGTTGTTATTATTTTACTGAGTTATGCTGACAATCCACTAAGAAACTATAAATGTCTGCCTCTGGTTGCTGTTTAAAAGATCAGAATGAAGATTCCAGGATCTCATGTCAACTTTACATAATTTTAATAACACATCAAGTTTCTCAGCCCAAATAGCTTGATCTCAATTATTTTGAAGTCGGGAATGCAGTATATAAAAATGAAAAGGCTTATTTTTTAAAAAAACAAAGAAAAGTAAAAAGCCAGATTGATGACACAATTTCATTCAGTTGTAGGCTTCTACACCCCAATGTTATTATTTGGTGAGAAAAGCCATGTTAAATTGGTTCTGCTTTATCCTTCTTTTCCTCCAGAAGTGCACAAAAACAATGAGAGAGGTGGACCTCTGGATAAATAAACAGCATAGAAAAATAAATGCAACCAAGATTGAAATGTTTTGCTCTGTTTTGATTGGAGCAAGAGCATTAATGCCAGCCATCTGGATGCCTAGACGGAGTATGAAAGGCAAAATCTCTCCAAAACTTCAATTATCTCACCTTGCCAAGATTAGGGAAACTCCAGGAGGAAAAAAAAATTTTTTTAAAGAATCCACTGTGAAAATGAAGGGGTCCAAAACCTTTGAAATGATTCCCTTCCTTACCCCTGGCCTGAATATTTAGCAGATTAACGGTGAGGACAAAACCTGAAAGAGGGGACAGCCTGATTTGCTGATGAAAAATCTTTAGAGCTGAATGGCTTATCACCTCATACACTAGAGAAGCGGAAAAGTTACAGGTGTGTCTCCAGATAAAAAGGGAAAAGAAAACAAGAGACTGGAAACCATTGTGTAAGGAAGGAACAATTAGATGGTGGTTCATTTTGGACCCAGGAAGTTGGGACACTGGAACATTTGTATAGATCACTTAAAAAAAAGTGGGAAGAATTGAAAAAGCTATCCCAAAACTCTGCATACTAGCCAATACATAATATGGAAAAAACATGAAGCTCCCCAATTTCTTGGGTCACTTTAAAATGTGAAACTTTCATTCCAGAAGTTACATAGCCATGAAAGTCAGTTAGGTTGGTCTCTCTCTCAATCTCTCTCTTTCTGCTCAACCCACCTCACAGGGTTGTTGTTATGGGGGAGATAGGAGCAGGAAGGAGGAAGGCTGTCACAGCTGAAGCCCCACCCCTTTGTACCTGTCAATGTGTACACAAAAATGGGTGGGACTTGAATCGTGCTATTGTGATGAATCTCCACCTGTCTGACTCTCCTGAGGACAATTCTGATAACAAGACTAGCAGAAAATAAAGAAACCACTAACATTTGGAGCATTTTCCCTAGGAAAAATTTTTTTGGGATTGGGGGTCAGCTAAATGATCTTTATTTTATAACCTCCTTCCACTATACCAATTTTTTTCCAGTTCTTTCAGGTTTTAGAGACTTTCAGTATTGAAGTGCTGGATGGATGAATAGACTCCCAATCTATATTCATATAAATAAATCCTTTCCAGTAATTCATTGGCTAGCAATAATAAAAACAGTCGTGTTCTAACTTAAGACCCAGATTCCCAAAGAAACCAACTGGCGATGTTTGGATGCAAGGACAATACTCCTAAATTACCCAGCCTTGGCCTATTCTCCAAAATGAGACACACAGATTTATACTGTCTATAATATATAGTATATGCATCATATACAGTAACTATTCAAATGTATGTCGATTATAAATTTGTACAAATTGTGTGGTTTAATTTTGCCATCAAATCTAATAGTTATATATGGTTTCTGATAAAACTATGTCACTTATTGGTCTTCATTATTCTGATCTTGTGATGATATGTGAGAACGGCCTTGGGAGATGGGTGGAAGAGTATAAGAGAAGAGCAGGCAGAGCTGGAGGGTGGAGTTAAATGCATCATCAGCTTAGAATCCTTGCATTGCCACAAGACCAATTTAGTGCTGACCATTAGTCAATCAAATTCTTATGTATAGGTGTCAGCAATAAATCTTTCTGAGCTACTACTCAAGCTATGGTCATGATCTTTTGTGTCTGACAAAGAGCCACAGATTAGTTGATGGTTATATAAGAGGAAGCCATGTGGGTATGGCAAACATTTCAGAAAGGGCCCTCTCTAGTAAACTCTTGGGCTGTAAAAGTGGGGGGTGTACTTTTAAATTCTTTCAATGTAAACCTTACAATAAAATCAGAATTAATACTTCTAGGTGTTCTTCTTGTCTGGGCTATTCTATAAGGCTGACAGATTTCCTGTATCACTTGTCTGGCTTGGACTTCCAAGGCTTCTCTGCTTCCCTTACTTTTTATCCTCTTGATGTCTTTGATCTTGAAATACCATTTGACTGCCAATCCACTGAGTGATAACCTGTAGTCTAGAGATTTCCTTTTGATTTACTAGTTTAGCTTCAATGAAACCTCTTATGTACATCAATGAGAAAGGAGCAAAGTTGGATCTGCTTTTGTGGCTCCCTTGAAAGATGAAGGAAGCGGAGTGATATCATAGTTCCAGCTGCCAGGACGACCCCCAGATAGACTAGTAAATATGAATTTTAGAGGAGGTCAGCACAACGGCCAATCCTGCACAATAACTCATCCCATTAGGATGACAGAAGTATTAGAAAGTATTCTCTCATCTTTATTCCCTCTGGAAGAGCCTTAGCTGCTCTTAAGTATCCTTCACTCCCTAAGAAAAGCAACGATGGAAGACAGTAAATACATTTAAGTAACTAAAACATTGGGGGTGGCTTGTCTCGTCTGTCAAGGAATAAAATTGATGGCAGTCAGGATCAATTCAATACCTACTTTACCCAGCCTTCCTACTCATGCTTACCCATTTTCTTTTCAAGTGTTAACTGCTTACAATGCAAGGTTGAGCCAATGTTGGCCTGTGGTGGTTTTATTTTTTAATTTTAAAAATGTTGATTATTATAGCACATGACTGTCCACCCCAGTGATAACTGAGGAAGTTATTTTTGTACAGACAGTGAAAATCAGCAAAAGCAGAGACCTTGATAAAAGCTTCCCAGCAAAACATGTGGCTCCCACTCAATCCAACTATTTTCTCCTCACCACAACTGGCAACTCCACGGTGACTCAATTGAACAATTATGTTATATTATAGATTATAAATTTGTACAAATTGTGTGATTTAATTTTGCCATCAGATCTAATAGTATATATGGTTTCTGATAAAATTATGTCACCTATTGGTCTTCATTATTCTGATCTTGTGATGATCTGCGAGAACGGCCTTGGGAGATGGGTGGAAGAGTATAAGAAAAGAGCAGGCAGAACAGTTGTCAGCAAACATACAGGAGTAAATAAGCTGAGAAAACTAGGCTGTTTTTGAGAAAATGGAGATGATCATAGAACAATAACGTTGGAAGGGATCCTAGAAGTCATCTAGTCCAACCTTCTGTTCAGTATAGGATCTGTTCAGTATAGGAGAACTGTTCAGTATAGGAGAACATCATCTGACAGATGACCAGTCATAGATGATACATTTTCACAGGCATGCAAGAATGCATGATTAAAACAATGTAAATATTAGTTTTGGAATAAGCACTGCCCCCAATGCCATACTCACTAAAAGGTGGGATATATTTTAATACAAATACAAATTAAATAGTGCTTACAAGAAATGCAGGCTGAAGAATAGAATCTACACATTGGACTTATCTCCACTTAACCCTTGAGTGAGTGGATGGAACCAGGAAGAAATTCAAATTCATTTGGTTTCCTTCACATTAAATGCAATCAAAATCAAACCATTAAGATGATGGGTCTCCAGCCATGTGCTTCATACTTTTTAAATCATGTTAAAAGAAGATTTAAAGTTATCAATTGAATAAAGTTTCAAAATTTCTAGGGCTATAGCTTAAGCATGTAGGAACCGTATGATGACCAATGGTTAATATTTGGATCTCTGCTATAGTGGCACAGTATAGTTACAGCCCAGAATGAATCTCTCCCTCTTTCTCTTCCCCTCCCTCCCTCCCTCTCACTTACACACATGCACACAAACATATAAACACACACACACACACAGAGGTTTGTTTTCCAATTTTTTTTTTGTCCATATGTCCTATTCAGTTGTATTCTCCAGGATATGCCTCTGTTCAGGCAACATGATAAACTGCATCATGAGTAATATATTTTTTTTTGAAACAACAGAACCCAAATGGGAATGTGGAGTTTCAGGAGCGCATAAGAGCCCAGGATTTCTTTGGGGTTACATTATTATCTGCTGGTGGACAGAGACAAAATCTCAGAGAAGGACTGCAAAATGATGAAGTCTGAAAGCTCCATGTATGGTGACACCAACTTCTTGCCAATCACTGCAATTTTTAATTTTTTAAACAACTTTTATTTTTACAAAACAGCAGAAACTAATAGTCTTCCAGACATTCAAACTGGGCACCACCAGTGGATGGAAATGTTTTATGTAGATTAGCAACTGATCTGGGTCATAGATTAGATGTGGCCATGATATTTTATTTATTTTTTTCCATGTGTGTTAAATTGAAATCTCATGCATCAGAGAAAATGTGCACTGCTTTCTTAGTCCTAGAATTAAACATAATAATTATGGAAATAGAGTCTGTTAAATGGTTCAGTTAATTAATTAAAAACAAACAAACAATGTATCAACTAAAATTATGTATTTATCCAGCCTTTCATTTTTTCAGCTCAAAAGAAAACATAATGTAAAATAAACTTTACATTTGGCAGACAAATGAAGTGGAAATTATTTTTTGTTTTGTTTCCTCTGGTAAACATAAGGTCTCCAGCCAGGGGCACAATTTGCCAGTTCTCTGAACTGCGCAGAATCGTAACAACCGGTTCAGTCCCACCCCTGGAGATGCGTATGGAGACTCTCAATTATCCAGGTCATGATTGTCCCAAAGCTACTTTTCCAAAAGGCAACTGGACTTTCTTGGTTTTTTTTCCTTGAAAACATTTCACTTCTCATCCAAGAAGCTTCTTCAGTTCTTAACTGACTTATGGGGAATGGAAGGATTTATAATGATTCTAATGAAATGTGCTTTTGGATTTGATCTTATACTTGAGCATGGTTTTTTATTTGCATTTTCCATACACACTTATTCTGTATTTGTGGTTCATTTATTGAAATCTTTTAAGTCCCCTTTTTGTTAAATTATCCCCAGGCAATGTTCAATCGTCTTTAATCCAATGCACCTTTAGAAAAGTAAAAATACTGCACAATTATATATATTTTTTGAACATACATTGATTCTACAAGTAGAAATCAAGCCTGTTTTACTTGATTCTGAGCAAATGTCTTTCCCTTTCCTGGTGGTTCAATAGAAATTTGAACGGGGGTCTCTGAAATCCCAAATCTGCCTTGAAACACTATCTAGGTTCTCTGATTGGTCTAGAAAGCCCAGCAATTAATTATAAGAGTCTCACTTAAGAATCCATGCTTCCGCACAGCAATTAAGCAACACAAAAAACAGGATCTCAAGACCTTCTAATCAATGCCCCCAAATGAGAGGGAAATCACACAAGACACAGCAAAAGGAGACAAAGGAAAGTGTGACTTATAATGGCCCTGATTTTCATTAAAGCTGTGAATACATGTGATTACCAGGCTGACTCCATCCTCTCATTCTCCAGTTTGCTGTTCCCAAAATAGCAGGCTCAGCACATTGCACAAACAGAAGGGAACAAGCAGTGACCCACTGTAGTTAAAAAAACAAAAATGGCATGAAAAATGCAATGTGTTGCAGAGCTAGAACAAGACTTTAACCACTCTCCCCCAAGCCTGATAACCCGGATGGTCCAACTCATGTCTCTACTGTAGAGCAGGGACTTGTAGAACACTTCAGTTCAGCTGAATCATTTGCTGCAGTAAACTAAGAATCCCGGACTTTAAAGAGCTGGCAATGAAAACTAGAACTATATCAAAATGTAAAGGAGAAATTCAGCTTCCCACAATAGGGCATCATAGAACTGTAATAGTGAAAAGCTGTATTCCAAGCCTTTGAGTAGAGGAGGGCCAACTAAGGAGCTGCCACAAAGAAGACGGGTCACCCTATTCTCCAAAGCCCCTGGAGACAGAACAAGCAGCAATGGATGGAAACTAATCAAGGAGAGAACTAACCTAGAATTCAGGAGTTTTCTGACAGAATAATTAATCAATCAGCAGAACATAGATGCTCCAACACTGGCGGCTTTTAAGAAGAGAATGGAAAACCATTTCTCTGAAATGCATAGGGTTTCCTGCTTGAGCATGTGGGTTGGACTAGAAGGCCTCTAATAACAAGTTCAAACCCTTGTTATTCTGTATATTTTTATCCAGGTGTGCTGGGATTACAATTCCCCAAATCACTCACTAAATGAATTATTGTAAATTGAGGACTATGGGTAACAACTGCAACCACCCTTCCCAAGATGCTTCTGGATCTCTTCTTTCTCCATTTCTATCTGCTAGTGAACAGCCTGACTTGGCAAGTTCATATTAAACTATTAATTCAGGCACGATAGAAATTGCTTTTCTATTGACAATGTGGGAGTAACATCAACGGTCAACTGACAGGCTACAATGTGTTGAATTAAGGAGAGAGATGCCATTTTGCTTCCACACCTCCCCCTTAGGTTATGAAAATTATTCAGACAGCTGTCCTTCCTTTCTACTTCCCCTCCTACAGTCATCTCCAGCATGGTGCCTTCAATTAAACTTCCTACTTTCCCCAGAAAGCTGATTTAAAAGGCATCCCTTAGAAGATTCAGAGATTCCCAATCTAAATAAGTGATACCAATTCAGAGACTAAGACGTAAAGCTTCTTAAAAAAACACAATAGCATTTAATTGTTATAATTTAAGATGTCTTCTTTTTTAAAAAAAAATCACACTGTTTGTTAACGATCCATGAAACAATCTTGAGTGGATTTGAGTTCTCCACAACTCCTCAAGTTATCTACTTGCACTTCTCTTACAACACATCTGATAAATGATTGTAGTGGCTGAATGTTTGCAAAGTGTGCAACAATGACATATGCATCGATACATCTATATGTATCTATCTCTACATATAATATCCTTTAAATAATTAAAACATTAATTCAATTAATCTCATAAGTGGCTTAAAATGCATTGCTCGGAGTGCTATTAACAGCTAGTTCACCAGTTGAGCTGGAAAATTAATCAAACACCATACAGCTATATTTCTGATTAGAGAAAACAATAATGCACCAATTGCCCACTTAATTCACTCTGGTGCTTTATAAGGTGTGCTGATATTTGCTCCTAACCTGCCATATTCCCTTAATGAACACCATAACGGAAGAATACTCAGCAAAGCCTTGAGCTCAGGGACTCTATAAAAATCAAAGTCTTAGCAAGATGTTGTATAGATATTAATTTATAGATTCCTATTAATATACTGCAAGCTCTCTTTTGTAGGACTATAAAAACCTTTTTTTTTCTTAGCCAAGAAAGATAACACTTACTGTATACAGTCACTCCCTGGCATGCATGAAAAGACAGGTCCATTAAGTTTATGAATACCAAAAGGTTTCTTATGCAAAGATAATGTTAGAAATGTAATCTATGCAAAACCAGAACAGTTTTCATAGCATGCAGGTAAATGGGAAATTTCCTTCATCTTCTGTCAATTAATTATCAAAGATTAAATTGCTAAGTTTTTAATCATAATCATCCTTTCAAAAGCAGCAAAACAAAGAAGATGATTTTTGGGTGGTGTTTGTCCTGTAAAAACTTTCTGCATACCTCAAAAATCAAGAGGAAGATTCTATAGGGGGAAATAACTCTAGAGGTATTCATACAAGCATTTAGGGTTCCTTTTTGTTCTAAATGTTTTATTAAACCAAAAGGACATCTTTTTTCATGTTGGTTCATGTAAAGCCTAGAAGGAATAACTGGATGCTAAGAAAGTAATTCTGAGTAACAAACCACACCTACAGAACACCTAAGCTTACACTATCGCTTCGTAAACAGAATGCAAGTCTTCCAAAGACCGACACTACAAAAGACCAAATTTTCTTAAAAGCATGTTGAAATATTAATAGTTATTGCAAACAGTTGCTTATTAAGGATTGCCAGTCTAGTGAAATATTACATCATGGTGGAAATGTCAAGAGAAGAAGGAGACAAAAAAAACCCCCATATAACCAGGATTAAAGCAAGAGGAAGGGCTCTTGCTATGTATGCATGTATGTGTTTATGTGCTTGTATATCTGTGTTTCCGTACACAGAGAGACACATGCATTCACACTCCTTCAAGTCATTTTTGACTCCTGGTGACTGCCTGGATTAGTCTCTACAATCTCCTTGGCAAGATGTTGGAAGTGGTTCACCACTGCCTTTTTTCTAAGGCTGGGAAAGTGTGACTTGTTCAAGGTCACCCAGCTGGCTTTATGCCAAAGATAGAACTAGAACTCCTGTTCTCCTGGCTTCTAGCCTGGTGTTAGCATTCATGTGTGTATGTGTGTGTATGTATCTGCATCCATGGATACATGCAAGCATGCATTATACACAATCATATCTTAAAGCATGTTTCTATGAATGGTTGGATGGAGATAGATAGATAGATAGATAGATAGATAGATAGATAGATAGATAGATAGA
>BLBF01000045.1:16297236-16319023 GCA_015471245.1 Laticauda colubrina
AGATAGATAGATAGATAGATAGATAGATAGATAGATAGATAGATAGAATACAAATCTGGTTTTCAAATGAGGCGATGGTTGTAAAATTTGAAGCTTATAATTGGAAGCAGAATCTTATATATATATTTGAGAAAATAAACCTTACTGACCTGTAAGACCTGTTCTCAAGGATAGGATTAGAAGGTGACAGAATTAGTAACGACTGCAGGAAAATATTACTGGGAACAACTGAATCAATCAAACTAAAAGTAAGTAAGACAGTCAACAGAAGTGAGAAAAAAAACCTACAGGTATTTTCAACAGGGTTTTTTTTAGAAATTAAGTATCTTACAAGTTTCAAGATCTTTCTCGACATCAAGTTGACAGGTACATCTACTGATTATGCTAATATCCCTGCATTAATTTAAAATTAAAAATATAAAATATAAGACATTTCCCTCCCCGCAGTTCAAAAGCATATGAAACATGAAACATGTTATTTTTAGAAGAAGTTGACTAGCTCAATGCTCAATTTGCTCAATGCTGTAACAAAGTGGTCCTCATTCAGGATCCCAGTCTGAAATTTCACAATCCAGAAATCAAATGGGAAGGGAAAATTTTGTTCATTTCACTTGAAATGCATTATCTATTTTTATTATATTTTAAGTGTCCTGATTTCATCAGTGATTGAAGGTTCAATCACTGAAATCAAGTTTAAATCTAATAACCTTAAATCAAGTTATTAGACATTGTTATCTGATGTGTGCACACAATAGACTTCATTTAGCTATCGAACTCATGCATTTTCTGGACACGTCTATGGAGATTCTCAGTCATCCAGATCAAGGTTGTTCCAAAGGTGCTTTTTGAAAAAAAAAGTCAACTGGATTTTCTGTGTTTTTCCTTGAAGACATTTCTTCAGAAACTTCTTCAGTTCTGACGTTATTTTAAGTTCTGCAAAGAAATCTTATTTCTTTTTTGGGATGACCCCTTTAATGATTCAGTGAACTAAAGCAAGTAAGTACTTTTTTTAGTAAATATAATACAACATCAACATCATCAACAACAACAAATTAGTATTTACACTTCAAAAGAAGCTTAGCTGGAAAACGTTATGAAACATGCATACATATGTACAATATTGTATATTCTGTGCTTCAGAACATCTGATGAAATTCTGAGGTAAAATTGAAAGGTTGGGTAGAAAACCACAAGCTTTCACCAGGTCCACAGGTTTTCAGATCCACAGGCTTTCACCAGGTAAGCTCATTGCTTGAAGAATGTGAAGGTAACAGCTACTGATGAAGAGCCTACCTCTTTAGGTGGATTAGGTTTAGAGATAAAAAAAAAATACTGAAGAAGCTTCTTGCATGAGAAGCAAAATGTTTTCAAAGAGAAAACCAAGAATGTCCAGTTGCTTTGGGGACACCATGACTAAGATGATTGAGAATCTCCATAGACAGAGATAAAAGAAAATGTGAAGATAGATGAGTTTTCAGATTCAGCAGAAACTTGGACCAAGGTTTTCATATTCCAGCACAACATTCTACTCGGTACATGATGCTAAGTCAGCCTTCCAGAAAATTTTCTCCCCTTTTAATAGTTTGCAAGTTTTAATTTCCAAAGTTCCTGGCTGGCATTTCTCCAATTGGGGCAGTAATGCCCTAGCATTCTGAAAGCTCCTGTAATCTACAACCAGAGCACAATTGCATGGATTGTATATCTTACACTCAAAAAAGGGAGATAACAGAATCAACTCCCTGCAGTAATTAAAAGAGAAGATCCCTGTGATTTAGAAGAACAGGGAAGACCCACAAGTTGGCAAGATTCTCAAGATGCATACAACCTTATTGTTCCTATCACTCACTTTCCCCTGAAGACAGGCCACGTTTTTCTCTGTTTGTTTGTGCGGTCATTCATGAGTGCTCTCCTCTGCCTAGCATAAATCTTTCAGTTCGACCAAAAGGCATCCACATTTATGCTTACTGGATGTAGGGGAGCAGATGGGAGACAGACTGAAAGGAAATGCAACTCATTAACTATTACAGTACTGATGGAAAAGGATAATGTAATTTCCAGGGCACATCCTTTTTTCCATCCACTTTTGCAGGGAGTTTTGTTTTGAAGAAATAAAATCATTGGAGGAAACTTAGGTAATGATGTAAGTGCAGAAGATCTGCCCTAGTCAAGATGGAACTTTTGACTATCACTCTTTCTTTGAGCAAAATATTTTCCTCCATATTTTATTCTTGAGGTACCCTTTTTGGGAGAACATTTAAATGCAAATTATCAGTCATTCAGTTGAAGGAAAAACAAACAAACAAACAAACCAACCACAAGAGAGATCCAAGAAAGTGGACTTTAGCATGTGCTAGAAGATCTACTCAACTTTTTAGAGCCAAAAACTCATTTCAGAAGCTTACAACATGGCTGCTACGAGAACTTAGTTGTTCACCAAATGTGTTCATAACTAAGTGCAAAATAACCATATAACAGAAAGGTGAGCTCCAGAATGTCTTCTACCATCTGATTGGGTCTTCTTTGGGAACCAGAAGCAGTGCTATAAATACATATGATGGTAAAAGCTGATGTTTGTTTTGCAAATTGTGAAGTTTTGTTTATTTGCTAAAAAAAATGGTTCAGATACAGTAGATAGAACCCAGCAAACTACCTAAAAGCACTTTGGTACAAAACAGCCATGATGTTTTCCACTCCTGGGATATGGCAATATTGTACTGAGCTCCCTACTCAGCAACTATAACGGTAACAAAAAGGTGGAACTTGAAATAGTGTGCTTTGTTTGGTTTAATGTTTAGCAGGAATGTTGGTTTGTCTTTTATTCAATAAATCACAGTAAACACAGAGGCATGCAACTTCTGTCAACCTGAGGACCATCCAAGTTTCAAATACTTTGGTGATAACAGCCTCAGTCTTTCATAAGCCACATCAGAATTCAAAACATAAAGAACTCCTTTCAACCCCTGTAGATGTGTGTGCTAAGAAACCCCAGAAGCTCAC
Organism: Laticauda colubrina; assembly: GCA_015471245.1. Lineage (NCBI taxonomy): Eukaryota > Metazoa > Chordata > Lepidosauria > Squamata > Elapidae > Laticauda > Laticauda colubrina. The sequence goes on from BLBF01000045.1 coordinate 16,300,234, forward strand.
ACAGATAGCATCCATGGTTTAATATGACATGTGAAGCCAAACACATATCAGCTTAAGGAACAAAAATATGCAGGTGTGCGCATTTTATTCCTGAGAAGGAAACAGCTACAAATCCCAGAGATTTTTTTTCTTTCACCCTAGATTCCGAACTTGTGAACAAAAATAGGTCTTTTAAAAAATAATGTATTTATTTGAAAGTTAAAAACACTACGATAAAAGATAAAAAGCTAATTGCAAATGAAGAAAAATGTTAAATAAATAAAAGGATGCAGAGAGAAAAAGCGGGGGAACAAATACAAAGAAAGAAGAAAAAAAGTCGTATAAAGAAATTACTTCCCCTTCATCAAGGCAAGTGCAGTACAAACAATTTCAGTAACTTATCACCTTCTCTAACAACCAAAAGTGTTCAACCAAAAATCTCTTCATCCAATATCTCATCTTTGTATCCATTAGCAAACATTAAAGCCTCATTATTCAATCTTAGTCAGCAAAACTCCTTTAAATATTACTACCTTGGAGGTCTTCCTGTTCAATCCCCCTTGCTCAAGACAGGAGATTTTACACTATCCCGGTTTAATAATTCCAAAGGATATTCTTGGTAAGCACTGGAGAGTGCCCATCATCTTTAGAAAAATGTTTTGTTCATACTCATGTAGAGAGACAACACTTATATATCTCTTTCCCTCAGAAATAACAAAACATAGATTTTAACCTTAAACAAGTAAACCAATTTCCCTTCCCTTCCCTTCCTTTCCTCAGCAATTTATCACTTTCTCTAAAAATATAGCAAAAAAAATAATAATCTTCTCCCTATACCTTATATTGATAAACAAACCTCAAAAGCCTGGTCATTCAAAGTTAATCAATAAAAATTATTAAAAAGTAGAGAAATAACTAATTGCATAAACCCATCCTCACAGGATTGAATGCTATTGTGCCATTAGCTGCTGCTTTGTCACTTGGTCACCGATGACAGGTACCAAACAAGAGGCTTAGATGCCTACATGCAGCACATCCAAACTAAAATGATGCACCACGTGACTTCCCATTAGCCATTAATCCCTCCTTGTAGAGCTTCTATTTCCTGTAAGGGGACCGGACTAATGGTGCTTTTTTTTTTTTTTTTTGACAAAGAGTCATGTCAAGTGTTTCTGTGTTAGCGAACAGCCTAAGGTCACAAAGTCAGACGGTCAGTCTGGAAAAGAAATCCATATTCCTAATCTTTAAGGCTGATAGAGCAAGGAGATAACAGTGTTTGCGAGCAGGAGGTTATGCCAAGTGAATACCAGCTGAGAGAAAACAAATCCTTCTGAGAGTTAGTCTGGCTAACAAGGAATGCAAAGAGATTTCTTCACGTTCGCTTGTGAGCTGCTAGCTTGTTTGGGCAACGAGACATTTAATTTTCCTCACCTGCACCTTGGTTTGTATAGATGATAGCAAAAAGATTTGGAGATTATATGCATGTGTGTATCTTGTATTTTTATACTGGCAGCTGCTGTATACTCAATTGTTCTAATCCATACACACACACACACACACAAAACCAGTTCTGTGGGTGCGACTTTGTGGATGTGACATGATTTTGTGGGAGTGGCAGAGGAAGGTTACTGCAAAATCCCCATTCTCTCCCCACCCCACTAACCTGCTTTCCAGTTCTGTTCTCCTGTGCAAGACAACCAAAGAAGACCCAACCAATCAGCTGGGACTCTGGAAGCACAGAATAGATGGCGTTGGCAGGGCCAGTCAGAGGTGGGATTTGCCGGTTCTCCAAACTATTCAAAATTTCCGCTACTGGCTCTCCAGAACTGGTCAGAACCTGCTGAATACCACTTCTATGTTAGAAGTGCCAAATATGATAAGCCACCCTCCCATATCAGAACTACTCAGAAAGTGCTACTGATTGCAACTTTTTAATATTGGCAGAAAGGAAAGGTAAGAAGTACATGGGGAACAATCCTATTAAATACATTTGGTCTGATTTAAACAGAAATTCAAATGTAGTCACATTTAGTATTTGTCCTGAGTTTGGAGTGTGTATTTGAGTCCAACAGCAAAAAGTCAGATATTGTAGGAGATGACCAAGCTGAGCCTGAGGATGGAGTCAAATCCATCATTAGTTTGTAGTCCTTATGCCCCTAAAAGTAAAAGTAAAGGTTCCCTTTGTACATACGTGCTAGTCATTTCCAGCTCTATGTAGCAGTGCTCATTTCCATTACAAAGCCGAAGAGCCAGAGCTGTCCAAAGACGTCTCCGTGGTCACATGGCCGGCATGACTAAACTCCAAAGGTGCACAGAACATTGTTACCTTCCCACCAAAGGTGGTTCCTATTTTTCTACTTGCATTTTTCCATGCTTTTAAACTGCTAGGTTGGCAGAAGCTGGGACAAGTAACAGGAGCTCACTCCATTATGCGGTGCTAGGGATTCGAACCACCACTCTAGATTTAGGAAGCACTAAGGGACTCAGGTCCGGTTTTATTTTGATGAGAGACTACCAGGCTAGATAGGAAGCTGAAAAAGATACCCAGAACACCTCTTTCATCTCACTGCCAAGAAAACTGCCCAGATGCATCCATGAATTTTTAAAAAAAATCTAAAGTACATCACTCTCCAAAGATGTTCTAATTTTTTTCAAAAGATATTAGAGATTCAGTCTTGGACTTTTTGTACAGAAAGCTCAGTCCAGCAGAGAAACTATATTCCCAGGACCTGGAGAATAGGAATACGGGCAAACACCATTCCATATGAATTTCAGTGCAAGTCTATCCATTCCCATGAAATCTTGTGCTTCCTAAATCTAAAGAGGTAGTTTGCAATTGAGAAAACAAAAGCATTGTATAAATATACCGCTAGTTACAAATTGAAATTCAGAATCAAAATCAGGTTGATTTGATTTTGCTTTCAGAAATATTTTTGAAAAATGTTTCTCCATATGCATGGAAGCATTCGAGTGTATTGAAATGATTCCAAAGCACCCAGTTCAAATCAGGGGTGGGATCCGACAGGGTTAACTACCAGTTCGGTCATTTACTAGGTTCGGTGATTTACGACGTGTTTCCCTGCATGCTGCCGGCCTGCGCTTGTAAATCGTCATCAGCATGCTGCATGCAGAGAAGCAGCCTTTCAAAAAGCCCTTTTTTCCTGCTTTTTTAACTGCAGCTGTGCCTCGCACAGCAGCTGAAGTGGAAAAAGTCAGGAAATAAAGGTCAGGTAAGAGCCCAGGTGGCAAAAACTTCAGCAGACATAGAACTAGTTCTATGTCTGCTGCCTTTCAGAGCTACCAGTTCTACAGAGGTGGACAGAACTGGTAGAAACCCACCCCTGCCCAATTGGAATCTACTTTCTAATGGGATTCAGCACGGCAACTTGATTCAGACCCAAGTGATACTGTGAATCAAACACACAAACTAAGTCCTGCATTAAAGTCAAAAAACATTTCATAAAGAGCCTGGCTGCAGGTTATTAATATTGCCCCCTCCCCAACGGCGATGGCTTGTTTCATTCTGTGCATTACTCCTTGCCTTGCCTCCTAGCAAATCTGCAGCTGGGGAGAGATTAAGAAGCCGCCAGCCAAGCGCTGCAGACGAAAGCTCGCGTCTCAAACCCAAAGTGCATAAGCCGCAGCTGAATTCTGAAAGCTCCTGGACTTGAACTAAGCTTAGCAAACTGCACAGATTGGGAACTTAGCGGCTCAATTCATATGTACTTGGCTCACCTGTACGGTTTCACAGTTGAGACATCAAATATAGTACGGTAATATAAAATATGTCAGAGAGAGAGATACTTTCTCCTCACTTCCTTCCCCTCCATCCAAAGAATTGCAGATGTTAAAACACTTTCCTTCTTGTGGTTTTGCTTGTTGGGCATTGCACAATAATATCTAGCCTTGGTAGCACTGCATCTACACACAGCCACACAAACACCCCCCCCCACACACACAAACACAAAACCTCCTTTTCTGAATGTTATTCAAATGACAAAGGCTGTTCTAATAACAGTATGATCACCCTGTAACCATTAAGCTTTATGTCTCACTGTTGTCTTACTTGGTTTGGAAAAGAAATTAATTTCATATAGATCTCAGGTTCCCTACTATAATAAAACAGAGGGACTCTCTTCAAACATTCACATTTGTTATTAATATTGATCAACTGTGAGCAAAGATTGATTTCTTTTAATATCATTTATTTTCTCCTTGGCTTCCCCTGCTGTGCATCTCAGCATCTCCAAATTCTTTTAAAATCTTCTGAATGGCCAAAGGTTTTGCTGTGGCACACTAGGCTATCATTTGGTTTTAATTTGCTGTGAAAAAAAACAACCCCAAACTAATGCAGAATAAAGGCACTGTGATCTCAAGGATGCCATTTTCATATTTTTTTCCGAGTGGTTGCCGGTTTTTGTTTTTAATCAAAAATTTTAATGTGCCTGAAAGCCAAAATAGCTTTTCTACTGCCAAGACTCTAGACTGTCGTCTTCAACAGTCTTTAGATAAATTAACTTTAATTCATTAAACTGAATTTAATCTGATTTGAGAGACAGTTTATTCCACCAAGAATTTGAACAAATAGACAGATTTAAATTTAAATTTAATCTGATTCAAATTCAATTATTTTTCAATTGAGGGAAATCAAATCCACATAAATCTGGTGGGTACTCCCTTCCAATCAGAAATTCCCCTTCTCTGGACAGTCCCTTCTATCCCCCTGTTGCCTTCAATGTTCTCTTCTCATCTTCAATCAACCTGTATAGGTTATGCACCTAAAAGAAAGACTGAATCTGTACAGGAATAAATTGCAACACCAACACATTTTTCATCAAGCATTTATGAGCCCAAGAACTTTATGACTGCCTGAGATTATTAACGTTATTTGTTGCAATCAGTCAGATGTTTAGACCAGATTTAGCATTTTTGTCCATCTGCTGAGTTCTTCTCAAAGACCTGGAATAGGCAGAGGTTGTTTCACAATATTAAAGTTATTGTAGTAGGATGTAAGCTGGAAGAAACAACGGATTCTGCCTGACATGACAACTTATATAATGCTTCTATTGTCTATTGCACCAGGAGCATTTCAGTTCCTATTCTACTTTATTAACCAGTTTAAAGTATGATGTTATAAAAAGTTAAATACATATATTATGGTTGCTCACAGATAGGAACCTGCTGTGTGATGGTGTCATAGATATCACTGCAGAATGTAAGCTACTCCAAGGAAAGCTCCTTTTGCAATTGATTGATGGTGATTTTATCAATGCAGAGGATATTCAAGTGGTGCTCCAGATGTTTTGGAATGGCATCTAAGGTGCCTATTACCAATGGTACTATCTTTGCTTTATTTTCCCATAGTCATTCTATTTCTATTTGCAAGTCTTTGCATATTGTTATTTTCTCCAGTTCTTTCTCTTTCTATCATTAGCTGTCAGCCTGAGTTTGCATCGCTGTTTTCCTATATTGATTCTTGGTTTGCTGTATTTTGAGCAGCTTCCTCTTGTTGACCTCCATCAAAGCTTGTTGTTGTTGTTGTTGTTACTATTATTTCTAGAATGGTGTGTGCTTAACTTCCTTGATTGCTTCTCAGCTAGCAAGAACTCCTTTATACACACAGATATCTTTGAAGGCCCTGCGTTCAGTCTCTTCCTTGCTTTCTCTTCTGCATATCATTTATTACTAAAGTGCCCCTATTATAAGGGAAAGTTAATCTTACCTATTGAGGCTTTCCAAAGGAAATGCTCACTCAACCAAAAGCCCTTTGAAACACAAGCACTACTTGTATAAAATATCAGACAATATTATTTTATACATCCAGTTTCAAAAGTCCAGTCTACTTTTCCCATTAGACAAACAAATTACAGCAATTATGGTCATTAATGTGGTGGTTTCTCGGCAAATGCTAGGGCCCCTGAAGCAAAGGCAACAGAGGGGTGTTAAAGTCACAATGCTTAATGCCAGTGAGTGGATTCATGCTTAGCTCTCAGGCATAAAGGCAATCCTGTCAAGTTAGACTTGGAATACATGCTGAACAGAGGTGGTGTTCAGCAGGATAACTAACTTGAATTCTGTTACAAAACTCACTGAAAGTCTCTGGACCAACCATTCTCTCTCAGTTTTCATAGAATGCTATAACTAAAAGGAAAAATTACAAGAAAGCTAAGTTTTTATGATTCTCTAGCAGACAGTTATCTATCACCCGACAATGAAATGAGTGGCATATAAATAAAAATAAACATGTTGTTTCAAAAGACAGAGCCATCTCTCCAGGCACGCTCCCATTTTGGCACTCAGTGCTGAAAAGTTTCGCCAATACTGGCCTAGATACATAAACACAAGATGGCTTGATCTTAGAACCTTATCTGGTCAATCCCAGCTAAAAGCTGCCAGTCTGCCTGTGTAACAGGCTGACAACAATAAAGTAGCTAGTTTGAACACACACATATGGGTCTAGTTCTTTGTGCTTGATAATGGGCTACTTCGTTTAAGAAGCAGGTTGCCCATTTCTAAACTAAGAAACATTCTCCTTTTCTGATCTGAAATGCTTTGAAAGGTTCCTTTGGAATCATAATGGGTCTCCTGAAGGGCCATTTTGATGCATAATTTCTTCACAACTTTCTTCCTCTCTGTCCTTCCCCCTTTTGCAAAATTGCTTTCTAAATTTAAAAAATTGTAGCTTCTGCGGTCTGTTTTTCCACATTTTTATTCCATGTTATTCCACATTACGTACAAGTATGTGTTCTTTCTAGATACATGAAGCATTTTTTTTTGTTAAAAAAAGGAGGTGCCTGAACATGGTGGCAAAATAGCCAAGAGTTGGAACAGTAGAATGGAGTTGGAATTTGAATGTCTACACTTGAAAGTGTGGCTTATTTTGACTAGATTGCTTTTCTCCACGGTCATTCCTAACTTCCTGCATTTCAGTGGATTATTTTATTTTTTCCACCAAGGGAGATTTTTAAGCATGGACCAGAGTAGATAAGTGGTATTGGTCAAAGCCACTGCTAGCAGACCCTGGAATTATTGACCACTTTAATAGCTCTTGCTGACCTCCAAATGAAACTTCACCTTTGGTTATTAACATGTCTTTCCACTTTTATGATTTTTTGGAACATAATTTGTCACAGTTTTTATCTGCTCAGAGCAAACGTTAGGCTTTTAAAAACTGAGTTATCTTTTTCACAACTGCTAACAATTACACATCACAGAACAGAGTGGTTGGAAAAACCAATTATGAAAAGACCCGCGTGGAAAGCACTGTTGGGAAGTCTTGAATTATAGATTTTTGAAGTATAGCCATCTTAGCAGCCCCGCATCGAGGAAATGGAAAGATGGAACCATGTTTGGAAAATTGCCTATAAGATCTACAAGGTAAGATAAAGGATGCAGAAATTAATTGCCCTTGTTTTGTGTGAGGCATCAGCAGTGTTAGTTTCAAAATGCAGTGGTGTGTGCGTATCTCTCCTTGTAAAGTGACATCTGATAATTATGGCAATGTCACTTTCATCCACTGTAGAAAGATCTCAATGTCTGAGACTGACTTTGGAAATATAAATGGAAAGCCTTTCTCTGCTATAGTTGGCCATCCTTTAGAGACCATTTGTTCCATTTCACGATTTTATATAGCAGCCATTTGTTGATTTAAGGACATTCAAATATGATGCATTAATTGCACTTTTAACATGGGAATGAAGCTTACATTTTAATACTCTCATCAAGGGCATTGCGATAGGCTGTAACCTCTGCGTATACCTTGGAATTAATGTGCAAACTACATCCTTGTTCTCCAGACAAGCCAAGTTCAAAATATTTCAATCTCTTCAAATAACACATTTTTTTTGGAAGCAGGAGACTTCCTTCCCCACCCCATGAGAGAGTGAGAGAAAGAGAATGTAGACAGCTCCTCCCTGATAGTTCCTAGAGTAACCAGCTTTAAGTGGCTGGTAGTTTGCTTTAGTTTGGCAAGATTCTGTCTGTGGGTGAGGAACAATAAAGAAATCTTCTCAGAATCATATGTCTTTCTTGGGTTTTGGACTCTGAGACTTCCTCAGATGAAGTCTTGTAAGATTCCCATGAAGATCTGTGGATTTTATTCACCTTTGTGTCCAAGATATAGCTCAATGGAAAAATCAATCCATCTCCAAAATTCATGCCCATTCTAATAGCAATAGCACTTAGACTTATACATCACTTCATAGCCTCCTCTAAGCGGTTTATAGTCAGCCTCTTGACCCCAACAATCTGGGTCCTCATTTGACTCACCTTGGAAGGATGGACAGCTGAGTCAACCTTGAGCCAGTGAGATTTGAACTGCCAAACTGCTGGTAGATGGCAGTCAGCAGAAGTAGCCTGCTGTACTGTACTCTAACCACTATAGCTCTAATAATCCCCATGATAGTTTTTGAAACAGTTTGAGAGCCATTTTCAATATGTTGACAGTCACAGGCATAGAATGACAACTGCCTTTGTTTCCTCAAGTCCCGGTGGGTAATGGAAAATATGTAGAAAATGTTGAATGAAAAATTAATTATAATCTAAAGAATAAAATGATCCACACTTAAATGTAGTGAAATGCGTATGTGCATGCCACACGTGTGAGAACCCAATGCAAAGTATTTCTTCAATGGGTCTCTTTTTCTGCCAAAGTATTTTCCCAAAGCACATGCACACTGCTGGAATTTCACCTTTATTCTCCTTTCCATTGCAATTGTGACACATTCTATTAACAACAGTTCACCAAGTGTTAAGATCTCCCACTAGCAAACTTCAAAGCTAATCATAGCATGCTCCCTATACCTCCCCACGCTTGGCGTGTCAAAAGCATTTGTTTTAATCAGGCTTACAACTTCATTATCATGACTAAACATAGTTCTGGCTGAGTGTTGTTGCTTGTATGTCATGGTGTAACATTAATATAAAACTGAACTCCCACCCAGCCTGGTGACAAAGAATATTTGAGTAATAATTGTTTGCTTTGGTAAATGTCTTTGTGTCATTTCGAGATTAGCTGATGCATTTTTAATCAGAGCCTGTTGCTCCCTTCTTCATTCATAATTAGTGGGGGAAATCGCATGAGACAAGATTACCGACTGATTTATTATGAAAACACACATATTGTGTGGGTGTTGGAGAAGTCAGGTCCACAGAGAAAAAGGACTTGAGACCTGCCTTACACTCTCCCCAAGGATTTTCTTCTCTCTTTAAAAAAAACCCAAGAAGCTTCTGTTTTTCTATTTAATTCTTAGCATGATTAAGAATTTCCTTTGGACTTTGGTCCATATGCTTTTGAGCCTCTTTTAGGGTTGAGAAGTGGCTGATGTGGCAGTCTGTTTGATTCTGATCCACATGTCTTCCTGAAACCTCCTTGGTTGCCCTTATTTACAACTCTGAGAATTCTGCACAGAAGGAACTCCCTTGCAATGGACTATGTTGGGATTTAATGGACATTTCAAAAGCCAGAGAAACTGAAAATCATTGTAAAAAGAGTTGTGTGTTGAAAAACACAGAGCATTTAAGACATCTCGTGATTAATTCAGTACAGTGACATCACAATCCACCCCATAAATGTTCACCAAAGCTCTTTTGAAAGCAGATTCTCTTTTAGCCAGCCCAAGGAGATGATTTTAAAAAATTGCAGAAAGAATAATCAGCAACAACCAAATGTTTGCCACTGGTCCTTTTTTAGTGGAATGGCTCCCTCTTATATAAATTAATTCTAATTCCATCATCCTTGTTCTGTTCTCTTTGCATATTAAAGAAAGCGATCAAAACTAGTTAAATTTCACTGTGATAAAAGTAGGCAAACTAACAACCCAAGCTTCTTATATATATTTCTACTCACTTGATGCAAAATCCTTTTCTGGACCTTCATCTTTTAAGGCAGAACATGGCTACCTAAGAGATAACCATCAACATTTCATTTTTGGTTGGCAGTTGCAACCATGAAAGTGCAGAAGCAAAATGTTAAAAATAAAAAGTAATAAATGTGGACTTCTATAAATAATTTAATAAATACAAATAAGTATTTGGAACAACCCTCCACTTCTCTTCATAGAAAGGGAATAAGTTCTGACTAACTACCACATGAATGAGGCCATACTTGGAATACTGCATACAGCTCTGGTCACCATGATACAAAAAAGATGGTGAAAGCCTGCAAAGAACAGCAACAAAAATGATAAAGGGTCTAGAGGCTAAATCGTATGATGCACAGTTGAAGGAGCCAAGTATACATGTGTATAGACGAGAGCTGGAAGGGACCTTGGAAGTCATCTAGTCCAATCCCCTGCACAAGCAGAAGACCTTATACCATTTAAGTGGTTATCTGTCTCTTCTTAAAAGCCTCTAGTGATTAAACACATTCAACTTCTGAAGGCAAGCTGATCCACTTGTTATTTGTTTTCATTGTTAGGAAGTTTCTCCTAAAGCCCCTGTCACACTGCACCAACGGATGCAAAGAGGATGTAAAACGGACAAAAAAGCTTGCCATCCGTTGGTTAACGCGATGTATCCGTTCTGTACTCACTGCCTCCGTTTTGCTTCCTCTCTATCCGTCCAGCATCCGTTTATGGACGTTTCATCCGCTCAGAAAGTTTTGAGCTGCTCAAAACTTTTGCGTGGAAAATGTATCCAATTCATCCGTTCTGCATCCGCTACGCATCCGCTATGCATCCGTTCTGCATCCGTTACGCATCCACTATATCCGCTAGGCATCCGCTAGGCATCCGTTATGCATCCGTTATGCATCCGTTATGCATCCGCTATATCCGCTAGGCATCCATTCTGCATCCGCACAACTCGCATCCGCTCGGACACAGGGAGGAAGCGGAACGGACGCAGAATGGATGCCGAACGGATGCCTAGCGGATGCAGCACGGAAACAAAGCATTTGAAATGGAAAAAACGTTCACAGAGGGGACCTATCTCGGATATTAAGGATGTCTAGAGGATGCCTAGAGGATGCCTAGAGGATGCAAAGGGACGCCTATACTGCCTATAAAAAGGGGGAGCAACTCACCTGCATCTCACTTTCAGCCCAGCAGCCCAGCTGTGCAGACCTCTGCAGCCTTCATCTGACTCTTGCTCTTCCCCAGCATCCATTCGTGTCCACCGTGGATCGTAACACAGTCCTTTTGGCAGCCACCATCCTTCTGCAACAGTGTGAAGCCATCTACAGGCTCTGTGAACTCTACAACAGGAAGAAAAAGAGGCGGCCAAGAAGCGTCTGGGTCCGAAGATGGATCGGGAGAACAGCAGAGTACGGACTGTACAACAAGCTGATGGTGGAGTTCAGGAATGAAGACACTCGTGCATTCCAGAAATTCATGAGGATGCCTCCAGCCATGTTTGACGAAGTTGTGCAGCGGCTGACACCCAGGTTGACCAAGGCAAACACCAACTTCCGGCCCAGCCTGGAACCTGGGCTCAAGGTGGCACTCACTCTGCGCCACCTGGCCTCAGGGACCACCTACAGGAGCATGCAGTATGGCTGGAGGGTGCCACACAACACCATCAGCATTGTGGTCAGAGAAGTGGTGCAGGCCATCATCGAAGAATACAAGGAGGAGCTCCTCCAGTGCCCCTCCACTGAAGAAGGATGGAAGAAAGTTGCAGAGCAGTGGTATCAGAGGTGGAACTTCCCCCACACCGTTGGAGTCATCGATGGCAAGCACGTGGCCTGCAAAGCACCAACCAAGTCGGGCTCCACTTATTTCAACTACAAGGGCTTCTTCAGCATCGTCCAATTCCCCATGGTCGATGCTGACTACAAGTTCATGTACATCGATGCTTCAGGCAGTGGCTCATATTCAGATGCCCAGGCATACAACGCAAGTGACCTCAAGGAGGGGCTGGAAGGCAATCTCATCATGGGCTTCCCAGATCCAGACCCCCTGCCCAACGACACGCAAGATGTGCCCTACTTCATCATGGGGAATGACGCCTTCTCCCTCAGAACCTACCTCATGAAGCCCTACACTTCCAGACTCCTCACCCGTGAAGAGAGGATCTTCAACTACAGGCTGTCCAGGGCAAGGCGGGTGGTGGAGAACGCCTTTGGCATCCTGGCCAACAGGTTCCAGGTACTTCTCACCACCATGCAGCATCACCCAGAGACCGTGAGGAGGATCGTGGAAGCTTGCTGCATCCTGCACAATCTGATGCACACCCGCTACCCAGTCTTGCAGAACAGGCTTGTGGACCTCCAACAAGGCAATGGGGACATGGAGCCTGGGGAATGGAGGCAAGGGCGAAACCTGATAGACACTGAGGATGTGCAAGGCCCCAACAGAGCCTCATGTGAAGGGAAGAAGCAGCGCAACCTCCTGAGACACTGGTGCAACTCCCCAGCTGGAGCAGTGGAGTGGCAAGACAGGATGATAGATGACTAATGGGTGCTTCCTTCAGCCTGTCTCATCACACTGATGAGATTGGGCCATGTATGTTGGGTGGGCCTACAATGAACAGGGCATTTAATAAAGAGTTGTGTTTGTGTTGACATGTGTGGATCAATGATTACATTGTTATTGATAATAAAGGGCCATAGGTGTGGCACCTGGGAGGGTGGACCATACAGTCCCACTATGCTTACACTGGAGGTTTATCTATCCCCACAGCTATTACCCATCCCAAAGGTATCCCTGCCCATCCCACAGCTATCTCAACCCATCCCACAGCTATCTTAACCCATCCCACAAGCATGCAAAGGCTTAAACCAATTCTAAAAGTTTCCACCAAGACTTTATTAAAAAAAAGAAATGAAGCAAGTGTGTGAATCAAAGATAAACTTTATTGAACAACAAGCTGTAAAAGAAAAATGACCCAAGTGAAGTGTCCAAATAAAGTCCACACCCAGTCTCTGGCAGTCTTCTCTGTCACTCGGAGGTGTGCCTAGTCTCAGAGGTGAAGGGTCCAGGTGCTGTGGAGGTGGTTGCTGCTGCAGTACTGGTCTGAAGCACCACTGGGGTGCCTGGCCCCGAGAGGACAACAGGTGACGGTGTGTTGAGAAAGCTCTCGGACAGCTGGTTCAGACCCGTGATGCTGAGAGGTCCTTCCTCCATGCCATGGGGTGTCAGCCCCAGTACTGATGACAGATGTACTGAGGCCGTGCTTGGCTGTGGGGTGGAGGAAGGAGTAGTGTAGTGGGGCTGTCTGGTCTGCAGCTGGGTGAGGACTGGCGTGGGTGGCATCGCTGTCATCATTGGCATGGGTGGCATCAGTGGCATCAGTGGAACCGGTGGCAATGGTGTCGCCCGATGACTCTGTGCCTGGACTGGGAAGGGCTGTTGCCTGTGCTGCTGGACCTCCTGGTAGCTGTAGCCCTGGTAGGTGAGGGGCTGTGGGAAGCCTTGGAATGGGAGGGACATCACCTGGGGTGGAGGAGCAGACCTGGACTGTGTGGGAGCAGGTTCCTCTGGATCTGGAGGGTTGTGAAGCAGCTCGGTGATCTGGTCCTTCACCACCTGGTACTGGGGTTCCTCCATGTTCCTGAGGGTCTGCTTGACATAGGTGAGGAAGGGCTTGCGGTTGGAGGATGAGGAGTCGGTGTTGACCAGCTGAGAGAGGAGATCTATGCTGGTGCGGATGGTGTCCCTGATCTCCAACAGGACAGTGTGGCTCTGCCCCTCCTGCTGTCTGGCTCTCTGCCTTTCTGTGGAGGTGGAGCTGGGGGGTGGTGGATGCGGCTATGGCTGTGGTGGATGCAACGTCTCCTTTCTCCCACCACACCAGGGAGTCCTCCACGTGCTCCACCACGGTTACAACACCTGTCTGTGGGTTCTCCGCCGTGGCACGCTCCACAGAAACCTGCCTGGAGACAGGGACTGACTCTCGGCCGGAAGAGGACTGGCTCTCAGCAGGCTGCCGGAGAGAGAGGGTAGACAGAGGGGCTTCTGGTGCTCCTCGGTGGCGGATCTCACCCTCCAGGAAGCTGCACCTGGCCATAACGTAGGTCTCTCTGTCCGTCAGCTTAACCGTGGTCTGGCCAGATTTCTTCAGGTGCAGCTTCCCGTACCAGGTGTGCATGTGCTTCCACCAGCCGAGCAGCACCTCCGAAGTGTAACCCATACTCTCCGCCCTCTCTCTCCAAGCAGCCTGCTTCCGCTTGGTGTCCCTGTGCAGCCGGTGTCCCTTCCGCCACAGATAGTCATTTTCTCTCAGCCACTCCAGCACCTCATCCTCATGTTCCTCCTCAATATAGTATTGCCTCCTCTCCCGTTGTCACATACGCCTCTTCCTCCCTTTGGCAGGACCAGATGGGCTCTCATCAGAGGGGCTCCCAGGTAGTAGGGGCTGCTCCTCCACACCACCACCACCACCAGCAGCAGGATCATTATCATCATCATCATCATCATCACTAGCAGGATCATAATCATCATCATCATCATCCCCAGCAGCACCAACAGCACCAGCACCAGCACCAGCACCACCAGCAGCACGAGCAGGACCAGGAGCATGAGCAGGATGAGCAGGATGAGCAAGACCAGGAGCACGAGCAGTACGAGCAGTACGAGCAAGTCCAGGAGCACGAGCAGGACCAGCAGCACCAGGAGCAACTTCAGCAGAGTTAGCACCAGCAGAAGCACCACCGCCAGGAGCAGCTTCAGCAGAGTAAGCACCAGCAGAAGCACCACCACCAGGAGCAGCTTCAGCAGAAGCTCCAGCACCAGAAGAGCGAGCCCGAGCAGCAGAAGCCCCAGCAGAAGCAGAGTCAGGGACAGGGGGTGGGAGGGTGGCCCTGTCCCTCTTGCCAGGGATGGCGGCAGGTTGCTGAGGCTTTCACTTCTTCCCCATGGTTGTGGGGTTGCTGGCTGGCAGGGAGGCAGTCAGGCACCAAGGCTGGCAGGAATGCTGGCAGAAATGCTGGCAGGAAGCCTGGCAGGAAGCCTGGCAGGAAGGCAGGCAGGCAGGCAGGCACCAAGGCAGGCTGGCAGCAAGGCTGGCAGGCAGGCAGAGAGCAAGGCTGGGAGGCAGGCTGGCCAGGAGGCTTGGAGGCAGGCTGGCAGCAAGGCTGGCAGCAAGGCTTGCAGGCAGGCATGCAGGCAGGGCAGGCAAGGACTCGATGTATCCAGCAGCAGGTCTTTCCTCCGAATGCTGGCCACGTGCGAGCTCCTTCCCTTTATATCCGCGTGGCTTATGCAATGCATCCCCCCCGCATGCGCAATTAACGCTCGGCATCCATTCGGCTTCCGCTGTGTATCCGTTAGGCTTCCGCTCTGTATCCGCTTCATCCACTGTGCATCCGCTGTATCCGTTCCGCGTCAGCTTTGCTGAGGTCCCCCGGAAGCCTTGCGGATGTGCCATCCGCTCCCATCCGCTTCCATCCGCTGGGCTTCCGTTCTGCATCCACTTTCCATCTGCCCTGCGTCCTCCCCGCGTCCGTGTTATCCGCTCTGGTTATGCAAATTTTTGCCCCTTTTGAGAGCGGATAACAACGGATGGAACATTTTGCTCATCCGTTGTGTCCTTTTTACACATGTTTTGCATCCGTTGGGCAGTGTGACAGGGCCTTTAGTTCAGGTTGCTTCTCTCCTTGATTAGTTTCCATCCATTGTTTCTTGTCCTGACTTTTGGTGCTTTGGAAAATAAGTTGATCCCCCTCCTCTTTGTGGCAGGCCCTCAAATACTGGAATACTGCTATCATGTCACCCTAGTCCATCTTTTCTCTTGACAAACCCAGTTCCTGCAATTGTTCTTCATATGTTTTAGTCTCCAGGCCCTTAATCATCTTCATTGCTCTTCTCTGCATACTTTCCAACATCTCAACTTCTTTTTTATGTCTAGCATATATAAGTGGGACATAATAGCATATATAAGGGACATAATAAGTTTCTTCCAGTACTTGAAGATCTGTCACAGGAGAGAGGAACTGGCTTATTCACCAAAGGGCAGGAGAAAAAGTAATGGGTGGAAGCTTGTTATACAGAGATCCAACCTAGGAGTAAGGAGGAATTTTGTGATAGTGAGAACAATCAATCAATGGAACAGCTTGTCTCCTGGAGTTGTGCTCCATCACTGGAGATTTTCAAAAATAGATTGGACTATCATTTGACCTGGATGGTATAAGATCTCCTGCCTTGAACAGGAGTTTGGACTAGAAAACCTCCTTCTAGCCCAATGTTTCTATGTTCTTCCTTCTTCCTATGGAGGCCTTGGATAATCACATATTTTATATGTGGTGGTTGGACATTTTTACAATAACCTAACAAGAGCATAATCTTTCCTCCCCTCCTCTTGCCAGCCCCCTCCCCCAAGAACACTAGATAAAGCACAGTTAAAATGTTTTACAGACATAAGGAGATCATTTTATCTGTAATAAAGAATCAATATTTCAAGCAAGCAACGTTAACACTTTGAAATGGTAAATCACAGCTTCTCATTTAAATTGTTGGCCCATGGAGAATAAAAGTTAAAGCATCAACTATTTATATTCATTTTCTACAATGCAACAGTGACAGAGGGAGGAAGAGAATAAGCAAACATGTCAGATATGCTTTTGGATTACACAAATAAATGTAAGGAGGTGGAAATAAAGTGCTTAATTAACATCAGCATTGGAGTCCTTTCTCTCTTCCCCAGGAAAAAAATAACTGATTAATGTTGCTTAAATGTGAGCATAAAATAAAACAAAACCAATATGCCTTCTTAAGCTCAGAAGCACTCTTGGTTATGGTTTTGATTATAGATACCAATACATATATCTATATATCTATATGTCTATATATCTGTATATCTATATCTATCTATACCTCTATCTCTGTCTGTCTGTCTATATCTATACATCTATCTATATCTGTATCTCTCTCTATCTCTCTTTTTTACTTTGGCAACAGCAGAACTGTGTTTATCTTGAAACAGTCCAGGATGCATACAGGGAAAAGTTATGGGAGAATATTTTATCCAGTGGAAAATCTTTGTCTGAAGATGCCATTATGTGAAAAAAAATAGATTAAAAAAAATATTTCAAAACTCCTATTATTTTTTATTAGGTTATCTCTGACGTATTCAGGCTTTCAAGTTCTGCAAAACTCTTCTATCACACAGTATCTTTTATCACTTAACATCTATGCCAATCCATTGAGAAAGGGTAGGAAAAAGTTAGGATATTAATCTTTGGGTAAGACAACTTTTGAAGCTGCTTCTTTGAAATGGTGTTTTTTTTAGACTTAGGATAGAAAAAAATACTGTCACAATTTTAGAAAGAAAAGAAAAGTATTATTATGAGGGAGGGAGGGAGGGAGGGAGGGAGGGAGGGAAGGAAGGAAGGAAGGAAGGAAGGAAGGAAGGAAGGAAGGAAGGAAGGAAGGAAGGAAGGAAGGAAGAATAGATTGCTGTCCAGCTTCATATAATTAAGGAAAAAAGGACGACAAGGATTTCAAAAAGAGGTAGTTAATGATACTTGGAGTAAAAGCAAAGTCTTGACAACTATAAGAATAAACTGAGCAATGTGTCATTTAGAGGGAGGGAGGGAAGGAGGGAGGGAAAAAGGAAGGAAGGAAGGAAAAGACTTACTCTTTTTAATCATATATTCTTTTATGACTGACATGGCACAGGAAAACCTAGAAAAATGACAATATATTTCTAATCTGAAAAGAAAAGCAGCCAAACCTCAATGCAACAGATTTGGATGAACTTGGAACTGAGAGACAGACTGCTTCAACTCCAGGCACTGTAAACAACGAGAGACAATTTTTCAATCAGAAAACATTTCCCCTTTTCCTTACATTCTTACAATGTTCTTTCTAGCAGCTATTGTTCACATAAGGCACAGCTGTCCCTGGGCTATCACCATATGTAAGAACATGAGATTTTTATGACTGCTTCTTTGTAAGATTTATGAAGCTGATCTACATTCAGCCATTTTTTAAAAGTGAGCAGAAAAGGAAGCGGGAGAGGGAGACAACTCTTGGGGGGGGGGCGGAAGCATACGGTCAAGAGATCTACTTTCTTCCCATAGAGAATTAAATCCATTGCAACCAAAGAAAGCCCACATCTCCTGTTATGCTAAGCAAAATGGAATGGGTCATGATGGACAAGCTGCTTCCCACTTTCTCATCCAAGATAACATTGAGGACTTCTACAGCTCCTTAGGCTTCTGGGAATGAGAAATAAGAACAAATGCTTTGTCCCCTTACTTCTGGGTGCAGTTAAATTAGATGGAAAACATGGCATCTCATAATTCAGATATGGTCCTCCACAGAAGATGTTTTGCAGTAATGGATTCTCTATGCAACATGTTTAGAGCTAGCCCTGGTTAGCTAAAGTGTGGCAAGACCCAACCCTATTCAGGCCAGCAGTTTTTTTTGTTTTTTTTAAATATCATTAAGAGATAGATGGATAGTTGGAGAGAGACAGAGAGAGATAGAGAGAAAGAGAAAAGGAATGAGAGAAAGAGTTGATAGATATATGATAGGTAGGTAGGTAGGTAAGGTAGCAATGGTGGGATTCAAATTCTTTTATTACCGGTTCTGTAAGCGTGGCTTGATGGGCGTGGCAGGGGAAAGTTACTGCAAAATCCCCATTCCCTCCCCACCCCACTAACCTGCTTTCCAGCTCCGTTCTCCTGTACAGAGCAACCAAAGAAAACCCAGCCAATCAGCTGGGACTCAATGGGAGGCAGAGAATGGATGGGGGTGGGGCCAGTCAGAGGTGGCATTTGCCGGTTCTCCAAACTACTCAAAATTCACTACGGGTTCTCCAGGACTGGTCAGAGCCAGAGGTGATGAATATCACCTCTGGCAGATAGATAGATAGATAGATAGATAGATAGATAGATAGATAGAGAGAGAGAGAGAGAGAGAGAGAGAGA
>BLBF01000045.1:16325654-16351324 GCA_015471245.1 Laticauda colubrina
CCTTCCTTCCTTCCTTCCTTCCTTCCTTCCTTCCTTCCTTCCTTCCTCCCTTCCCTCCCTCCTACTTTTAATTTGCAAGAGAAGCTCTTTGCAAAGAACACAAAACTGACATGTGCGTATTTTGCTAGTGTGCATTGAGATAGTGCACATCAAATGGTGCATAGCAGTCAGTACAAGGTTATGAGAAGTTCAGATTTCAGAGTGCAAGTGTATTCAGCAAACTTTCTATAAAAATTCAAACCAATTCAGTTCAATTCAACCAATTTGATTTGAGGGCTCTTCATTTCATCACTAAGCTTCTATAAATGATGGAGCGGGGAAAATATGATTTAAGTTACTTAATTTGAAAATGGGAATGGCGCCTAAAAACCATTCTCTTTCCCTGACCTATTTCCAGCCTACATAATGCACCCAGCCCTGGGGGGGAGGGGAGAATGACCAGATGCATCCATATACAGGTAGGTAGTATCCAATTCTACAGCTGTGAAAGGCAATATTTTCCTTTATTGCAGAGAAAATGTGGGAAGCAGGGTAAGGAGTTGAATGTAAAGTTAAAAGCAAAAAAAAAAAGAAAAGAAAAGAAAAGAAAAGAAAAGAAAAGAAAAGAAAAGAAAAAGGAAAGTGCTGATTAGGAAGGCAAAGATGGCAGAAGGGAGGTGGGAAAGAGAAAAGGACATTGCCCTTGGGATGAATAAAACAATAAAAGATTTGTTATATCTAGGCAAAAGAGACAAGATTAACAGGATGAGCCTCCCCCACCATTCCAGAATATGTACAACAATAATACCGACTGAAGAGCTCAGGGAGGTTTGCTGGTAATGAATAATTTCTTTTTGAGAGAGCTGTAAAGTGAACCCCAGGTAACCCAGGCAGACAATGATTTCCTGGTAGCAGGTCCCCGAAGAAACTAATCAGGCATTAGCCAAATGGTGCTTATTTGCAAATAATAGTCGAGACCATCTACAGCTCCTCTTCTATTAGTGAGACCATTTAAGGAGACTGTAAAACTACCTAGATGTGTCACTGCAGCAGTGATGGGATTCAACATTTTTTACTACCAGTTCTATGGGCATGGCTTGTGGGCATGGCATTGCTTGGGAGGGTGTTGCTTGGTGGGAGTGGCAGGGGAGGGTTACCGCAAAATCCCATTCCCTCCCCATTCCACTAACCTACTTTCCAGTTCTGTTCTCCTCTGCAGGGCAACCAAAGAAGGCCCTGTCAATCAACTGGGACTCAATGGGAGGCAGAGAAGAGATGGTGGTGAGGCAGCTAGAAGTGGTATTTGCCGGTTCTCCAAACTACTCAAAATTTCCGCTACCGGTTCTCCAGAACTGGTCAGAACCTGCTGAATTCCACTTCTGCACTGCACCATAGCTGTGAAAAGTTTCTGACAAGCAACCCCCGTTTTAGCTTTTTTTTTTTTTTTTCCCTTTTTTGCCCTGAACCAGCTGCATGTACAACTTTAAACAAAATTCTTTGCACTGTAAATCTCTGTTTTACCACCCCCTGTGCTTCAAAGAAGCATACTGGATAACTGGAGAACTTCCCAGTTGATGCCTTGATACACTCTTAGTTTTGTTTTGTTTTCTTTTTAATGGGAAGAGCCCATTGCTTCGCATGAAGACAAAAAGTTTTGAGTTCAGCCTGAAGATCTATTCGATTAAAAAAAGGATCTTAAGAGAATATCCCCAGGAAAGATTCTCATCTGGAGATTGGCTACCAATCAGAGATCACAGATAGATAAAATGTCAGACATAAGGCAAGGGCTTCATCACATAAACTAATGAAACATTTTTCTGATTTGCTTTGAGGTACAAAAAAAATTTAGAAAATGAAATTATGAATAAATAAAATTCAACTTCACCCCTTTCCTAAGAGGCCTGTAGGGGGTGTGCATAAGCGCACCAATGTGCCTACTGTCCCTGTCCTATTGTTTCTTTTTCTTTTTCTTATATGTATCCACTTCATGTGTTCATGTATTCATAATTATGTTTATACTTATACCTATTATCTTGTAAGCGGTTGACACATAAATAAATATCACTCCCCTTCTTTATCTCACAGTCTCTTCCTTCTTGAAGTCCCATGCCCTGTAAAATATTTTTGCAAAGGTGACTCACATCTTAGGACATTGGGGAAAGAACAGTGGTTGGTGTTTTTTTTTTTTTTTTTCAAACTTGGCAATTAGAAGCAGTTTGGGGAATTCTGGGAGTCGAAGTCCACATGTCCTAAAATGGCCAACTTTGAAGAAACATTGGGATAGTTGAAAGGTAGACTGGAGTCCACTTAAAGGTAGTGGAAGAATAAGTAAGCTGTAGATCAGCCTGTGTTTTGTACTTCTAGTTGTTTTAATAATAGCTTAAACAAAATGAATGCTGGTTTCCATCTACTGGGCTATTAAAAGCCCCAATCTGCAATAATTTAAATGGAAATCTCTACTTTTATAGGAAGGTCAGACCCACTGGGTATAATAAGTAAATAGGTCTTCCTCCAAGCCACCATTTGTCATCTGGCTATAGGTGATAGATCTCAAAAGTCTAGTAAAAGAGTTGAAGGAGGTAAAGCTGAAATCCGTCACAGTTGCTCTGCTCAGGGTAAACGAAACTGGAAATTTGTTCTGCGTGGCATATTTTCTCCCCTAGACCACTAACCCAGAAATACAGTGCAGATTTCTAAGAGAGCAAGTTAGTTTGTTATTCTAATAGGCTGCACAAATTCTAGCAATGCAAAAGCTCTAAACTCTATCACAACAAAGACATGCCTAACTATTGATTTGCAAAAGGTGCATTTTAAAACATAGTCATAGGGCTGGAAGGGACCTTGGAAGTCTTCTGGTCTTACTCTCAGTGTAGGGAAGGAGACTTATAATGATCCTAGTCAAAAGGTTTTCCAGTTAGTTTTGAAAATCCCCAGTGATGGAGCACCCACAACTTCTGAAGGTAATTTGTTCCACTGATTCTTACTTCTAGGTCAGATCTTTCTTTGATAAGCTTCCATCCATTATTTCTTGTCCTATCGCTGGTGCTTCTGAGAATAAGCTCTCTGTATGACAGCTCCTCAAGTACTTAGTTATCATGTTCCCCAATCCTTCTCTTCCATAGGCTACCTACTGTAGTTCCCTCAATCAAATTATATCTATCTATCTATCTATCTATCTATCTATCTATCTATCTATCTATCTATCTATCTATCTGTCATATATCCACAATGTATGTGAATGCATAACATGTCTGTAAAATTCTTTTAAAAATATGTTTATTGAAATGCTTAAAGAAACATGTGTTGTAGATATTTGTTTGAAAAAGCATGAAGTTGAAAGTTTAAATTAATTAAAATTGCAGTGGGGAAATTTATGTAACAAAATGCCAGCAGTCTGTCTGGGCATTATAGAATAATATCCAGTAGCAGAAGAGTTCCTAAGAAAGCGAAATGGAGAAGGATCCCAACCCAAAAGTACAAATTCAGCCATCCTCAGGACTAACTAAAATAGAATGTAGTTTCATGAAAACTTGCATCAGCACCAGATACATTTCTACGTTCAGGTCTGGAAAAAAAGAAGCACATTTTGGCTATCTGCAAAAGACTGCAGGCCGAGAAGGAATAAATGCTATGAAAGCCTATTTATTGGGATTACAACTTGTGTTATTCATGCTTATCCCAGCAGGCTGCTTCAGGCACAGATAGCAATCATAAATTGATTAATTGATTAATCACACCTGCTAATTACATCGCACAAATAGGCAAAATTAATATTTGATGCTGGTCTTAAGAGGATTAAGTTTCCTACTGATAAACCAGGAAGTAGGGAAGAGGGAGAAAGCATTTCAGAGCATTAAAAAAAAAACTTCGATGCACAACGTTCAGGAAACTGGGAAAAGCAGATCAGGAACCAACAAAAAAGGTAATAGCTATCTTTCACCTGTCTTTCTTCTTTGTCTCTTTTCTCTTCTGTGGGTCATCAAATAAATCAAACCAAAGTTCTCACACAAGGACCAAATAACCAGGCTGAAATTATCCTATTTCAAACCCAATACACAGAGAAATAGCTCACTGAAAAAAAAAAAAAGTATAATGCTGGAAAAGATGAAAGGAACAAGGCGGAAGGACTCATTTACAATGGCAAGGAGTTCACCATTGACAAATTTGTAGAACAGTAGAGAGAAACGTATGTGTGTGTTTGCTAAGTGTCAACATTGATTTGATGCATGAGGATGGTGATGAAAGTATTCCCCCCCCCTCCATTTTCCAGGTTCACACAGCTTCTTCCAGGAATGAAGAGGGGGTCATGTAAATCTGCCTGTCTTCTGATCAAACTACATAAGGGAAGAGAGCTTCCCTGTGCATGAAGGAATTAAAAATGGAGGAAGGAAAGAAGGAAGGGAGGGAGGGAGGGAGGGAGGAAGAGGGGGGGGAGGAGTGAGTGAGAGAGAGATATTAAAGTGGTTAAGATGATTAAGGTGACATCTCCTTCTTTTTCTTCACACCAATAAGTTTAAATAAAATTCCTACCCATCACCTTCTCTGTTCACCCTCGTTTGAATCCACCCCAGTCTCATGAAAGGGCAAATTTAAAAGGGAGCAGAGAGTTCAGGGCAGCAGTAATTAAACTTGGATAAAACTGCTACAAATTTCAAGGCAAAGTTTAATCATCACTCTTGGGATCTGAATGGGATCGAAAGGAATTTTCACGGTGTATACTCCCTCAAAGCACCCAACAAAATGCCGTAAAATCATAATGATCAGATCTCCTACTGTCTTGTCTTGATCCTTAAAAGCAACCATGATGGAGAGAAAGCAATCACCACGCCTACTATTTTCCCCTAAAGTTGTTTTCTCCTTTTTCTATGAAAGTTACACTCGTATCCTATGCACAATAGAAAGTAGCAATTTTCGGGAAGCCCTTTTAGATGCTGAAAACAATATCGCCAAGAATGTAAAGCCTTCCCTTTCCCCAGAATCTGAATGATAAGGTTTTTAAGAAGTACCAGATCTACTACAGGTAGTCCTCGACTTACAACAGTTCATTTTGTAACTGTCTGAAGTTGTAACAGCACTGAAAAAAAAGTGGCTTATTGCCATTTTTCACACTTATGACCACCGCAACATTGCCATAAAACATGGCCACAATTTACATCAGGATGCTTGACAACTGGCTCATATTTATGACAGTTGCAGTCACCAGGGGTCATGTGATTATCTTTTGCAACCTTCTAACAAGCAAAGTCAGTTTCACTTAACAACCATGTTACCAATTTAATGACGGCAGTGCAGAAGTGGTATTCAGCAGGTTCTGTCCAGTTCTGCAGAACCAGTAGTGGATATTTTGAGTAGTTTGGAGAACCAGTAAACACCACCTCTGACTGGCCCTGCCCCCATCTATTCTCCGCCTCCCGAGTCCCAGCTGATTGGCTGGGTCTTCTTTGGTTGCCCTGCACAGGAGAACGGAGCTGGAAAGCAGGTTCGTGGGGTGAGGAGGGAATGGGGATTTTGCAGTACCCTTCCCCTGCCATGCCCAAGTCATGCCACACTGAACCACACACACAGAACCAGTAGTAAAAAAATTTGAATCCCACCACTGCTGCAGTGATTCACTTCTCACAAATGTAGCAAGAAAAGTTGTAAAATGGGTCAAAACTCACTTAACAAATTTCTCATTTAGCAACATAAATTCTGGGCTCAATTGTGGTTGTAAGTCATGGACTACCTATGCTTCTCATTTCACTGGTAAAAGTTTCTCATTCACTCCTTCCTATAAGAAGTATTATATTTTCCCCTGGCTAAAAAGCCAATGATTTCACAGATTTAAAAGCTAAGTGTTACTGTCAGTAAAGTAAAACCTTCTTCTACTCAGACTCAACTTCTGGCTGCTTCATAGATAATACATGCCCAGGTCGTTTTCTTGGCATTGTGGAACAGTGGAGTAGTTTTCCACTGCCTTCTTTCCAATAGTTTTTTAACTTCCCAGTACCCACCCTACAGCCATGGGATTTCCTGGTTATTTCTAGTCCCAATACTAACTGGAGCTGATTGCAGTTAGCTTCCTTGATATAAGCCAAGTTAACAAAGCAATTTGCTCACATTGCGCTAATCTCCTGGAAACTACATACATGCAATCAAGTTATTTGTTTGCCATTGATATCGAAAATGTTTGCCAGAAGCAAGATTTGATTCCAAGATTTGATCTCCTAGTCCCACCTTCCTGTTCATTTCCCATCAGATTTTCACCCTAACCCTACTCATCTTCTGATCTCAGGTAAGTTCAGCCAGGTGCTGCTACCTGCTGAGATCTTAATGTCATCTGCAGCATTATGAGTATAGTTATGATTACTGGAGAGTAATCCTATCATCTATACTTAAGTCCATACAAGCTCTTTAATTGAGTAGACCAGGTTGCCCTGACAAAAAACACTTAATCTTTTCTGAGACATTTCACACATGTACCACATTATTTCTGCAGGCTAAACTGCCTTTTATCTGACCATTGCTGCCTCTTGCTCCTCCTGCTCCTGATCCTCCTGTCTATCAAGGACATTTTCACAGATCATTACATCTCCACACTAAATCCTGAGGAACCATTGTCTTGGGTTTCAATTGAACAGACTTATAAAGGTCATTGTTTCCCACTCTGGCATCCCACCATTTTCTTCCTATTTAGCCCTACAACAGAGTCTGGAGAACTGAGAAAGGTTTCATTTCAGCATCTAGCAAAATGCCCTGAAGCTTAAAGTAGTAAATGGAAATGGTAAAATCAGCACTTTTAAATACTACATTGATTTTTGTCTTCTTTTACTGTAGCAGACAGCTGCAGCAAATGATGCCGACTTTGGCGTGATGGACTTGGCTTTGAGAGAAGCCTTTATCTAGCAAGGATCTGGGCATGTAATGATGGCCTCCCAGGAATGCAGAGGTCCTACATAAGGGAAATGCTTTGCATTGATTTCCTTAGCCTGCCAGCACAAATGTCCCTTTGCTGTTTCTTCTCTCTTTTTTTCATCCTCTTTATTTGTTTTTATTGAAAAAAAATGTTCTAATTTCCATTCTGTAAAGCAGAAACTCACATTTAGTAATCCCAAAAAGGAGATCAGTCAAGAAAATTTATGAATTGCCAAAGATACCATCCAAGTACATTAGTTTAATTGACTAGCCGTGGGTTCATCTTCATGTCCTGCCAATGGTGGCATAGAGATACCTCTCTAATCTCTTTTGAAGAATATACTCATCATGTGACCAATATCTCAAGATGTTGTCTTCATCTCATCCCAACTCACAGCCTTTGTTAGCAGTCCCAGGCTGGCAACACGAGCACAAGTGTGTTTAACCAGTGCTCCAGAGGTGGTATTCAGCGAGTTCTGACAGGTTCTGGAGAACCAGTAGTGGAAATTTTGAATAGTTTGGAAAATTGGTAAATATCACCTCTGGTTGGCCTCATCCCCATCTATTTGCTGCCTCCTGAGTTCCAGCTGGTTGGAGTCCCAGCTGGGTCTTCTTTTGTTGCCCTGCATAGGAGAATCGAACTGGAAAGCAGGTTAGTGGGGTGGGGAGAGAATGGGATTTTGCAGTATACTTCCTCTGGAGTGGGGTGGAAATGGGGATTTTACAGTATCCTTCCCCTGCCACGCCCACCAAGCCATGTTCACCAAGCCATGTCCACAGAACTGGTAGTAAAAAAAATTGAGTACCATCACTGCAGTGCTCTGTCCAGATTCAACCCATCTGCTTCATTTATTTGAGTAGAAACTATGACCGATTCCTCAATTTTTAAAGATGGGAAGAAAAAGCTTACAAATGGTGCTTCTGAGTGGTGTTCTGGCTTCTATTGATCACCAAAAGGCATCCCAAAGTAGTTTAATTCCATTTAGAACTCATCAAGTATACATAGCCACAGCTCTTACCAGGAACTGAATTTATGCACTTTGCACTTTTTGTGACTGTAATCAAAGGCATCAGCTGTAGAAACAGTCCAGTTCCGAGGGCTTAACAGTATTGTAAAAAAGAATATAGTCTATCTTTAGAATGGTATATAAACTCCACCTTGCCTTTCATAAGCGAATCCAGTATTCCATTCTAAAGACAGCTTGTTTCTCAATGAGCGTACATATGTTATGAAACAATCTCCCTGGAAATTAGCTTGGTCTTTATATGGATGGCTTTCTGCACCCTTTCAAAACCTGAGTTGTTCAGGAGAGCTTATTAAGGGGAAGGTGATACCATCTATTGCTGTTATTGTGGTTTCTATTTCTTTGTGATCTTTTTATTTATATCCCGGATGTTTCAAAATATTGTATGGTATTGACGTAGCTGCCAAGAATAACAGCTGCGGCAGTCCCAAAACCAAGAAAGAAGAGTTTTTCCCGTCAAAAGCATCCAACATGCTTCATTGGCAATGTGACCAGCAAAATGGTTCAGGGGCTAAGAACCATCCAGCTCCTCTAAGTCACTCACACACCTTGACTTTTGGACCTTTTGCATTGTTTTCCAGAGTTTGTCTGGTTTTAGCACCTGGCTCCTTCAAAGTCAGCCAACGGCAGGCAAATCTAGAAGCCAATGGGTTACCTGATCAATCTCCATCCTCTTCCCAAAATAGTCAGGTTAACAAAGTTGGGAGAAGTTTTGTTCAGAACATATTTTTTCTTTCCTTACCCCTTGCCTCTTGTCTGTGAGTGATTGGGATGGATAATTTAGTACCAGAAGAAGGAACTCAGTTATTGGTGGAAATTAAGGCCTATGATTTAGAAGTTGACAACTCATCCTCCATTTACTGTTGTTAGAATAAATTGGATTACCAAAAACATCTTAGAGGCAGTTACTTTTCTCTCCCTGTCCTTTGCTTCTTTGCTTAGAAGAACAGTTCCTAAAAAGGGATCAAGAAGAGAAGGTGCACTAGTTAACTCAGCTGATAGTTAAAAGAAAATAGGGAGGCCATTGCTCTTGAATTTCCAGTCTTTATATAATCCATAGAGAAAGTAGTGCACCCAGTCCTGTTTAAAGTACTCATATTTCAATCAGATGCCCCCTACCTCTGCAGCAACTCCATTGTTTGATCAGCAGCTGTGTAGGAGACTGTCATCTTTATGTGAAGATACCTGAGGTGTAGACTGCCTTCTCCTCTCTCTCTCCAACTGGAAGATGGCCAACAGATTAAGATTAGCTTTAGCCAAGTGGAAAGTGTGTGTAAATGTGAGAGAGATAACACATTTTTCTTCTCCTTCTCCTCCTCTCCTCCACCTCCTCTTTTTCCTACAGAAAATGGAAGTAGCCGCTGACATCCAAGCCATCATGGGCAACCTCTCTCCACTTACCATGACTAAATCTTTCTCTCACTGAGACATTGCAAATATATCTCTCTAGCTGGTTGCACTTTCTTCTCTGCCAGATCCAATTTGGATTTGAAAGGAATTTTTGCAGTGATCTTTGATGGGAAAAGAGGATAACTCTTCTACTGGGTTCACTTCCATTTCTAAAAATCTAAGACATTGGCTGAATGCAGTCACATTTTAATACTACTTTAAGCTAAGTAGGGGAGCTCTGAGCTTTGAATTGACTCCTATAAATGGTATTTCACAGGAGTTGAGATAGGTTTATTGCCATTCCTGTCCATCACGACTGTTTTCCCCCTCCAGATGATCTTAATGCCCACCAAGTTATAAATCAGAATCACAACACATTTGAAATTGGCCAGAGCTTCCACAATTGAAATCAATTGAAACCTGTGTGTGTAAAAAAAAAAAAAGATAACACATACACACATATCTAATGCCTGCAAATTAAATAGCATATGACCAGTGCAGAAATTGCTGAATGTGTCTTTATCTCCCACCTACACTGTAGAAGTCAACAGAAACAATAAGTCACAGTGCAAGACAGATGGCTCTGAGCTGAATCTGTCTACTGCAGCATATTTCTAAAATTTGTATCGTGGTAAAAACAGGCACTTCTCATTCCAAATGTAGAACACAGGTGCAGAACAAGAGAGATACATTTTCTGGATAATGAATACACGTCCCACCCTCCCAGGATAAACAGACCATTGTAGAAATGTTGCTCTGCCAAGTATTCCCCAAGGCTATAAAGATGCTTGTTAGAGAACAAGGTCCAGTCTGTGAGCATCACAGTTACCCATTAAAAAACATGAAGTACTACTTAAGTTTGTTTCCCTCCGCCCCATAATGTTTCCACAGGCAGCACCTCATGCTTGGATGCCATGAATGATGCTAATAATGGAAATAAATTACAACAAGGGAAAAACTCACTTGGTAGATTTATATTTGAGATGCACCAAGTACTGCTCCATCTAGATTAATACATCAGTGTAAGATTAGCAGAAGCTTGCTGAGGAGTTAAGTCAAGATCTTGCCAAGAGGCCAGCGATAAAACCCATGACTTTTGCATGGAAAGCATATGATATAATCAACTCTGAATTAAAGTTATTTTCTTACAAGTTCACCCATTCCATGTGTAAGCCAGAACATATTTAAAGGTAATAAGAAGATAGACTGGGGTCAGGCATGAAGAACCAGGACCACACATTACAATTCAGTTAAGGTGATTTATTGTTCATTTCTATGTACAAGAATCTAGTCAATGAATGGTCAGCACTAAATTGGCGTTTGATAAGAGTCAATGGACTCTGCCCTAGGCTTTTCCTTCTCTTCTACAACTGGATTGTTAGTCTTTCTTCAGAGCTAATATTGAAACACAGGACTTTCCACTCATGAAGATTGCATATTAGCTTATGAGGCACCAACCAGATGGAAATAGCTCTTGTTTCCACCATTAACAAAGTGACTGCCTCATTGTATTTAACAGAAAGACTAGCCTAGTTACTCTGTTTGCAAGCAAAGGATTCTCAGCCAGACCTGGAGGAGATGTAGCATTAGAGAGACATCCCAACAGCACATAAACATTCCCTAACCATTATTTTAAATATATCAAGGACCGTGTTCACATGACACTTTTAACCTGGTTATTGAAGTTATCCATTCTGAAGTTGGCACAATAGGCTCGCTCATAAATCAGCCAAAAGGTCAAAAGCCACAAAAATATCCTAATCCTGGCTAAGATTAGCCAGGTGTCACTCTTTCCAGAAATATAGCCACAAGTTTGATTAATTAAATATGGGAACATCCAGTACCTGTAGAGACAAATCAACACAATCTGCAAACTCTGCTAATTGTGCTACTCTGACATCCACACAAAATAGCAGTTGGCCATTTTGTGGGAACTTCAGTTCCCACAAGCTGGTTGGGGAATTCTGATGTTCACACATCTTAATGTGGCTACGGTTCAGAAACACTGCAGTGGGCACACTATTTCTAATGCATGTCTCTTATGCACAACAAACTATAATATATATATGGCGAGATTGTGTTCGAGGATTGCATATATATTTTTCATTGTTTGTGGGCTAATTTTCAAAAGAATCTTCCTTTATCATTAATGCTGCATATGCTCATGCTCCCACACAAATGTGTGAAAAACTTTCCCACTAAGAGGTATCTATTGGATGGTGTGTGTGGGTCCAGACCACAGTAAGCCTTCTGTCAAGCTTTAAACCCCTGAGAAACCTCTATTTTGCCACTTATCAAAGTTGAATTAAACAGTATATGCTCCAGCACTATGTCCACTTCCAAAACAATTTCTTTACATTCACATGCCCATTTTAGATGTCTATAAAAGGTCATAAATCTATCAAGGGTACATGTAATTTGTAGTTTAGCTTTATGGCAGTCTTATGCACAGAAATCAGCTCTGTGAGCATGAAGTCACAAACATGCATGCTATAGCTAGTTAATTGTTAAAACCACTGTGTTTTCCCTGCAACAAAAACAAAGCAGTGTTTCCTCTATGGTGGGTATATCTCGTCCAGATTCCTGCCAACTAGTATCTTTTTTCCCCTGCCCCTTTTCTGTTGTTTGCTTGTTTGTTTTAAACTTTCCTCATCCCATGTTACCAACCATGAACAAAGCATGGCTGCATTTGCTTTCTTTCCTCAGGTCTGTACATCTTTACACACCATTTCCTTCTCTCTGAAACAGAACCTTGTTTGAGATTATCAACATAAGAATGACCCTGGAGTTGTTTTTTTCTAGCCATCTTTCCCACCCCAGCATGTTCTTTCTCTCCCTCTTTAAAAAAACAAAGAGAGTAGGAAAAACACTAGAGGTAAAAACTGATCAGGATGACATTGGAGCACCTCAGTGGAAGTTCCTCTTTGATGATGTTGTCCTCCTAGGAGACAGAAATCAAAACCTAAAACCCATTTCAGTTGAACCCTAGTTTCCTCACTGCTCTGCCTTGCCCCTCCTCCAGTCGTCCATGGCTCTGTATTATGCTGAGAAGCGTGAATTAAAAGCAACTTCCCCTATCCAAAAGGAACATTACACAATCTGTGTCTTGCAAAAGAAACCAAGACCAAAAGAAAAAAAAAATACAACAACAAACTACCACCACCCCCAAAATGGGAAAACTGTGGCATGCCCCAGAATGAGCACATAAAAGTCAGTAAATTGGGCCCTTGGTGGGCAGCCAGTTGTCAAACTGGAAAGGGGCAAAATGTATGTTATATATGGCATATGGATAATGAGCAATGCTGGCTATGGAATTGGTTCAAAGTTGTGCAAACGTATTCCAGAGAAGAAGGGTATGCATCTTTCAATGAATGTATATCTAGAAGGTAGAAAGGGTTTGATATGGTTTTTTCTTCTCTTTCTTTTCTGAGGAAGGAGAGATATTCATCAGTAAATATTTTTTTAAAAATTCTGGCCTTATGTTTCAACATTTGCTGCTAAGAATAAATAAAAGTTATTTCTGCAAGTCAGGTTTCCTGATTACATGAGGAAAACACATACTTGCTAAAATAGGCTTACCTTCATGGATTGTTGATATCAATAAAAACAAGTTATAATTTGCTTTTTTAGTACATATTAAAAGCACTTTTGGTTTGGCATCAAGAAATGTAATTCATAGACTTCTCTGCAAACTTACCCAGAACCACGCTTCTAAAACAAAACTCTGATCGTCACATTCAGTGCCACATTGTTGTTGTTGTTTTTTAAATTCAGTCAGCCAAATAAGAGTATCAAGCTTCCAAATGGCTTCATGTGTCCTATGTACTTTGGAAAGCAAGTCTAACTTCTACACAAAAGAAAACAGGATTTTTTTTTTTGAAACGGAGGGACCATCCCGCTGTTTGATGTCGCCCTTGCAAGATAATTCAGACCAGAAGCTCCAAACGTGATTATTAACACTATTTTTATTGTAAGCTTATATTAACAAAATCTTGCAAGTCTGAAAGTACATCTCTTCCCCCCACCCTTCACCTTTATGGTCTAAGAAACTAGGGGGAGTTGTTCCTCAGACTTTTGCTACACTTCTTTTCTTTCTATGAGCTCAGCTGACTTTTACTTGTGTGTTGTCTCCTCTGCTGGCCTTTGTCCTATCTCTCAAGGCTGGTCCCACATACCCTTGCATCTGGGATTTTTCTAATTTTAGGATTACACCTAAAGAAACTCTTGGGTGCCCAAAGAAAAGGGCATCAAAGGTTCACCTCTTCTGTTTTACATAGATGCTGCTGTACAAACAAAGAGAAACACATACACAAAACTATGCTATAACTTCTCCTTAAATGAATTTACTTTATGCAGGTTTAGGGGCTTTCCACGAAACACCTTTAACATAGTCTTCCTCAGACAAAAGGCTGTTGGCTTTAACAATTCCCATTCCCTTCTGGGTTTTTTTTTTCCCCCCACAATGTTTACCATTTTGAGCATGCAAGCTGCATGTGCATATTTCAATAAGAGAGATTCAAGTTGACCTTCTGTGCCTTAAAGTGTTTGTCCTTACTTCCCATTTTCTTTGCCTCCCCCCCCCCCCGTTCTCTTCATAATAAAAAGCCGCTGTGGCTCAGCTGACCAAGAAGACTCAGCTTCTATTTCTCAATGGGACCTGTACTTAGAACTATCTTAGAACTATCAAAGTTGGACTAGAGATCCAACTTAGAACTAAGGAGAAATTTCCTGACAGCGAGAACAATTTATCAGTGGAACAGCTTGTCTGCAGAAGTTGTGGGTACTGAAGTTTTTAAGACAAGATTGAACAACCACTTGTCTGGAATGGTGTAGGGTCTCCTGCTTGTGCTGGGGGTTGGACTAGAAGATCTCCAAGGTCCCTTCCAACTCTGTTGTTCTGTTACTCTTACTGAGACTCCTCTCAGCTCAAATTATTCAGAAAACAGCTTCCCCAGTCTAGATCCTAAACAAGCTGGTTAATTCATAATTTCCTGTTTCAGGTATCCATTCCCTACCTTGGTAAGGTGTGTGTCCTGGGCCATTAGGTCCTAATACCATTTGCACATTTGGCCACAGAATGATAGGTGAATGCATAGCACTTTTAACCAACACTTTGAGAGCCAATGGTTGAATCTGGTGTATATTTAGAATTCAGCACGAAATCATAATTCCAGGTCAGAAAAAGATCATTGCTCCCAAGTCCGGAATGAACTTCAGGAGCTGGTGGAAATTGAGAATGGAAGGCTAGAGCGTGTATGTGAACAGCCTAACTCCAAATTGAAGCAGAATGGGTCAGACTGACCTGTTCTTGACTAGAGAGGTAAAAGCATTCAAAGTAATTTTTTCCCCTTTTTGTAAGGGTGAGGGGGAGCTTGTTTGCCATGTCAACTCCACTTGTAACTGCTAAGATGTAAATCCAAATTAAAAATCCTCCCCTTTGCTACAAACTGCCGTCTTGCAATGTGCAGTTCCTTGAAAATTATCTCCCCTGCCCTGTCCCCTGCCCTACAAGGAAGTTTGGCAGAGTGACTGCACTATCTTGTTTAAAGTAGCAAGAAGCTTCAGCCGCTCAGATAAATTCAGCCTGACCTTGCATCTGCCTGTTACATTCCATCACTCCCTGCCTTAATCAGACTAAATTCAGCATGCTATTAAACAGGGTGGGAGGGGAATCAGAGGTCAGCAACACTGTTCCAGAATGATGACATACACAAAAAGTTGGCCTCCCTCTCCCTGCGTTTCCCACTCCTCCATATTATCCTTCTGTAGAGTGGAGGGGGTGGGAAGACAAATAGGTTTCAGGCAGCAGTGGAGTTATCGTATGAGCCTCTCTCCAGTAAACAGAATTGAATAACACAGTTGAAAGGACTTCAGAGGTCTTCTAGTCCAACCCACTGCTCAAGCAAGAGACCCTACACCAATCCAGACAAGCGACAGTCCAATCTCTTCTTAAAAGCCTCCAGTTATGGAGCATGCACAACATCCGAAGGCAAGTTGTTCTGCCAGTTAATTGTTCTCACTGTCAGTAAATTTCTCCTTAGTTCTAGGTTGCTTCTCTCCTTGATTAGTTTCCATCCCAGTTCCTAGTCATAAATGGGAATGAGAGTTCTTCATAATGTCAGAATTATAGAAGACCTAATCATGAGCATTCTGGACAGCATTGTAATAATTCTGGACAACATTTACAGTAGAGCAATTGTCTCTAAACAGGGACCTCATCCAGATGTTTGGACTCAAAGTTCCCCTGCCAATATGGCCATGCATGAGTATATATACACACCAGAGGTGGTATTCAATAAGTTCTGACCGGTTCTGGAGAACCGGTAGCGGAAATTTTGAGCAGTTTGGAGAACTGGCAAATACTACCTCTGACTGGAGATTTTACAGTATCCTTGCCCTACCACGCTCACCAAGCCACGCCCACAGGACCAGTAGTAAAAAAAAAATTAATCTCACCACTGAGACACACCCAATCCCTTCTGGAGTAAGAGGCATTAATGCAGGAATAGAGTAAGAAACGGAAAGCCAAAGAAATTAAGAAAAAAAGGGGGCAAATGCTAAAACTTTAGCCCATTCGCTTTGTATTTCTCCATACATTTCTTTCCTTGCAACCAAGACTTGCTTTCACCAAGTCCTTATTCCACTCCATATACTGCCTTGCGTTCTTTAAACTTCTCATTTGTCAACTCCACCCAGCCATGACCCCCTTATATTTTTCCTAACTTCCTCTGCACCCATTCAATTTTCCCTCATATATTTGTTGTGCAACTCGATCTTCATTCATTCTCTCTGTATGACAAAATCGCCTCTGTGCATTTCTCCCTTGTCTGGGTTAGTCACTTTCCTGCTCAGTTCTTTATTCATTCAACATCCGTTCATTTTTACCCGCATCTCTTCTTGTTTTACTGCACACTCTTTTAATACCCCATTTGTGCTGTACTCAGCTTACCGTGAAGCTTCTCCTGATATAATCACAAGCGTTTCTGCAAGGGCATGTTCTTCTTCCGCTTCTACATTTTCGCCTCTTTGGACAAACGTTCTTACCTTGTAAAAGGAGTACACACTAACCACTTCATTTCTATCAGCATTTTGTACATTGTATACCTTGTCCATTTCTCCACTTTTAGTAAACATACTATTAAGGTACATAATTTTATTTTCTTGTGCAGTATCCATATTTTCCAAATTTTGGCAATTTCCAACTGTGTGGAATTCTGAGATTTGAAACTCTTAAAATTGCTACGGTTGACAAAGACTGTTTTAGATTTTTCCCATTTATAGAAAACTTGCAATTCTTCATTCCTTTTTCCCTGTCCATCTTTGACACATGAATTAATAGACAGCTAGCAGTTACTGCAAATTATTTGATTTCTCAGCCAAACCACAATATCTGTTTTCAAACCTATAAAGAGGCATCACATGTTCCTGTCTTACCCCCAATTCATGCTCAACTTTTTCCTAAGCATCCTGTTAATCTTACATACATTTGTATTTGCAATCAAATTTGAGCTGCATGTACTCACACACCGAGATACTAAACTAGCTTCCACTATATTCCCTTTCTCAATGACTGCAAAGTAGAAATGTGGATAAGCATTCAATCAAAATTCTACCAAACACCAGCCCAGGCACAGTTAATAAACTAATTTCTCTGTAGTTTTTGTAAATACATTTCGTATCTTTTCCTTTCTATAGTGATGGCATTCTTCAAATCATCAGGCATAGTTCATACATGGGCTGATCCATTGTACAACCACATCCACATATTAATATGTTTTTAGTCACACCATTTACATCGCACCTATGCAACTGGTTAACACTTTGACAGCAGTTACAGGTTGCTTTTTATCAACTTTTGGGGTGCTAGCATTATAGTTTTTGTTCCGGTCTTCAACAAATCACTTTCATTTTCAGATTTCTTTACCCTCACTGTTACCTTCAAAAAGATATGGGATAAAAATACAATAACAGTGACAATGATAGCGGCTGTTCGACAAATCATACCTCGATAGGTGGGGAAAATGCCAAATTCAATCAATATGTCTGGCTGTGCGATCAACAATATCTTTTAAAAAACAATACCTTTAAAAAAACAATTTCTACATTTTCTTACCTCACTTTCATCCAAATCATTTAATCACTTTTAATTCTGTTCCTGCTACCAAAAGCCCCTTGCCCATTTCTCATACAATCCTTCATTTTTATCAAAAAATATTTTGCATTTCTTTTCTTCAGTATTCCTTGCTTGCTTACAATGATCTTCCTTGGAACTATTTTTCTCTATATAAACATTACACATTCTTTTATCCTTCTTTTTTGCAACAATCCTTTCTTATTCTCAACCTTTCCCCCTTTTTATGATTCTATCAACATTTTTTTCATGTTTCCCACAAGTGTAACTCTACATATTTCTGTGAACATTCTGCAATATTGTTATTTTTTTTTTCACTTTGTTCCACGCTATTTAATCCTCCTCCTCCTTCCTTATCTCAGTTTAATTCTATCTTCTACAACTTACATGTTTTAGTCTTTCTCTTTCTCCTCTGAAATTTTACTTTCACTCTCATTTGTTTATTGTTTTGGTATTCTCTTTGTTTTTTCATTTCTTTTTCCTCCATTCATGTACCCAACAGTTTCTGCTTTATTTTATTGCAAATGCATTTAGAATGTTGTGCATTTTCCCCCAAATTCACTTCTGTTTCTTTGTTATCAACATAAAAAGCAACAGTTACCTTGGGATTTCTTTTTTCATACACACCCACAAAATCTGCATTTTCCTAATTAATAATTTCATAGGTTTTAGCTCTTTCATTTACAATTCAATTTACGCTGTCATTTCTCTGGGTATATTTATCAACTCCACTCTATGCAATCAGACTCTCTTTGTTCATCTGTGCTACATCATCCCCATGAGCT
Organism: Laticauda colubrina; assembly: GCA_015471245.1. NCBI lineage: Eukaryota > Metazoa > Chordata > Lepidosauria > Squamata > Elapidae > Laticauda > Laticauda colubrina. Next base: position 16,343,858 of record BLBF01000045.1, read on the forward strand.
GATCTCACAAAGTATCTACTCTCATTCATTAATCCATTTACCTACTAGAGACCACTGTCATCAACAGATGGGCCCACAAATATTGACTTGTGTTGCTCATCATGACTTTGATCAAGGGTTTCATAGAATGCTTTTTATTAATATGGAGAAGATGTAGTATAGATTCTGTATGTTGTTTTTAAATGGTCTTCATATCATGATGACAACAACAAAAGCAACATTAATTTATTATATCTGTGTTGCATGCATGATCCAATGCCAGTCAGTTTATATAAATTCTCAACAGCATTTATCAGGTACAATCAAAGACTAATTGTAACCCAAGCACGCTCAAACAATTCTATGGAAGCTGAAGCTCTAATCTATAGTGTCTCTTGCAAACAATTGATAGAAGATAATATTTGTAGTTCAGGGTTGAACTGTGGGGTCCTTTGTGCTCTCTGAGCTTGGTGGCTTTCATTACCAAACATGGTGAAATGGACTACTGGAGAAATGTCTTTCCCACAACATGGCCAACATGGCCTAAGCAGTCCCCAGACAGAAAGTTACGCCAACAGCTCTCATCAATCATTTCTTCTCAGAAGTGGGTAACCAACATAATTTTGCTGATAAGCCTGGGAATTCCCTCTATTGTAAAACAAAAACAAAAACAAAAACAGTAGATTATTCCTCTTTTATGAATGTGCATAACCCCCTTTAAAAGCTATCACTACATTGGTATTGTGTGTATGAAACAATGCTTTCTATGCACCAAATCTTGTGTGAAGACATTTCATTTGGTTTGCTACAAAGAACACCATCTCAGTGTTAGTCTTGAACTCCTCTTTCACAGACATTTTGGCACAATACAAGTCCCACCCCCACTCCTCAATATTATGTAATTTGTTGTCAATATTTATCAGAAAATCAAACACAAAGCAGTGTAAAGCTCCAGACAGGCTTCTTAATGCAAGAAAGCACCCAACACACATACACACAAAAGGAAAAAAATTCCCCCAGTGTTCAGTACTTTAAAGACACCATTATTTAACTGTATTGTCTATTCTACAGATCTTAGCTACCCTCCACATTTTAAGCAGTGGAGCCCTCATTGTTAAACAATACTTCCATCCTGTTATGAATGTACTGTTATTCTTTAGCAATTCCACCTTTGACATTCTAAGAGGACAGAGAAAAGCAGAAATATATTTATGACTATCTCAGTTCTCCCCTATAAACATTCTTGTTTCGATGTTTAAGCAAGAGCTCCTTAGATTATGTAACCACAAGCAATCACCACCCAAGAGCAAGGTATTTTTTCATCATTATTCTTGAAGAAATGTTTAACAAGGCAAGAACCTTAAAAGATAATAACGATAATAAAGAAGTAGTGTAGTAAATAGTTAGAGAGAGAAAGGAAAAGGAAGGAAAAAAAGGGAAAGAGAGGTGATAAAGAAACGGCTTCCAATCTTTTGGAGAGTAGTTATAAATACATTAGAGTTCTCCTTATATTTTTTAAATCAAAGCACTTTGGATTAAGCCTGCTCCATAACCAAGAAGATTTGGATAGCATATAATGGAGAAAGAATGGGACATGCAAAATGGACTGAAATGGCTGGACTCCTGAACAGCAAAACTCTGCATTACAAAATGTTATTATAGGATTTTTGGCAATTTTATCCCCTTGATTTGGTTAACCATAAGAAAAGAGAGGAAGGAAAAAAGGAGTTCCATAAACTGGTCAGTTTATAGCTAAGAAGATGGGTTTGTACTCAGTTCAGTCATCATCACCACCATATTTTTTGCATTTCTTCAGTAATATATCAATTAGCCCACAATAAACCAAAAATGAAGCAAAACAAGTCAACTTCTGTCAATACCTATGAGCATGGAAGATGACGACAAATTATTACAGTTATTAATTATTAAGAGTAGATAGTCTGGGTTGCCTCCCACTGCATAAGACAAATTAGCTCTTTTATAAGATAAAATACAGTGTTAGATAATTGGCTGAGATAGAGCAATGCAATGCATGAAATTTATTTATTTATTAATCCTCAGTTAGTGGCTTTATTTGCACAGCAATTTCTAAGGACCCAGAAGGAAATTCCTTCAAGTTCCACTCCAGATCTCTAGAGCTGCTCTAAATCTCTCCTTAGGTTGCCAAGAAGATTACAATTTTACAGAACTCAGGTCTCTTCCATATATAGGTCTGAATTTGTATGGTGTCTTCATCAAATGGTAAGTCATAGTTGTACCAACATCTAGGGAATCAGACTAAGCTGGGTCACTATGAAGATGGAATGATACAATCTTTTAGAACTTCCAAAATCCATTCTGCTGAGTTCTGAACTAAGGATCTACATCAGGATGTCCAGCCTTGACAACTTTTAAGATTTGTGGACTTCAACTTCCAGAATTCCCCAGGCAGCCATGTTTCATCCATCTTATATCCTCTTTGTATTGTTCCGGGACAATAAAATGCACAGGTTCCTGCTTCACATGAGCATATTCAACAAATTCTATCCTACAGCATTATAAATCATGACCTGTAGTCAATGAAATAGAATTAATATAATCTCCATCAGCATGCAAAAAAAAAAAAAATGGATAAAGAGAAGTTCAATCTCTTGGCACACTTGATCATAAATGTCTATGTTGCTGTCTTAGAATAATAAAATTACACCAACACCATAGAGTAAGATATTGCTGAACTAACGTACATCAAATAGTGTCACACCATCTTGAAAGGTCTCGGCAAACACAATGAGTTTTAACACGCTACAATAGCTAATTGATGAGAAACTTATAATCTGTCTCACATGCAATTTGCATTTGCATCATCACCCTTTCTCCCCCCCCCCCAACTCTTGCCTTGCTGACTTTTCAAATCCTACCATCAGCTTGCAGCCCCCAATTAAATTTGTTCACTTTGGTTTGGTTTGCTCCAGTGTTTGTTGGAAGCATACACTGATCTTGAAGGGCAAAGGCCTCTGTGCTGCGGTGTTCAAAACAGGAGGAAGTGAAAGAAAAAACATTTCCTTATATTATCAGGAACTATTAAAAATGATAATTCAGCAAAGCATCTCTCTGATCCTGAAACAGGAAAGGAAGAACAACAAACAGCAGAGATCACATTTACAGAAAGAGCCAAACAACCCTGCCTCACATACACATGGACAAAATGGCAAACTTCTTCCAAAATATGTCAAGGCCTGTTGGGAGTTTGGATGGTCCAGTCCCAAAACATATACACAGGTTGTGGAGTCAAGAGGTTCTTCTGACCATGCTTTGGATATTTTTGGATTGCACAGGTTAAAACTCCCATTCTTGTGGTGGTAACTGTCTCCACAGGTGGCACACTAATGCCATCTCCCTGACAGATGTGCTCCAAGAAAGATAAATACTGGAGAATCTTATTTCAATAATGCCTGAACTGAATTTAGGTGTGGAATTCTTTTGTCTGCGCATCCATGCTTTAATCTCTAAATTGCAAAAACATTAACATTATTGATTGGTCAGACATCACTCCAACAGGAAATTTAATTAAATTAAAATATGTTGCTAACCAGTCCCTGCTTCATCGTGAATAAATCTTTGGGGAAAGTTGACAATAGGCATACACAATTCATATTGTGTTCTCAACTTTAATTGAGTCCCTGGCTATTTTAGTTCTTACTGCTTGACAATCAGTGGGGATCTGTCTGTCCTGGAGTTTAAGAACAGCCAGCTTCAAAAAATATCCAATGATAGCTGATTAACAACCATTCATTTAGTGAATTTTCAGTTACAGTGGCACTGAAAAAAGTGACTTACAACTAGTCTTCACACTTATGAACAGTTACAGCAGTCCCATGGTCACATGATCAAAATTTGGGCTCTTGGCAACCAACATATATTTACAACAGTTGCAGCATCTCAGGGCATGTGACCACCACCTGCAACCTTCTCAGATAGTTTCTGACAAGCAACATGAAAGGGAAAAGTTGGATTCGCTTAATGACTGCATGATTGATTTTAATAATTGTAATGATTGGCTTAACAACCAGAATAAAGAGTTTGCAAAATTGGACACGATTTACTTAACAACTGCCTTGCTTAGTGCAGAAATTCTGGTCTCAGTTGTGGTTATAAGTCTAGTGGATCTATAACAGTGGTAGGATTCAAATTTTTTTTACTACCTGTTCTGTGGGCATGGCTTGGTGGGGGTGGCAGGAGAAGGCTACTTTAAAATCTCCATTCCCTCCCCACTAACCTGCTTTCCAGCTCCATTCTCCTGTGCAGGGCAACTAAAGAAGACCCAGCTCATCAGCTGGGACTCAGGAGGCAAAGAATAGATGGGGTTGGCATCACCAGTCAGTGATGGTATTTGCTGATTCTCCAAACTACTCAAAATTTCTGCTACCAGTTCTCCAGAACTGGTCAGAACTTGCTGAATACCCACCTCTGGTCAACAACAGGAGAAAAACCTTGCTGGATCCTAGAAAAAAGTTCATACACAATCTAGCATTCCTCTTCCCAGAGTGTTGAGATTCATGCTTCTGGAAGGCCATCAAGCATCCAGAAAGCAGAAGAAAATAAAATTCAAATGTTGTGGCTTCTAGAAAAAACAGAAGAGGTCCTACTTTGCCTACAGGCATTCTTTAGTGCCCAATAATTTGCATATTTCATTAGTTACAGTACTTGGTTAGTTCCCTTCTGACAACATAACAACATCGCCAGGCTCTCACTGTTTTGTCAGCATTTTTGGGAGAGACACGGGACATCACGGTCTGCACAGAAAAGGTTGCATGGCCACATAATAATTTTGATTGCATCACATGGCTGCTGATGGATGGACCAACTCAACCAAATTTCAGAACCAACAAAGTAAAAAAAAAAAAAAAACTCAATAAAAATACAACCATCATAAAGCTGCCTGAATTAAAACAAACAAACAAACAAGGACCACAAAATACCTCATTCTGACCCTGGATCAGAAAGCAATTGAAAAAGAAATCAGGAACCACCAACCTTACCCATTTATTCAAAACCAATGAATGATTCATTAGGTTTTCTCTTAAAGGCTTATAAAGAAAAGGCTGATTAATACGATTGCAAGGCGCACAGAATTCCAGGCTCTTTGCATCTCTCCAGAAAAGAAATCCGTGGCAAAATGACTTCCAATATCTTCGTTTTTGTACCTGCTTTTTCTCAGCAGTCTGAATATAATGCCTTTTTGTGCACTTTCCTGCTTTTCAATTGATTTTTTTTTTTAATTTGCAAATTCTGTTACCATATTCAGAAGTGTCCAAAGATTGCTATTCCAGAACAAACATAAATGTATGTCAGATAAATAGATTTCATCTTCAGGGGCTTAGTGCAATTTCAGGGACGTGGAGAGAAAAGTATTTGAATGCAATTTGTTTATTTGTTTATTACATATTGACATGCCCACCCTTTTTAAAAGTCTCCTGGGCACAGAATACATCCCATACCCTTTGAAAATAGGTTTTTTAAAATTTTTTCCATAACAGAGTAGATTTTGTCAGCACCAGCCTGGAGACAGCACGGGAGATTCTCACGATGTGAATTTTGCACAAAAATGGCTCAAATCCCCTCCCTTTGTAAGGGTGTAATTCAGCACGCCAGGTTAGCAGGCTGGATGAAACCAGGAGCCCAACAGAATCCCTTTAGAATGAGCAGGAGGCGAGAGTCATTTTACGGTGCTATTGATTTATTTTGTGCCTGCAGTTAAAAACCATGCCCAGACAGACAATAAAAATAACTGTTCTAACTATATAATAGCTTCCTGCTACTAAAATGGATTTTACACTTAAAGTCACAGCAGACTGATCTTTTACACATCTCCTTCTTTTAAGTTTCCATCAGAAAGCGAGGGGAGGACCTTGGGAATTTAGAACCTATGAAACTGAACAGAATCCACATGTGTTCCTCTGGGGGGCCCACTCCTGTGTTTTTTCTTACCTTGCCTATCTCCAATTTCACCTGTCCTAATAGCTACTTTACCTGGGAAGTCTTTAGTAACCTCAGGCAATGCATAGAACTTACTGTAGACTAGGTTCCCAAAACACTCGATAGATACCATTGGAAGAAAGCAAAACTCTAGCTCAAGAATTAAGTGGAAAGAGTGTCTGTTGAAGGAGGGGGACACACACTTTAGAACAGAATTTCATGTTTAAATTGTATTGGTTCCCATGGTATACTTTAGCTGTGCAAGATAGGAATCAGATAATGTGCTGCCCACAAATTGAACCGTTATATTATTCCTCTAATAGTGGTACTTGCCAAACCTTGGCAAATTACTCAAAATTGAATAAAAGTGGTTTCCCCTCCCTTACTTTCTATCCATTATTCATTCAACAGAGACATTGAAATTGATTTAAAGATTGCTATATATACTAAAATATATTCAGAAGTCTTCTGAAGTATTCCAGTTAAGATAAAAATATATGAAATTATCAATGATAATTTATTGAAATGATGTAAAGATAAATTCAATGTTATCTTTATCTGTTTTTATAATACCGGTAGTCCTTGAGTTACGACCATTTGTTCAGTGATCATCTGAAGTTCTATTCCATGATCTATTCACATGGATATACTTTTGGGGGGGGGGGCAGAGTTTCCAGCAGAAGACATGATGCACCATCAGAACCACTGTCATCATTTCAAAGTCTTGTACAAAGCATTGGACTCCAAGATAGCAATTTGATTAAATGAATGACGTTGACCTAGAATTTCATCCATGTCTTCCAATTATTTATTCTTAATGAATAAAGTCATAAAGTAACCATTTGTTTCCTTTTTCATTTATTTGTATATTGTCAACTCTCTTACACATTAGATATTTCATTTCATCCTCTTCAATCAGACACAATTCACAAAGCTTGCTATCACTGCAAGTGGCCATCAGTTTATGATGCTATATTATCACAACCTAGCTCTCCCACTGCTAAGAAATAACACACCATGGAAGACAGCATGAAGTGTTCAAATTTGTTCATGGACGAGCCTGCCTACATTACAATATCTAAAGGAATAAAGATAGAAAGTCTCTTTCAAGTGAAGCTTGACTTCATGGACATATTCATGTAGCTTTCTTACCAAGAATTGGCAAATCGTTGGCCACCTCTTTTTTCTCTCTGGAATTTTGTTTGATTTCAGAATAAAAAATAACTTACAGTCTCTGGATTTTCTGGTAGACTCTCATCCAAGTATTAAATAGGTTTGATCCTGCTTACCTATTAAAGATCAATCAAGTTTGTGTAGATGTTTCCACTTGCCTGGATAATTAGAGTACTAACTTCTCCTATGTGTACTTGCTAAGAATCATTTTTGAAAGCCTTAATTCTACAAACTGTTATTTCACTCTGTCTGTCTATCTGTCTGTCTGTCTATCTATCTATAATCTTTCTTTCTTTCTTTCTTTCTTTCTTTCTTTCTTTCTTTCTTTCTTTCTTTCTTTCTTTCTTTCTTTCTTTCTTT
>BLBF01000045.1:16382878-16393176 GCA_015471245.1 Laticauda colubrina
CTCTTCTCTTCTCTTCTCTTCTCTTCTCTTCTCTTCTCTTCTCTTCTCTTCTCTTCTCTTCTCTTCTCTTCTCTCTTCCCTTCCCTTCCCTTCCCTTTCATTCCATTCCTCTTCTGTTGCTTTTTTACTTTGAAAGACAAAGCAAGTACAGAGGTAGTAGTTTTATACCCCTAACATGATATAATTAGAATTATTTCTTTAGTGAACCTGTATCCAAGGGTAATATTCTCATACTAAGAGCAGACTCACTAAAATCACTTGTTGTTTCCACTAGTTTTTCCCTATGACCTTCACAGGACTAAAAACCCAATGAAGCAGAGTACCGAAGGGGAGGAGAGCCAACTTTTACTGTCAGATGGGGAAAAGACATAGAAGATGTGGTCAAGAAAAACTCTGAATTTGATCTAATTTTAGTTTGTATTCAACTCAATAGGGTACTGCAGTTACTTTTATATCAGTTGAATATTCTAGCAGAAACTTTTCCAAAATTCTAAGGCAGAAAAATGCAAACCTGGACCTTCACCTTGCATTCTCTTGATCTAACATCAATTTTCTAATTTTTCCATCATAAGGAGAGCTATTGAGTTTCAGTTATTTTTATCAGAGGGAATATTAATCCAAGCAACAGACACTAGCAAGGATATTCTCCATCTACCCTTTCTGTTTCCAAGTCCATTTCATTTGTACTGCATTGCAGTATCAAAAAAGGTGACCCCCCCCCCAAACCCTGCCAAAGTGATGACATTCTGCCCTGAAGGGGAGCACAGTCCCAACTAAGCAACTACTAATGACATTGACTGATGTGGTTGCTGTTACTACAGTGCTGAAGTTTCTACATTGCAATGTAGCTTATAACCAATGGGGAAAGAAAACTTCCTCAAACCAGCAGTTCCAAATCACTTATTAATAAATATGGATCCTGATAGCAACAGCAATACACTTAAACTTATATACCACCCAATAGTGTTTTACAGAACTCTCTGGGCAGTTTACAGAATCAGTAGATTACCCCCAACAATCTAGGACCCCATTTTACAAACCTTGGAAGGATGGAAGGCTGAGTCAACCTTAAGCCTCATCAAGATTGAACTCCAGACTGTGGGCAGACTTTGCTTACAATATTGCATTCTAACTACTGTGCCACCAGAGCTCTTATATATTTTATAACAGTAGAAAGTTCTTGCTATGGGAATCTATTAGCCATATTATCCATCCATCCATCCATCCATCTGTCTGTCCGTCCATCCATCCATCCCTCGCCATATGGCGCTTTTGAGTCTGTCTTGACCAGTGATGGTTCAAAAATTTCAAAATTTTTTACTTCCAGTTCTGTGGGCGTGATTTGGTGAGCATGGTGTGGCTTGATGGGCATGGCTTGGTGGGCATGGCAGGGGAAGGATACTGTGGAATCCCCATTTTCTCCCTACCCCACTAACCTACTTTCCAGCTCCGTTCTCCTGTGCAGGGCAACCAAAGAAGACCCAGCAGAGAATAGATGGGGGCGGGGCCAGTCAGAGGTGATATTTGCCGGTTCTCCGAACTACTCAAAATGTCCACTACTGGTTCTCTAGAACTGATCAGAACCTGCTGAATACCACCTCTAGTTTTGACTAATGGGGAGTGCCTGAATAAGTCCCTGCAGTTTTCTTATCAAGATTTCAAAAATGATTTCCCACTCCCTTCTTCCTAAGGATTAGAACATGTGAGTAGTTCAAGGTCACCCAGCTGGCTTTTTTTGCCTAAGAGTAACAGCCAGATGGTTTCCATGCTTTTATCAAGTTTAGACCATTAAAGGTCTGGAGCTACAATAAACCCCAGACTACTTATTTGTCTTTATGCTCAAGTTTTCTTCTTGAAATAAATGATTTTACTCCTTTTCACAGTTTCACCAGTCTCCTTTTTGCCTTCTCTTTGCTTCATGTTCTAATAGGAATCAAAGTAAATTCAGCTCCCACTCTTTAAAAAGGGTGAGGTGAGAGGTACTTTTGAGAAACTGATTATTAGTCAGTGAATGGGAGGAAATAAAGCATGTTTGATTCAGATTATCCCATTATTGTCCTTGTTTGGATTAACATTCAAAGAAAGAAATAGAAATACTATGTACATATCTTTTCACCAGATCAGTGACTGGATAGCAATAGCAATGTTTTGTCCTATAATGTATTCAGTTTAAAAAACTATTCTCCAAATATGAGCATATATCTAATTGAGGAATAATGTTGACTGAATTTGGTGTGGAATCAAATGAAGCTATCTGTTAATCCATCTGTCTGTCACAATGAACAAACATGCACTCTTCCAATGTGTGAACAATCAGACTCTCTCATAAAGGTAATCATAAACCCAAATACCAGTGGATATCAATTTATGTTAGCTGTATTGTTTCACAAGTTCTAGCATATCTCTCCAGAATATTTTTCCTAACTTCAACAAGAGGACAGGGCTGCAAAGCAATGGAGATATGGGAATTCCCCTGGTATGGGTAGGATATGTTACACAATCCATCTTTTTCATACCTATGTAATCCTTCAGTCCTGACTTGTGGACCATCACTAGAACAAACAGTTGACTACTAAAATGAGGAAGAACTCAATGGTATGTAGAACACAAATCCTACCTACATTGCCATCCAGTATTATATTTCTGATGTATTTTCAGTGGAATTTCCATATTTCAATAAGCTAGAAATGTGGACTTTAAAATCATGAGTAGATGTTCTCAGGATTCCATGCCACAAATGATTACACCATTACATATAAGGCAACTATAGGAATGTAGAAGATTTCAAAGAACTGGCTGGCTTCTTTCAAATGCTATGAGAGACCATCTTCTATTCATACAGCACTCTTTCTAGCTTGCACGCTTTTATAAATCAGTTACAGAACAACATTATATATTTTGTGATGGCCCATCTGCTATTGCAGCTCTGTAGATGCTTCTACTAAAACTTCTGTGGTCACATTTTTGTTTCTCTGTCTTTTTACACCGAAGACACACAGCTGGAGGCAGGCTTTGCACATGGAATTGTTGTATAAAAAGGACAGATCATGGCTCACCTCCAACTTAAAGTCCACTAGATTGCAGCAAAGTCCCCTTCTTCCCAGTGGCAATGACTCAGAAATCAAGGCCTGATCCAAAGTCCATTGAAGTTATTGGAAGAGGGAAAAAAAACCCTCCTTGGCACTAGCATTTTTTGGACCTGTTCCCAGATCCACCAATTACCTCAATTCTTATCTTTCAGATAGCAATACTTTGATTCAGTGCCTCAAAAAGGAGTCCAACTTCCTTTGTTTCCAAAGTTGCAAATTAATTATCCCCTTCAATGCTTTTCAAAACTTATTACAGGTAGTCCTTAACTTACAACAATTCGGACAGTGGCCATTCAAGTCATCTCAGCACTGTTAAAAGTGACCTTTGACCATTTTTCATATTTACGACCTCGTAGTATCCCCATGGTCTTGTGATAAAAATTCAGCCGCTTGGCAATTGACTCATATTTATGACGGTTGCATTGTCCTGGAGCCATTTGATTCCCTTTTGAGACTTTCTCACAAGTCAAGTTAATGGGGGAGCCAGATTCACTTAACTGTATTACTCACTTAGCAACTGCAGTGATTCACTAAACAACTGTGGAAAGGAAGGAAGCAAAATGGGGCAAAGCTCACTTAACAACATAAATTTTGGATTCAATTGTGGCTGTAATTTGAGGACTGCCTGTATTTTTTTAAATTTAATTGATTTTTCTCACCATATTTTTCTTAATGATCAGGGATCTAGTATCAGGGATGCCAGAACTTGACTTCCCAGGGAAACAAAATACAATGATCACCATTTGCCACCAGAAAATATTTTAAAATATAAATGGGTATAAAAGCCCAATTTGGCAATAGTTCTATAAGAACTAGTTTACTACATGATATATTTGATACATTCTAAAATGTATACCTAATTCCATTTTTATTTCCTTTAGCATTTAGCTTTTCTTCCCTTTGCCATCTAAACATTTTTTACATCATGTTGATGTATCTATAACATCTGCAGCAGAAAATCAAATGCTTCCACTGGAGATATAATGGGCTTTTTGTGGATTGGAAAACAGAAGGATGATTTGCAAAAGGTTACATACACAAAGCATCTGCACATTCTTCCATAACCCAGAAAATGAGCAGTCACCTCCCTGTCCTTGTAATCAGCAAAATAATCAAGAGATCTCCAATACATTTAGAGATAAAGAAACATATCCAGCATCCCATTGCCAGTTTCCTTTTCACAAAACCCATGCAGAGAGAATTCCATGATAAGCAATAATTTGGGCTATAAGAAGACTACTTAAATTTTAAAAAGGAGCTTCAAAAGAAAAACACCATCTAGAATACAGTGGAACACTTTATTGGCCAAGTGTGATTGAACACACAAGAAATTTGTCTAAGGTGCATAAGCTCAGTCTACATGCAAAGCAACATAGGAATAATAATCACAATGATTCCAATAGACTAGTAAAGAAGATGGGAAGGATAATAATACTACTTCAGCCATACAACATAGATAGATATAGTTAGACATAACACAGGTCTTATGTAGTGGTAATTAGATGTTCAGCAGAGCGATGGCAAGGAGGAAAAAAATGTCTTTGTATCTAGTTGTTTTGGCATGCAATACCGAGGAGTTGAAGCAGTTTATGGCCAGGATCTGAGGGGTCTGTAGATATTTGCTCAGCCCTGTTGCTGGCCATCTTCAGTATATATGTCCTGAATGGAAATACCATCAAAACACCATCTAAGCTGGCAACATTGAGTTTTTGAGTGGAAGAATACTGAGTTTTCAGATATTTTTTTGATTTCTATATGCTTATTTTAAAAATGTAAACTGACATTTCATTTCTGCCAATGCTACAGGCCTACATGGTAGAATTTAAGAAGAAGCCTGTTCAATGTTTCCGTGGAAGAGGTTCTTGTGTTCACTCACACTTAAGCACAACAGTATCCTTTCCATTCAGAATTGCCTTATTTTGATGCATATCTTTCTTCCCTCACTCTCTCTACTTGCAAGCACAGATAAAGAACTATGACAAAAAAATCTGCATTTCTCCAGAAGTGTTAATTAATATTATCACACATTCATAACTCCATCTATATATTTTAAAAAATAATAATTAAAGCTTGCTGGCTTTTTAATTTTTTTCAAGAGTGCTCAGAAAGGGCAATTCAGCTAAGATACAGAAAGAAACCCATCAAACCATGGAAAAAACAGTGTTGTGTGTGAAATGGCAAAAGGATGAGGTAATCTTTTGATAGAGAATGATTTCAATAACATTTTTTAAAAATCAGATTCCAGTTTACAACTTTTGGATGACCAAATTATTTCTTAGGGTTCTGAACTCTCTTTCCTAATCTCTTCCTGGATGTTCCAATGCATAACCATAGCTTTCCAGGTTGGGCAAATTCAAGGATATGGTTGAAAATATAATGATAATCAAAAGAAAGATTATGAACTATCTGAGACCATTATCAATTTTCATTACTCGGAATTATGCAGCAAAAAAGATTGAATCTTTTTTTGCCAGGTTTTCATTAATCATGCCTATATTTGGAGATGTTGGGTTTTTTTTGAACCTTTCAACTTTGGTGTCCTTTTCCAAATGCAAGTACTTTTCCAAGCCATTTTTACAAGTGCTAGATGCATTTCGGACAGGGTGGCTCAATGGATAAGACACTGAGCTTGTCAATCAGAAAGGTTGGAAGATCTGCAGTTCTAATCCCTAGTGCCACATAGTGGAGTGAGTTCCCATGACTTTTCCCAGCTTCTGCCAACCTAGCAGTTCAAAAGCATGTAAAAATGCAAGTAGAAAAATAGGAACCACCTTTGGTGGGAAGGGAACAATGTTCTATGCACCTTTGGCATTTAGTCATGCCAGCCACATGACCACGGAGAAGTCTTCGGACAATGCTGGCTCTTTGGCTTTGTAACGGAGATGAGCAACACCCCGTAGAGCCGGAAATGACGAGCACATATGTGTGAGGGGAACCTTTACCTTGAGATGCAGTTATCTCTACTTCATGACATATGAACTTTTGAAGTTTAGATTGCATTACAAGATTCAGAGAGAGAAAAATGTGGTTCGGCATACAAGCACATTCCACTTCATCTATATATTCAGGCTTTGGCAAATTAGGCAATTCCCTGTTAAAATGTGAAGCAAATACCTTCTTATGATGGCCATAGTTGTAATCCCTAATCATAGTTAGCAGTGTGACAAATGCATTCTGAACTCACAGTAGTTTTTAAATGATCTTTTAAATCAATCTAAATAAGGTACATTCCTCTAACTAAGAGCTACCAGTGCATGACAATCTGAAGCCAGAGACTAGTTTATCATTTTCTTTTACCTTAGGTATTTCAGTGGCTTGGTGTTGGTTGGAAAATTGACAGGTTAGAAGAAATAGGGTGAGATATTAGTCAAATAAGAAATGGATAACCAATTTGATTCACCATTAAAAAAAAATTCTAGAGGAAGCAGCTTACATTTTCTGTGATCTCAAAGAATTTTGAAGACTACCCCCAGTTTCATTACTCATGAAAACATACAAATCCTCAGTGTAAGGGCTGCTTTGCTTATTGCATTTTTATTTGCACATGCATACTGAAGAAGTTAACAAGATTGATCTCTGAAATAGATCCAGAAGACAATTATGGATCAGAGAAATCTATCTAGGGCTCAACGGCCACCTGGAATTTAAACAATTTGAGATGCATAACTTAAGACCTGAGAAGTTGCCCCTGAATGTCCCTTATTGTGACAGAGGAGGAGAGCTATTAAATACATAATAATAGCATTTAATTGAGCAGACTATTACAGTTTACATTAATTTTAGTTTATGTCCTGCAGTTATTTCATAAACTTTTTGAAATAGGACCCTTAGTTATTCAGCCCTTGAGGATATGGACTCTTGGAGGACATTGTGCATTCCAATTTGCAACTATAAACCCTCTGTTACTTAGAAATATAGTTAGATTTATAGGATCCAATCTTCTCACCACCACCATTACCTTTGGATCAGAGGTGGTTCTAACTAGTTCTGGAGAACCGGTAGCGAACATTTTGAGTAGTTTGGAGAACCAGCAAATACCACCTCTGACTGGCCCCGCCTCCATCTATTCTCTGATCAGCTGGGTTTTCTTTCATTGCCCTGCACAGGAGAACGGAGCTGGAAAGCAGGTTAGTGGGGCGGGAAGAGAATGGGGTTTTGCAGTAACCTTCCCCATGGAGCAGGGTGGGAATGGAGATTTTACAGTATCCTTCCCCTGCCACACCCACCAAGCCATGCCCACAGAAACAATAGTAAAAAATTTTGAATTCCACCACTGCTTTGGATTCAAAATGCTGCAGCCTAGACAGAGGTCTATGAATCTTTATAGTCAATGTAAAGCTCATTTGGAAAAAAAAATATGCTGTGTGGCCCTATATTAACTGAACAAAGACAGAGCTATTAGTGTAGTTCAGTATCAACCAAGTTTATCTATATATCCTGGACTAATATAAGAAGCAGGCTTTAGTGCACAGAACTCTCAAATTTTAGAGATTAGCATTTCAAGATAAAATAGCTTTAAGTTGTATCTTTTGAGAAAGCAGACGTTAAATAAGGTATTTAAATCCAAGCATTTGATTTTCTTTCATAAAATATGAAACAGATAATATAGACAAAGGCTGAAGGGTGATAAGATAGCAGTCTTCACAGTAAATGGCTAAAGGGTTATCACATAGGAAGAGCAATAGATTATTTTCTATGGCTCCAGATGGCCAATTCAGAAACAGTGGACTGAAATGACAAGGAAGTAAATTCAGGCGATATATTGGCAGGCAGTTCTTCACAATTTGAGCCAATGGAACAGGTTGCCACATAAAAGCAATGGCACCTAGACTTATACACCACTTCATAGTGCTTTAAAGCTTTCTCAAAGCAGTTTACTAAGTCAGCATATTGCCCCCAGCAATCTATTTCCTTGTTTTACTGACTTCAGAAAGATGGAAGGCTGAGTCAACCGTTATCAGGTTAGGATCGAACTCCTGGCAGCAAGCAGAGTTAGTCTGCAATACTGAATTCTAACCACTGCACCACCAGGGTTCTTTAAGGTTTCAAACAGAAGCTGGACGGTATCCATCAGAGATTCTCTAGTGGACCTGAAGAAGGAATGGGAATAGATGACCTCTCAGATCCCTTTCAACTCTATTCATCATGATCTGTCCCACATGACTGGAATCAGGAGCAGCACCTGTTTACATGTAGTCCCAAGGGCATCTAATTACTCCCTGAATGGGAATTTTAGCAGACATGTCCCAATATACCTCAAGACCTCGAATTCATAAAGATGGATTCTTCAAGGATATGAAAGAACCGTATATAGTTCTTTGCTACAACTACTTTCCCATTAACCTGTGGAATAGGATGGAGCGTCTGATCACCTTATAGCGAGAGCAGAATTCAAGCCTTTGTTTTGTGTCATGTAAATCATCCCTACCTGTTCTCCTGAAACAGATATTGGAGGTGACAGCAATGTATAGTTACTTCTGCTGAGCTGCAGACCTAAGGGTTGATGAGAATGATTTATTAATGAAAAGTGAAACCCATCTTAATGTTTACCTCACTGCTGTTGCAAGGAACTATGCATTAGAATCTATACCCCAAATAGGGAACAGATGCTGGATGAATGGGATAAAAACACACCATGTGTGTGTGAAAACCTCACTATTATTTCATTGATTTGACACCATAAAAAAATTAGCTTTAATTTAGTTTCTGGTGAGAGTGAGTAGCTAAACCCTCATTAAAATGGTGGGAAGGCGGAATCAGTATGTTAAGCAGGGTACTATTTAAGAAGTGGGAGCATTACTTTCAACTACGTCTAGCTGAATATAGACATGGTTTTCTACTGGAAAATGAAAGCCCAATCAGTTGCATTTCAAAAGTCTGAAGAAATAAATACACTGCTTCTTGAAAGCTGTCTAAAGAATCTGTAGTGATTTTACTTCTTTCTTTTCTTTTTCTACGGTGCCTGATTGTGCCAAATAGTGTCATTTCTGAAAGAAATAATTCATATTTGGAAAAAGAAAGAAAGAAAGAAAAAGAAACGCATTTCCTTTGAATCTTAATGGCTTAAAGCAGCTTGAAGAAGAAAAACAGCCAAGAAACAAGCAGTCCAGAAATTTAAATCAGGGGGAACATGTTTAAAAAATAAGGAAATTGCCTGCATTTTCTCTGCAGTTACTGTTGAGAGGAGGATAGAGTGAGAGAAAAAAAAAACTTTAAAGCACACAGAGACACTGGATTTTTCTCAGCTTGAGTTGCAAATACTGTCTTTTTCTTAATCATAATCTCCTTCCTAAAGGACTGGAAAAGTTCAATCACTGAGTAGCTGATGAACTTATCATTATTCTAAAGAACATGTAAACAAGTGAATGTGTGTGATACAAAGATTACCTATTATATAATCCAAGGACCAAAGTAATCCATCATTCTGTTCCTCAGTGTCCAGTTATGTTCATTCATAAAAGTTACAGAGCAATTGTCTTCTTCAACTCCTGTTATTTTGGCTATATTTTTTGGTAACATAGGAAGTCATAGATGACCATCAAGGCTAATAGCTACTGATAACCTAATTCTCCACAAATTTCTTCACTCTTTTAAAGTGACCTAAAAATGACTGTCACAGCCGGGGGCAGAGAATTCAGCAATTCAATTCCACACTGTATAAAAGAACCGTTCAACCTGGGATATACAGACCAACACTGTCACCTTGAAATTGCTAAGATACATTATAAAGCTAACATAGAGTGTTATCCAAAAAGATCTCATAGTTTTTAAGTGGCAGAAGACATGGTGCAGATGGATAAAAGATGCAAAAAAAAAAAAAAATAGCAAAAATTAAGGGTGCTTGGAATGTCTGCTGAACTCAAAAAGCAATGCTAGTTATGGGTGGAGCAAACATCTGCTAAAGCAGGGGTCGCCAACCTTTTGGACCTCAGGAACCACCAAACTCATAATTTAAATCCCGCAAATCACTAATATGAATTTTGACTGATGGTAGGTGGCTAACGTTGGTGGGAGAGAGAGAGAGTGTGTGTGTGTATGTGAGAGGGAGAGAGAGAGAGATGGAGAGGGAGAGAGGGAGAGGGAGAGGGAGAGTGTGTGTGTGAGAGAGATCTGATCTAACTGGAAAGCGGAAAGAAACAGCCCGGTGGCCAGGTGAAGCATGTGGGTCACTTGGGGCAAGTTCCCTCCCTCTGCCCTTTCCCCTCTCCC
>BLBF01000045.1:16416735-16436806 GCA_015471245.1 Laticauda colubrina
TATATATATATATATATATATATATATATATTTATTTATTTATTTCAAGGATACAACTAGCAGGATCTAGGAGAACTGCAGGAACTTATTTTATTGATTTATCCTCACAAGGTGATGAATAAATCTGGCCCTTATTAAGCCTAAATGAATTAAATTTTTGCCTCTAGGCCCACTGCAGAAAGCAAAATAACAAGCTGGCTTGGATCTTCTACTCATCATATTAAAGTGTTCCAACAACAATCAAAAAGATAATCATTGGATTTATACAGCTATACATCTAAACACAATATTTTTATGCAGACTTGCCTTCTGCATGGCGGCCCTGCACTTGGAAAGTAATCAAAGCTATAAAGGCATGAAGTAAAGAATTGTCAATCTGTTTATTTTAAAATAATATATTTTGTCACAATTATTGTGCATTTTAAAAATCATGCACCAGAACCTCTTCAAAAGAAAATAGATTACAACGTTCTAAAAATTGTTTTCCTGTGTTTGAAAGTTCAGTTAAACAATGTTCCCCCCCCCACCATAACTGACAGTTTCTTTGCTTTTCATCTATTACAACTTTTACACAATCTTCCTTGTAAGTTTTTTTCTTCCAAGAATCTAAGCATTAATCAAGTTGGTTAAAAATTACCCTAATTACACATTAAAAGGTCATTTAAGTGTGAAGAGAACAAGCCCTAAGAGATATTACTAACTGTAATAATGTTGTATACTGCAGGTTCTCTGTTATTAATTCATTTTGATTTATAAGATAAACTATGCATTAGTGTTTCTTCAAAAAAAATACAAATGTTAGGTGACAATCAGTTACCTACTGTATTTTTTTTGTACTCTTCATGTACCATATACAAGCTAAGTTTAAAAAGCAAACCAGAAATAGTGATTATCTTGAACAATATAATTACATATAGCAATAGCACTTAGACTTATATACCGCTTTATAGTGCTTTACAGCCCTCTCTAAGTGGTTTACAGAGTCAGCATATTGCCCCCAACAATTTGGGTCCTCATTTTGCCCACCTCGGAAGGATGGAAGGCTGAGTCAACTTTGAGCCTGTTGAGATTCGATCTGCCAAATTGCAGTAGGAATAGCTTGCAATACTGCACTCGAACCACTGTGCCACTGAGGCTCTTTATCAATATCCAATTGATCAAAATAAAACCAAGAAATGATAACTTTGTGACTAAGTGTTATTCCAACCCAGTATATACACCAAAGATAGGAACTAGGTGAATACATATTGTATTTACAGACTTAAAAGAATCCAACCCAGGTTTGATCGGAACTGTTGTTCTGAGTCAAATGCCCCGAGATAAACAATTGTCTCATTTCAACAAAGTTGATTCATTATGGATTGACATCATGTGTGTGCATGAATGCAAGCAAGATATGCAGATTGGTCTGATCAAACTGTATTCATTTCAAAGTATAGATAGTCCTTGATTTATAACCACAACTGGAACCAGAATTTATTTTACTAAGAAATGCAGTCATTGTAATTTCTGTCTTTATGACCTTTTTGCCATGTTGTTAAGTGAATCACTTAACAGTTTTGGGAAACACACCGTCATTCAGTTTCTGCATTTCCCATTGACTTTTGTTTATGAGGAACCCCCTGGGAAGATCACAAATGATAATCACATCATCACCCCAGGATGTTGCAACCAATACATGCTGGTTGCAAGTGCCCAAATTTTGATCACGTATCCGAGGGATACACTGCTACAGATGTTAAATACAAGGTCTGGTTGAAAGTCACTTTTTTTAGGGTCATTGTGATTTCAAACGTTTTAAAACAAATGGTTATAAGTTAAGGACTAGTTGTATCTGATAATGATCCAACACATTCTTTTCAATTTTAATCTTTGATTTAGAAATTCTTTAAATGTCTGATTTGGTTCTTCAACCCAACAAGACAGACACAGACCCCAGAGAGTAATTAGGACTGCAGAAAAAGCAATTACTACCAACCTGCCTTCCATCGAGGACTTGAACACTGCATGAGTTAAAAAGAGGGCTGTGAAAATATCTACAGACCCCTCACATCCCGGACATAAACTGTTTCAACTCCTTCCCTCAAAATGACGCTACAGAGCACTGCATACCAGAATAAGTAGACATAAGGACAGTTTTTCCCCGAACGCTTTCACTCTGCTAAACAGATAATTCCCTCAACACTGTCCAACTATTTACAAACTCTGCACTACTATTACCGTTAATCTTCTCTTCACTCCTTAGTGCCCAGCCTCTCCCACTTGTGACTGTATGATTGTAACTTTGTCACTTGTATCCTTATGATTTGTATTGACTGTTTCTTAGTATGATTTGATTGCTTATTGTACCCTATGACTATTATTAAGTGTTGTACCTGATGATTCTTGACTCTTGACAAATGTATCTTTTCTTTTATGTACACAGAGTATTTGCACCAAGACAAATTCCTTGTATGTCCAATCACACTTGGCCAATAAAGAATTCTAATTCTAAATCAAATTCTCAAAACTGAATACTTGTATCACTCTAATCTTTTCCCTCTGTTTCAATCTATGCGATAATTCATTATTATATCTGATGTAGCCCTTTCCTGTAAGACAGGAATGAGTGATTTTGTGCCAATAACATTTTCAAACTAAAAGAAAAAAAAACTGTTTTTGTATTACTTTATCTTTCATCACATCACACTAATAATGGAATGAAATTGATCCTTTCCTTCCCAAAATAAACTAAAGTTATCAGCTACGTGATCTAAACATTCCCTACTTTTTAAAAAAGTCATTTTGGTTGGAGAAGTTCAAGACTGGGAATTTTACGTGTGAAAACCCCAGGAGTGTAAAGAACTGGAGTTTTCATATCTCGGTTTATTATTCCTAATATTAGATTGAAACTTCCCCCACTTGTCATTCTCTTTCTCAAATTCCCCACCTGACTTGATGTGTCTCTCCCCTGTTTCCACCTGTCAATCACATTCTGGGGTGGAAATTTGATTTCTCTCCCAACAATAACCTTATATGAAATATTACCATAAAGGTCAGCACAATTTGAACCTTTCTGTGCACGTTCATTAACACATCCCAGGTCCAATATCTGTTTGTTTCCAAGTTACATGAATTTTTTGCCGGAACCTCTTTGGCAATGCATGCGGTCAGCAATTGCTAAATCTGCTCTCAAGGAGGAAGCAAACTGCCTTGGCCCCTTGCCTTCAAAAAGACTCCTTTTGTAAGGGAAATGTTAGGACGCGGTGTGTTAGTGCTAAGGATTCCTCTCCTTCTGAAACGTTAGAGAAATGTGTGGATTTGAGTGAGGAAGAACGATAAATAATATGAGGATAAAAAAAATAATCAGTCAGTGCAGAAGACTATACAAATAAATTATTCTGCATTTCCAGATTCAATGCTTATAATATTTGACCAGACAAACTATTGCACCCTGTTGGATCATTGTTTCTGAGATATTTCCTTACCTAAACAGAGAAGCAGAACTGATCATGGACAGGCAAAAAAAAGCAATGGGACTTTTCACTATCTGCCAGTTGCCTTGTGGGAACCTGGCAGGGAGCATTGTGCCTGCCAATTTTTTCCTTCCAGAAGAGGAAGAGGTAACAACCAGAGCAACCACCCTGCACCTGATCTTTGGTCTTGGATAGAGCGTGCAGGCAGGCAGGCTAACCTATAGGCTCTGCAGGCTAAAAGCAGATTGATCTGGGGGATCAAAAATACCCTTGAGAAATAAATGTTCCTTGCATGCAAAGTCCCTTTCTGCTTTTCTTTTGCTAGCATAAATCCACAAAAATTCAATACTATACATGCATCTCTATATTGGCAGAAACCACAACTGCTGAATGCACAGGGGTAAAATGGGGTTGGAGGGGCAGAGGGGGAGGATTCAGCTCTCAATTAAAGTTGCAATCATTGAAATATATATCTGGAGATCCTCTCTCTCTCTCTCTCTCTCCCTCTCTCTCTCTCTCTCTCTCTCTCTCTCTCTCTCTCTCTCTCTCTCCCTCCCTCCCTCTCCCCCTCCCTCCCTCTGTGCATCTGTCTGTGTGTTTATGTGTCTGCATCGTTCTATGTCTGTCTTTCTGAGTAAGTGTATGCATCTCTGTGTCTGTCTGTCTGTCTCTCCTCATCCCCATATTAATACTGTCCCCCTATTAATGTTTTTAAATCATCTCCCTTGTATAGTTGTCCCAAAAGTCCTTTTCCAAGAGGCAACTGGACTTTACTTTTTTTTCTTGAAGACATTTCACTTCTTATCCAAGAAGCTTCTTCAGTTCTCCAGAAAAAGCAACTTTGGGATAATACTTAGTCAGACAGCTTCTTATGTAGTCATCCCAAAGCAAAATACAAATAACAGAAAGGGAGAAAGGGAGCTGGGGGGTGGTGCTGGGAAGGCAGTCAGTATTTTAGGGAAAGGACCTAAAATATAAAGTATATTAAGTATAAAGTATAAAGTTGGTAAGCCTCTTAGTTATACTTAGGCACAACCGAGACTGGAAGTAACTCTTTCTTTCTTCAACCTTAAATTTGCAACAAGAATATTCCAGTGATGGGATAACCAAGCTCTTTGAGAAGGAAATGCACTGCATTAGGTTTCCTTCCCAAACAGGCCAAAGCAAAAGAAACTGAACATTGATTGGGGTAGCAGAAAGAAAGCACAACCAAAATATTGCATGTTTACAAACCCCCATCATTAAACATGAGAAAAGATTGAACGATTAAGATATAGGATCTACAGTATATATCACATATGGGATTCTGATAAAGGTGGGATTAAAAAAACTCAATAAATAACAGAAATAAAATTGAGAGTATTTTTAAACAAATACTAAAATATTCATGTGTGCTTCTTCCAGAGTACCAGCAGCCAGCAAGCTGGATTCTAGAATTGCTTCCTACC
This sequence comes from Laticauda colubrina, assembly GCA_015471245.1. Lineage (NCBI taxonomy): Eukaryota > Metazoa > Chordata > Lepidosauria > Squamata > Elapidae > Laticauda > Laticauda colubrina. The sequence goes on from BLBF01000045.1 coordinate 16,421,639, forward strand.
TTGGAAAGGAGGAGTAGAAAATACCAATATTCCTTTTAATATAGGCCACAGTAGTAAACTTAGCATCCCAGCTATTGAACGGAATTGGAAAAAAATTATAACAATTCCACCATGTTTCTGGTTTTGATTGATTGATCCAGGATGGAGGACAGCAATCTTCGTCCAGATACTCCTCAACTTACAACTGCAATTAAACCCCATGTATCCATTGCTAAGGAAGGCAGTGGTTAAGCCCCATTTTATGACCTTTTCGCCATAGTTTTTAAGCAAATTCTTGCAGTTGTTCAGTGAATCAAGCAGTTGTTAAGCAAGCCTGGCTTCTCCCATTGATTTTACTTGTCAAAAGCCAGCTAGGAAGTTGACAAAGGGTGATCACATGACCCCAGGATGCCGCAACCATCATAAATACATGCCAGTTGTGAAGCGCCAGAATTTTGATCACATGATCATGGGGAAATGTTGCAATGGTGGAAAGTGGTCCTAAAATAATTTTTTCAGTGCTGTTGTTAACTTCAAACAGTCATTAAATGAACGGTTGTAAGTTGAGGACTAATTATAGTTAGTCTTCCTTCATTTTATTACTGCTCTGGGTCTTAATTGGTACACTATTGCTGTTTGCTGCAGGCCACCCAGATGTGGCTCACAACATCATAGCTGGGGTGGGATTCTCCCAGTTTGGAGCCCCTTGTTCTGACAATCAGATGGCTCTGAACCAGTTTGCTCCGATGAGCATGTGGACTCACCTGTCTGCCTTTGCTCTTTCCTGTGCTTTATGTCTTTTTGTTAAGAGCACAGCTGATTTGCACAGCAGAGCTCTTTGCCACACCTCAGCTGTTTTCTTCAGCTGCAGTCGAAGGTAAATATGAGTTTTTTTAAAACCGAACCAGTTGTTGTACTGTTTGAATCGCACCCCTGATCATATGGACTGTGGGAGTCGACAAATACAGTTACATAAATAAAATAAACATCCACGTTATACCCAGAGTCACAGTTAATTCGGAAAGGCATGTGTCTGTCCATGTGCATATGTATGCACACATCACTTTTTATTTATTTTTAGGGACTGACTTGCATGCAACATCTGTAAAAGATTGCAGACATATCAGGAATGTTTGTTTTTTTAAGGGCATTTCTGATGGCTAAGGAGAAACTAGCAAATTGATGACATTAAAGTAGAGAAAAAAAAACATAAATAGCTTCCCTCCATCCACTGCCAAAATTCCACCTCCCCCCAAGAAATAATAATAATAAGCATTGGTTTGCCATAAAAATACAAAAGTGTACCTTATCAGGCTCCAGGCAACAGGAAACTCTCACATCACCGTTGTAGAGGATTCTCTTGGATACCTAATTTAGCAAAAATAGATTGAAATAATAATAACAATTTATAATGAATAATAATTTTTTAGACCTGAACATCCTAATTTTACCAAACTAAGAAAAAAAACATCCCTGCTTAAAACTGGCTGTATTCTTAAATGCTACCTTAATCATTCTTAGGTCCTTAGTAAGAACTTGAATTATTCAGTTTTCAGAAGTCTTTGATTATTAACTCTCAGTATAGATTATCCAGATATCATAATAATAGTAATAAAAATATTGTTATAAAATAAAAATAAATCCCGATTATTTAATAAAAATAAATCCTGTTTTTTTTTAAAAAGAATCAAAACTAAACTTGGTTATTTTACACTCAGCAGAGCTCAGCTACGGGACATTTATTCAATAGTTAAACTTACTTCTTTCTAATGGGACTTCCTTATTGCAAATATATTCAGTCTTGCAAATTTGGATTTCAGAATCTGTGTTTCAGAGTGGGAGTAAGTCATGGTTTTAAGTCATGCATCCACAACCTCACTTGAAAAAGACCATTTCATTTGTTTTATTTCTTTAGTTCCATTTCTACAGCTGCCTATCTCAATTCTCCAATTTCCCTCATTCATTTATGCCAGACGCCAGATTGGAAAAGGCTGTTATATAAAACAGCAAAGCTACCCCAGCTCATTGTGCATGAATTAATACAAATTCTGACATTCTATGCATTAACTGTCCAAACCTCCAGATTTCTCTCTCTGAAATTGTGTCCTGCTAAAAATAATGACAAACAGAAGTATTGCTTTGGAAAAGTTTGAGACAGAAAAACAAGCAAATTAAAATATCACCCCAATCCTTTCCAAACATGAGGGCCACACAGATAAATTTTATGTTTATTATTTTTTAAGGAATACTCTATTCTCATATATCAGGTGGCGAACTATCTTTACCGAGTAACACAACTATGCAATTTTGGTAATTAGATCTGCAGTTGTATGGCCCTATTATTACGAGGGCTATCCACAAAATAGATTACATTTTGCGATTGAAAAAAAACAAAGCGTAGGAAAAATTTTTATTACATACACTTGAAAGTGACACTTAAATCCTACTTTTCAGCATATTCGCTGAACAAATTGAGGCACTTATCATAGCGGTGAACAAGCTTTGTAATTCCATTGTCATAAAATTCAGCCACCTGAGATTTGAACCAGTCAGTTGCACCCGCCCGCAGTTCCGCGTTGTCATCAAAGCGCTGTGTTCCAAGCCAGGTCTTCATCCTCAGAAACAAGTGGGAGTCTGTTGGTGCAAGATCGGGGCTGTAGGGCGGATGAGGAAAAATCTCCCAATTGAAAGCATTCAGGACTTCTCAAGGGCGATTTGCTGTGTGTGGTCGGGCATTGTCATGCAAAAACAATTTTTTTGAGCTTAACTTTCCTCTACGCTTGTTCTGAATTGCTTTTCTTAGTTTTTGCAATGTTTCACAATACCTCACAGAGTTTATTGTGGCATCGTGTTCCAGAAAATCGATAAGCACACCTTGCCTATCCCAAAAAACAGTCACCATAATCTTCCTTGCAGAGAACATTTGCAAACATTTTCTTGGTTTTTTGGGGGAATTTGTGTGCCCCCACTCCGTAGACTGCAATTTGGTCTCGCTGTTCACATGTTTGACCCAAGTCTCATCTCCAGTTACGATTCGATCAAGAAATGAATCTCCATCTTTGTTGTAAGAGTACAGAAATGTCAATGATGCGGCCATACACTGACTCTTGTGGTTTTCTGTTGGGATTGTTGGCACCCATCTTGCACAAAATTTGTGGTAGCCTAGCTTTTGTGTAACAATTTCATGCAACAAACTGCGTGAAATTTGTGGAAAACTAAGCGAAAGTTCCGTTACTGTGAAACGGCGGTTTTCCGAATCTTGTCATCGACTTTCGCGACCAGTTCATCAGTCACAATGCTCGGACGTCCACTCCGCTGTTCATCATGAACGTTAGTTCGTCCATTTTTAAACTTAATGCACCATTGGCGCACTCCACCTTCAGTGATGATATTGTCCCCGTACACTTCCCACAGTTGCCGAAAAATTTCAATCGGTTTTTGGGTTTTTGCCAACAAAAACCTTATCAATGATCGCATCTCACAACTCGCAGGATTTTCAATTGCAGCACACATTTCAAACATTTGCTGTAAAATAATGGGCAACGATAATGGGGACCTCCCACTAGCACAACTAGATGTAAACTAAGCGGCAGATGCACAGACCAAAGATGGCCACGCTAGCTCCGCCCCTTCTTGCTACAGATGAAAACGTAATTTATTTTGTGGATAGCCCTCATATTTTTCTCCTTTCCCCCCAAAAAAATGGCTGCATTAAACTGTTTCTCTTTTTAGTGTACTGTTTTTAATTGTAAAGGCTATAATAAAGATCTGTGACTGGAGACAAAAAACCAAGCAAAGTGTTTTGTTTTGTTTTGTTTTTTTAAAAGCAGGGATTATCCATAGGTATAAATAAGTCAAGAAGGCCACAATTGAGGGATTGGTGCTCTTCATGTGGATGTGTGCCTGGGCTTTATTTCCATGGGCTCCCCAAAACATGAACAAGGGAGCAGGGAGGGAGATATACACTTTAATCCGTGGGCAATAAAATGATATTTATTATCTTTTGCAAAGGATCAGCTACACACTGATATAAAGGAAAGAAAGAACAAGAAAACCAGAGCAATTCTATGCATCCCCCTTAATTCAAGAGAAAACCTGGCTGCGGCGAGGGATGACATCTTGATAGAGTTTACAAGGATTTGTGAAGCAAACCAGGGATGGGAATAAAGCTCTCCTTTAAAACCTGCACTGCATAACCTGTTTTACTCCAAAATAATCTCTTTCGAGCCAAAACTGCTGTTCTGCAAAGAAACCAGGGATTGCAGCTGAAATCAGCATCTATTTAACGTTTCCCAATGAACTCCATCACAAAACTGCTGTAAGCTGACCTAGCTGTAAATAAATCCAATTTGGGTGGTGTATAAAGAGCAGAATGAGAAAAATTCTACTTCTGGAGAGCATCTCTGAATTTTAAAAAATAAAATAAAACCCAAACTGTACCGTTAGATCTAATTACCAAGTTTCTATTCAGCACATAATGATTGATTCATGTGTGTGTGTGTGTGTGTGTGCATTTCTATATACAGACCTCTTTTAAACAGCAGCAAAACTTGTTGATTTTAAAATATGTAATGCTGTTCCGAGATGGTATGCCAACATTACAATCCATTCTAGACAGACAAGTGAGAATGAATGAATAATAAGAGTCTCATGACGTGTTCTTTGCTTGCCTGCTTTGTTTTTTATTTTTTAAGAAATGCAGTTTGGAGACACTGTCTCTTTAAATGTGATCTCTGGCATTTGGCCTAGGATCTTTTAAAGTAGATGATTCCTTCAGACTTTGGGTATCATTTTCCTCAAGGATGACCTTTGCTTTGATGCCAGCTGGTGAATCCAGTGTGTTACAGATGCATTTATTTGGAAGTGATAGGTATTCAATTCTCACCACCGCTATATGGAAGAGCAGCCCATATGTTGAGGTCAGCATCCTTTTATTATCTTTGGAGTATCAAGAGGATATTATTCATATTCTGGTGTTACCACCACCAGCTTACTCAAAGCAATGCCACTCTAATGATTTTTACTGAAAGTGCAGTGAAGTTCAAAGATTCAGTTAAAACTATTCAATGGTTGGGCATTAATAAACAGGAACCCAAGAAGAACTACCTTAACTCGACCTTAGGAAAAAAAACACAGATTTATGAATTGAACGAGGCTGATTCAATTCAATTGAAGAATTCAATTCTTCAAAAGGAAGAATCATTCAAGCTGATTCTTCCTTTTCTCTCAAATGTCTCTTACCAGCTTTGCGGCATTGTTACATAATTATGTATCACAATAGCCAGAAAACTTCAATCCATCATGACACAAATGCTGTATTTCTTATGTTATTTCTTAAGTTTCATATTCTGACTAAATTTTTTTTTACAATGAATTGATTCTCTGCCCCCTCATTTTATTTTAAAATTACAGTATGTTATTTATCCTCTTGTGCCAATGCAATAGGAATATATTGGTATTCTGAATTGCCAAGACTGTATTTTAGGGAAGAGGTGGTATTCATCAGGTTCTGACCAGTTCTGGAGAGCCAGTAGCAGAAGGTTTGAGTGGTTTGGAGAACCAACAAATCCCACCCCTGACTGGTCCCACCAACCCCATCTCTTCTCTGCCTCCCATTGAGTCCCAGCTGATCAGCTGGGTCTCCTTTTGTTGCCCTGCACAGGAGAATGGAGCTGGAAAGCAGGTTAGTGGGGTGGGGAGAGAAAGGGGATTTTGCAGTATCCTTCCCCTGCCACACCCATCAAGCCATGCCCACAGAACCAGTAGTAAAAAAAAATTGAATCCCACCACTGATTTAGGTCCAAGTCACTTCCACAAAAACAGCATTCAGAGCACATTTTTCAAGAGGCAACTCGAGTTTTTGCAACATCTTCAAAGAAAAATCAGAAAGTCCTCTTGAAAAAGCACCCTTGGGACAACCAGGACCTGGATGACTGAGAATTTCCATAGACATTTAGTTAGTTAATGAATTACTTACTTGTGGGTTCCATTTCTGTGATATACTGTAAAACTTTAATGTAATGGTCTGTTTGGGGGAAGGTATATCTATTTAATCCAAATTTTCAGCCTTTGCATTAAATGCACATTATTTGTACAATGATATATACAAATTAGATAATTATTACAATTGACATAAATTGTGTGAACAATTTAAGATACATTAGATTGTCAGATACAGGTAGTCCTCAACCTATGACCACAATTGAGCCCAAAATATCTGATGGTAAATGGGATGTTGTTGAGTGAGTTTTGCCCCACTTTTACGACCTTTCTTGCTACACTTGTTAAGTGAACTGCTGCAATTGTTAAGTTAGTAAAATGATTGTAAAGTAGCTTCCTCATCAGCTTTGCTTGCCAAAAGATCACAAAAGTTGATTGCATGATCCCAGGAACTGAAACCATCATAGTTACAAACTAGTTGCCAAACATCCAAATTTTGATCACATGAGCATGGGGATGCTGCAATATTGTAAGGGTGAAAAATGGTCATAAGTCACTTTTGTCGGTGCTATTGTAATTTTGAACAGTCACTAAATGAATGGTTGGAAGTCAAGGACTACCTATTTAAATTGGATCCCTCCATCCAAAGGCTGGTAAATTGAAGTCTATTAAATCAAAGGCTTGGTACATTTACAATAGCCCATAATACAAACAAGAGGTTGTAGCTGCAAAAAAAAAAAAAATAGTTTGCTAATCATTGGTCTTTGAACCTTAAAAAAAAACAACAGCGGACAAAAATTTGTCATGGGAAGAGTTAACTTTGGCCTTATAAGCATGAAGAATCTGGATCCTATGTTAAGTTCCAGTTAAAGCCCATGTCACAGTGGCCAACGGATGCAAAAAGGACACAGCGGACGAGCAAAATGTTCCATCCGTTGTTATCCACTCTCAAAAGGGGCAAAAATTTGCATAACCGGAGCGGATAACACGGACGCAGGGAGGACGAAGGGTGGATGCAAAGCGGATGGGGAACAGAAGCCCAGCGGATGGAAGCAGATGGGAGCGGATGGCACATCCGCTAGGCTTCTGGGGGACCGCAGCAAAGCGGACACGGAAGGGAAAGAGCGGATGCAGAGCGGATGCACGGCGGATGCACAGCGGAAGCCTAGCGGATGCCTGGCGTTAATTGCGCATGCAGGGAGGATGCATTGTGTCAGCCCCGCAGATATAACGGAAGCAGCTCGGAAGCAGGTCGCCATTCAGAGGAAAAACCTGCTGCCAGATGGATTGGCTGCCTTGCCTGCCCTGCCTGCATGTCTGCCTGCCAGCCTTGGTGCCAGCCTTCCTGCCAGCCTCCCTGCCAGCCTTGGTTCCTGCCAGCCTCCCTGCCAGCCAGCAACCCCACAACCATGCGGAAGCACAGCAAGCCTCAGCCATCTGCTGCCAGCCCTGGCAAGAGGGACAGGGCTACCATCCCGCCCCCAGGCCCTCACTCTGGTTCTGCTGGAGCTTCTGCAGCATGGGCTCGCTCTTCTGGGGCTGGAGCTTCTGCTGCTTCTGCTTCTGGAGGAGCTGATGACAAGCACTCCAGCACCAGCCACCTCCACAGCACCTGGACCCTTCACCCCTGAGACTGAGCGACCAAGAGGAGTGCCAGAGACTCATTTTTGTCTTATAGCTTGTTGTTAATAAAGTCTATTTATGATTCACACACTTGCTTCATTTCTTTTTTTTAATAAAGTCTTGGTGGAAACTTTCAGAAATGGTTTAAGCCTTTGCATGCTTGTGGGATGGGTAAGGATAGCAGTGGGATGGGCAGGGATACCTTTGGGATGGGTAATAGCTGTGGGATAGATAAACCTCCAGTGCAAGCATAGTGGGACTGTATGGTCCACCCTCCCAGGTGCCACACCTATGGCCCTTTATTATCAATAACAATATAATCAATCATCCACACATGTCAACATAAACACAACTCTTTATTAAATGTCCTGTTCATTGTAGCCCAACCAAACATACATGGCCCAATCTCATCGGTGTGATGAGACAGGCTGAAGGAAGCATCCATTAAGCATCTACCATCCTGTCTTGCCACTCCACCGCTCCAGCTGGGGAGTTGCACCAGTGTCTCAGGAGGTTGCGCTACTTCTTCGCCTCACTTGAGGCTCTGTTGGGGCCTAGCACATCCTCAGTGTCGATCAGGTTTCGCCCTTGCCTCCATTCCCCAGCCTCCATGTCCCCATTGCCTTGTTCACGGTCCACAAGCCTGTTCTGCAAGACTGGGTAGCGGGTGCGCATGAGATTGTGCAGGATGCAGCAAGCTTCCACGATCCTCCTCACGGTCTCTGGGCTATGCTGCATGTTGGTGAGAAGTACCTGGAACCTGTTGGCCAGGATGCCAAAGGCGTTCTCCATCACCCGTCTTGCCCTGAACAGCCTGTAGTTGAAGATCCTCTCTTCACGGGTGAGGAATCTGGAGGTGTAGGGCTTCATGAGGTAAGTTGTGAGGGAGAAGGCGTCATCCCCCACGATGAAGTAGGGCACATCTTGCGTGTCGTTGGGCAGTGGGTCTGAATCTGGGAAGCCCACCATGAGGTTGCTTTCCAGCCCCTCTTTGAGGTGACTGGCATTGTATACCTGGGCATCTGAAGATGAGCCATTGCCTGAAGCATCGATGTACATGAACTTGTAGTCAGCATCGACCATGGCGAAGAGGATGATGCTGAAGAAACCCTTGTAATTGAAATAAGTGGACCCCAACTTGGCTGGCGCTTTGCAGGCCACGTGCTTGCCAACTATGACTCCAACGGTGTGGGGGAAGTTCCACTTCTGATACCACTGCTCTGCAACTTTCTTCCAGCCTTCTTCAGTGGAGGGACACTGGAGGAGCTCCTCCATGTACTCTTCAATGATGGCCTGCACCACTTCTCTGACCACAAAGCTGATGGTGCTGGGTGGCACCCTCCAGCCATACTGCATGCTCCTGTAGGTGGTCCCTGAGGCCAGGTGGTGCAGAGTGAGTGCCACCTTGAGCTCAGGTTCCAGGCTGGGCAGGAAGTTGGTGTTTGTCTTGCTCAACCTGGGTGTCAGGCGCTGCACAACTTCATCAAACATGGCTGGAGGCATCCTCATGAAGTTCTGGAACGCCCGAGGTGTCTTTGCTCCTGAGCTCCACCATCAGCTTGTTGTATAGTCTGTACTCTGCTCTTCTGGCGAACCATCTTTGGACCCAGACTTTTTTTGGGTGGCTCCTTTTCTTCTCACAATAGAGTTCACAGAGCCTGTAGATGGTTTCGCACTGTTGCAGGAGGATGGTGGCTGCCAAAAGGACTGTGTTACGATCCACGGTGGACATGACTGGATGCTGTGGAAGAGGAACAGGCAGGTGAAGGCTTCAGAGTTCTGCACTGCAGGGCTGCTGGTCTGAAAGTGAGATCCAGATGTGTTGCTCCCCCTTTTTATAGGCAGTATAGGTTTTCCGCTAGGCATCCTCTAGGCATCCTGTAGGCATCCTCTAGACATCCTTTATATCCGAGATAGGTCCCCTCTGCGAACGTTTTTTCCGTTTTAAATGCTTTGTTTCCGTTCTGCATCCGTTCTGCATCCGTTCTGCATCTGTTCCGTGTCCGTTCTGCTTCCTCCCTGCGTCCAGGCGGATGCGAGTTGCGCGGATGCACAGTAGATGCCTAGTGGATATAGCGAATGCGTAACGGATGCGTAACGGATGCGTAGCGGATGCGTAGCGGATTGAGAATGGACGAACATTTTCCGCGCAAAAGTTTTAGGCAGCCTAAAACTTTTGGAGCGGGTGAAACGTCCATAAACGGATGCTGGACGGATAGAGAGGAAGCCAAACGGAGGCAGTGAGTACAGAACGGATACATCACGTTAACCAATGGATGGCAAGGTTTTTTGTCCGTTTTACATCCTCTTTGCATCCGTTGGTTCAGTGTGACATGGGCTTTAGATGATTTATTGCTGAAACCTATACACAAGAATCTAACCAAGGACAGTCAGCCCTAAATTGGCATTTAGATAAGAGTCAAAGGATTTCAAGAGGAGTTGGACATAAACAACAAAATAGCAATTGTAGGCTGCATAAGGAGACCTTGACTTTGCTCCCAGGCTCTGCCTCTTCTTCTCTAACAGGCCTTAGAAATTGTAGAGGGAATAAGAAATGGCCTTAAAGGAGAGGAAAAATAGATGCTACCAAGGCAATGGTCAGATAAGTGGGGCTTGAGCCCATGCCAAGAAAGCAACTTGTGAAAAGACCTCAGAAAGGTTTCCTAGTTCACCTGAAGATTGAGGAAGAGGGAAGCACATCTGGATTCTGTTACTAAAGCTATTACAATTAAAAAGTAGTCCTGACCTAGATAGCATTGGTTTCTTCAACTGGTCTATTTTGCTTGACAGGAACATAATAAACAGACTATTATCTCAGGAAGGGGGGGGAATCTTACATCAGGACTTATAGATAGATGTTAGGGATTTAATCAGAAACAATTAACCTGCAAGGATAGCTTTCTTCCAGCCTCCAGCCCAGTATTATAAGATAGAATAACATTTAGTGGATCTGGTCTAACCAAATCATAACTACCACCATGCTTGCTGGAACTGTTTCATCCTTGGTGAAAGAAAGAAAATGCACCCTCTTATTACAAGTTGCAACAGCCAACTCATACGCACAAAGGCTCCTTTTATAAACAGAGCAACTCTTGATTAACCCAACATGTACCATAAGCTTGCTTTAGAAATCAAATCAGCTGGCTTATATATCCCATGTCACTGCAGACCACATTGGCACAATATGACAAGCTTGGTTTATTGTAACCTTGGTTTGTTGGCTTTGCAATTCAGTGTGTTGATGACTTAATGATTCAGTGTAATTTGGCAAGCCAAGATACTAATTATTTCAATAACTAATCCATCTCATTGGCTATGCTCTGAAAGACCACCAAGGTTGTTGTTCTGCTCAAAAACAATCCAATCTAGGTCGGTCACAAGGACCAGAAGTTTAGCCTTCCAAGCTTTTGGATTTGTGCCGGAGTCCATTCTCAGGAAACTTCTCCCTGAACAGAAGTGAAAAATAAGCTCCCTGAGAATGAGTCCGAAAACTCAGAAGGTTATACACCTCTAGTCTTGGTGACCAACCCAGATTAGATCCTGCAACGTTATCTTGGGACATATATATTTGCTGTCATTAATAAGTTCCTCTTCTAACTGGTTTCCTTTTGCTGATTACTAGCTGGGCAAAGAATCCTTGTTTGACAAGGGTTAACCAGGCTTTTTCTGATTAGCACTCCATGGAATCTTCAGAGTCATAGGCTAGGCTAGGCAGTTGGAAAAGCTTTCCAGAAAGTGTAAGGACAAAGCTGTTATATTGTTCCTACAAAAATTGAATAGTCAGGAAGAACTGAGCTTGATTTGAAAAGACTTTTATTATTGAAAGGAATCTACTCAAGAGAGCTTCAAAAGGGATACATAATTCTGCTTCCTCTTTTTTTAATTTTCACCCAAACTACCAAGTTGTGCTGAAAAGCTGATTGGTTTAGCTCCCTGAATTGTGAAAATTAACTTAAGAACAATTATGTTCAATTTCTGGACTCGGTGAGGATTAGACTAGCTCTCTTTTTAAAAAAATATAATTCAGTGTCTTCTATATCACTGGCAACCAAGGGCCAGTCTTAGTAAACCACGGTTTATAGCACAGGAAGTTGTGTGAACTTAACTTGCTGGGGCTGAATCAAAAAGGGACCAGGATGAGCAGTGACTGAGATTATTCCCTTGCTCCTAATTTAAGTTTATTTATACTAATTGACATCTATCAAAACTCATTTGAGGGGTGTAAAAAAGGGAGAGGAAGAGCAACACCCTCGCTTTATATGAACATGTTAAAAATCTGTATAGAGGGAAAAAACAAAACAAACCCAGAAATGTAGATGCCTTTTTGTCTATGCAGATTCTTAAGTCATCCTGGTCATTCAGGTCATCAACCTCTTTGAGTACATCCATCCATAAAAATCTCTCTCTCTCTCTCTCTCTCCCCCCCCCCTCTCTCACACACGCAAGCTGTATATGTCTTGTTCCAAAGAATACCCCAATTCTTTCCAGTCTCTTAAGGGTCTGACTAAAGTTTCCCGAAATTGCTTTCGTACTCTTAAGGATTTGTTTTATTCCCGGCAGTTCAACTCTTCTCTGTAGCCTCAAAACAATGTTAAGTAGAGGAAGTGTATTGCGCGGTGGTGGTGGTGGTGGTGGTGGTGGTGGTGAGGGCCTCTCTTGGCAAGCCCGCCGCGGTGGGTGAAAAAAAACGCGCTGAATCTGGTTCCACCCGCGCCTTCCTCCCCGCCCTTTCCCTCCAAAGGACTCTGAGGATAAAGCAAGCCGAATCTCGCAGGGAATCCCTGCTTTCCCGCGGAACTCCGGGACCGCGTGGCCAACTCCGGGTTTACCCACGGTTTCCCGCGGCTTGCTGAATTCAACAAACTTTTCAGGGGAGCTCTAAAGTCACCGTCTCAGGCAAACTCGGCGCTGCAATGCGGGCGGCTGCTTTGCGCTCAGCGCGCCTGCAAAGAAGGAGCCGCTAAGATCTGCCCGCAGCGCACATCTTTTTTGAGTTCACTCCCAGCCTTCCTCGCAACCATCCTTTCTCGCGTCTGCCTGCCTCTGCCAGTGGGCATTCCTGGCTTCTCCCAAAAGATTAGCAAGGGCACGGCGGCTCCCGAGTCGAAAAAGGGGGCTGGTGGCGTGCAGCCAGACTCAATCCATTCCATTGAGTGCAGACGATGGAGAAGAGGCGGATAGGGGAGGGGGCTCCTCTTTGCAGGGCGGGGTCCTTCTGTGGGTTGTTTTGGATCCTCCTCTGGCCAAAAGCAGAAGTGAAACGGAATCCTGAAGCCGCGTTTTGCTTTGGTTAAAGATCTGGGTCTTTTCTCTCTCGAGGTTGTGTTTGTTTGTTGTTGTTTTTTGCCCTGATCTTGCCCCCTTTAGGATAGAAGAGCGTTGGGAAAGGGAAACCCCGAAAAAACATTTCTTAGTTCGGCCTTTCCAAACCCGGACGCTCTCCAAATGTCCAGAACTACAGGTACCAGCATCCTTTCCAGGAAAAAAACAAAACAAAACATATGCTGGCTGGGAATTTTGGCAGTGGCGTTTCAAAACCCCTGCGCAAGATCCGTTTGGTGAGGTCTTGTTAAGGACGAATCTCCGTTAACAGTTTTATTGCCTGGCGCTCAAACTGGTCCCTGAGCGCGTCAGGGGAAGGTAGACAATTTGGATCTTTTGTACGTTTTTCTTCTCTCGGCTTTGCCGTCTCCGAGGAAGATCCCTGATCCAATTCAAATCACCCTGGGAGAAGCGAGCAAATCGCGCGTAGGATATACGGAATAATATGGTCATCGAGATCAATTTTGTCCTTTCATCCGGCATAAGAATCCCACCCAATGAGAAAAATCTGCCTTCTACAATCAGGCATTTCTATGTAGCCATTGCAGGGTCAAGGGTGTGTGTGCGTGCGTGTGTGTGTGTCAAATTTTGCCTTGTTCGTATTCTGCTTGGGGAGGTGAAACTTCGCCATGAAAATCAGGATGGAAAATCTGACACCAATGTTTAATGCCATTTCATTTTCTCGCTCTTTAAAATGTCAGCTGAAGGAAAGGCACGCCTTAGCTACATACATATGTGTGCATAAACACACTCAGAGATGGAGAAAACACAAAGGCACTTTGTGTCTTTTCAAACAAAATTGTATGGCCAGGCGAGGCGCCTTGCCCGAATTTTTTCCAGGCCGTTGTTGCCCTGCGCCCCCAAATTTACCTTCAGGATTCTCATCAAGGGTCCGAGTCCCGAGCGTGTAGCCTGTGACAGGCCGGCCTAAAACTTCCAGACATTTGGAGCTGGAGAAGGCTGGCTGCTCAGGGCACAGAGGAGAAAAGACCCCAAAGAAGAGACCGCAGGTTTCTGGTGTTAAAACCAGAATGAGCTTCTCTCGCAGCCCAGCGCTTGTCCGAACACCGCATTCCAATCCTGAGCGCACCTGTTTGTAAAGCAACTTTCACTGAGTTGTCCAATAGACTTCGGATCGAGCCCTTTACGCTTAGTGTGACTTGATAGGATATGTGACTTGATAGGATAGATGATAGGATATGTGCGAAATAGTTGTGAAAAGATTCTGAAGTCCACAAGTTTTGGCCGAATCTTTGTGGACATTCTCTTGAAAGTAACTTTCTCCGCATTGGCCCGTGAGGTTAGGTCAATGAAATCTCGCTTCAGCCAGAAAGGCTTATTCCTGGGAAATAACATGTGGGATGAATGGGGAAATATTTAGCTCTTAGCGAAGTTAACTGTTGCTGCATTTTGAACACGAAAAGCACTAAGGAGTGAGGATGGGTCAGCCTGAACGTAGTGCGCCAACCGATCTTATGCAACATGCCCAGTGTTTGGGCAAGATGCCCAATCCTAGGCACCGTTCCACGCCGGCCAGATCTTGAAATCGGGTTAGTTCTGCTGAAGTTACTGGCGGAGCAAAGCGTGTGGTATAATTGCGTTGGCGTTGCGAGGTTGCGATTCTCGCGTTAAGCTCCCCTTTTTCGACGCAACGCCTGGGAAAGGAAGTCCGCCTTGAACTCACAGACGCTTGCTCCCGAGAAACCTCACCCTACCGACCAACCCTCCAGGGCCAATCCTAGCCTGTCTCAGCGCTTGCTTTAGTGATCAGCTTCACTTCCCCCCCACACACACACTTTTTGGCCGGGGGAAAAAAAAGCATGCAAATGTATGGACTCCCACTTTTTAACCTAAACTGGGGGGAGCGAAACGGAATTGGAGTCTGTCGCAGAGGCTGGGAGGCTGCACGCGTCTCGCATCTCCTTACTCTGCCTCAGAGCCTATTACGGTCGGTCGGACGTTAAGGCGTCGGAATCGACGCGAGCAATATAGCGAGATTTTCACCGCTTCCACCCGCTGCGCCCATCGACTTTGCGCGCTATTAAGTGCGCGCACACAAACATTGTCCCGGTGTTGGACAATGGCGGGCCGGCCGTGCCAAGAGCCGAAAGTTTGATGCCCGCACTTCACAGAAGAGGGGCAGAAGAGGGGCACCAGATGTGAAGGAGGAGGAGGAGGAGGAGGAGGAAAAGAAGAGGAAGAGGAAGAGGAAGAGGAAGAGGAAGAAGAAGAAGAAGAAGAAGAGGAAGAGGAAGAGGAAGAAGAAGAAGAAGAAGAAGAAGAAGAAGAAGAAGAAGAAGAAGA
>BLBF01000045.1:16441881-16474993 GCA_015471245.1 Laticauda colubrina
TATATATATATATATAAATATAAATATATATATACACACACATACACAGCTTTTTTTAAAAAAATCTCCCTTCCTCTGAGAAAAAAAAAAATAGATGGGACAATCTGACTAGCAGAGTGTCCATACATAAATGAGATTAATATTTTCTTTTTTGTAAAAAAAAAAAAAAAGGAACTGAAACAACTAAAGCTAAAATTAAGAAAGGTCACCCATGCCAACTTGATAGAATTTTTGACTTTTAAACAGCCAACCTTCACAGGCCTTAGGGATTTCAGGGAGTAGAATAGTAACCTGTTTCAAAGGGGGCTTGCTGTGTGTGTGTGTGTGTTGTGTGTGCAATTATCCAAGGGAAATTGTGATTCTCTATGAACAAATTTGAGAGTCACTGAATTTGTTTCATGATTATTTGAATGTTAGTTACAGTTTTAATCAGCTGTCCCTGTAGCTTCAATCTAAAACAAATCAATTATAGTAGTAACTCTTACGATATGCCTAGTTATTTGACATAATGTCCTTGGCTGCAATTTTTTTTTATTTCTCCCAAAACCAGCTGAAATAATTTGTGGAAGTGAGGGGCATTGTTTTGTTTCAATTAGATTATTATTATTATTATTATTATTATTATTATTATTATTGCTATTGCTATTGCTATTGCTATTATTATTAAAATAATAATTAGCAATAGGGCCCTTTTAAAATAATTATAAAACTTGGAAGAGTTAACACTGTCTTTCATTTTCTTCTGCCCACGAGAAAATGTTTTTTAGAGAGCAGTTATATTTTATCTTGTCAATTCTCAGCTAATATACATATTATCTGCTCAGATTAACTTATCTAAACATCTGTCCCCCCATACTATGATTAAATAGATACTTGAAAGCTATAAACTAATGAAACTCAGTACAGAATCAAAAATGCAGTTTATTATAGTAGAATATTCCTCCTTTTTGATATAACCATAGAGTTGAAAAATGAAAGGAAAACACATAAGGAACATCACACATGATTAGTTGGTAACTTAAGATATAAAACAATTTTGCACAGCAAAATATGTCAAGGGGAAAAATAACTGACAAGATTTTTTTATATTTATTGTGGTATTTACTTTCCATTTTTTTAAAAAGACAGGAGTATCAGTCCCTGACAATAAAATTTGCTAATTAATGCCTTTAAAACTTTGTGAATTTGTGAAGTTACAGAAAATCCAGTTCTGCACCACAATACAACTGTAAAAAAATCTGCATTATTTAAAAAAAAAAGAGCAGTAATGCCATCTTTGTAAATGGTATTAGCATCCTAGACAAGTTTGCAATGGTTTATATGTTGCTTCAGGTTATATCTTAGTGCAATTCAGTCCCTAATATTTAACACCACCCCCCCCCCCCCCAGAAACCCCAATGTTACATTTTGAACACAAAAAAACCCTATTAATATAAACAGGGATATTCCCCTTTTAATACTTTGGTTTCCAAATACAGTTGGTGGCATAGCAAGATCTATACATACCCAACTTATAGTTAAGTTGCAATCACATGCTGCATAAGCTACTTTTTTTTTTAAAAAAAAAAAAGCCCCACTTTATATTCTACTCCTTTTAACATCACAACAGTGAACAATTTAGTGCACCATTTTAAAAAAGAGAGACCTACTTCTAAACAGACCTAACTTTTTTTCAAATTATCTATAACATTCCTTTATCTGTTCCGTACATTTGAACTGAACTAACAGACAATAAAAGCTTGAATTAAATTATATACCAGGATCCCATAGCATTGCACTTTTGACAATGACCAAATGCAAAAAGGAACAAAAAAAGGGAGGGGGGGAGAAGGTAGATCATTCCAAAATAAATTTTAGACTGCTTTAAGCAACAATATCATGTAAAATCCAACAAATTGCGGCAATTTTTTTAAGCGTAAGTTTTAAAACTTCTTTCCAAAGTTCTTGTTTTCTTGTAATACTGTAATCACAATCCACTCTGCTGTTTTTGTTTTACATAGGAGAGAGAACGAGGAGAAGAGTAGTTTTTCCCCAATTCATTAAAAAAAAGTCTGAAGTTTGAGAAGGGGGCCACTCAAAGCAGTTTCCAGAACAGATGCAAACTTGAATGGGTAAGGAAGACTCAAAAAAAGTTGCACTTTTTTGCTTTCAGTTCAAAAAAGTGGTGAAGAAATACAACTTAAAGAATGAATGACATGCCATTATATATATCTCCAAAGTCCATATCCAAGCAAAAGGAAAAAAAAATCCGTACATGTCCAGCATGCAGGGCATTTATCAATATAATGTCTTTTTTTTCTCTCCCCCATAGTCTTTTGAAATATTTATACAGTTAATTGATGCAAGACAAACTAGTAAGCGTAATAATGCATGAGATGAGGATGGGTTACTAAAAGCAGACTCAGTTCACTGTTTGGCAGCTTAAGGGCCAAAGATCACATCATGTACACATAAGAAGTTGACCAAGGCTCCATTTGGGCAGATTGATATTCTCTAGGTTTAGTTCAATCACAGATGAAAATTCGGCAATCTGAAGTCTAAAACTTTCTTTAAATATTTCAGTAAAATGTCCTTGAAATATGCCTGCATTCACTGGTACTACGAACACAGACATATCAATACTTATCTATCTATATCTAAAGTTCATACCCCAAGGGAAGCATTCAGGGTGGCAAAATTGGTGTTTTGTATTTTGGATGGAGTTTTGGATGGAGCAGGTATTTTTAAAAAAAAAGTTTGAGAAAACTTCAGAGGAGTTGATGGAAGCTGGATTGCAGGCACACTCACACACACCACTGGCACACACAAGCTAAGGGCTGGAGAGGGAGAGAAAGGTCTGGACCTTGTAAAGTTGGCCAACTGAGACAGCCCACCTTCAAAAGTACCACCAAAAGTCACCTTTATTCTTTTAAAACAGAATATAGGTGTATGTACAAGCTAATGGTGGCATGTAGGTAGCATGTATCATTGAGCTGGGCCAAGTTAACAATAATTAACACGGGGACCAATTGGTTGACCTTTCCACCCCTCCTCCCTCCTCCAACCTTAGGAACTTTGGCGCACGTGCTTGCTCCTGTGTGCGTGCGTGCGTGTGTGTGTGTGTGTGTGTGTGTGTGTGTGTGTGTGTGCTCTGAAGAGTGGCAAGAGGCTTGCCAGGGCGAAAGGGGGTTGGCGGCGGGGCTGAATCACGGGATGGGGACAGGTTGGTGGGACAGGTGGAGGGTGGGTGGGTGGGAGAGGAAGACCACAACTCACATGAAAAATTCTGGAGAAGAGGGATTGTCGCTGCTGGATCCGTTTTCCCGGAACCCGCTGCTGACCAATTTCTCGTATTTTTCCTTGTAGGCGTCCCTCTCCCGGACCAGCCTGGAGATTTCCTGCTTCAGATGTTCCACTTGTTGGAGCAACTGGTTCTTCTCGGATTCCAAGACGTGCCGTTGCTGGACGCGCTTGAAGCGGCAGGATTGCGCGTAGCCTCGGTTTTTCAGGGTCCGTCGTTTCTGTTTCAGCCGGATCACCTCTTCCTTGCTGACGCCCCGCAGCTGCCGGTTGAGTTCTCGCACCGACATGGTCACCAGCTGCTCGTCCGAGAAGCGGTCGTCGAAATGCAAGCCGCCCCCGCCGCCGCCGCCGCCGCCGCCGTGGTGCTGGTGGTGGTGGAGGCCTCCCCCGCCGCCGCCCCCGCCGCTGCTGCTGGTGCTGCTGGCCGAAGAGGGCACGCTGCCCGGCGGCGGCGGCGGCTGCTGCTGCTGCTGCGGATGATGGTGATGGTGGTGGCCGGCCGGGTGGTGGTGATGGTGATGGTGGTAGTGGGGCGCGCCGCCGCCGTTCTGCTGCTGCTGCTGCTGCTGCTGTTGCGCCGCGGCGGCCGCGATCACCGCCGACACTACGGCGGCCGCCGAGCCGATCTCGTCCGGCGGCATGGGTCCCCCCGGCCCTCCGCCGCCGCCTCCTCCTCCTCCTCCTCCGCCTCCGCCGCCGCCGCCTCCTGCGCCCAGCTGCTGCCCTCTCGCATAGCCTTCGAAGCCGGCCGCCGCGGCCGCCGCGTTCTGGAGCTGGTGGTGGCTGTTGTTGATCAGCGCTTCCACGGCGTCCTCCGGGCTGAACCCCAACGCCTCCGGGTTGAGCTGTTGCGGGTAACCGGTCATCCAGTAGTAGTCTTCCAAGTGGGTCTTTTGGTCGCTGCCGCCGGAGCCCGGGCTGGGGGCCGAGAAGCTGGGCGAAGGAGGCACCGAGCTGCACGGCGTGCTCATCGGGGTGGACGAGAGCGATCCCCCAGCGATCAAGCGGCCGCACTGGCTGATAATGCGATCCGTCTCCACCGGCTCCTTTTTCACTTCAAACTTCATCAGATCGAAGTCATTAACATATTCCATGGCCAAGGGACTAGTGGGCAGGTCGGCGCTGTGCAGGGCCAGGTCCGATGCCATCCTTTTGCCACCGCCGCCGCCCGTCCTCCAGAAAGGATGCGCTCCCGGAGCCAGGGGGCTGCTCTGACTTGCCAGCGGATGAGCCAGTTTGCTGGTCGCCGCGCGGAAGCCTCGGGAAGCTGCTGGCCGGAGCTGCGCTCTGCTCTCTCGCCGCCGCCGCCGCCGCCGCCGCTTCCTCCTGCTCCGCTCACTCCTCGCTCGCTCTGCCGGCGCCGGGGCGAGCCGGGATCAGCCAACGGCAGCAGCAGCAGCAGCAGCAGCAGCGACGCCTCGCACCCGGGCTCGGAGGCTCCCTTGACAAAGAGTCCGCTCGGCGGCAAGCCGGCAACCCGCGAGCGGCCGCTGCCTCGCTGCCTCGCTCGTGCTATTTGCTCGCCTTTTGCATCCGGCCGCCTCGGTTTCTTTCGTTTTTCTTTTTCTCTTTCCCCCTCCTCTCCTCTCCTCCCCTCCTCTCTCTCTCTCTCCCCTCCCCTTTCTCCTCTGCGCGCTCCTGGCTCGCCTCTCTTCCCTCTCTCTCTCTCTCTCTCTCTCTGCAGCTTCGCAACTGCAGTTTTTCTAGGGAAAGGTTACTTAGCAGTACCTCGTTGGTTTGAAAAGGATTTGTTTGGATTTCTTGCTGTCTTGTCTGTCTATCTGTCTGTCTGTCTTTTTTTTTTTTTTTTTTAACACTTCGTGGTGTTTTTCTTCCCCCTCTTTTCTTTCTCCTTTCCGTGGCCGGAGTCCAAACGAAGAGAGAGTTTCAGCACCAAGGAAAGAAAAAAAAAAAAAAGGAAAAAAATAAAATAAAAAGAAAAGGACGCGGCTGACGCTTTAAAAAAATAAAATAAAATAAGAGCAGGTAGGTCGCTAAATCGTATTTTTAAAAGGAGGGGAAAGCGCGAGGCCTCTCCTTCCCCAAGTTCTGTAAAGGGGAGAAAGAAAGAGAAAGAAAAATAATAATAATAACAACCCCTCGACTCCCCAGCTTCAACGACAAGATGAAAAAATATTTTAAAAGAGATGAACCGGGAGGACAGTTTAAAAGCATTGCTGAGTTTTATAGCGTGCCTGACGTCACACTCCTGTCGGGATTCGACTCCAATCCGCGGCAGCCAATCCGGCTCCTCATTAACATAATAGTATAGAAACAAGGAAACTTTTCAAAGCTGTCAATCAGGAGCCAATCAGCTGACTGTCAGCTGGGACCAAAACTTTTTAACTCTTTCTTAACCGAAAGCGCCGTCTCGGACTCATTAGGAGGGGAAGAAAGAAAGAAAAAAAAAAAAAAAAGAGAGAGAGAGAGAGAGAGAGAGAGAGACGGGGGGAAAGGGGGGGGGAGAGAAAAGAGAAGAGAGAGGACCCCGAAAGCCATTAAACCGGCAAAATACTCCGCTAGTATTCTCAATTGTCCCGAAAGGAAAATGCGAAAACTAATAGGTAAGGGTGCTCTTTCCTACGTGCGTTTCGGGGGTTTTGTGTTTTTGGAGGCTGGCGTGAATTGATGTACTCTTAGCGCGTTTGCAAATGTGGAGTACATATATTCGAGTGGGTTAATTCCCGGCTCTCCCTTATCCTTTCCTTCTAAAGTGTCGCGGTCTCGGTGTGTGAGAAAGATAGGCAGCGTGGACGAGCGAGTTGCACCGCAGATCCTCCAAGACTCGGTCCTAACGTCCTGGGAACAGATCCCATCCCCGAGCGCCTTCTTGGTGCGGTGGTCCAGAAGACTGGCGTCCCCACCGGGATACCCCCAAAATAGATCTGCGTTTTGTTCAGCTTTCTCTTTCTAGAGGAAACGGGGGAAGGAAGGGTGCTTCAAACGCCTCTTCGCCTTTTTGGGTCTCGAAAAGGGAGTGAATTCGGAGTTTGTCTCCGAGCGCAAACACGATCCCGAACCGTTCCCTTTTGCACGCCTCAGCCCTTTGCTCGCCAAGGAGGTTTCCGAGTCCAGGACTTGGTGCCTCCTTGTCAAAGTTAGGGTTTTTTTTTTTCTTTTCTTAGCCCTGCTCTCTCCGCCCGCCTCCGATCGATAGCTCCGCGAGAGGTCAGAAAGTTAAGACAAGTGGCTAATTGCTAGCCACCAATATGCTTTTCTTCCTAGCGCCATCGATTTCCTTTTATCTCTGGTCCGTTTAAAGATGATTCCTAGGTTTTAAATATTAGTTTTGAGGTGGCTTTTTGTTGGGGCGGGGAGAGAGAGAGAGAGAGAGAGAGAGAGAAGGAGCATGAAAACCGAGGAGGAAAGGCAGCCTTAAGAATTTCTGCAAACTTTTCTTTTAAATCAACCGGACTGGGGGTCTTGTTTGCAGAAGACGGACGATCTGTTCAATTAATTATTTTAAAACAGTCACGTGCGCCCTTCCTCGCTTCGCGGCGGCCTTTTTTTTTTTTTTTTTTAATTTAATAGCAAAAAATAAGAACCGAGTTAAAACAAAATCCAGTTTACTCGCGTTCCGTTTAAACCTCGACAGCGCCACCTTTCGTCACAGATCAGTTTCATGCTGAACCGCTTCCAATTTTCTAGACGGGGGGAAAAAAAAAATCCATGCTCGAAATTCGTTTAAGAAAAGAAAGAAAAAAAAGTTAAGAGCTTTTAAGCATCGGCACGATAGTCTGACGTTAACTCTTTCGCGTCGGAGACGTTTTCAATGCCTTTGCCGGATGGTCTATTTTGGAGTTGGAACTTGGATCTAAGAAGAGGAGCTATGCTGCCTGTGTTTTATACCGTTTCCTATCAATATAATTTCTCCACTTAGGACACGTCCTGCAAGTGTGTTTCTAGAAAGAAAGCATCAAAAGGGACGTTGTTCTTTTTCGCCTGGGTACTTTGCGGAGTTGTGTGCCTTTGTGATTCTCTCTCTCCCTCTCTCTTAAGATAAGACGAAAATCTTGAAACGTTCAGCTTTGATTTCCAACTGATTTCCATGACCACAGCAATAGGAATTAAAAGTCACTAGTAATTTAGTGGTAAATGACATGACTCTAGGACGCAAGATTAAGTGTAGTGCTATAAAGTTGTTTATCTGAAAACTAATTCTCAGAAATCTGACTTTTGACACTTAGTCATATATTAAACCAGTCCTCTGAACATTGCACCCCAGTACATCGGCTTCAACTATTCCCCCCCCCCCCCGAATTTCTACTGAAGCAGCCTTTGCCTTTTCTAAGGATCTGCTTGTGGAGACTTTGACTCTCCGAGGATGAGCTTGCCAAGAGTCTCAAAATCTGAAGTTGGGCAAAGAAAAGACAAGGGAGACTTTTGTATGGATGCCCTGACATTGCTCAGTCTTTTGCCAGCCAGAATTCATATGATCAAGTTGTGTTAGCTGGTAACAACGAGGGGCAGTTTTGAAAGAGGTGGGCTGGGCTGTGGGATGCATCACCACTTGATTTGGGAAGCATCTGCCTTACTTACAGGCACGGGTTATCAGAAACTCTTGACTGAAAGCACCTAAAAATAAGGTGCTTTCCAGAATAAGTTCAAAATGTGGAATTTATGAAAAAAAGGTGAATATGTTGCACCCAGTTTGATTTATGATCATGTGTGTGTGTGTGTGTGTGTGTGCGTTGGGGGGGGGTGTCAACAGGAATGGTCAGTCGAAAGAGTCACTCATGCCTTGTCTCATACATTCTCCTTGATCTTGTGAAATGAACACAATAGATAGTTTCAGTTTTTAGATTGTGAGGACAAATTGCAGTTGTGGCACTACTTTCAAATGAGTTGCAGTCATTTTTGGGGATGGGCTCTTGAAGTGGTCCCTCTGAATTAGATGTTTCCCCATTTCAGTGTGTTACATGTGCAAAATGAGGACTTCTCTGTTTTCCCAGCCCAGTTAGCTCTGAACAGGGGATGCAAAACCACATCTGGCTAGCACAATCTGTGCTGAGATATAGCAGTGCAACGGAGGGCTATAAACACGACTGAGCTCAAACCTCCAAAGTATTAAGACAAATTACTGGAGGTGCATATTAGTCTTATTAACCTATTACAGATGAGGGAGCTGTCAAATATTGGCTGTTACATAGCACAAACGGATAAGGGTTTAAAATCAGAAGTCTTTTCTCTCCCCCCACCCAATATTCTGTTCCTCTCATTATTGGCAGGATCCTCCTGTAGTATGTAACTGCTCACATTGAGCATCTGAACAATTTCCAGGTAAGGCTGGACTTCTTCTGTAGCAACTGCACATTTTCATATGTCTATTAGAAGTGTCCAGGCCACCAAAACACCAGCAGTTCAATTCCTTCACCCTGCTCACCACCAAACTGGGGTTTTGTTCCCATTTACTTGAGATGATTCAATCAACTGTCTTTAATGTGCTCTATACTTTACAAGCATTTGGCTTTTGGGAGAACACAGCTTCTTTGGAGAGCTTCAGTTCAGAATAGTCTCCAAAATACATTCTCTATCTGTGTGTGTGCTCACATGCAGACATATATACTTTTGTAAAATAAGCATAGTTGGTGGGTTTTGTACAGAGAGGCACCTTTGTCTCACACCACTATCAATAAGAAATAAATTAAAAAAAACCTTCTCAAGTATGTATTTTCATGACTTCCTTGGCTGAGTAAATAAGCAGAAGGGGGACTTGCAAAAGGGGCCAGTATGAGTCTTGTGAGTTATATTGACTTTGAGTGCCATTTGCTATGACTTAAACAAACTCATCTATCAAGGCCAACACATTAAGTACAGTTAGTGCACCTTTTGTTTATCCAGTACCTTATTTTATGGTGCAGAACTGAGTGGTGTCCACTGAATTTAAGTATGAAAAGCCACCAAATTGATTTCCCAACACCCAGAGTGACAAAAGCTGAAGACATCAACTGCTCTTAGACACAAAGCTAGATAAATCCTTTGAACAGGGCTTCGGATCCATTAACAGGGCCACAAATAACAAATCACTGTTAGCAGATTTATGGGAAAGAAATAATAGAATCAGATGAGATAATCTGATAGGGGTAAAACTGCTGAGGAAATGAGTCCTCCTTCACATCTATGGCAATGAAGCAGCCCTGCGATAACGAGAAGTCATTACAAATAGGTGAATTATGATGGAAATAATCGTCCTTGTAATTCAATATTTATTCATCCCTTTTTTCTTTAAAGAAGTTGCAGATGACCCCAAACAACCGCCTTTGAAAATGATTATATATTACACACACACCAACATATACATGTCTTATTCTGAATGTAATTTAATATTTGTTTTACCTTATATTTTGGTTCATAACTAAATATTTTGTATTCAGATTTATGCAATACGTTACGCCTGCAAACATATCATGATTAGCATAAATAGTCATGAATTACTAACAAAGTTGATCTGAAAAATATTGGCGCATTATTCTATTAAGTGGAACACAAACATATGTCCCATAAATTCTAGTTTGCTTCTGGCAGGAAGAGATAGACAAAGAGATCCAGGCAGTTTTATCTCACCAAGTGAGATAAAAAATAATAAGATGAGTTAATCTGTATGAACTTAATTTGCCTTGTCAACCTCTCTATTTGTATTTAATAAATAGAAATGTCCAGGCCAATTTCAAAAGCAGCACAAGAAGAGATAGTACTTAAACACCTGTAGCAATTTCTCTGATTAATTTATTTTAAGGATTGCACCATATGGACATAAATTTTGACTTCTTAATTTTGTGGCTAATTCTGTTTCCTGTTTGGGTAAATTAGCAGCTTGGTTTGATTTTAGCAGATTGGGTTCAAACTGAATGAAAATCAAGGTAAATACTTATATGTTCAATCCTGAAGCAGATGCCCTCCATTCTGTATGGTGTGAAGTGTGCTTAAATCCCATTGGCATTAATAAAAAAATCAAAATTAAAAAAACCCCATGCCTAATTATATGCTGAATCTCAGTGATTCAAATCTAAGCAGATTTGAAGAGTCTACATGGTATGGAAGTTCCTTATCTCCTGTTTCTAAAGTTTCGCAAATTAAACTGAATTGAAAATTTTAATCTCTTGAGTATATTTAGAGTACATCTAGAAACAGATCCCAGAAGTTTCAAGCATGGCTTATTTGAAAACAACATATGTGTCACCACAGAAGAGTTTCATAGAGCAAAGAATAGAGATGGGAAGAGTATTGAGGGAAGGAAATTCAAGCTGACCAATCACTCACTATTTGTTTGCGCTCTGATTAGACTTCCTCCAATTATCCTATAATGTCTCTTTAGCATAGAACCAAATCCTAAATGAAGTCAGTTTCAGATCAGTAAATTCTCTGATTATGGAATAGGGAATGAATGAGGAAAGGAAGGCTGGATTTGATGAAGTTTCTAGTCTAATAGAGTATTTTTCATGATTGAAAAGGACAGGACCATTGTTCATTTCCCTTGCTTTTGCAATCTGCTATCTCCCACACACCAAAAGCCTTTTTCTACTGGAAGATTAGGATAGCAGGGCTAGGGAGTGCAAATAATTTGAGTGTCTACTTTTTTTCAGATTGTCTCTACTTTGTCTCTACTTTTTTTCAATGGAAATGTTGTGAGCTATACTGGGAAATGTTCTCGTTAGTATAATTCAATCCACTGTCTAAGTCGGTAACAGAGATAAATGTAAATATTAAAAAAGATCAGTAATGAATCAGAGTAATATCCAATATTTTTGTCATTTCTTGCATTTACTGAGTCTGAATCATTTTTCTGCCTATAAATCTCCAGCTGTTAGAAAACTATGTGTTTTTATAATGTCCTTTACAGGCACAGAAAAATCTATCTAAACCCCCCCACCCCCCCCCCCCCCCACCACCACCACCACCAGCAAATTCTAGATATCATTTCCTTTCTCTGTCTCCCTCTCTGTCCATTACATCATTTCTAATTTTGTAAATAAATTTTCCCATAACCTCTTTCGTGAGGGTTTCCATGCCTGGGTTATAAAACTTGGGATGATCACTAGACAGCAGCAAAGAGATTGCTTCTATATAATACTCATTACATAGTATTATGGGGTTTGTTGCCTCATCTAATCTTAACTAAATTCTTCGTTAGTGAGGGAAATCCATTTTAGAATCCATTTTGTTTTAAAATAGGTTTGTTTTCACTGTTGGATTCTGCCTATATATTCTATGGAATATTTATTTATTGCTCACTAAACTCCATTTCAGTTGTTGAATAAATTGTGTTATTTTTATGGAATCTCTGCTCTCTATTTAAAATTAGAAAATGAATGTTCTTGGATGTTTTTCCCCCCTTCTAAATAAAACATAAGGATCATTAGTAAAAAGCTATCTAGAACACAATGTAATCAAATAGAGAAAGAGTGTTCTCAGTGATGCTTGGTTTCCTGCATGTATTTCTGAACTATGAAAGAACAAGATGGAGATCAATAAGAAGGCTATTTAGTCATTTGAAAATGGGTTAGAAATTATAATTCTAAACATATTCTTGTTAATATTCCTGAATTATTGTTCGCAGATAAATTCAGCAATTGGCAACAGTTCTGTATTCTGTGCAAGGAAAACTGCAAATCTGCAAATCAAAATGAAATGGGTAACAAATAGTCTCTGATTGCCAATTCTTATATCACATTTTCTATGTATGAATTTTTTAAGATACAAGTTTTATTATGTGAATTGCTCAGAGGCATGAAGAAGTGTATGGCCTATCAATCAAATCAAATCAAACCAATAAAATCAGGCACAACCACTGAGGGATTACTTCCTTTTTGTAGTCATACTTGAATGTCTGAATGACTCCTTTGTGTTTATGCTACGTTTAAAGTATAATGTTCATTTCACATCAGTCTACAGAATATCTATAACAAATCCAGCGCTAATTTCATATCAAAGCTAAGTTTGGGAAGTTAAATTCTGGAACCCAAGAAATATCTAAATTCACAATATGTAAACTGTAGATTACAGAAGATCTTATCTTGGATATCACAGGTAAATACCGGGAACAAATATGCTATGAACAATTAGAATTAGAACATTTTTCCTTGTGTAAATGTAAGAATGGAAAATGGGAATCTGCAGGTGAGTGAAATGAAAAAAATGCCTTTCATCCTATCCTGTTTAACACAATTTTGTCCCTCTCCAGACAATGTTGTTCACTTTGAGAATATCTATATTGACCAAATTTCATAATTTGTTTCCACATGCTAGAGCCTTAAAATTTCATCAAGCAACTGAATTGATAACAACTAAATGATTTATCAGTCAAAGATTCCATTTTAGCACCTTGTTTTCTTTCCTATTAGGACTAAATATAAGGAACATAACATGAACAGGTGAGATGTTTTTTTTAAAATAAATAATATCAGCACTGTATTGACAACTTTTCTCCCCAGAAACAGTTTTTCTTTCTCTTCCTAATTGCCACAGTGCTTTAGAACATAACTTAGCCCGCAAGGGTTGCTAAACTACAACTCCAAGAACCACAAATGTGTGGTAGAAGCCATGATGTCATCATATGCACCATGATGTCATTGTACAAATGGCATGAATTAAATAAGTTGCATCAGTTGCATCATGATGAAAAGTTGCAAATGATGTCTGGAATATAATTTGTGTTCGCCATTCTGACTTGGTTTGCAGACACATGATCAGATCCCAATCCCCTCCTCCCCCAAGAAACACATATGGAGTTATTTCTAAACAGTTTCTTTTATATTGACTCCCCATTTTATCACAAGATAACTACAAAACAATTGGAACTTGTTCCTTGGCTATAGACAAACATTTTACCAAACCAAAGCGCCTCCTTGCATCATTCAGGAGAATTTCTAAGATGGAGCTGTCTTAATATTCTTTCTTCCAACCAACGACTGTACCTAAACTTCTTTGTCTCTTGATCTTCTGGAATGCAGACCCTCATGGGAATCCAAACTATAATTTGGATAACCATAATTTTTGATATTTGGACCACCAGTCAGTCAGTCAGTCCATCTATCTATCTATCATCTGTCTATCTATTATTTGTCTTCCCCTATCTTTATTTGGTGTGTGTGTGTTTTAATACCATGTTCTATTATGGCAAGTTGGTGAAATATGCTGGCAATTTTTAGTTTTCTGTTACAGACTGCTTCATCACTGCATTTTCACAGATTCCCTGCATTTCCTGATGTGAAAAAATTCCCTAGGAAGTGGACAAGTGGGAGGAGTATTTAAAAAGCCAAGGTGGCAGGTGTGGCATCCATTGAAATTGCACTTTTTTGTACTGGTGTCCATAGTGCAGGGTCAGGATTTACTTCTCGAAACCATATCTACCACCTCAATGATTTTTGTTACCTCCTGGTCTTTGCTGCTGCTAAAAGGAATTTTTCCCTGGGAATTTCCCTTGTAATTGATTGAAAGTGTAGGAAGCCAGGGGGGCAATGATCATGGAAAGAGGATTATGCATTGCAAATGAGAACGCTATACCACACTTCTTGAAAATGAAATCACTATGGTGGAAGGCACATTGGATCCCACCCTTGAGAATGAACAACAAAAAAAGTGCTCCCCATTTAAAGGGGGGCGGACAAGAAAGAGAAGTTCAGTCACAATGAAAATGAGAGGAAAAGACAGAAAGAACTGATAGCATATGATGAACTTTGTTTTATGGTAAAGAGGGATTTCTTTTTTTCTTTTTCATTGCATGGAGAGTCATTTGAATCAACACCCAGTTCTAGCAAAACCATATTCTTGGTATTGGCAGGACACTGCAAACTGCTGTCCCTTCCTTAATAAGGGAAATAAACAGCCTTGTGTATTGTCTTTTCGTTGCTTTGACAAAGTGAACTCCACATCCAGCAGTTGTCCGGAGCCTGATCTTCGGGTCAGAAGGACAAGAGTTTTAATGGCCCTGGTGTTCCTTTTTTCTTCTTCCCCAGATCCAACTGGAATGATTCACAGGCTTTTATCTTCCTGGTCACCTGTTTGGGGAACAATGGAATGATCAGGAGATCATCATCTTCATGAGCTTCGGATGGGAAGTGGCAGCTTTACAGTCAATAGCACTTCCTCCCAGGTGGAAGAGTTCTGGAATTGTTTTCATGACTGCATCCACAAAGTTGGCTGGTTCCCTGCGGAAATGTGCGTGAGTAACATATAAAGGTGGGCCAGCAGAAGACTACTGAGAACTTGACCCAAGCCCATGTATGAAAGGAGGGCCAGAGATTATGTCATGTGCTTTTATCATGGCATCATTTTTGGATCGAGGATGGGTCTGCAGAACATTTTTATTTTAATTGGGCAATTTACCCGGAAGCCTAAAGTGATTTTTGTCCTTCATTTCTCACAGGAAATTGTGCTTCTGATGTCTGGCCATTTGCTATTGAATTCTGATGGTACAATTGTAGGGATCTACAATGAGCAGCTTAAAGCTCTCAAAGCAGCATAAACCATTCTAATATGCCCAACCTGATTTAGAAGTCAGTTAGAAATCTCTCTGTGTGTATTTTTTAATTCCAGCAGTTGGTAAAATCCACAAATCAAGAAGAAACTGAGGCAGAAAGAGAAGCAGACTGCCCAAACCTTGCTAAAAG
The DNA here is from genome assembly GCA_015471245.1 of Laticauda colubrina. Classification (NCBI taxonomy): domain Eukaryota; kingdom Metazoa; phylum Chordata; class Lepidosauria; order Squamata; family Elapidae; genus Laticauda; species Laticauda colubrina. Next base: position 16,456,773 of record BLBF01000045.1, read on the forward strand.
CATCTTGAAGTAAAGAAATCCCTTAGTATGGGTAAAGAAATCCCTTAGTATGGGAGTATGACAGGAGGGTAACATACAAGTATAGAAAATATATTTTGGGTTCCACATTTGTCTGACTATGTCTCTTGTGCATAGAGTTAAATGGATTTAAGAACAAATCTTGCTGTTGCTGACGTACCCATTTTATTCCTAAAAATCTCTGAGCCAATACTCTGGTTGGATCTATCACCTTTGACTTTTGAATTCCTGCCTCCAACATGCCACACAAAGCCTCCACACCAGCAGAAATAATTCCCCTCTGCCTTACAGAGGATGTCCTCAACTTACGACCACAATCGGAACCCAAATTTTCATTGCTAAGCCAGGCGGTTGTTGGAGGTTGGAGTCATCTCCAATTTTGTGACCCTTTTTTGCCACAGTTAAATGGTTCACAGCAACTGTTCAGTGATTCATGCAGTCATTAAGTGAATCCATCTTCCCCAATTGATTTCACTTATGGGAAAATTGCCAAGGGCAATTATATGACCCTAGGAAGCTGCAACTGTTGTAAATTCATACTGGTTGCCAAGCACCCAAATTTTGTTCATGTAACCATGGGGTATTCTCCAATGGCTGTAAATGCAAGGACTGGTTATAAATCACTTTTTTCAATGTTGTTGTATCTTCACATGGTTGCAAGTTGAGGGCCACCTGTGAGGGATCTGCCATCTTATAGGGAAACTGCTGAGTTTTGTGCAAAATCAAGTTTATTAAACAACATATCCCACAATGAAATTGCATTAATACTTGGTACTTGAGATATTTGTTTTTTTCTCTTTTTTAAAATGCACAATTTGACTGGTTGGAAAAGATTGGAAATAAAAATGCATTTAAAACCGACTTAAAGGAGGGCTATTGAAATAGCTTGCTGGGTGTGAGCTCCATGTAAGCAGCCTCCCTAAAATCCAGCATCAAATGGCAGCCAGTTAAAATAGCCTTCCTAGCCATAGTAATCTTACAGTAATCTTATATTTGCAAATGAAGAAGACAGCACTGATTTGTCTACTTCAAGCATCCCGCTCTCCAGAAGAGATGACTTAGAGAATTCTCATTGTTTCCAGACAGCATCTAATGGTGTTCCCCCCATTTTTAGGGAATAAGAACAATGTTACCACATGTTATCCACATACAACGTTTTGAAGTCCTTCAGTTTAAAAGCCCAACAAGCACTTGAACTCTTGATCCAGTTCTAGGTACTACAATGACTGCACTTAAACTATCAATAACAAACTCAAAGTAGCTCAGGGAAGATTCAGGAAGTGAATTCTGCAAAGAACAACTGGGTGGCATGAGGCATAATCAGCCTTTTTAAAAAAAAATTGACCGGAGGTGGAATAAGTATCAGAAGAATTATCCTATAGATAAAGGTCAATCTTTAAATCCAGAGGATTGGATCTGATTTAAAGATCCAATCTTTAAATCAAATCCAGAGCATGGAATAACAACTTTCTGCCTTACAGGATGGCAGATTCCAGTGGAAGTTTATGAAAAAGTCTGTAATGACAGCAGCAATTAAAATACCCAGCCAGTTACAGATAGTCCTTGATTTACAGCCAAAACAGAGCTCAAATTTTCCATTGCTGTGCAAGACAGTTGTTAAGTGAATTATTCCCCATTTTACAACCCTCCTTGCCCGAGATGTTAAGGGAATCACTGCAATAATTAAGTTAGTAAAATAGCTGTTAAGTGAATCTGACCTCCCCATTGACTGAAAGACTTCAAACATTATGGTGTGTCGAGGTTGCCTCTTTAAGCCCCTGTCACACTGCACCAACGGATGGAAAGAGGATGTAAAACGGAGAAAAACACTTGCCATCCATTGGTTAACGCGATGCTTCCGTTTTGTACTCACTGCATACATTTTGCTTCCTCTCTTTCCGTCCAGCATCCATCTATTGACGTTTCATCCGCTCAGAGGGTTTTGAGCTGCTCAAAACTTTTGCGCGGAAAATGTATCCAATGCATCCGTTCTGCATCCGCTAGGCATCCGTTCTGCATCTGTTACGCATCCGCTATATCCGCTAGGCATCCGCTACGCATCGGCGCAACTCGATCCGCTCCAGCAGTAAACGGACACAGGGAGGAAGCGGAACGGACACGAAACGGATGGAGAATGGATGCAGAACGGATGGAGAAAGGATGAAAGCGGATGCAGCTCGCAAAGAAAGCATTTAAAATGGAAAAAACGTTCGCAGAGGGGACCTATCTCGGATATTAAGGATGCCGAGAGGATGCCTAGAGGATGCAAAGGGACACATAGTGGAAAACCTATACTGCCTATAAAAAGGGGGAGCAACTCATCTGGATCTCACTTTCAGACCAGCAGCCCAGCTGTGCAGACCTCTGCAGCCTTCATCTGGCTCTTGCTTTTCCACAGCATCCAGTCATGTCCACCATGGATCGTAACAAAGTCCTTTTGGCAGCCACCATCGTTCTGCAACAGTGCAAAGCCATCTACAGGCTCTGTGAACTCTACTACGGGAAGAAAAGGAGGCGGCCAAGAAGCGTCTGGGTCCAAAGATGGTTCGCCAGAAGAGCAGAGGACGGACTGTACAACAAGCTGATGGTGGAGCTCAGGAACGAAGACACTCGTGCATTCCAGAACTTCATGAGGATGCCTCCAGCCATGTTTGACGAAGTTGTGGAGCAGCTGACACCCAGGTTGACCAAGGCAAACACCAACTTCCGGCCCAGCCTGGAACCTGGGCTCAAGGTGGCACTCACTCTGCGCCACCTGGCCTCAGGGACCACCTACAGGAGCATGCAGTACGGCTGGAGGGTGCCACACAACACCATTAGCATTGTGGTCAGAGAAGTGGTGCAGGCCATCATCGAAGAATACATGGAGGAGCTCCTCCAGTGCCCCACCACTGAACAAGGCTGGAAGAAAGTTGCAGAGCAGTGGTATCAGAGGTGGAACTTCCCCCACACCGTTGGAACCATAAATGGCAAGCATGTGGCCTGCAAAGCTCCAGCCAAGACGGGGTCCACTTATTTCAACTACAAGGGCTTCTTCAGCATCGTCCTCTTCGCCATGGGCGATGCTGACTACAAGTTCATGTACATCGATGCTTCAGGCAACAGCTCAGATGCCCAGGTATACAATGCCAGTGACCTCAAGGGTGGGCTGGAACACAACCTCATCGTGGGCTTCCCAGATCCAGACCCACTGCCCAATGACACGCAAGATGTGCCCTACTTCATCGTGGGGGATGACGCCTTCTCCCTCACAACCTACCTCATGAAGCCCTACACCTCCAGACTCCTCACCTGTGAAGAGAGGATCTTCAACTACAGGCTGTCCAGGGCAAGGCGGGTGGTGGAGAACACCTTTGGCATCCTGGCCAACAGGTTCCAGGTACTTCTCACCACCATGCAGCATCGCCCACAGACCGTGAGGAGGATCGTGGAAGCTTGCTGCATCCTGCACAATCTCATGCGCACCCGCTACCCAGTCTTGCAGAACAGGTTCATGGACCTCCAACAAGGCAATGGGGACATGGAGCCTGGGGAATGGAGGCAAGGGCAAAACCTGATAGACACTCAGGATGTGCAAGGCCCCAACAGAGCCTCACGTGAAGGGAAGAAGCAGCGCAACCTCCTGAAACATTGGTGCAACTCCCCAGCTGGAGCAGTGGAGTGGCAAGACAGGATGATAGATGCTTAATGGATGCTTCCTTCAGCCTGTCTCATCACACTGATGAGATTGGGCCATGTATGTTGGGTGGGCCTACAATGAACAGGGCGTTTAATAAAGAGTTGTGTTTATGTTGACATGTGTCGATGATTATTAGATTATTATTGACAATAAAGGGCCAAAGGTGTGGCACCTGGGAGGGTGGACCATACAGTCCCACTATGCTTGCACTGGAGGTTTATCTATCCCACAGCTATTACCCATCCCAAAGGTATCCCTGCTCATTCCACAGGTATCCCTGCCCATCCCACTGCAATCTTAACCCATCCCACAGATATCCTAACCCATCCCACAGGTATCCCTGCCCATCTGACAGGTATCCCTGCCCATCCCACAGCTATTACCCACCCCAAAGGTATCCCTGCCCACCCCACTGCTATCTTAACCCATCCAACAAGCATGCAAAGGCTTAAACCATTTCTAAAAGTTTCCACCAATACTTTATTAAAAAAAAGAAATGAAGCAAGTGTGTGAATCAAAGATAGATTTATTATTTATTAACAACAAGCTGTAAAAGTGTCCAAATAAAGTCCACAGGTAGCCAGCCAGCCAGTCTCTGGCATTCCTCTTGGTCGCTCGGAGGTGTGCCCAGTCTCAGGGGTGAAGGGTCCAGGTGCTGTGGAAGTGGCTGGTGCTGGAACATCATCATCATCATCATCATCAGCAGCAGCAGCAGCAGCAGCAGCACCACCACCGGCAGGATCATCATCATCATCATCATCATCATCAGCAGCAGCAGCAGGACCAGGACCAGGATCATCATCAGCAGAGTAAGCACCAGGAGCGTCAGCAAGACCAGGAACACGAGCAGGACCAGGAGCACAAGCAGGAAGAGCAGGATGAGCAAGACTAGGAGCACGAGCAGGACAAGCAAGTCCAGGAGTACGAGCAGGACCAGCAGGACCAGCAGGATGAGGAGCAGCTTCAGCAGGGTACGCACCAGCAGAAGCACCACCGCCAGGAGCAGCTTCAGCAGAGTAAGCACAAGCAGAAGCACCACTGCCAGGAGCAGCCTCAGCAGAGTAAGCACGAGCAGAAGCACCACCGCCAGAAGCATCATCATGAGCTCCTCCAGAAGCAGAAGCAGCAGAATCCCCAGCAGAATCCCCAGCAGAAGCAGAGTCAGGGGGCAGAGGGTGGCCCTGTCCCTCTTGCCAGCGATGGCGGGATGTTGCTGCTTTCTCTTCTTCCCATGGTTGTGGGGTTGCTGGCTGGCAGGGAGGCTGGCAGGGAGGCTGGCAGGCACCAAGGCTGGCAGGAAGGCTGACAGGAAGGCTGGCAGGAAGGCTGGCAGGCAGGCAGGCACCAAGGCTGGCAGGAAGGAAGGCTGGCAGGCAGGCAGGCAGACAGCAAGGCTGGCAGGGAGGCTGGCCAGGAGGCTGGGAGGCAGGCTGGGAGGCAGGCTGGCAGGAAGGCTTGCAGCAAGGCTTGCAGGCAGGCATGCATGCAGGGCAGGCAAGGCAGTCAATGCATCCGGCAGCAGGTCTTTCCTCTGAATGGTGACCTGCTTCCGAGCTGCTTCCCTTTATATCCGCGGGGCTTATGCAATGCATCCCCCCCGCATGCGCAATTAACGCCAGGCATCCGTTAGGCTTCCGCTCTGCATCCGCTAGGCTTCTGCTCTGCATCTGCTTCATCCGTTCTGCGTCCGCTCTGCATCCGCTTCATCCGTTCCGCGTCCGCTTTGCTGAGGTCCCCCAGAAGCTTTGCGGATGTGCCATCCACTCTCATCCGCTTCCATCCGCTAGGCTTCTGCTCCGCATTTGCTTTCCATCCGCTCTGCATCGTCCCCGCGTCCGTTCCTTTCCGTGTTATCCGCTCTGGTTATGCAAATTTTTGCCCCTTTTGAGAGCGGATAACAACGGATGGAACATTTTTCTCGTCTGTTGTGTCCTTTTTACTAACATTTTGCATCCGTTGGGCAGTGTGACAGGGCCTTTAAAAATCATTTAATTGTAACCTTTGCTATTGCCTATATGAAGCATTGCTGCTGAATGCAATTCAAGGCCCTGTTTATTACCTTATACAGACATTTGACTTAAAGCCTGGTTTCACAGGGGTTGCCTGTGTTTTACAGTATCTCCTCATCCAATAACATCCAACTGAGTTGGATTTTTTTTTTTATGTGTGTGTGTGTGAGTCATTCTTGACTGTTGACAACTGCCTGGACAAGTCCCTGAAGTTTTCTTGGCACAATTTTAGATGTGGTTCACCATTGCCTCCTTCCTAGAACTGAGAGAGAGTAACTGATCCAAGGTCACCCAACTGGCTTTGTGCCTAAAGTGGGATTAGAACTCACAATCTCCTCAGTGGTGGTTTTCAATTTTTTTTTTATTACCAGTTCTGTGGGTGTGGCTTGGTGGACGTGGCATGACTTGATGGGCGTGGCTTGGTGGGCATGGCAGGGGAAGGATACTGCAAAATCTCTATTCCTTTTTTACTTCTGGGGGAAAGTTACCACCAGTTCTCCGTATTATTCAAAATTTCTGCTACTGGTTCTCCAGAACTGTTTAGAACCTGCTGAATATCACCTCTGAATCTCCTGTTTTCTAGCCTGATGCCCTTCAACATGACATCGAACTGGCTCTCACGGTAACTGGCACATTTTAAAGAAACCAAATAAAGTTGCAATGTTTGAGAATATAGATGACAGGCATACAAAAAATACATTGGTTTCAGAATGAAAAATGGAACCCTTGAACGCATCTTCTTATATAACATAAGTGGAAAAAGAGATTGGCTCATAAATTATTATTCACCTAGAAAGCAACACATTTATGAGTTCAACTTTATTGGTCTAATCCACTATTGGAGGAAAAAGGGCAAAAAATGCATCAAAATGTGATTTATGAATCTTTATTAAAATAATGTTAAATTATAATATGTGTCATTTTCAATACGTAATAATTAAAGATGTGCTGGGGGGGGGGGAAGAGGAGAGGACAAGACAAGTTGGGAGACATCCTTGCAACATTTCATGATCTCCCTCCTTCCAGCCTAATGCAGCACAGCAAATTCTCTCATTAAATACTTCTGATGAAGAAAGGAAGTAATTAAGAGACAAAAGTGGAAAGCCTGTGGGGGTCTGCTTCTTTTTTTTTTTTTGCTTCAGAAGTTTCTGTCAGAAAAGAGAAACTTGAGTTTCAGCAATAATATCCTTCATTTCAGAAAATATTTTTTTGAGCAAAGCCAAAGCCATAGGATATTCTAATTATGTGCAACATTGTGGATCTGGTTACCATACAAATGTGTATGGAGACATGAATACAGCTCTTGCCTATAACTCTTTAAAGCAGCTGTATGTTCTCTCAAGATTAGACGGCTGCATTCGTGGCCCTGAGCTCTTCTGAAGCACCTTTCTGGAACCGAATCTTGAAATGGTGCAAGTCTGCTCATAAAGTATCTATGGCAGTGATGGCAAACCTTTTTGTTGTGGTGTGCCAAAAGCGTGCGTGTGCTGGCACCCACAATGAAATGTGCCACATCCCTCCCTGCACATGCAGATGCAACACCCCTGCCCCACCCCCTTAGCTGCATTGTGCATATGTGTGCCTCCCAGCTGATTTTCGGCCCATTTGAGGCTGCTTCCACCCTCCCAGAGGCTCAAGGGAAGCCTTTGCAGCCTCGGGAGGCCAAAAAACGGGCCTTTCAGAAATACCAGAAGTGCCCATTTTCAGCCTCCGGAGGGCCTCTGGAGCCCGGGGGAGTCCATTTTCGCCCTTCTGGAGGCTCAAGGGAAGCCTCTGCAGCCTTAGGGAGACTGAAAACAGACCAATTTCAGCACTTCCGGTATTTCCATAAGGCCCATTTTTCAGCCTTCTGAGGCTGCAGAGGCTTCCCTCAAGCTTCCAGCAGGACAAAAATGGCCTCAAATGGGCCGAAAATTGGCTTGGAGGCACGCACATGTGTAATGCAGGTAAGTTTGCTGGGGCTCGCGTGCGCGCACAAATGGCTGTGTGTGTCACCTGTGGCACACGTGCTATCGATACACCATCACGGATCTATGGACTGAATGAAAGATCTCAGGGCCTTTTATGAAGCAATCGAGTATATGCAGGTAATTCTTGACTTAATGAGCACCATGGGAGCAGAATTTTAGTGTTATTACGTGAGTTGCGCTGGAAAGCGATGGGAAGTTTTGTACTTTTGTACCTTGAGACTTGCAAGACTGATGTCAACCCTCCCAGGTTAAGCAGACAGGAATCACCGCTAGACAAACTAACAGAATCTTGCAAGTCTGGAAGTACAAACTTCCTGCTGTCACTTTTAACAACTTGATGATCAGGTTTCTTCCTAGTTTTTTTTCTTTTTCTTTTGACATTCAGCTACAGAGGGGCTCCTGCCTCTCTTCTATGATTGTCTCCCAGGCAGCATCTCTTCCCCTCTTTCTCCAAAGTCATCTAACACATTTCATTACAGGCAGGGGTGAGCTTCAAAATTTTAGCAATGGGTTCTCTGCCCGGTTTCTGGATAGGTGTGGCCATGATGGGTGTGTGGCCTAACTAGCCTCCTGCACCATGGCATTTTTGCCCTCCCTGGGCTCCAGAGGCTTTCCTTGAGCCTCCTGAAAGGCGAAAACGGCCTCCCCAGGTTCCGGAGGCTCTCTGGAAACTGGAACCAGGCCTATTTCCAGCCTTCCTGAACTTCTGGAAGGCCCATTTTTCACCCTCCCTGAGCCTCCATGTGCACCCTGCACTTACCTGCATCCAAAACAGGTGGTGTGGGGACTCCTGGGAGGGGTGGAAAGGGTGGGGCCAGCCAGGAGTCAGATTAGGGGTTGTCCCAACTGCACAGAATCTTAGCTAGGGGCTCTCCCAAACCCATGCAAACCCCCAGCTGCCCACCCCTGATTATAGGTGAGAATTCAACCATATGACTGTGGTGCTTTCTTGATTTTTTTAAAATTCCCCTTTGCCTGTCCCTGCACAGACAAAGCTTCTCCTTTCAGAAGTTTGTGGACTTTTGAATGGATGTTAGGATTCTAAAAGAAATACATCATTCATTTTGAGGGCTGTTTTCTAAGCTCTACCAAAACAGACTTCGCTCCAGCCGAGTTAGCAGCTCTTTTCTCTTAACTATGCACACCAAATATCTACCTGTGAAAAATGCATTCTTAAATGAATGTCTTGCCAACAAGCAGAGATTTCTTAGGACCAGCCTTTCTGACTTCCAACTAGCAAATCATGATAAATTATAAAATCAAATTGGATGCTTCTGAATCGGTTTAGACAGCTTGGACAGCTGCTGCACAGAATTGTTTTCTTTTTATATTTTCCAACCGAACGAATGTTGGAAATAAATTATGCAAAGTTCTTGTCATGTAATTTTGTTGCTTTACACCCTTTATTTTTTCTGTTTTTTTTTAAGTCTGCTCTGTTTAATTAAATAAAGTGAAAAAAATGGGTGCTTGAGAACTTTGTCCAACTGTCTTTCAAAGGATAGCTGTCCAAAAATGAAAACCAAATTAGATCAAACTTTATATATATGCTAGATCAAAAAATAATAAATAAAAATAACAATTCCCAGAGTATTTTCTAAAGGAAAAGTAGATGAATCATAAGACACCTTGTTTCTTCATTCTAAACCTGTCCCCTTTTTTTTTCCTGATCATGTGACCTACAGAGAAACTAATTTTAAGCAGTAAGAATACTTGTTTGTTTCAATCACTTAGCTCATTCAACATGACCATCCAAATCAAATTGGATCATTTTTTCAAACTGAATCAATTCCAAATTTTGCTTGACCGTCACTGTCTTAATATTTATGGATTGTAAAAATTTCATGTCAGAGATTTTTACATTTAAAAAGCATATCTGAGAGAAATTTATTGCAAATGGAATAATGGGGAAAAATTCATTTAAATTATTTTTCAGGGAATACAAGTTAAAAAAAATGCTCATTGCAGGGAAGCATGCACAAAAGCTTCTTACATTAGGGAAAGTTGTGAATGAAAACAGATGGAGATATTTTGAAGGAATTTTTAACAACCTGTTTCAGAAAAGACAGTCGAAATAGTGCCTTAACAAGGTAGAGAGCACAATTATTTGGCTTTAGCCTGATTTACACATGTTATTGGACATGACATGGGATGACATAAAATTTTCAGATAGGCCATTCTTCCATATGAGCAGGTGATAAAATACTTAAAAAGACCTGCAAACAAGAAGGGAAGGGGGATTATTCCAGACCCCACTCATAGATCAGAAGTCAAGCTTAGCACTGAAATGGGTCAGATAAATAGTGGGCAAAAATCTATTATTTCCATTCAGGGCAGTCAAACTAATAAGCTAAAATGTAATCTAAATAAAACAAAATCAATATTCTGGTATCCTCCCCACACATCCCTTTTCCTGGACTATTGATTTTAGCAGACCAAATGCAATAAAATGAAATATACAGGTTTAGTTTTTAGATCCTTCTCTCTCTTGTCCAATTCCTGGGGAGCTTTTCCACATCTGGAAATGTAGGTAATCTGAGAAACTGGGATGATGGAACAGTCTATGACAGTAAAATAAAAATTGCCAGCATATTTCATGAATTTGCTAAAATTGAACAAGCTTTGAAGACCTACATATTGACACACACCAGTTCTAGATAGATAGACAGACAGTCAGTTATGGAATTATGTGAATAGTAGTATGCAACCCTCCTGAAGGCTTAAAAAGATTCTCTTAGAGAAAAAGTGACATAACTCTTAGTAAGAACAAGGGTAAGATTAACACAATTTTGGAGCGTTGTCATTATCTTTATGCTTGGTGTCTACTTAAATAGCAAGCTGAGGACAGCCAGAAGGAATAAATGTTCTTTCAAATGTCTTAATTGAGACACAATAATGAAAGCTTCAGAAGAAATTATTATACTTCCACCATCTCAGAAGCCTTCATATCATATTAGCACCACAGATTAATCTCACAATTTGGATGTAGAAGAGAAGCAAAAAAGAAAAGATTCCATTTTCCACTGCCACCAAGAAAATAGAAAAATGTGAGTTGGCAATTATTATTTTCTTGGCCAGAATTTTCTTCCTCCTGTGACAGAGTCAAGGGCCAGGAAGTCAATGATTTCCCAGAATTACATGGATAACGTATAATAAGAAAGGTAAAGATTGACCCATTGAGATGTTCAGATAACCTATTCTGGTCGTTTTCAATAATATGTAACATGCAATTCTTAGGCTAGGAAAAGCTAACTAAATATTACACTCCCTAATTGCAATAATTAATGGGTGGAAAGGTTTTTCTAGGATACATTGGTAATCTGTTCCAGGGAAGGGTTTGCAATGAAGATAAAGATGTAACTTTTGTAACATAAAATGAAGCTTTATCCAAATAGCCTTTCTTATTGCACTTCCATGTAAGCCTTTTGCACTGTTCCTGAGTTGGTGGTGCAACCCCTTGTCCTCTTAATCATGTCTTTGGCTGTGGAGCTGATGAACAAGTTAGCCCTACTGCAAAAATAATTGCAACCAAAACACTTTTCCACCTATGGGAATTCTATCCTTATGAATCTCACAGCTTTTAGACACACTTGCAGAGGTTAAAGGATCTTAGTGATTTAATACTAGCCTTTCTAACTAGGGAAGGGTTGGGTTTGCAGGTCATGCTCCAACAGAGAACTAAAAGAAGGTTTGAGACAGGGAGGGAAGCCAATTTTTTCACTCCCTTATTGGACACTGGGGGTTGGGGCAGTAGAAACTCTGCTAGTAGAAGGTTCTAGAGGCTAAATTTTATAATGGGCAGTTGAGGGAGCTAGATATGTCTAGCCTATCAAAGAGAAGGATGAAGGGGGAACATGAGAACTGTCCTCCAGTACTTGAGGGACTATGACAGAGAAGAGGGGATTGACTTATTCTTCAAAGCACCAGAGGGCAGGATAAGAAGTAATGAGCGGGAGCTTGTTAAGGAGAGATCCAACCTAGAAGTAAGGAGAAATATTCTGATGATGAGAACAATTAATCAATGAAACAGCTTGGCTCCTGGAGTTGTGGGTGTTCCATCACTGGAGGTTTTCAAAAATAGACTGAATAATTTGACCAGATTGGTATATGGTCTCTTGCCTTGAATAGGAAATTGGATTACAAGACCTCTGAGATCCCTTCCAATCCTATTATTCTGTGTTCTAAGCTTTTTTTTTTGCTAATTATTCTAATTGGAAAGACAACTGGAAGGAGATGTGCAGTGAAAACTATAGCTATACTTAGATGGATATACAATGATTGAGAGTATGGTACTTTGTTCTATATTTCCATAGATGCCCATTTGTAACAATAATCAGGATACTTTACAGAATCTGTCTGAAGCGAACAAGGTTTATTAGTCATTGAGCAAGCATTCTGTCTTTAAATTGCTGGCTGAATATAAAGACAGTCAGGCAAACTCTACAAAGGCTTTCATACCAAGTTTCTTTATTGGATCACGAGGCATCCTCAAGGTATAACTCACAGTTATGTCAAGATTCATCTAATGTCCAAATCTTTGCATAGCTGACTTCATAGTGTGAAAATACAGTTATTGTCATCCCATAATGATGGAGCAAAACAGCATGATGTTCTGGCGTCCAAGCAAGAATAATGGAAACTCCCCCAACGCAACCAAGGGTCAATTCAGTGACCAATCAGGATTACAGATGTGATCACATGAGATGAACTACATTTCCCATGATGCATTAACTACATTTCCCATGAGGCATTCCCTTAAGGAAACAGCTCCCAATTCCCAATTAACTATATTCTGTCTGAATAGCACAGGACAAGTTACTGGATATATCTGTGACATACTTTACTAGTTAGTTGCTCAATACTGGATAGATGGGTAAATGATCACCATATTCACTTATCTTCAGGAAAAATAGCTCTTCCAAAGGGGGGAGAAGAATATGGCATTGTTTTGTCTTTTGGATTTCAAGGATGGATAAAAAGGGAGAAATAAAAATGATATTATTAAAGAAAAAAGTAATAAACTTAAGACAACATCATGAATATAAAGAATATTTCTATGACAACAAAGATCAGAAAAGTTAAAGCATTTTTTAAAACTTGGTCTTGTATGGCTATAAAAACTGGACATTGAAAGTGAATGAGACATAGCAGATTCATGCTTTTCAGCTATGGATTTTAGATGGTAATTAAAAGTACTATGGACTACAAAAACTAATGAACCAATTCTGGAAGAAATAAAGTGTTCAAGAAATAAAGACTGTTCCAAAAGGCAAAGCAACATTCTGAGAGTTAGCTTGTGCAAGCAGATCATTGGAGAAAACAACTGTGCTTGTAAAGTTAAGAGAAACCAAAGAACAAGCGATAAGGTGAATGAATAGAATAAAAAAAGAATATATAAAAATATAGAGCTGCTTTTGAAATAGATGACATACTTTACAGAGTTCATATTTATTAGGATTCTATGAGCAGGCCAAAGTTCAACACCAAAATCCTTGAACAATATACATAGCAACTCAAAACCACTCACCCTTTTTGCTATCTCTACCTTTTACCCTACCCCACCCATTTTATATTCAGTGATGGAAAAACAATGAAAATGGTGTATATGTCAGAACATTTATGAAACATTTATTCTGATTGGGATTTTCCTCCTTGTATATTTATATTTTGTCACCCTCTTGAAGAATGCTAATATTATAATTTTTCAAAGGGAAGTTGCAAAACAGGCATTTTGCAAAGAATGGCCAACGAAGCAATTCCTTCTTCTGTGTACCTGCTTGTGAAAGTTGCTTAAAATTTAAAATAGTAAAGAATAATCAGATTTAAAGGGGAAAAAAAGTTCTTCAGACAGTGTGTGTTGCACACACATATGACACCTGTTAGCAGCTCCTTAAATCTAACTCTTATTGCCTGAGATCATCCTGCAGCTGCAGAAGGTGACACAGGAAAAGATACAGCTGTTCTAAGAAGTTGCTGACAGGTGTTAAGTGTGTCTATCTCCACTAGTTCCAAAACAGCTTTTCCCATTTTGAGTAAATCCAAAAAGACTTGCAAGATCCCCTTCCAACTCTGTTATTCTATTGCCTGAAGGCCACAGATTGGCAACATTGGTCTAGGAGTCAGGAGTGTGTTCAAAATCAGAAAAGAACCATTCTAAGCATAAAATACCCTGGTTTAGAATGATGTTGCTTTGACAGGACATAAAGTATCTTCTCCCTGGGAAATCAGGCTGTTTATCTCATTGCTTTCAGGGCCATGGTTCTGCTCGTTCCAGTCAATTCTCCAGAGAAACAAGATGGAAGTCCAGAGGACTTGAAAACACAATGTACTCCACTACAAAGCTTGCTATCTATACCTGGAAGCCTCAGAAGATAACAGATAATCAGAGTTGGAAGAAACCTTATAGGTTATCTATTCCAGTGGTGGGATTCAAATTTTTTTGGTTCTGTGGATATGGCTTGGTGGGCATGGCAGGAGAAGGATACTGTAAAATCTCCAGTCAGAGGTGGGATTTGCCAGTTCTCCAAACTACTCAAAATTTCTGCTGCTGTTCTCCAGAACTGGTCAACCTGCTGAATACCACCTCTGATCTAGTCCAATACCACCCACTCCCAAGCAGGAAACCCTCCACTGTTTCTGACAAATGGCAATCCAATCTCTTCTTGAAAGTCTCAAGTAATGGCGCTCCCACAACTTCTGAGGGCAAGCTGTTCCATTGGTTGATTGTTAGATAATTCCCAAGTACAAATTGTTTTTAATGCTAAGCTACATTGATAGACATCTGCCTGGCCAATGGGAAGATGAAACTTTTAATGTCCCTTTCCTGGCACAAGAACACCAGGTAAGAGTTGGAGAAAATGAAGGGACTCAGTAGTCTTCAGAGTGATGGCCTTCACTCTGTGATTGAATGCTATCAGATCCAAATGCGAGAAACCACAGCTTTCTCAGCTAATATGTTGTGCAAACACAGCCTTAATGTCTGAGGAGGGTTACCCTTATTGCTTCCTATTGCTAGACAGATTTAAAGCATCAACAGATTTAATGCAATAGGTTAAATGCACCAGGCACAAGACATATTCAAGTAAAGTTCTGTCATGAGAAACAGTTAGTAGTATAGTATATAAATATAAAGGGCAGGGTAGTCTTCAGTACGGTTGTGCAAAGAACTGGACTTCAGAGAGCAAAATATGACTTGAACATACACAGAATAACAGAATTGTAAGGGACATTTATTTATTTATTTTTATTTATTTTTATTTATTTGTCAAAAGCTTACAATATCACAGAAACAAGAATAAACATGTTTAAATACAAGAAATAGGAACTAATAATTGGGGCCAATAGGACAGGGACAGTAGGCACAATTGTGCGCTTATGCACGTCCCTTACAGACCTCTTAGGAATGGGGTGAGGGCAACAGAGCTTAGTTTGAGGGTAAAGGAGTTGAGGTTTGAGCATGTGACAACAGAATCAGGTAGTGAGTTCCAGACATTGAGCAGACATTGGAGATCTTCTAGTCTAGAATAGTTCCTGTTCAGACAGGAAATCCTACATGATTTCAAAAAAAAAAAAAAAAGTTGTCCAATCTCTTCTTAAAAACCAATACAGTTGAAGCATCACAACTTCTGGAGGCAAAGTCATTTCACTGATTAATTATTGTAGCTTTCAGGAAATTTCTCCTGAGTGCTAGGTTGGTTAATTTCCATCCACTGCTTCTTGCCCTACCTTCAAGTGATTTGGAGAATAGGTTGACCCTCTCTTCTCTGTGGCAACCGCTGAGATATTGGAACACCCCTAGTCATTCTTTTAATAAAATTAGACATAGCAAATCCTGCATTTGTTCTTTATATGTTTTATCTTCCAGTCCTCTTTATCATCTTTGTTGCTCTTCTCTGCACTCTTTCTAAAGTCTGAACATGTTTTTTTTGTATCCTGGCACCTAAAAAGATGTTGAGACTCTAAAAAGAGTCCTATTGGTAGTCCTCAACTTACAACTGCAATTGGAACTGGAATTTTGGTCCTAAGTCATGGTAATTGTAAGTCAATATAGTCATAAGTCGAGGCACATATGTGATTGGATCTGATTTTATGACCATTTTTACAGTGGTTATTAAGTAAAACACACAGTCATAAATCCAAAGCCATTCTCCAGAAGAGTTTTCTTTCTTTCCTTCTGGAAACAGTCATACAATAAATTACAATTCTATCTGACTATGAGGTTCTGCAATCAGTTGTAACTGTGAACCAGTTGCCAAATGCCTCAAATGCAGTCATGTGATTGCAGGGGGAGAGCATGACATTTTACAACTGCCAGAAGGTCATAGTAACTCTGAATAGTCAAGCAACCGGTTGTAAGTTGAGGACTATCATTATTTGTCAGGAACTCCTCAACGCAGCCTTTTCTTTGCTAGGAATCAAGTGACTGCCTCACCACTGTTGAGAAATCTGGGAAAAATAATAGGTTTAAGGTGCTTCAGATAGATGGCTATGCCCCAAATCCAGTTTAGCCCTTTGAATTCAGATCTTTGCAAAACTCTAGTAATCAGAGTTTAAAATAAAGTCAGAAGCAGAGGCCATCTTGCTGGGAATAATAGGAAGTGAAAGCCAACACATCTGGAGTACAAGAATGGTGATAAATTCAGAGGAAATATGAGCATGTACCATCCTTCTCAGAAATAGAGAGTACTCCAGCAAATCAAATAAAAACAAAATTATGCCAGAAATAACCTGGGGACAATGTTAAGCAGATAGCGTATCACTACTGTTTTAACAATTTCCAGACTTAATCAGCTCTATCTATATCACTGTAAGTGCAGCAAATGCCAATTCTTGCAAAGGCCAATTACACCATGGAGGTAATTGGCTGGGCATGTTTTGAGTAAATAGTTAACTCTGCTCACTTGGAAGAAGCGTTTATTGAAAAGTTTGCCTGCACATACAAATGCAAATGATATGTGAATGCTTGCCTTTCAAACAGGAGGGTAGACAAATGCTTGTCATTAGAAACATTTCCGTGCATTTATATTAGGCTGTCCTCTAAAAGACTTTTCAGACAAATATGTCATCAAGATATTCAAAACCATGTAATCTTATCCCAAGTTTCATCTATCAACGGCACAGATTCAATCTCTCACAGCTGTGTGTGTCAGAATATGCAGGCAGATTAGCCAGCTGATAGCACAGCAAGGAGGGAGGAGTGGGTGACAGGGAAGATGGGCTTGTCTTTAAGCTAATGAGAAATGCAGAAGGAAGGAAGGAAGGAAGGAAGGAAGGAAGGAAGGAAGGAAGGAAGGAAGGAAGGAAGGAAGGAAGGAAGGATTCCAAGTAGGACAGATGCAGTCACACAACTCAATATCACCTTTGGTTAACTTCTTGTGCATAATTTTTAAAAAGAGAAACAACGGAAGTTTCTGCATGGCTATCCCTGAGCTAGAAGCTTTTAAAGAAGTCAGAAAGGAACTTCTGACCTCTGCATTTATTGCTGTGGAAAGATTTGGCCATTTAACCCTGAGATGGCAAGGCAATAGTTCTACAGTTTGCTTGGCAAACGAGGCAATGATTGTTCTTTGCAAAGGTTACAGCTGGTTCAGGAAATGCTGGCAGGATTGCCAATATGGCCCTTTGGTTTATAAACCATGATTTAGAACAGGGGTGTCAAACTCAAGGCTCGGGGGCCAGATCTGCCCTGCAGGGCCACCCTGGAAACGGCGAAAGACTGGCCTGCGGTGCCTCTGCCAGCAAAAGCAGAACTCGGGTGGGCTGCACACAGCCCTCTTGAGCTCTGTTTTCATTGGCAGAGGGTGAGTTACAGGAGGCCTTTGCAGCCGAAAACGGAGCTCAGGAGCCTGTTTTCTCTGGCAGAGGGCTCGGGCCGCCATAGGCACCCCTGACACGAGTGATGTCGAGCTGACCACACCCACTCTGGCCACGCCCACTCTAGTCCTCCAAGGAAAAATACAATCCTGATGCGGCCTTCAATGAAATCGAGTTTGACACCCCTGATTTAGAACATGAGCTACCAGGTAATTTGGCTGGATCAATGACTATTTAAGAAAAGCAAGGCTTAGTATCTTATGGGAATTCAGCCACTGTCACTTGTAAAACAGGATTTGTCTATGGATTCAAATGACGAGTGAATCAAGTCACTGTGGCTTGTTCAACTGGTCATAGTTAGAGGCTATTATGGCTTAATGCAAGGTGAGCCTATCCAATTGTGATTTCCTTATTCAATGAGCCTTTGCAGAACTTGTAGCTCTTCCCATTTTTGTTGCCTGCTGAAAAAACAACAACAACAATACACTCTTAAAGACATTCCTTACTCTGTCTGGTGTGAAAATAGCTTAATGAACTTCTAATCTTTGCAGGCCTTTGTATTTAATTTTCAATTAAAGCATCCTGCTCCTAAGTATAGGAGATAACATTTTAATCCACACAAAATTGTGAAATGTTTCTGTCATTTAATAGTTCAACAGGCACTGTGAAGAGAAGAGAAGAGAAGAGAAGAGAAGAGAAGAGAAGAGAAGAGAAGAGAAGAGAAGAGAAGAGAAG
>BLBF01000045.1:16475003-16508104 GCA_015471245.1 Laticauda colubrina
AGAGAAGAGAAGAGAAGAGAAGAGAAGAGAAGAGAAGAGAAGAGAAGGGAAGGACTGTAGGAAGTTAGCACCCACACCTCTCCTAGAAAATTGAAATATCCTTGGAAATATTAAAAAGGCAGAATATTTCTCCTAAAAAGAATAGAAACTCAGAAGCAAAAACATCTCGGAAGCAGAAACTCATCCCCCATCTTTGCTAATGGGCCATTTACTCTAGTCTAGGCCACTCTATTTTACATAACAAAGATCTCCACGTAGAGCTATAGGAATTGCCCTTCCATTACATCTCCCAGGCACTCTCAGCATCTTGCCCCTTTTTCTTCTTTTCCTTCACTCAGCATTTTGAAGCATGTGATCGTCCTTTTCACTTTGGAGCTCCAAGCCTTGTGAACCTGTCCACCATTAAACCATCTATCCAAACAGCCTCCATGTTTCCAGTGTCTTTTTCCCCACTTGGAACTGAACCGGGAAGGATAATTCTTCCTACAGGACCTTGGAGGTCTTCTAGTCCAAAATTGTTATTTAAATAAGTCGATGTCCTCTAATTCATAAATTTTAATGAAGAATTTTAATTTTAATGAAGAATCCCTTCCTTCACTTTTCTCAAGGTGTTTCCAAAGGAATTAGGTCTCATCCTTGTGTCTAGGGAGATGTCATATCAAGTTGAACACAATCAGTAGGAAGCTAAAGAGAACTGTACCAGGGCCACTTGTTCCCTGTGACAGAATGATATGGAGCACCAAGAAAGGTCAGGAAATAGTTGCAATAGGTGAGCCCTAACTGAAATAATACTTCACCCCATACCAGTTAAATTTAACTTATATTGTTACTATTAGAGTTAGATATTCCTGAAGTTTTTAGATTCAGTTTAAATCTGTTATTTCAGCACTAGCAAACAATTTTTACGGAGTCCAGAATGTTGTCCAAAAAGAACAACAATCTCAATAAAAAAATTAAAGCTTGATGACATCCTCCTCCTCCTCCTCCTCCTCCTCCTCCTCCTCCTCCTCCTCCTCCTCCTCCTCCTCCATGTAGAGTGCCACTTGAAAACTATGGGCATTGGCAAATCCCCATCAGTTAATTACAAAAGGCAGCTTCAGTTAAGTCCTGTGATGATACGATGATACCTTTAATACCACAAAAAAACCAAATCCTCTTGTGTAAATGAAGAACCTGGGATGCCCAAGACTCCAGAGCCTAATGGATAATCTGAGTTTGGAAACTCTTTTCCAACTTAATTTTCCTTTGTAGGGTTGAGAATGAGAATGAAATGAGGGTGAAGAAAAGAGATGTTATAAGTGTTGTCATCATATGTGAAAAAAACCATCCAAGTCTACCCTGAATTTCTATATGTGATTAGACTGTAATCTAAGCAAAGTAAATATGCTTAGAAGTGTGTTTATAAACATAGTAAATGACTGTGTGAGAGGGAACCATCACACATCATACACAAGCAAACATAGGATATAAAACAAACTGTAATTCTGGTGAATCTCCCTCTCCTTTATCAACTCTGCAGAACAGAACTGATTTTGCAAAGAATTATCCAGAGGCTATGTGCATGCCTTTAAAAAATAACAAACCAAGAACTCTTTAAAAGTATTTCATTCAAATGCTTTGTGTATAACCTGGTTTAGAAGAGGTTTTGTTTCATGCTGAAAACAGAGAAGAGGGTGGGGAAAGAGGGAAGATAGACACTACGTGATGGAACAAGCGCCTGCAAATTCCTTTTTTCCACAGAGATGTTTTGTTTTGCGCACAACTTCAGAATGCATGGATGGGATTCTGTCGGTCAGCCAAGGTCCGTCGGGTCAAATATCTACTTTTTGAAAAAGGCCCTTGAGCAAAAAATGCTGTAAAGAACCATTAACGTCTATCAGGAAATAGGCCATTAAAAAGGGAGGGAGAGAGAAGGTGGGGAGTGTGGGAGAGAGAGAAATGGCATGTCCAAATATTTATTTGTTGGTTAGGCCACAATGACTCCAGAACAGCTGTTAACTTCTATACAAATTCAAGTTAGATTTATGTAGTTAAAATATTAAAAAAGCAGAGGTGCCGTGATCAAACCCAGTATTC
Source organism: Laticauda colubrina (assembly GCA_015471245.1). NCBI lineage: Eukaryota > Metazoa > Chordata > Lepidosauria > Squamata > Elapidae > Laticauda > Laticauda colubrina. Next base: position 16,477,080 of record BLBF01000045.1, read on the forward strand.
TGCAAAAGCCATGAAAAGTTAATGAGGATGTTTTCTCTTCTTGGAATTTTCAGAGAAGGGCCAAATTCCATATTCAGTTAATTGCATGCTTTATTGAAGTCTGAGCTATGCTGGGCAGCCCTTTCAGGGCAGAAACCTGTGTTTTATGTAATATGGGGTTGAATACCTGGATAGAACTATTGATGGGGATTCAAAGATTGTACACTGGGTGGAGAGTTTAACAAAATGCTGGAAGAAGGAAGTGGCTAATGATTGGTCACTGAGTGGTCATTGTGATTGATCTCCATGATCACTGCTGGACCACTGTTTCTCAGGGACAGCAATGCATGGCATTGTTCTCTGCCTGCCCCCAGAATAAGGGAAAGGTAATCTCTGCCCATCTTTTCTTGCAATGCTAAAGAATGCACTGAGTTCTGATCTATGCCTGATGCAGCATGCAGAGATAGTAGGCAAAATATCTCCATTACATTTGGTAAATGTATACTTTGCAGTGGTCATTTTTTTAAACGACCAGTTCTGTGGGCGTGGCTAGGTGGGCATGGCCATGTGATTGGGTGGGCGTGGCTTGCGTGCAGCATTCCCCCCCCCCATTTTGGGCCTTCTGAGCCTCCTGCTCCCAGAAGGCTTCCCTGGGGCCCAGGAAGGAAAAAAATGGAGTGTGGGGAGTAGGGGGAGGCTGCATCCCCCTCCCTCCATTTTTGCCTTCTTGGGCCTCAGGGAAGCCTCCTGGGTGAAGCAATAAGACAGCGAGGGGAATCTCAGTAGATCATAGGAAAAGCTGATTGTTGGGAGGGGAAAAAATACCTTAAAGGGTGACTGGGCAGGGAAGAACACAGTAATGTTGGACATGCATGTGATGTTGGGCATGCACGTTAAGGACTGACATGGAGGGGAGGGGCAACCAGGTGAGGGGTGTGGCCTGCCAGAAGTTACTACCAGTTCAGTGACCCACACCAAATCCTTGGTACCAGTTCACCTGAACCAGTGCGAACCGGCTGAATACCACCACTGATACTTTGGCAAGAATATCTCCTTTTCCTTCTCCCTTCACTCTCCGTTTCTCTTTTTCTTCTCCTTCTCCCTCTCCCCTCCTCTCTGATTCTCTTCCTCCTCCCTCCCTCTCCTCCTCCTCCCCCTCCCCTTTTCCTCTTCCCCTCCTCCCCTTCCCCCCAAGTTTACACATCATGCTGAACCATTATCATAGTTTATATAAGCCACAGTGCCTGGTCTAAATTGATGCAGCAGAGTATGGCTTTCTGCACTCTTTGAGCCTAATCAACAGTCATAATGTGTAAAGGAGCTTTATGTTGTTTCCCTACAATTATGCAAAGACCTCTATCATAGCCATGACTGTTTTGTCCTTTTTTACTTAGTGTTTTCATCATTTTGTTGTATTATTGGATGGAGCAGAACACAAATTAAGGTTTGAAATTCAAAAGTCAGAGTAAGCATCGTCCAGCCCTTTTCTCCATCTCTCTCTCCTAATCTTTGAATCATTCAGTCACGATGCCTGGAGTCAAGGATTTTATGTCCACCTTATCTTTGAATTTCCTGGCTTTTGTTCACTGAGAGGATGACAATTGTCAGATTCTTAGCGGTGTGAGGATGCTCACATTTCCTTGAGACTTATTAATTTTAAAAAAAATCCAGCTTCTTGGGAAAATAATCTGACTCAGCTTCGTTTAACCTTTGCTTACATTGTTTCCTTTTGTGATTTTATAATTACATTCTTGTCACTTGAAAAGACAGAATGTGTTTTATTAACACTCTCAACAAGTCATAAATAAGGTTAATATGGACATTTTGATAGACATTACCTACCCACCCCCTCTGTGTTTCACAGGTGAAAACTGAAATTAATGGTGCTGTAAGGTTCGTATTGCATTGCCCCTCTATTAATGGTCAAATTATCATAACCGTCTTGACATAAAACCTGGCAGCATCCTGTGTTCCTGCAACCTAATCTGCTTTTGCCTTTTTTTCAAGATGTTCCACGATATTATCTTCTTCATTTTCCATCATCATGCCAAACACTTGACAGTCATTGGAAAAATGCTCTGTGCTCATTTGGGGAATATTTTTTTCCCTGCCAACCCCCTACAGTGTTCCTATTTTGGCAAAGCTTTCAAGCATCCTTAAGTCTCCCTCTTTTCGTGCTATCCATTATTTTAATTATGCAGCAGGCAGCTGATCCTTTGGAGTTCCCAGATTCTGGACATCTGATGAAATGAATTCCGATTTATAAAACCTAACAGATGGATCAGTCTTTCAACTGTTATAAAGTTCTTTGGGTGTTGCAAATGGCTTAACAGCGTCACTCCCTCTGGAAATATCTGCTACAAGTGTGGTTAACTCTTCTCTAGATGATCGCTGAACTTCAACTTCTAGTGTCTCTGTAAAATTCAGTAACATGTGGAAGGTCATAGGTTTGTCAATCTCTGTTCTAATATTGGATTACCAGATATCTGAAAAGATAAATAAGGACAAGGCCAATTGCAAAGGTGGACAAACAGGGATAAAGGAGTGCATGCTAACTATTTAACTGTTTTAGTGTATGCAACAAGAATTCCAGTAAAAAAAAACTGCAAAAGGAAAGAGGAAAAAAAAAAGGAAAGAAGAAGGGAGGGGAGGAGAGGAGAAGAGAATTTAGGCCTACGTATGTATAAGATTACTTTTTCCTGGGTCAGAAACACTGGTTTTTCAATCATAGGAATGTGCTAGAGAATTTTAAGAGGCCAAAGCCTTCAACATTCTCCATATACTGATCAAAGTCTTGTCAATTTCAGGCAGCATCACAAGTCAGCAAGAAAGTCTTAATCAGCTAATAAAAGTTTCAGAGCTAAATCTGTTATCTTGTTGGTAGAACTTATTAGAAAAGTGCTAGGAAAAAAGCTGCTCAGGAAAAGACTCTCGGGAAAAGTCAACAATATTTGATGTAAGGATATGCCTGCCAGGCAGAGGAAAGCAGGAGACCATGAGTTCAAATCCCGCTTTAGCCATGGAAGCCTGCTGGGTGAATTTGGGCCAGTCACAATCTCTTAGCCCAACCCCACAGGGTTGTTTTTGTTGTGGGAAAATAGGAGGGGAAGTTAACCTCCAACATTCTTAAACTGTACTTCTGAATAGCCTCAGATGGTTTATTGGACTGTTATTACAATGATTCTGAGGATGAACACTTTCCAAAATGCAATGAACTCCATTTTATAGAGGGGAAAAGATGCTGTATAGCTGGAGAGTAGCTAATGTAGCATTAATACTTTAAAAGGGTCAAGATTTGACTTCAACAAGAAACTATCAGGTGGTATCATTAATGAATAATGAGTATAAGTTGTTTACAATGATTTTGGCTGAGAGGTTCAAAATAATTTTTTCAAAAAATTATTCATGAAGATCAGTGTAGATTTTTACCTTGAAGACAGTTTAAGGATAAATAGAAATGTGCTGGATATTTTGAAATATTTGGAGCAACATTGTGAAAAACAAATGGCACTGATTTTCTTAGATGCAGAGAAAGCCTTTGACCATTTAAATTGGGCTTTCCAGTTGAAAGTTTTAGAAGAGATGAACTTTGGTGAGAACTTTATTAAATGGATACGATTGATTTACATCTTGTAGAAAGCACAAATACTTGTTAATGGAGAACTAACAAAATCCTGTGAGATACCAAAAAGAAAAGAGCAAGGACAATTATCTCTTCTATTGTCTCTGCTATTTTAGTATTAAAGAGAGATATAATGCAATGTGAGAAAACAGTGGTAGTAAAGATTAAAAGAGAATCTTATAGACGAAAGGCATTTGATGATGTTTTGGAGGATCTTTAAAGGGAATAGAAACATTGAGAAAATTAAAATAATTTGATATGTAGACCCGTTTTAAAATTAATAAGGACCAGTTTTAAGAAGACAAAGGTTAAGGTTAGGGTTAGGGCCTAACTTAGGCTGGGGTTCACAATAGGTCAGACATGACTTCACAACTAACAACAATCAGTATTGCTTTGTCCTACATTAAGATTTTTTAAAATAACAACAACAACAACAACAATAATAATAAAGCATGTCATTACCAACAGCAAATGCTGCTTCTGTAATGAGAAAGATGAAACAGTTGACCATTTAATTAGTGGGTGCAGCAAAATTTCACAAACTAACTACCTAGAATTCCATAACCGAGTTGCTAAAATCATTCACTGGAAACTGTGCCAAAAGTTTGGATTTGAGTATAGTAACAACTACTGGGAACATCAGGTTGAGAAGGTTCTGGAGAATGAAAAAGTCAAGATCTTGTGGAACTTCAGCATTCAGACTTGACAGGCACTTGGCCCACAACACACCTGACATAACAATAGTTGAAAAGAAAAAGGTTTGGTTCACTGACATTGCAATACCTGATGATACATGAATTGAAGACACACAGCAAGAAAAAATCACAAATATCGGGTCTTACAAATTGAAGTTGAGTGACTTTGGAAAAAGAAATTGTGTGTTATCCCAATTGTAATTGGAGTCCTTGGAACAATACCTAAAGGGCTAACCTCACTATTTGAAAATTCTGAATTTATCAGACTTGAACACCCTGATTCTACAAAAAACCACCTGACTTGGAACCGCTTATATCCTCCAATACTAACTTAATAGTTCCTAGGTCCTAGGTTAGGATTCTAGCTGTTGAGCTACCAACCAGCCCCAAAGGCTGGGAATCTCACTAAAGATTAAATACTACTATTACTTCTAATAATAATACCAGCATCATTTATCCATCCTGTTTAGTTTAAGAACTCTAAAGATCTTGTACAGGGATGTAAAACTTGTGTTGTCATGGTGGTGTCACATGACGTATCAGGATTTTCCCCCCCTTCACTAAACTGGGCATGGGCATGGCCGACATGTGAGGCATCCAGCCCAACGGGCTAGGAGTTTGACAGCTCAGATCTAGTATCTTTGGATTTTTTTTAAAAAGTCATTAATGTCTTCTTCACTGTCCTGCTGACATGGATTTTAGAACATAATTTATTAGTTTCTCAGGTCAGATGATCATTTAATATGATTTGTCCAACAGAGATGCCTTATTTATTTTATAACTTTCTGACTTCCAGAGGAACCAGAAAGTATACGAAGCAATGAAAACATAGCCCATAAAAGAATGAAACAGTCACCAATCCAAACTCCCCAATCCAAAAGGACAATATTTGGTTTTACACAAAAGGAATGTTATAAAACTAGGCTTAAATCTGACAAACGCCTGGTTGAATGTCGTTACTGCTGACCTTAATTTAAAGACATAAAATGTTCAATGGTACCATCAAGCCTGGGCATAAAGTGACCACATTAGTTAGCCTTTGTGGAAAAACAAGCTGTGGAAAAATGTTCGGGAGGGCTTTCTAACTGCCAAGATAGAAGAACAGGAAAAAAAAAAAACATTTACTACAAGAGAGTCTGATGATGAAAGCTACTAGTAATTGAAAAAAAATATTTAATACTAATTAACATGGGAAGCCTATAATATCTACTTATCTAAACTGCTGAGGAATTATCTGCTTTTCACCCCCTAACCTACCCCCCAATTTTCACCCAAAAAACAAAGGTCAGGCTTTTGCTATACCAATTAGTTATTTTGCTGCGGTACAAAGATGAGGCACCATGGTTATAACAAAAATAAGAGAGGGGAAGAGAATCGGCAAATTTCTGACATTGTATTAAAACAACAGATTTTAGGGTGTTTGATTTACCATTCATTCTTTGCAGCTGCTGCTTGGAAATAGGAAGCATGCCAAAGAAAAGATACTGGGGTATTTTGAAAAAAAAAAAAAAGTGCAGAAAATAAAGGGGGGAATAGAAAAAAAGAAAAGAAAAGAGAAAGGGAAATCAGAAATGCTTGTGGATTTAACTGGATGTTGAAGTCAACTTTGCAAAAATAAATTTATACGGCTATGTGATTTTTTTTTACTCCTTTCCCACAAATAAATAACATACAAAAAAGTTTATTCCCAGTTTAATTTCCAAATATCTTTGGGGTTTAACAATAGATTTTTATATAGTTACTTGAAGGAATTATCTCACTCACCACAGATACTATCAATATTTTAGAATAATCATATTTTTGATCATAGTGGGGGAAGGAAAAATGGGAAAAATCCAAGATGATGCAGGTTTATGATCCAACTCTAATTTGGGAAATTTATGCAAATTGAACATTAGATAATGTTGCTACATAAGTGAAGAAACTATTTCAGTCAATGTGGAGAGAACCAATGTGATTCATATTAACCATTAAAAGTCCAATTTGTTTTGGAATCAGATTTCATTCCAACTGAATTTTTGTACATCCTTAAATTCGTAGTCCCAAACCAAAACTGTCTGCCTAGCATGCTCATCCAGTAACCAAAGTCTGATCAATTCATCCAACTTTTTTGGTTGACCCAATAGAAAAAGGTAATGACTCTCTTCGGTCAAGGTAAACCCTTGCTGACACCTGACCACCTCCATGTTGAGTTCTACCCCATTTGCCATAAATCAAGGTGAAAGACTCCAACAGTACAAAAATGGTTGCAATTCAGTGGTGGGATTCAATTTTTTTTACTACTGGTTCTGTGGGCATGGCTTGGTGGAGGTGTCAGGGGAAGAATACTGCAAAATCTCTAGTCAGAGCTGGTATTTGCCGGTTCTCCAACTACTCAAAATTTCTGCTACCAGTTCTGCAGAACTGGTCAGAGCCTGCTGAATACTACTTCTGTTGCAATTCAATCATCTGATTTTCATGTTTAAGTTTTTCACTTCTTACCTCACCTTTAAAATTCCAGAATAGCCATCCTGAAGGTCCTATATCTCAGTTATCTTCAAATATATATATTTATTTATTTGTAAAAATGTATTAATGCACAGTAACTCTGGATGGCATACAATATAATAAAATAATAAAATGGTGTAGGTTATAATAATATAAACACAATACTATAAATAGCAGCAGCAATAGCACTTTGACTTATATACCGCTTTACAGTGCTTTACAGTCCTCTCTAAGCAGTTTACAGAGTCAGCCTCTTGCCCCCAACAATTTGTGTCTTCATTTCACCGACCTCAGAAGGACGAAAGGCTGAGTCAACCTTGAGCCGGTGAGACTCGAACTGCCAAATTGCAGGCAGGCGGCAGTCAGCAGAAGTAGCCTGCAGTGCTGCACTCTAACCACTGTGCCACCATGGCTCTGTAAATACTATAAAATCAACCTATCTAAATTGGGGAGGGGGGAGAAAATATGATGAGAAGGGGAGAGGGGGAGATCTGTTGTAAATCAACCAACCATCCCCCAATACGAAGCCTTCTGTTGATACCCAAGACAGATCTTTAAGCTCTTATTGAAGGTCAGGAGGGTTGGAGTTGAACACATTTCATGGGGTTAGATGCTTCAGAGGGCAGGCACAATGGCAGAGAAGGCTCTTCTCCTGGACCACACCAGCTGGAGTCCCCTGGCCGATGTGGCCATAGCATGCCTCCAAATGATGCTTGTCACGATCTTAAGACATGATTACAGTGTTCCAATATTTGAGGGGCTGCCCCAAAGAAGAAGGAGCCAAGCTATTCTCCAAAGCACCTGAAGGCAGGACAAGAAGCAATGGGTGGAAACTCAATCAAGGAGAGAAGCAACTCAGAACTAAGGATAAATTTCCTGGCAATTAGAACAATTAACCAGTGGAACAGCTTGTCTCAAGAGGTTGTGAATGCTCCAACACTGGAAGTTTTAAAAAAGATGTTGGATAACCATTTCTCTGAAGTGGTGTAGGGTTTCCTGCCTAGGCAGGGGGTTGGACTAGAAGACCTCCAAGGTCCCTTCCAACTCTGTTATTCTATTCTATTCTATTCTATTCTATTCTATTCTATTCTATTCTATTCTATAATACTGAAATGCTGCAAATTTGCAATATCCTATCTAATTAGGAAAAAGAAGCCAGGCCATGGACATTTAATCAATGTTTTATAGCAAGTCCTCATTAAATCCATGTGAATCCTTCAGTAAGCTTCACATCTTTGTTTTTCATTCCCCTCCCAGGTATAGTTTAAATGTTATGTCATTATATCTGAACAGTTCTGCAAGATAAAGTCCCATGAGGCCATAGCGTCAATTGCCAGATCAAGGTCTTTTGGAGTGCTCCCCTGAATGGGAAATGTTTTCACTAAGTTTAAGACTAAGTGCAAAGATAGATCATTGGGGTCAATGTGTTTGCAACTGGGGAGGGTATAACATTTTTTTCCTCATCTGAAATGTTTATTTTGTAAGTTCTACCAATTTAGAATGAGAATATCTTATGTCATTTTAATATGAAACAACTTAATTCATATTTTAAGAACAAAGAAACTTACTGGTTCTATGCAACTATTCCTCAAAGTTTATGTGTCTCTAAATTTTTCAGTGCCACTTTTTAATTAAAAAAAAGAGAGATTAGTTACATAGGAAATGCACAAGTTAAAAGACAGTGATTCTAAGAAAACTGTAGTATGGATATTCTGTACAGAAATGCATAGAAATATGCTATAGTGCAGATGGAATCATTCGTAAAATCTAACCCATACTTGAAAAAAAGGCAAATGTTACAAAAAGAAAAACAGTTTATTTCCTTCATCCCCAATTAAAACTCAAACTTCCCAAAGGTTAATGATTGATCCCTGTCTGAAAAAACTATACTGATATATCTGTGTAACAGTTCTACTTAAAGAGAATCAATAAAATCAAGACTTGTGTATTATTGCAGTGTATTAATTTAATATACTAAAAAGCTAATGTGTATTATTGGGCAGTATATTAATTCTGCATTTTATTACCTCAATTTTGAGGTTATTTAATTAAAGTCACTTATTCTTGCTGAACACCTTGAAGGCTTTTTTCCAAGGGATTTCACTTCAAATGATGAGTAGTTGTAGAGCTATATACAGTTCTTGTACACTTAAGAAAGGTTTTTATTTAGAACATTTTCAATTAAAATGGTTATAAAAATGAAGAGAATGAGAAATAAGTTTTTTTTTAAAGTGAGGCTGAAGAGATTCAAATGAGATAGCATTTCCCACAATGTTACCCTTTGCTCAGAAATGTGTTCATGTCACACTACCTTTTGTGTGATTTTGTGTACCTTTTCTGTACTTAAGTTCTGAAATTCTTAATTTTTAGAAATTCAGTAGTTAGCCCACTTTCATTCCCAGCCAGCTTAAGCCATGATTTGTTAAATAAGACCCAGCAGACTGAATACACACACACATCATCCAAATATTTTGCTTTTGCTAAATTAGATTGCTTCAATTAGCATTTAGTGTGCAGTGTATATTAAAACAAACAAACAAACATTGATTTAGCCAGAGAACAAATGTTTAGGAAATTGTAATTAGAACCAGCAACTGTGGGAATTTGGCAAAACTCACCTCACTCTTTGTATTCATATTAAGTGGAAGAAACTTTGCATTGTATGCTGATAATCATAAAGATCAACTGTTGGCATCTCCAAGTCAGATTGGAAAATGACAAAAGTAGATTCTATAGCCTGGTTTCAAAATTTCTTGTGGATTTTTTTTTTGTTATAACCATTTCGTGCTCATGTATTTTCAGCATGAGGCCAGTGGCAAGAGTAAAAAGAACAAGATCTTTCACTAGTTTCATATTTTTAACAGCTGCTTTGGGATTACGTCCACAAGGAGAGCCCATCTGAACAAGCAGGGGTGATAATTACAAGAGATATCTTCAAACAACAACAAATTTGGGGTGACCAATGAAGTCAGGTTATCCAGACTTCTTTCACCCAGATAAAATTGGAGATGGGACTGATCTGAGCATTCCATCACTCCTATATAGTCTACAGCCCTGGGATTGCTCAGTAGCTTCCCAACCCCTTCCCCAGTACCATCCTCACCCCTTCAATATATACAGTTCTGGGATTGCTCAGTAGCTTCCCAACACCCTCCCCACTAGCACCCTCACCCCTTCAATATATTATACAGTTCTGGGATTTCTCAGTAGCTTCCCAACCCGCTCCCCAGTAGCATCCTCACCCCTTCAATATTGTCTACAGCCCTGGGTTTGCTCAGTAGTTTGTCCATCTCAACCCAATGAGGCTGGCCTATCCCATTAGAAGGGCATGCTGCCGGTCAAGGAATTTTAATTGATGGGGTTCAGGAGAAGAGCCTTTTCTGCCACGGTGCCTACCCTTTGGAACATCCTGCTCCCCTCCCCTTGAGACAAAATCCTCACCCGTCCTTCTGATCTTCCCTAAGAGCCTGCAAATCTGGGCCTGCCAGTTGGTCTGGCCCCAAAGTAAGTTATCAGATTGGATATAGTTGATGGAGTGGTGGGATTCAAAATATTTGACTACCGGTTCTGTGGGCATGGCTTGGTGGGTGTGGCCTGGTGGGTGTGGCTTGGTAGGCATGGCAGGGGAAGGTTACTGCAAGATCCCCATTCCCTTCCCACCCCACTAGCCTGATTTCCAGTTCCGTTCTCCTGTGCAGGGCAACAAAAGAAGAGCCAGCCGAACAGCTGGGACTTGGGAGGCAGAGAATAGATGGGGGCAGGGCCAGTCAGAGTGGCATTTGCCAGTTTTTTGAACTACTTAAAATTTCCGCTACCGGTTCTCCAGAACTGGTCAGAACCTGCTGAATACCACCTCTGAGTTGATGGATTTGGAGAAGATCTCTACCTTCCTCTGTGTACAACCTGCTCCCTTCCTCCTCATCTTTACTGTTATCTTGGTGGTTTTAATGGCTTTTAATGTTATAAACTGACCAGAGTTTCCTTGAAGCGAGATGGGCAGCAAATAAATCTAAAAAAACAAACCAATGCTAACTAGACCTGACTCTGTTGAAGTCCAAAACCAAGGCTAGACAATTCCTTCTGCTGAAGCTTGTCTCATAGTAAAGCAATGCTGAATTGAAAGAGAGAGGATTACATGACAGTATAATAAGGAAGCAAACTGCAAAGAAATATTTGACAGTCTAGTACTAGAACGTTGTAAAAATTTAATTAGATGGATACATTATTCATCCACGCATTAAGGGGTTCATTCATAACGTACAAAAATGTATGGTCTGATGCTAAAAAGATATTTAAATCTTTCCTGTAAATACCACTTCTCTCATTATTGGGAAATGAAGCATCAGTGGGACCATTGGCTCTGTCCGTGTATTTACAAAATATGGCCGATATGAGATTTAACAGAAATGATTGAAAGAGTTTTATTTTTTATTTTGTCTTTCCAAGCATAATTATTTAGGCTGATTTTAAATGCAGATTGGTAAAATGAATACATGTGAATGTATCTGCATGTTGGATGTTCAGCATTATTTGTGCTTACAGCTAAATTCTTTTTTTATTTTTTCCTGGGCTTTTCTAGTAGGGTGCAAAAGGAGATCTTGGCTGAAAACTCGACTTTTTTTGATCAAAAAAGTCTGGCTTTGCCTTCCCTCCTTGCCTTCCCGAAACTTTAGCTTTGTAAATTTAACACAAAGGTGTGAGTGTCATCATGGATTTGACTCAGATGTGAGAGAATGGAATAGTTTTCCACTTGCACACGCAAGTAAGATTTAAACATTTATGAGTCCACAAATTACCTGCTTGGATAGCTAGGAAGAAGGTCTGCTACTGGCTCCTATGGAACATTATGTGCTGGAAATGAGAAGCAGTGGAACAGTTATTTTGTTGATTTCTGTCTTCTGGATTCATAGGACTTAATCCTCTGTCTCCTTGCCCTTGAGCCATGGAATGATTGTCCAATTCAAGCGGTTGGTTGTCATCATCAATACTCTACATGCCTTTGGACCAGATTATCCGAAGGACCATCTTTTCCTGGTCACATCAACCCAACCCACCATTGCAGGGAGGCAGAGAATGTCATGGGTGCTCTCTACTAGGGGTCTATACCTAGAAGACCAAAATGAAGGCCTTCTCTGTGGTGGCTCTTTCCCTGTGGAACATCTTCCCCACAGAGATAATGATTGGTTCCCTTTTGGATCCTCTTTTGCAAGGCTCTGAAAAATCCAGTTTTGCCAGTGGGACTGGGGACTGCAGAGTGGGATGGAGCCCATGAAGTGATACATTTGATTGTTGTTGCCACGGGAGGGGTGTGTATTGCTTTTCTATTGTTCCTGCATTGGGCTTTTGTATCTTTGTAAGCCACCTGGAGACACTGAAAGGGAGTTGGGTAGCCATATAAATTTTCTTAAATAATTGAATGCAAATTCTTAGGAAAGTACAGCTTGTATAATTAACAGGATTGCTGGGTTGGATTTCTTTTTGATCAACCTATCCTGGTTGAGGGGTGGTATAGTGGTGAAGATGCTGGGCTTGTTGTATGGAAAAGCCAGCAGCTGACGTTCAAGACCTGAGCACCATGAGATGGGGTGAGCTCCTATCCTCATCCCAACTCCTGCCAACCTAGCCATTTGCAAGCATGCTAATGTGAAGTCGATAAATGTATACCACTTTAGTGGGAAGGTAACAGCATTACATGACTCATGCTGGCCACACGTTTTGGACAGTGATGGCTTAATGGCTTTGAAATGGAGATGAGCACCACTTCCTGTAGTTGACAATGACTAACAGAATAAAATCCGCAGGAACTCATTGTCCAGGTTGACAGAAGGACATTAATAAAGGTCAAGACACTTCTATGCATGCAATGATGTGGTGGTAGGAATGTTCTAAAATGCAATTGCTATTTAATAAGTATTGGATTACAAATGTAATGTAATAGCTTCTGTTCTCTAACAATGGTATAAGACATACATACATCCCAGCTGCTTAACTGATGGAGTCATAAGTTTGAAATGCTACTATTTTTCAAAGTCCCTTTTTGTCTGCAAACTTATATAGGTTTGATCTATTGTACTTTCATTTCTACATATTGTCCCTTCAGTCCCAATGCATCTGATCTAGATATTGAAAAAAAGAAAAGAAAAGAAAGTATTTTATGCCCAAGCAATTATTTGGAGAAAGGGGGAAAAAATAGGGGGAATTCCCCTTCCAACAATGTTTTCTTTGCCACTTTGTTCTCTAGTCAATTTCACAAGTGGATTTTATCAGAAAATTGATCTTAATCTCTTCTAGTCAATCTCACAATGCCAGAGAAGAAACTCTACAGCTTAGTTTTCCTGTTTTATAAATAGCATGCCTCTTCCTCTCGCAGTATCTCCAAGTAAAACTGATAGGCTTGTAATTTCACGTACATTATACTTGGCAGCCTTTGGAAACCACAAAAACCCTCAGAGAAAAATCTTGATTTCAAGAAAAGTCATGTGAAGAGATATGAATTACATCTTTCATGAGCGAGGCAGTTGATTTACCGATATAATAAGAATGGGAATAAGAATAGGATAGGCAGTAGATCTGATCTGTTGATCTTATCTTTCTCTATCTCCAGGACATCTGAAAATACCACTTCAATACTTAAAGCAGTGATTCTCAACCTTGGCAACTTTTGTGTGGTTGGTTGAGGAATTCTGGGAGTTGAAGTCCATGTGTCTTCAAACTGCCAAGACTAAGAAGCCCTGGTTTAAAGATTTGACATTTCCCAAACCAGGCAATATATATCATATAATATCAAGCACACAACTACTTATGAAGTTTTTACTCCAGTGCATTGCCTTTTTCAATAAACAATGGAAAGTATCTACATATTGATGAACATGCCTTGAGTCCATTTCAAGAAAGAGATTTACTAAAATTCTGCAAATAGTTACCTCTAATCACATGAAAGGAGGAGAGGAAGCACATTTGGACTTGCAAGATTATGTAACTATAACTATTGTAATAAAAGCAGTTCTCGTCTTAGGTGGTATCTAGTCTGGTCTGTCATGTGGAGCAGATATTATTCTTCAAACATTTTCTCCATTGCAGCATCCATCCAATCTGTCATCTATATTTCATACCTTATGGATACATTTATGGATACACCTTATGTATGCCATAAATATTTCTGAAAAACTGAGAAGTGGGCAGTCTCATTGCCTGCTTTGTGAGAAATCAAGTTAAAAAAACTAAATCAATTTCAACCAAGAATGCATGGAAAAATGAAAATCCTGATTCCATTCACATATATGATCCAATGAAGACTCTCATCCTTTCCCCCGAATTTAAGTGCTTTGCAGATAATTCAGTGCTGCTGTTTAGAAAAAGCAAAAGATCTTAGCTGGGATTCTGTAGAAGTTGAATTGCTGGGTGTAATGTGCAGTGTAAACCTCATTTAAAAAGGCATCTCTATAGGAATTAAGAGTGGATCTGTTACAAAATCCATTTAATAGATCTGCCTATAAACAACATTTAGCTCTCTTCTGGTGCTCTTCCCTCCTCTTCCCTCTGCTTGGCATGCTGCCTCTTCCCTGATGACAGCTGTTTGTGCTTGAATAGTAAATCAAACATCCTCAAAACAATTGTCCCAAACTATTTCAGAGATTCCTTTTGGCTGTTCCTTGCCCAGTGGCTGACAGGAAATGTAGCGGAATCAATAGTTGCCACAAATGTGCAAACGTGTTTCAGGAATGAGCATACATGTGCATGTGATCATGCATGCACACCTAAATGCCTCCTTTTCCTCTACCTAGTTATTCCCTAGTGTGCCAAATCAGATGCAATATGCACAATCAAGTGCCTTATAATATTTTGCAAAAATATATTTATTTTTCCTATAGAGATTAGCAAAATGCCTAAATGAAATTAATTCATGATATAAAAATTTGGGAAGACAGATTTTTTTCAACAAACAAATAGGATTGGCATTCCATGTACGAAACCTTGTCCTATTCAGCGTTCACAACAGAAATTCAACAGTTGAGACATGTAGATTGGTTGAGGTCTAGGCCGTGGCAATGTCACAGTTTTTTTGTGTTTTCAAGACTAACCCAAAATACTAGAAAATCTGCATTTGATGCCATTCTTTCAAAGGTTTTTCTTAATACTGAATTTTGTACACAACTGTCTTGAAGATTTTGCTCCTTTAAAATCAATTTAAATTTAACCAGCACAGACCTTTTATTTTTGAAAAATAAACAAATAAAATAAGATGCTTTTCATGTAGGGTATCCAACATGTATTTCCCAATGGAGGTAGTCTTCAACTTACAATAGTTCATTTAGTAATTATTCAAAGTTACGATGACATTGAAAAAAGTGACATGACAATTTTTCATACTTACAACATATTGCAGCCTCCCCATGGTCATGTGATCAAAATTCGGACGCTTGGCCACTGATTCATATTTATGATGGTTGCAGTGTCCTGGGGTTATGTCATAATTTTTGTGACCTTCTGACAAGCAAAGTCAATGGGGCAGCCAGATTCACTTTACAATCTTGTTACTCGATTGCATGGGCAAAAAACATTTTGTTTTATATATATGTTATAGAATTGGAAAAATGGCAGTGTCATGCCCCTGGTGGAGACTGACTCCAAGGGAGCGGAGGAACAGCCAACAGGGAGTGGAAGTGTGGCTCCGGAGGTTGTGGAGGAGGCTGGGGAAGGGCAGAAGCCGGCTGGGCAGTCAGAGGAGCACCCAGGCCCATCCCCTCTCCTTCCTAGGGCATGCAGGGAGGAGAGGATAAGGGAGAGACATGAATGGCATGGTTTACAGGGAAGAAAAGGACCTTGTTCTTCATGGGCTGCAGCTGTGAGAAGTGATTAAAAGGACGGACAAGTGTATGCTGGAAACAAAGCATGGAAATATCTCTAGTCTGTTGTTCCTCTCTGAGTTTGGTGTCCTTCCCAGTGTGTGTTCCGATATCTGTGGAGATCTTCAAGCCCTTATCTTGCCTGGTTCCCTTAATTGCTTCAGTGTGGTTTGTGTTGTTTTTATCTTTATAATTTATAGGCATTTTTAGTTTAAACAGCATTTCCTCCTTTTTGTAATTGTTTGTGGGAGAGTTTTTTTGTCTCCAGTCAAGGAGCTTTGGAGCTTTGAAGCAAAGTGAAGGAATAAAAGGGGCTTCAGGTGTTTTCATGACTGTGTTTATTTTGTATCCCATCCTGGGTCATCACAGGCAGAAACTATGGGATAGGAACTATAAATTGACAATATCAACAGCATATAAGGAGAACTTGTATAAGATGTTTTATAGATGGCACTTAGTGCCAACAAGACTAGTGAAAAAGTTTAAAGATAAATTAGCGAAATGTTGGAAATGTCACCAAACACCAGGAACATATTATCATATGTGGTGGACTTGCACAGAGGCTAAAAGGTATTGGACTAAAATACGCACATGGTTGGAAAAAATGATTAAACAACATATAGATTTGAAACCTGAAATATTCCTTTTAGGAATGGTACCAGAAGGTTATATTAAAGAAATTATTTACTTAATTATACATGTCTTAACAGTGGCTAGGATTGTATTTGCCCAGAATTGGAAGAGTGATAAAATACCGATAGAGGGAAAAATAATTGAAAAAATATTTGAATGTGCAGAAATGAATAGATTGGCACTAGAAATTAAAGAAAAAGAAGAAATTGAATATTACATGGTGTGGAATATGTTTTATCAATGGATAGAGAATAGAACAACCTAAAAAAGGTTTGATGTATTCATAGAGCAATTGGACAAATTTAAGCAAAGTTATGTGTGATATTATTATGTATATGGCAATATATATGGGAACGTTGATGTAGTGTTAGATTTGATAAGAAGTGTATCACTTACAATGTTTAAATAATTGAAATATGTACCCAAGTTGACGCACAATTGAAATCGAATGATTTGTTGTATATATAAAAAAATTAAAATTATTTCAAAAAAAACCCAACAACAATCTTGCTACTAACTTAACAACTGCAGTGATTCACTTAACACCTCTGGCAAAAGAGGTCACAAAATTCATTGAACAATTGTCTTGCTTAGAAACAGACATTTTTGGGCTCAGTTTGGTCATAAGTCAAGGACTACCTGTGCCTCTCCCAATTTCACAATATAACCTTTTGAAGTGAGAAAAATAAAAGTTCCTGAAGTCCATTCTTGCTGCCCATCCGTGACATTACAGAGGCCACTAGTGTGAAATGCTCTATTCCATTCCCAGGACAGATTTTTGCTCCATACTAAAGGATGAAGTTTAGATGATCCACTTTCTCTACTTCCCTGGAGATTGAAAGCTTCCCGGCTTTCTTTTTTATTGAAAATTTGAAAATATATTTGAAAATATATTTTCAAATATTTGTGCTCAGGAACCCTTCCATAAATACAAGTTGTAACTGACCAGCCTTTGTTGTTTTATCTACAGATGAACAATGTCTGAATGCTGGCTTCCTATAATATTTGTTGTTTTGGGATCGGCTGATGGTGAACGGTAAATGGAAGTGAGAATAAGCAAAGTCTTATGGCAATGGGATACCAGTATCTTTTCCCTTAAAAAAAAAGAGCCCCATTTTTCATTTTCTTAAAAATAAATAAATAAATGAGGAGCTAGCACATTTTCAAATAAGGTTCCATTCTTAAGCACGAGGATAACGTTGAGCTCTAGAAATATGTGTTTATTCGTGTCCTACCTTTATTATGTTTATAAATAACTCAAGGTAGAGAACATACGGAGCCTCGGTGGCGTAGTGGTTAGAGTGCAGTACTGCAAGCTATTCCCACTGCAACTTGACAGATCAAATCCCACCAGGCTCAAGGTTGACTCCATCCTTCCATCTTTCCAAGTAAAATGAGGAACCAGATTGTTGGGGGCAATAGGCTGACACTCTGTGAACCTCTTTGAGAGAACTGTAAAGCACTATAAACCGGTATATAAGTCTAGGTACTATTGCTATACCTATACCCTATTTTCTCCACAACAACCCTGTAAGGTGGGTTAGATTGAGAGAGAGGCACTGACCCAAGGACACACAGGCAGCTTTCATGCCTAAGATGGAACTAGAACTCCCTGTCACCTGGTTTCCAGAGCTTGGTGTCTTCACCACTAGGTCAAACTGTTTTTAATATGGTGGTTTAACTGCAGCCCCATGCTTTCTTTCAAAAGGAAGGCTTTTTGAATAAATGAACCTCTGGAAAAAAACTTGACAAAAACAGCTGGGTTACTCAGGCTTGTTCATAAAATGAGAACCAGCTTGACTCAGTTTTCTTTCCATTAAATATTTTTTTCTTCTGAGCTTCTTTCATTCAAATGGACATCTAATGACCCTGAAGCTAGCAATGGATACCTGGGGTATTCCTTAACAACCTGACCAGGTGAGAATACCTTTCTTTTCCAAATCAGCAGGCAAATTAAAAGCAAGGAGCAGTCAGCAAATTGTGGCCTGTGCAATAAATTACCAGTATAGCTCCATCAATTATTAACTTGGCTCAAACATATAACTTTGTGACAAACAAAAACCCAGACATCGTTGAGAGGGCTGTTTACAATAAAAGGTTACATATTAAAACACACTATAATCATAACCTTCGGCAAACACCCTTTCCTCTATACTCCCAGGAGAAAAATCCAGAGGTTTTTGCCATTCCTAATGATGTAGTTTGACAGCGTTACCTGGAAAATGCCACATTTAATAAGTCTCCTATTAGAGGAGAAGTAGCCCTGCCTACAATAAAACAGAGACCTGGTAGGTTTTCCCTGCTCATCAAAGTCTTCATTGTCTTGCTTGGAAGCAGATGGCAGGTTAAACAACAGCAAAAGACTATTCCTTGAAAGAAAACAACAAATGTGAGATTTCATCTGAACCGTCGGACATTACATTCCGTTTAGCTTTTGTTGAACCACAATACCATCTTGGGATACTGTTGGATAAGTGAGATGGTGTGCGGCTTATAAACATTGTTTTGCTGAACAGCTGCAGATGGTGGTCATAAGGTGACCTGGTGGAGTAATAATGGAGAAGTCAATGATGTCTGAACAAATTTAATAAGAGGGGAATTTTGCTGGGAAATTCCTAAACATTGGTTTAGCTTCAAGGCAGAACATCCAAGTCATATTGCTTTTTACCCACAAAACTGAAGTTGTACAGCCTGTTGTCTTAATCAGAACCAGGACATATTTTTATGGGTTATTTTATTTATTTTTATTTATTGCTTTGTATCCCACTGTTATTATTTTTACAAAGACTCAAAGTTGAATAGCTACTGAGTTTCAGAGCTATAACTCTGCAATGCAGGGGGCCACAAATGGCTTGTTTGAGTGACAGATAAGTCATTCCTAATGTAAATATTTATGAATGGAAGAGAGAAATTTCAAGGGAAACCGGAAAGCTATCAAACATGACTGAAGAAACATCATAGTTTTAATTAAGTTAAGTGATCAATATCAGGGGACCCCATTTTCCATCCAAAATATTCAGACTTTCAATCATTTTCCAGAATTGCAAGTTGAGCTTGAATTATTACAATTCAGTCCAAAACCTCTTTTGCTAAGTGAGACAGTTGTTAAGTGAGCTTTGCCCTGTTTTACAACCATTTTTTTGCCATAGCTGGTAAGTTAATCATTGCAGTGGTGGGATTCAAACTTTTTTACTACTAGTTCTGTGGGCATGGCTTGGTGGGCGTGGCAGGGGAAGGATATTGCAAAATCTCCATTCTTTCCTCACCCAACTAACCTGCTTTGCAGCTCTGTTCTCCTGTGTAGGGCAACCAAAGAAGACCCCACCGATTGGCTGGGACTCGATGGGAGGCAGAGATTAGATGGGGTTGGCAGGGCCAGTCAGAGGTGGTATTTGCCGGTTCTCCAAACTACTCAAAATTTCTGCTACTGGTTCTCCAGAACTGGTCAGAACCTGCTGAATGCCCACCTCTGAATCACTGCAGTTATGAAGTTAGAAACATGAATTTTAAGTGAATCTGGCTTTCTTACTGATTTTGTCAGAAGGTCACAAAAGGGATTGCATGATCCTAAGACACCCAAACTGTCCTAAATATGAGTCAGTTGCCAGGCATCTGAATTTTGATCACATGATCATGATGTAACAGTTGTAAATGCAAAAAAAAATTTCCATTGCCATTGTAACTATGAACGGTCACTAAATGAACTGTTGAAAGTCAAGGATTACTTGTACTAAGAGGAGCCTTTTCTAATATTCAGAAAGATTCACATGCATAATGTGCTCTCTACTAATAAAATATCCTCCTTTCCTAAGCAACTATTCACTCTAAGGATATTTCATGCAGAAACACAAATACAGGTAGTCCTTGACTTATGACCACAACTGAGCCCCAAAGTTCTGTGGCTAAGTGAGACATTTGTTAAAGGGAATTTTGCCCCATTTTATGATCTTCCTTGCCATTGTGGTTCAAGTGAAATCACTGCAGTTCTTAAATTAGGAACACCGTTGTTAAGTGAACCCGATTTCCCCATTGATTTTGCTTGACAGAAGGTTGTAAAATGTAATCAGATGACACCAGGACACAACCGTCCTCAATATGAGTCAGTTGTCAAGGATCTGAATTCTGATCACGTAACTTTGGGGATGTTACAATGGGTCATGCGTGTGAAAAAACAGTCATATGTCTAGGGGTGGGCTGCTGGGGGTTTGCAGGGCTTCAGGAGAACCCCTATCTAAGATTCTGTGCAGTTTGGAGAACCCCCAAATCCCACTCCTGGCCGGCCCCCCCATGCTTCTCCCAGGAGCCCTCACACGGCCCATTTGGGATTCAGGTAAGTGCAAGGTGCATGCGGAGGCTCAGGGAGGGTGAAAAATGGGCCAGCCGGAAGTTCAGGAAGGCCGGAAATGGCTCCCCCCCACACACACCATGGTGCAGGAGGCTGACTAGGCCACGCCCACCATGGCCACACCCACCCAGCAACCGGGCAGAGAACCTGTTGCTATAATTTTCGAAGCCCATGCCTGCACTAAATGAACTGTGGTAAACTGAGGACAAACTGTATGGTTCTATCTTATGACCCATTTATAAAAGAAACAATGTTTTTGCGGTGCGGAACTCAAACTTGAGCAAATCAGTTCATTTGCCAAGGGAAAAAATTGTGAGAAGATTGTTGAGCTTAAGGCATAGCTATTCTTACATATGGTAGTGGAGCAATGCAAAACATGTGCCAATAAAGGGGGGGGGGGGAACTTAAGACAAGCAGTTCTAGAGCCCTTCTGTCCAATATCAACGCCATTGCAAACATTCATATACACACCCCATAAATCTCACACATTATAAGTACATTTTGTGATGCTCATTATGAGTTCAGAAGAGTACAAAATTTATGCATGCTCTGATAGATTCAAGATGGAGTGGACAATGTATTTTCTCACGTTGCACCTAGTTTGGGACATATCTTCACCATACAGTGTCCCCCTTAAGACGCATGTTACATAATGCATATGTAAACCATAATGAATGGATTACTCTGCAGAACAGGGGTGGGTGTGACTGAATATTACTGTACCTTGACATCCACAACTTGAATCATTTTTCCCAGAATAGAAACATAAGTTTATGGTTTTCTTTTCGAAGCAGTTGTGTTTGAAATCTCCAACCAAGTTATCATAACTTGATTTCAGTTACAGAGATTTCTGTACAAAGTCTATCTGCCTTTTTTTAAGCATGTTTGTCTGCATTTAAATTTACACCATGGAACATTCCATGCATACACAATGTGATTGGGGTTGCATTGTACCTTAAGTTATGACAATATAAATGTTACCTTTTATCCATGGCATGGATAATTATCCTTGCACGCATCCCTCTAATTTCCTTTCTGTTATGCTTATAAACATTTCACCATAGTAAACAAATCCAGATGCATTAAATGCCATCACACACTTAATCTAATATGTGGTCATCATGCATCTAACTTTCCAGGGTTTTCAGAGAATGTTGAGAAATGGTTTTACATGTTGATTTAAAAGCTTTTCTAAACAAATTTTCTCAATCAGCGCTTCTTAATCTTGGCAAACTTAAGTTGGGTGGACTTCAACTCCCAGAAGTCCCCAGCCAGCCCAACTTCTCCTTGGTGGGAGTTGAAGTCCACCCATCCTAAACTTGCCAAAGTTGAGAAAAACACTGCTCTAAATAAGATCTGTTCCCATTCCATGCATCCCAGAACAGAAGAAAAGGAAATTAGACAGCGTGGATAATATAGAAACATACAAAACTGATGGCAGAAAAAGACACAGTGGCCCATTGGGTCTGCCTTTTAAGTTTTTTTTTTTTAATTGATTAATTTATTTTTATATTTAATCTATTCATTTAATTATTTTTATATTTCATTCATTCATTCATTCATTCATTCATTTATATCTTTTTTATTTTTGTCAAATGATGGGCATGTGTTTATTACAAGCATGTTTAAACTCAGTTACTCAGATTGACCCATTACCTTCACTGGAAGTTGGTTCTTAGCTTCTACTACTCTTTCTGTGAAGTAATAATTTTCTAATTTTGAACTTTTCTCCTACATATAGGAGCCCTCAACTTACAAGAGTTTGTTTAGTGACTGTTCAAAGGCACTGAAATGGCACTGAAAACAGTGACTTCTAACTGTTTTTCAGAGTTATGACCTTTGCATAACATGATCAAAATCTAGGCGCTTGGCAGCTGGCTCAAATTTGTAACCGTTGCTGGGTTACTAACTTATGAACTGCAGTGATTCACTGAACCGCCGTGGCAAGAGAGGTCATAAAATGGGATAAAACTCACTTTTACAAGTGTTTCATTTAACAACAGAAATGTTGGGCTCAATTGTGGTCATAAGTGAAGAACTAATTGTATTATCCTTATCCTTATATTATCCTTATCCTCAGTGGTGGAATTCAAATTTTTTACTACCGGTTCTGTGGGCATAGCTTGGTGGGTGTAGTGTGGCTTGGTGGGCGTGGATTGGTGGTGTGGCAGGGGAGGGATACTGCAAAATCCCCAATCCCTCCCCACCCCACTAACCTGCTTTGCAGCTCCGTTCTCCTGTGCAGGACAACCAAAGAAGACTCAGCCAGTCAGCTGGGACTCAATGGGAGGCAGAGAGGAGATGGGGTTGGTGGGGCCAGTCAAAGGTGTTATTTGATGGTTCTCCAAACTACTCAAAATTTCTGCTACCGGTTCTCCAGAACTGGTCAGAACCTGCCAAATACCCCCTCTGCTTATCCTCTTGATATCCTTAACCAGCTCAATGAAAACAGTTAAGATTGTTGGGAAAGATTCACGGGATTCCCAAGGTAGACAAATAATTGCAAATCAGGTTGTACAGTAAACGTCACCCTACCCGTGGAGATGTGGTGTGCATTTGTGTTTTAATTTTAATGATTGGACTGTGCCTGAAACTAGCTACATTTCAGGATTTTAAAATGCAATTTGAATTTCCCAAAGGAAAACTTTATAGGCTCTATTTTCCTTTGTTGAAAATCAGCTTCAGTGGGGATTCAAAACAGATATTGCCTTATCTAAATATTGGTTGAGATCGCTACATGTTTCCAGAATCACAGATGCTCTGCTCTTTAGTCCTCTTCCATCTTTTTCACATTTGTCTTTGCTCTGTAATGCTTCTTCATTCTACTTGATAAAAATCCTTGTGATTAATTTCTGAAATGGTTATGAGAGTATCTGTTTAATGAACACAGTAAGTTACATTAAAATTAATGTATTAATTTAATTAAGGAATTGCATGTTTGCTTTCTTTGTGATTATTTTTATTGCTCTGCAATCAATGGACTTGAAAGTCTCATAACTGCCATTATTTCTAAGAACATCCCTAAATCCATCTCTCAAGTTAACTATTGTTCAATTATTTTCTTTTATTAGAAATTCAGGGGAGTGATGAACAATTTAGCAAAATATCCTTACACTTAAAACAAGAGCAATACATCTGCACAATTGGAGGGGGATCCCCATTTTACACATATATGCACCCAACAACACCCTGTACAAATACTACCTCTCCCAGGCACAAAACATGCAGATTGTGCATTTATGCAAAGTGTGGGGCTGGGATATTGGAAGGAAGGAATGGTTATTATGATTAATGAACACCACAACTACTTTCCTGTTTAAGCATTTCAGTAGCCTCTAAAGCAGCTGTACCTTATTCTTTCTTTTAAATTGCAGATGGGGATGACTGCTCATTGATCTTGCAGCAAACTGGGGAGAGAATTGGTTTAGTGGGAAAAAGGTAATTTACAGCATAGTTGTGGCTTGAACTTAGTGTTTTGCATTGTATGGCCCTTCTCAATAGTCTTTCATTCTGTAAAACCCAGTGTTTCTCAATCAATGTTCAGATGTGTAGATTTCAGCTCTCAGTCTGTATTGCTCTAGACTCTAAATGGAAGCTAAACAAGGAGAGATTGAACCTGGAAATAAGGAGAAACTTTCTGACAGTGAGAACAATCCACCCATGGAACAGAAGTTGCCCTCGGAAGTTGTGGGAGCGCCATCAGTTGAGACTTTCAAGAAGAGATTGGACTGCCATTTGTCAGAAATGGTGTAGGGTCTCCCGCTTGGATTGGGGGTTGGACTAGATGACCTACAAGGTTATCTAGTATCTATTATCTATTATCTGTTATCACATAGGGGGCAGTGGTGGGATTCAAATTTTTTTACAACCGATTCTGTGGGCATGGCTTGGTGAGTTTGACAGGGGAAGGTTAGTGTAAAATCTCCAGTCAGAGGTGGCATTTGCTGGTTCTCCAAACTACTCAAAATTTCTGCTACCGGTTGTCCATAACTGATCAGAACCTGCTGAATACCACCTCTGATAGGGGGACTATCTTAGGTTGAATTCTGACCACAGATATTCCTCCACCTATGACCACAATTGAGCCCAACATTTTTGTTGCTAAGTAAGACAGTTGCTCAGTGAATTTTAAAACCTTTCTAGCCATGGTTGTAAAGTGAACCACCGTGGTATTAAGTTAATAACATGGTTGTTAGGTAAGTCCAATTTCTTCCTTAGTTTGCTTGTCAGAAGTTCACAAAAGGTGACCTCGTGATTCTGGGTTCCTGCAACCATCATAATGATAAGTCAGCTGTCAAGCATCTGAATTTGATCACATGATCACGGGCATGCTGCCATGGTTCTAAATGAGAAAAATGGTCATGTCCCTTTTTTTTCAGTGTTGCAACATCAAATGTCCCTAAGTGAGCTGTTGTAAGTTGAAGACTATCTGTACAAGTTTAATATGCAGTGGAGTTTAACCCTACAATATTAATATGCAGCTTCAGAGAGGTGCTTGTCTTAGACCAGGCAAGTTTAAAAATGGTATTTCAAGTGGAAAACAACAAAATTAGCTAAACTGGGATGCAACCTTGCAAAGATGCAATACCTCTTTGGAGGGATCTAGTGAGGTGCTATTTTCCAAAAAAGTATCTTTGCTTGCCTATGTGCAAAAGAAAAGAAATATTTCCAAGATCTCTTAATTCTCCCACCCAAAGGAAACAAAGTCTATAATACTAGCCCCCAGGACCTTTCAATGCTCAGGAAATGTAGAGTGGGGTATGCATGTAACAATATATAATGTTTTGTTTGTATGTATGCTGTACGTTGCGTATCAGGCGTTCACTGCCTCCATGGACGAGTGTGCAATCAAACTTGCCATAAGACAGTAGTCCTTGATTGTCATCAGCTGTAGCTCATTATTCTCTCAAGGCTTCCTTGTGTCAATCGATAGGAAACAATGTGTAATCACTTTCCATTGATTGCAAATCAGTTTGCATAGACTGGCACTGGAGTCCTTGACAGGATAACAAGCGATGCCTTGTTGCCCGTTTTAGGGGCCAAGTGGCCAATATGCCATCATCTGACAGCCCTTTTCCTGCTTGGCACATGAAAAAAAAAACAGGCTTCCAGGAGGGAGAGAAGCAATATTGTGGCAATGATACAATGAGTAGAAGGCTGATTTCCACTTCACCTTAAATGGATTGTTGCAAACAAGGGCAGCATGTGGCAGAGCTGTCAATAACCTGTCAGATTGATCCCTGATGTCTACTTCTTTCAGACACAGAGGTTCCTGTTAGGCCCCATGGACGACTTGTGGAATTATTTCTGAGTATGGTTTTTTTTCATTGTTGTTTGCCTACAGACAGAATCTTGCCAGACTGAAGCAACTATCAGCATAACTATATATATTCTTTATGAATTGCTAGGGATGGGCAATCTTAACCTTCTTCCTGTTACTAAAAATTCTGACCTCTGCTGCTTCTTTGTCCAGTGGGAAACAGCCCTTTCCTTCAGGGACTCCAGATTTCCTTCCACCACAAGTAGCCCTCTAATGTTGGGTCATATTAATAATGATAACCAGTGAGACACACCCATGTTAGGATAGGGAAAAGCCACAAAGAAGCAAACCAAATTCTGAATTGGATGCAGAGCAAAATTTGTCATCTTGTTTTGCAATATGTTGAACCTCATATCAAAGCATTTCATGCACATGTTTTATCATTAAATAGCAGACATAGCTGATGTACCCCATATTATGAAGTGCTTTACTTCCTCCTCTGGCTTTTCATGAGTGAGGCAAGCCAGAATAAGGAATTTATATTTAAGTATTAATTTTATGTGGTAATGCTTTGTTCTTTGTTTCTTTATTAGATTTGTGTGCTGCCCATCTCATCAAGAGGTGACTCTGGACAGTTTGCAAATATTAAAAACTGATAAACATTAAAACAATAAATAATAATGATGGTAATTTACAGTTGAAAGATGGGGGGAAAGGTGAATGAAGTACACAGATAGGTGAGATCTTCTCTTAATCCGTTAGCACAGATAGTCAGGTCTTCAAGACCTTATAGAAGATCAAAGGGGTGGATGCAGATCTCACCTTGGAGGGGCATAATTTTCGAAAGAGCAGGTGCCATGGCATCTGTGTCAAGAGAAGGACCAGGAGAGACATGATAGCACTCTTCCAATACTTGAGGGGCTGCCACAGAGAGGAGGAAGGGGTCAAGCTATTTTACAAAGCATCTGAAGGCCAGACAAGGAATAATGGATGGAAACTGAACAAGGAGAGGTTCAAGTTGGAAATAAGGAGAAATTTTCTGACAGTGAGAACAATCAACTGATTTGCATTAACAGAGGGATACAATCAAGATCAAGTGAGGTCCTAATACCACTTTATAAAGCCTTATAAGACCACACCTAGAGTATTGCACCTAGTTTTGGTTACCACATTATAAAAAAAGATGTTGAGACTCTAGAAAAAGTGCAGAGAAGAGCAACCAGGATGATGAGACATGAAGAATGGTTGCAGGAACTGGGCGTGGCTAATCTAGTGAAGAGAAGGATCAGGGAAGACATGATAGCAGTCTTCCAATACTTGAGGGGCTGCCACAGAGAGGAGGGGATCAAGCTATTTTCCAAAGCAACCAAAGGCCAGACAAGGAATAATGGATCGAAGCTGATCAAGGAGAGATTCAATCGAGAAATAAAGAGAAATTTTCTGACAGTGAGAACCATCAACCAATGGAACAGAAGTTGCCTTCAGAAGTTGTGGGAGCTTAATCACTGGAAGCTTTCAAGAAGAGACTGGACTGCCATCTGTCAGAAATGGTGTAGGGTCTCCTGCTTAAGTGGGAGGTTGGACTGGATGACCTACAAGGTCCCTTCCAGCTCTGTTAATCTGTGTCTGTATGGCAGAAAAGGCTCTTCTCCTGAACTCCATCATCTTAAATTCCTTGACTGACAGTCCACAGCATGTCCTTTCTGCCAGTAGAGATTTTTTTAATGGTTTAATTCTTTTCTGTAATACACTGTCATCTGACAGGACCCTGGTGGTTTCTGTTGTTGGACCTACTCTAAGGAACAATATATTCTTTGAGAGATGGATAACCCTGAGAGTACCGGTCTTTTGTAAGGTATTGAAGATCTGGATCATCTCTTGGTATTGGGCTTAGGTGTTATGTTAGCTTGTCTTTAAAGAGGTGATTGGGCAAATGTTTGAGTGACTTCAGCTACAAAGTATTGCATTTATTTGACATTCTGTTTGTTGTTTTTTAATCTGATATTAGCCCCAAAGAATCTTATTTGGGAATTGGTTGGGCATGTAAATTAAATCAGTTAATCTACCCAGCCAATATCCCTGGGCATAATCTTTAATTAGCAATCATTTTAAAATGGCATGGGGAGGAAATGTGAGGTAGAAAAGATTTAAACCAAAGGCTATGATAGAAAAACACAGTTGAATTTCCTTTGGAAATTCAGAAAAGAGATAGAGATGTATTTCCAGAAGTTGCTACTGGCAAGTTTCTTAATAATTGTAAATAATCCAGAAAAACTTCCAAGGGATATGCAGAAAAATAAAATTTGAAATAGCATTTTATAAAGGGAATTTTGCCGTTTCCCCATGCTGTTTTGGATTAGACCAAGTGATTATCACTAAAGCAGTCTGTGTGTATAGTATAAACAAGGTTTTTGTATATATTTTTAAAAGTCAAATGTTTATGTTTGGTTTAAGAAATGGAAGGAATTTCCTTGACAAAGATATATCATAAAAACATATTGTAGATGAAATTTTAGTCCTTGACTTACAATACAACACTTCATTTTGTATTTAATTTAAAGTTACAATGGCACTGGAAAAAGTGACATATAGCTGTTTTTCACACTTATGATCATTGCAGCAACCTTGTGATCATTTGATCAAAATTTGGACACTTGGCAACTGGCATGTATTTATGAGAAAATTGAGTGTCCTGGAGTCATATGATCACTTTTTGTGGTCTTCTGTCTTCAATGGAGAAGACAGATAGATTCACTTCATAACTGTGTTACTGATTTAAACAACTGTAATGGTTCACATAACAACTGCATCAAGAAAGGTTGTAAAATGAGGCAAAACTAATTATCAACTGTCTCGCTTAACAATATAATTTTTTGGGTTTAATTGTAGACTTAAGTTGAGAACTACCTGTATATTCTTTGGCCCCCATTTAAAGATGGATTTTAAAGTCCAGGTAGGATGTGCTATGGCTTCAGTACATGAAACTACAAATGGCTTAATAATTTCTATTCTAGATATATAACTTTAACTTTTTTCTGTTTCCAGATTAGCAGATATATATTTAATGAATTGAACAGTAAATTGTCATCTTATCTGAAGTTAAAACTGTGTTCGGGAAATTTTACTGACAGCATTGCAGACATTTTAATTAATTATTTTGAAATATTTTTTGAGTTTCTGAATATTACATTTAACTAAAAGAATTTATAAATGCCATCACTCTAGCAGAGTTGTGACTAGCTAATTTTAGAGTTAAGAATGGAAATAAAAAGAAATGCTCCAGAGAACAGATAGAGAACTATGAGAAGAGCCAGGAAAATATTACAGAATGAAAAACAAGGAGACATGGCTAATAATTAAAAGCATTTGGTGCTTTTGTCAATTTTTCTCTAGGTACTTCCATTAATGATCCTTAGACTGTTAAAGTACAACTTCTTTGTAATCATCCCAGTAATATCTGTAATGGCTTCTCTGCAAGTTGAGATGTCATTAAGAAGGGGAAACATCTGAATTGCCTGCGGTAGATCTTTTAGGAATTTATTCTACGAATAAGGATGGGAAACCATACACTTCAGAAAATTCTGTTTATTTCTTTTCTTCATGTTGAATGAAGATCAGTCCAAGCGGCTGAGGATACATCATTTTACCTTACTTGAAATCCTAAAATAAGTTCATTCTGTTTCACTCTGTGAAATGTAGGTACAGGGTTTGGTGCTTCTCAGCTCATAAGTAACTCATAAATAACTCATGATTGAGCTCCTCCCTCAACCATGCATGAAAAGAAACATGCAGGTAGTCCTTGATTTACAGCCACAATTGAGTCCAAAAGTTCTGTTGCTAAGTGAGACATAGATATTTGTTCAATGAGTTTACAACTTTTCTTACCACACTTGTTAACTGAATCACTGAAGTTAGTAACAGGGTTGCTTAATGAATCTGGCTTCCCCAATTGACTTTGCTGGCCACAAAAGGTATTCTCATGACCCCGGACATTACAATTATCATAAATATGCATCAGTTGCCAAGTGCCTGAATTTTTATCATGTGACCATAAAGATGCTGCAATGTTCATGAGTGTGAAAAAACGGTAAAAAATTACTTTTTTCAGTGCTGTTGTATCCTTGAATGGTCACTAAATGAACTGTTGTAAGTCAAGGACTATCTGTAGTTTGAAAGAAAAGAAGTGCAGCAAATTGTATGATCCAAGCTGGATAATACTATAATATTATAATAATACAAATATAACATAATGTAATGTTATAGCAATAGCACTTATATATTCACAGTGCTTTACAGCCCTCTCTAAGGGGTTTACAGAGTAAACCTATAGCCCCTAACAATCTGGGTCCTTATATTACTGACTTCAGAAGGATGGAAGGCTGAGTCAACCTTGAGTTTGGTGAAATTCGATCTGCCAAATTGCAGTCAGCCGGCAGTCACCAGAAGTAGCTTGCAGGACTGCATTCTAACCACTGCACCATCAAGGGCTCTTGGTAATAATATGAGAGAGGGAGGGAGAGAGGGAGGGAGGGAGGGAGAGGAAGAGAGATGAGATGATGATGATAATAAAACTGTAGCAGAAGAAACATAGAGGAGAAGAGTGACTACTACTGAGTGACATCTTATGCTTTGCACTAAGTCTCAGAATATCCAGGTAGGACTGAGAAAGAAGCCATCTGAAAGGCATCTGAGAGTTCAAACATCACCACTAGTTGCTTTAATCACAAGTAGGGAACCTAATTGCAAATGCTGCTGTTACTGACATTATGAGATATTGTCAACCTCCAAAACCCAAGAAAGACATCCTGAGCTTCTTTCTAAGCAGCTTCCTTTATTGTTTCTACTTATAGACAGAATTTTTGCCAAACTAAAGCAAACTATATTCTCTGAGAACTATTAAGGGAGGGACTATTTTAATTCTCTTTCTTTTGCTCCTATGGAATGTTTCTTTCTCCTGGGAATCTGAACTACAGTCCATCACAGGTGTTGATCAGGTGACAACCCTTCTCAGTGGTGATCCAATTCTGTGGAACAAACTCCTTTCCAAAGCTGCTAATGGTATTTTGCCACAAACCCAAAACATTATTATTGTTGTTGTTGTTATTATTATTATTATTATTATTATTATTATTATTATTATTATTATTATTATTATTAT
>BLBF01000045.1:16508114-16523452 GCA_015471245.1 Laticauda colubrina
ATTATTATTATTATTATTATTATTATTATTATTATTATTATTATTATATTTATTTGTATCCTGCCTTTATTTTTACAAATAACTCTAGGGGGTGAGCATATCTAGCACACTTTCTTCCTCTTATTTTCCCAAGAATAACAACCCTGTGATGTGAGTTGGGCTGAGTGTGGGTGACTGACCCAAGGTGGCTTTCATGGCTAAGGCAGGACTAGAACTCACAGTCTCCAAGTTTGTAGCCTGTGTCTTAACCACTATATCAAGCTACATGCAAAATCTTAGAAGTTAAAGAGTCCCTTAAACATATAAAAATGAAAAACAAAGAAAGGATACTAATACATGCAACTAGACAGACAGGAGATAGAGGGAGAAATAGAAATCATTTGATGGACCATGTCACAAAAAAATTCTTGTATTTTCTCTTGCTAGCTCAAGACTTTTAAACTAATGACCCAATTTGATGTAGGACAAATTTCCATAACACAAGATGTATATCCCATTCCATCCCACAGCTTTGTAAGTGAAGGATGAGGGAAGGGTCACTGCTAGGAAAAGAAGGGTGGCGCTCTGGCGATGGGATCGATTTGTGAGATCAGCTGGGAGTTTTGGCAGCTGGTCAGAATTCCTTGCCAAGCCATGCAAGAGTATTGCACCTCCCTCCTGGGTAGGGGAGGATCCCCATTTCATGAGATTTGCTTTTTGTGAGAGAAAATTTCCATATTACAGTATATTACAGTCCAAGCCAGGAATTAACTCTTTGGGACTGAGATGGGTGATGGGGAGGTACGGTCTATGCAGCACTGTTGAGCAATGAGATGGCTGAGTTACAGAGCTGTAAATCTGCCATTGTTGGCAGACAATGGTTATGGGATGGGTTTGTTGGCACTGCTGAAGACAGGGATGATTTATCTCTCCATTGTTGGCTGTAGGCAAGGGCCAGACAGACAGCTATACATTGCTTGTGTTTCGTGTCCACAAAAGTCTTAAATCAGTCTCTTAATACAGTGCAAATAAATTGCTAAGAGTGCTGAGGGGCTGCACCTTCTTTACTAGTTTGGGAGTAGACCTTTCACTAATGAACTTATGGTTATATATTGCATGCTTTTTTTTTTAATTCTGCCCCTCTTCCAGGGCAACATTGATGCTATTTACACTGTTTTATCCTGACTGCAACTTTTCCAGGAAGGTTGGAAAGTTGATGGACTAAGGTTAGCCCCAAAGCATGGACTAGAATTAATGGTGTAGGAATGATTTAAAACCGGGTTCTCTCCCTTGTTTTACACTATCATTATAGTCCTTCAGCTTTTTGCCAAGAGGTTTGATATTTCACACCCTGCAATAAATTTATGATGCTGCTCCATAGCAGTTGGTTTAGCATCGTGGCTTGGAGCTTCAAGTTCAAATCCCAACCTTTTGTTAATCTTCTCCACTGATTTAGGCAAGTCACTATATCAACCTTAGTCCCTTTACTGCAAAAGAGCTCGGTGATAAATAGAATTGTCACTGCCTGGTTATTTCTCCCCATCCCACTCAATCATCAGGAGAGGCCTGCTTTGGATCCCATTACCTAAGGAATGCTGACTAGCAGGGCTTAGCAAGAGAACCTTTTCTCCCATGATGCCTACCTGCTGGATTAGCTCTGACCCTGGTAGCCTTTTCACAGCCATGAAAACATGGTTTTATGCCTAAACCTGGAGCCTGGAGGTGGGGTGACAGAGCTCATATTTTGCTCATGTTAATGGTTGTTTTACAAGGCTTGGCTGCAACCTGTTTTCATTTTTTGTACTATATGTAACAGAATAACAGAGTTGGAAGAAATTATGGAGGTCTTCTATTCCAAGTACCTACTCAAACAGGAGACCCTATACCATTTTTAGAAAAATGGATGTCCAATCTCTTCTTAAAAACTTCCAGTGTTGGTGCCCTCGAAACTTCTGGAGACAAATGGTTCCACTGATTAATTGTTCTTTCCTGTTGTCAAGAAATTTCTCCTGAGTTCTAAGTTGCTTCTCTCCTAGATTAGTTTGCACCCATTGCTTCTTGCCCTGCCCTCAGGTGCTTTGGAGAAGAGCTTGACTATCTCTTCTTTGTGGCAGCACCTCAGAGATTGAAACACTACTGTCATGTCTCCCCTAGTCCTTCTTTTTCATTAATTAGACATACCCAATTCCTGCAACCATTTGTCAAATGGTTTAATCTCCAGTTCCCTAATCCTCTTTGTTGCTCTTCTCTGTATTATTTCTAGAGTCTCAACATCTTTTTTACAATGTGGCAACCAAAACTGGATGCGTTATTCCAAGTGTACTCTTACCAGGGCATTATAACGTGGTGTTAACACTTCACATAATCTTGATTCTATTCTCTCTAAATGTATTTTATTGTAAGTGTGTGAGCAATGGGCAGCTATATCAATCAAAGGAATTAATCTTGGGATAAAACTTGAATAGTGCTTTGGAAACATTAAATATTAGCTTCAAAACACCTAGTGGATTGCAAAGGTGGGATGCAGAGGTGTAGCTGAATGGCACTGATTGAAGAGGTAATGGTTACAAACTAGAAGAACTCAGAACTACAGATAAAATTACTGGAATATTATTTGGAAAGGAACTTTGCAAAACTAAAGGAGGAAATAGAGAATGACTAAAAAATAAGAGTGGCAAAGATTAATATATCAGAAAGAAAAAAAATCTAATTACTCCTATCTTAGCCTATACTATGCCACAATTTTTAAAAAGGGCAATATGAATAATAATGGATAAAGAAAAGTTGTTTATATTAGCCCTAGGACAAGAAACATACCATTTCTCAAACACAGCTTTAAAAAGAAATCCCTAAAATTTCTGTTCTTTTCAGGATCCAAGAACCAAGAAATGACACAAGCAGATTTCATTATTGTTCTACACTTACAGCCACAATCCTAACTATTACCTAGATAAAGCATACATTCTGGGAATTATTAAGGAGAAGCCATCTTCAACCACTTTCTCTCACACAAACTATCTGAACCGAGTTGTCTCTTGCTCCTCTGGAATATATTCTCTCTCTTCTGGGAATCTGTCCCACTACATTCCCATCACGGTCCTGGGCCATATAATTTCGGCTCTGTGGTAGAATTCAATTTTTTTTACTACTGGTTTTGTGGACATGGCTTGGTGGGCATGGCAGGGGAAGGATACTGTAAAATCTCCATTCCCAGCCCACTCTTGGGGGAATGTTACTGCAAAATCCCCATTCCCTCCCCACCCCACTAACCTGCTTTCCAGCTCTGTTCTCCTGTGCAGGGCAACAAAAGCTGGGACTCGGGACGAAGAGAACAGATGGGGTGGGGCCAGTCAGAGGTGGCCAAATCACTCAAAATTTCCGAACTACTCAATATTTCCACTATTGGTTCTCCAGAAATGCTCACAACCTGCTGAAAACTACCTCTGTTTCAGCTTGAACAATATCCAGTGCTGTATACTAGGTGCACAAGGACATTGTGCATCAGCCTAGGAGGATGGGATTCAAATATAAATTCTTTAGAAAGTGGAAGTGCTATTAAGCTCCTTGCAGACTCATGAGGTTCCTAAGTTTTCTATAATATTTGCTTTCAAACAAATTCCTGGAAGGAGAATTATATTCCTTGCATTTAGTTCCTATAAGGAAGGTTGTAACTTTGTCCCTTGCTTTAAGCCCCTGAAAAACCAAGCTTCATAGAATTTAATTAGCTGGCAGTAAGCTGCTTAGTACTCTGGCTCAGTACTCTGGCCAGGTCAGTGACATGGTGGAGAAAATACTTTCTGTGTAGAAATCTTAGGCATTTCATTTGAATGAAAATATTCAGAATTGCTGCTAGCAGTAATGAGCTAGATCAGGGATCTCCAAATCTGGCAACATTAAGACTTGTGGACTTCAACTCTCAGAATTCCTCAGCTAGCCACACACTAAACAAGCTTTAAAGGAGACTGCCAGTCATTGTTTTAGCATGTTGCATGAAGCAGCCTGTTGTATTATGCATAACAGTTGGATTTCATAGGCTATATGAAAATAGGAATTGTATTTGGTTATCCTGGCTTAGGTTTTAGCCTGTTCGGTGAACCTAGTCAATAAGTGACATTTTCAAATCCCTCCATTAAGCTTTCCTCCAAACTTCCATCTTCTACAACTTCCAGAATTTCTAGCAAGCATAGGGCACTGGCAAAAGCAAAACAAAACAAAAAACCCAGTATATTTTCACCAAACCATAAGTAAATAGTAAGTAAATAGTAGCTTGGAAATGGCACAAGCCATTCAGTTATTAAGAATTTTGGTCAAAAGCTGATACAAATTTAAAGAAAGGAATTGGGAAGAATGTGAATGGAAAAAAAGAAAGAAAAAGAATTTTGTTTATGTGTATACTGGCTGTAGATAAAAGCAGAAACTTCAGATTTGCACAATGAATTGGAGCATTTTTGTGTGCCTGTGCACAACTTTTATTTGGAGAGTAAATGAGATCCTTTGCAGAGGCTGTTATGATACATTCCATGGACAGCTGAAGCAGGAATGTTAGACACAAATTGCTAAACTACATCAGGGGATTGAGAAGTGGATGAGTTTCCATTGATAAAACCTATAACTTTCTAAGAATAGTTTTTACCCTAACAATATTAGGAAAAACTTGCTCCAAATCAAATCAGTGATCATTAATCAGCCCAAAGCAAATAAAACAATAAAGTAAATGAGTTTCACTTAAAATTCAAAGGCCTTTAAAAATAAAACAGTAAATCAGTGCACAATTTAGGACTGAGAATAAGCCACAGCTATTATACTATAATCAAACAAGTTCAATTGCTTTTAGCTAACATGCACTTATTTTACGGAGGCTGGCTACATTATACATTGTCTCAGGGTTGGTAATAGATAACTATGCATATGGTTGGGAAGGATTCTGCAACTAGTTCACTTGGATGCCTTCTATTTCTACTGGCCCCCATTGTAGCACAAATATGATACTGACAAAAGTCTGGCTGGTGTTCATTTCATCCTAGTCCACAAAAACTGAATTTGGATATCTGAAACAAAAATTCAGAAGTGGATAATGACATGCCAACAAGTAGATTTATGGAAATAGAGTGACTTTCATTTTTAAAAAAGGCTTCTTAAAGTAAAGGTAAAGGTTCCCCTCACAGATATTATGTTCTTATCATTTTCTGCTCAAGGGGGAGGTACTGATCTCCATTACAAAGCTGAAAAGCCAGCACTGTCCGAAGACGTCTCCGTGGTCATGTGGCCGACATGACTAAACCATAGAGTCACATGGACTCATAGGCTGGAAGGTCTTCTAGTCCAGTGGTCCCCAACCCCCAGCGTATGGATCGGCACTGGTCCTCAGCATGCCTGCAACCAGGCCACACAAACAAGTGAAGCCCCATCCACAGTATGCAGGCAGCATGCAAAACCACCCCTGCTCTGTGGGAAAACCTTTCTCCATGGAACAGGTCCCTGGTGCCCAAAAAGTTGGGGGCTGCTGTTCTAGTCCAACCCCTTGCCCAAGGCAGGAGACCAAATTGCACCCTGGACAAATACTGTAGCTGTCCAATTTTTATTGAACACCTCCAGCATCCACAGCTTTGGAAGTCAAGCTGTTCCATTGATTAATTGTTCTTACTCTCAGGAAATTTCTGTTTAGTTCCAGACTGGATCTCTCTTTAACAAGCTTCCATCTATTACTTCTTATCCTGCCCTCTGTTCTCTGTTCCTTGGAGAGAAAGTCGAACCCCGTCCTCTCTGTGACAGCCCCTGGAAGACAGCTATCATGTCACCCACTAATCCTTCTCTTCATTAGAATAGACATAGTCTAGAATACAGGCTGAAATAGTTCTATATTTTCAAAAAGGACACTTAGAGAAAAACAATTTCAATTTATTCGCATATTCCTTGGACCCATCATCACACAGACTAGAAACATACTTTTTGTCAACAACAATAGCAATCGCACTCAGACTTATATATTGCTCCCTACTACTTTACAGAAGTTTATAAATGTCAGCAGATTGTCCCCACCAATCTGGACCCTCATTTTACTGGCCGCGGAAGGATGGAAGGTTGAGTCAAACTTGAGCTGGTCAGGTTTGAACTCCTGGCTATGGGCAGAGTTAGCTTGCAATACTGCATTCTAACCACTGCACCACCATGGCTCATACTGTCTCTTTTGGAATTGAGTAGCCAACAAGTCAACTTATTAGCCCATTAACTCATCTGGCAATCCATGCTGTCATTACTATGATAGTTGTCTGTTCACAGAAACTTTGGCTTCTTTAAAAGCTTGTTTATTATTTGTCTCAGAAGCATCACAATTATAATAAGGCATATAAAATATGACATAATATATAAAATACAAGAATAAAATATGTACAAATTAAGTCGGTCTTGCCTAGAAACTAGCAACATTGTGTTCTGTCTCGCTGCCATGAGGTCAATCAATTCAATTTTTTTTACTACTGGTTCTGTGGGCATGGTTTGGAGGGCATGGCAGGGGAAGGAAAATCCCCTTCCCTCCTCATCCCACTAACCTGCTTTCCAGCTCTGTTCTCCTGTGCAGGGCAACCAAAGAAGACCCAGCCAATCAGCTGGGATTCAGGAGGCAGAGAAGAGATGGGGGCAGGGCCAGTCAGAGGTGGTATTGGCCAGTTCTCCAAACTCAGAATTTCCGCTAACAGTTCTCCAGAACTGGTCAGAACCTGCTGAATACCACACCTCTGAAGTGTACACAGATCAGGAGATGAAGGGCAGGTATAAAGGTCTGCATGTCATCACAATTTCAAAGGACAGAAGCCACTGCATAACCCCATTTGTTCAGAGTGTCCCTGGATCTTGCATAGTCTATTCTAAGTTTAAAAGCTTGGAATGGCAAATGGAAGAGGGAATGATTATCTGCTGTTGTAAAAGGTAAACATGAGTATTAATAAAAGAGAAGGGGAAATTAACCATCTTTCCATGGCCACTGCCTCAAATGAAAAACTAAAATTGATTAGAGATTCAGAAACCATATTAAGCACAATGCCAGCACAATGCCAGATCTGGCACCCCTGGGCAGGGGTGTCTCTTACACAGAAAATACAGACATCTCTATCAATATCTAATGCTGGAAGAGCAGGATCCTTAGGCCAACTGCACATTAACTTAGTCATACAAGTTAGATATCTACATCATCAGATGATGCAGCTCATTAGATCAACCACAAGCTGCTCAAACTGTAAAATCAAGCGAAGATCTGAACTTTTATAGGTCTGAGTGGAAGGATGATGCCTCTTTTTCATTTAATGGTGGCTTAACTGGAGACTAAAATCAGCCCTTTGATGTTGCAACAGAAAATCAGCCCAGCAACTTCTTCATCTTCTGGGCAAGCTGCCATAAAAACTTTGAAGCACTTGCCTTTGGTTCCTAATATCTTAATGACATTTGTCTTATTAATATAATAGACTGATGGGAACAAATCATAAGCTAAATCAGAAGTCAGAAGTCAAACTCATTTCTTTCTCCAGGATATGTTCATTTTCTATTTTTAGGGAGAATTTATAATAGCAGGCTGCTATAAAACCCACCTCTTCAGTTCCTGAAAATTCTATATCATTTTCTTGCACAGGCAAACTAAACTTGAGGTGTCAATAGACACCCCCCCCTCAAAAGGACATAAAAGCCAAATATATTTTCCCCATTTGAAAACAACTTTTTCCCAAAAGAACAATTGTTCCTCATACACATTACTGCTTTCCAGTGTTCCCCCCACCCGCCCAGTGTTTTGAAGCACTGTTTTATAGGTCTTCAGTGATGATACGCTGGATGTAACTAACAATTATATTATTTTTTTCCGTGCTAATTGCATCCAACTGGAATTTCTTCTACAGCTAAGAAGAAATATTTATGGCAAATACAGGGAACTGCAGAGATAAAGCAATTGGCAAAAACTAGGATGCTTAAGTATCATAAAACAGCCAGGATCCAAACAGGTGCGAGATAAAGCAATATAAATAAACTGCTCTCTATGCAGCACAACGCCCGGCAGAGTTGTGTAAAAAATAAATAAGAATTGGATGAAATCACTTTGCTCCTATCCAAAGGAAAATTTAACAAAGCCATTCCTTGTGTCAGCTAATTAGTTCCAACAGCTGGGAAAACATTTCTCAAGTGGAAACTTTAAAAAAGTTAAAAGTTGTTCTATGAAAATTAAAAACAAAGATGTGATCAGATATACAAAATGCTTCAGGGACTCTAAGATGTAGTTTCTCTAGCTATTTCCTAACATTTCCAATGACCACACTCCAAATACTTTAAAAGCAACCTTTCCATCTTTTGCTTATCTCTCTCCATGTCTGGTTAGGTTACTCAGGGTTTTAGCACTATTGACTAAAAACATTTTCTGCCTGAATCCACAAGGTGACCCTGGATGAGTTGATCCTCAAAAGGTGCAGCATCTGTTCTTGTTTTTTGAGATCAACAGAGTGATCTTCAATATCAGACCATTCCCTTCCATGGTGTGGGAGGGCCAGCCCTGCATAACCAGCTTTTATGGAGTAAAAAGGAAATAGAATGCAAGCAACCCTTTTACATTTTGGGCTTGAAATTAAATTATGATCTCCTTCACTTCAGCAACTTGACATGACAAGAATCAGAAATGGTATTCCAAGAGAGGCTACAAATCCCTACATTTTTAGTCTAGATATCAGAGAAGATAAAAGAAGGACCCAACCAAACATCCTGACTCTTTGCAAGCCAACCTTATTGCAACTGAAAAAAGAAAACAGAAATGCAAACTCTAATCAAGTTCATCCCTGCTCACACTGCCTGGATAACTGCAAGCCAAAAAAGGAGAGCTACAAAGCTGTCAAGCCACCATTCCTTTTAAAGGATGAGAAATTCTAGAGCTGTAAAGAGAGGGAAGACAAAAATCACTTCGACTGCAAAATGCTGCAGGAGGAAACATTAGCTCTGCATAGAGCGAGGCTCCAGTTAAGCAATAAATACATTCAGTTTTCCATCACTGTTGATGGAAAACATGGGAAAACATAGGTATCATGGGAACAAAAAAAGTACATAAAATAAAATAAAATGATAGCAACACACTCTTCACATTTTTAAAGGGCTAGTTGAACCCTAATGACAAGTCTAAAAGGAATGGGTAAAGTTAGAAACAACTCTTTTATCTTCAACATTATTCAAACAATATAGCCTTCCTTTTTAAAGTAAACCAGGTTTAATTCCTACCTGCTGCTATGTCAAGAGCTTTCTTCAAGCCTGAAGGGAGCATCTTTTCATTAATTCAAGTACACCAATAATGGTCAAGGCTAGGCATTGTGGTGGGTTATTTGCCTGCAAAAAAGAAAAATGAAAATGCTTATGATGGGTGTTATTTATTTCTAAGGAATTTACTTATTTATTTAGCATATGGCATACATGGACTAATAATATACTGTATGTTAACATTTCACCAAGATTAGTAGAACCCAATAAAATGTTAAAAAGATCAGTGTTCAAATACCAATGTCTTGGCTGTCTAACAATCAAAGTGCAGCATCGTTTATATTAACACCCCCCCCCCAGATATTTGCCCAAGCTTACAGCCAATCACAATGTGATCTACAGTTTGAGATGGGATCCCACACAATCACACTGAAAGGATGATACTATGCCCCATTTATATAGAGGCAGATGGCATGTGAAGTGTGAATCCTATTCAAGATTGTCCAATTGCTAACATGGTAGCTTGTCACCTTTTTTTGTGGAGGTCATTTAAATGTTTTCCTTTTTGGAGACATTTCAGCAACCCATTTGACTTTGGAAATAGATGTTACAATTGAAGGACAAAAACAAAAACATGCAGGAGAACATTTGGTCAACAGGCTTTGAAAACAGAACCACTGGTTGATTTTATATATTGTTTTAATCTCACATCGTGCAAAAGCATAAACCATGTCTTGCAAGCCACAAAAGCTAGCTTCATACATCACACTAAATCAGAACCATAGCAATCTATATCTTAGGGTGATGTAATATTTCAAAAGCCATCCATCATTTTCTCTCCTT
This sequence comes from Laticauda colubrina, assembly GCA_015471245.1. Lineage (NCBI taxonomy): Eukaryota > Metazoa > Chordata > Lepidosauria > Squamata > Elapidae > Laticauda > Laticauda colubrina. The sequence goes on from BLBF01000045.1 coordinate 16,518,153, forward strand.
CAGACAAGCCAACAGTTGCAACTATCTACATATCCAAAGGGAATTATCCTCTTATCTGGAGAGAACAACTTCTCACTAAGCCAAGGGGCCTTATTTACCTCAGAAGCTCTCAGAATTAAAGACCTTCAGAAACTTACCAGGTGAGGATATTTCAATGATGCCCCCCAGTAGGAAAATCAGTTGCTTTTAATATTTGTAACTCCCCTTGAAATCATTGATAAAGGTTGATATGTAAAGGTTTCCAATATAACTTATAAAACAGTCCAGGCTAAGTCTGTGGATGTCCATTTTAATTTCCCATAGTGCTCTAGGGGGCCATTCAGATGGACTTTTAATAACACCTGTCATTGATTAGCTCTGCTGGGTGAATGGTGAAGCACATCTTTGGTTCTCCAAAGAAGATTTAAAGGAACCTCATGCTCACACATTCATATATATACACGGGAAGATTAACAATGGGTAGCGTCTGGCTGGTTGAATAAAAGCAATTAAAAGATTAAAAGAAAATTTAAAACTCTTTTTTGTTTTGTTTTTTTTAAAGAAGCATTAGAAGCATTGAGAACATATCAGGAGGAGCAGGGTAAAACTAAGTTCAGTAGGTATTTAAAAACATCTCCTACATCTTATGACAGGATCTTTCTTTAACAGTTTACAGACAATGGTGTTGTGTCTATATATTGCTAAGCCTTATGTTGATTCCTTTTATCTTTTTACATCCAGCCACCTTTGCTATTGGTCAAAGGCCAACGTTCAGCTTAACTTTCCCAGAATTACATTTGTATTTGGAAAAAGTTACCCCACTCACAATTCCCTTCCTCCTATCTGAAATATTTTTCACCCTGTAGGATGGAGTGAGGAGGAGTTGAAATTACCCAGAAATCCATAATGTCCATAATACATTATACTATCATATAGTACAGTTTAGTTTGCTATGAGAACATGACTCCTCCTTTATGGTATAACATGCAAAATCTAAACAATTGTGACATCTTAAAGCTAATTGTGATTAAGAAAACAAGGCCCAACTATATTTCTGAACCCAGCCATTACCAAGGCATCCAGGTGTCACACAAAAACATCATTCAGAATGATTTGCAGTGTCCCTAAAATGTTGCGCTTCTTTATTCTTTGATATGGCTGCAAGGAACAATTTAGAAGTATCCGGTTCCATTTTGTGCTTCCATTTGTGCTTCCAATGAATTTGATTGTTTATCCAGCCTGCTGAGTTTTGGTAAGCATCAATGAAAGCTTGCGTGAAATAAGCTAGCTCTGCATCGGAGGTTATGAATATGATTTATTTAAATAAGTTATTTTTGACATTCGCTCCAGTTTAGGATTGTTTGAAAAGGGATGCAAAGATAGGAATGGCTGAATCTGAGATTAGTTATAAGTCATGGTTATGAAAGTCCTTTCTCCTGCTCGAGCTCAAGAGTCACCATGTATGAGTTTATTTATTTTGAAATTTTTTAGAGCCACCTACTCGTTCACAATGACTCTAGGCTACAAGCAAAAAGACACATTGTAGAAAAAAATAAAAATAAAAAGCAATACCCCTCTTCCCAACCCCAGTGACAACATACAGTCAAATAAACCATTTGATGAGCTCCATCCCACTGTGGGTTCTTCAAACCATCTGGCAAAGCCTTTAGGACCTTATGAAAGAGTGTCAAAGTGGGATCCATCCAGTCTAATTTCTGAAAGGAGGATATTCCAAAGGGAGGGAGCCACCATGGAGAAGGCTATTCTTCTGGGTCCCACCAGATGTACTTCCTTGGGGGATGGGACCTGCAACATTCCTTGCTCTAGTGGTTGGTTAGATGTGACCAATAAGAGATGAACCCTCAGATAATCTGATCCCAAACCATGAAAGCTTTAAAGGTGATAACAGCACCCCGAACTATACTTGGAAGCAATTTGGCAACCAATGCAGCTCTTGCAGGAGAGATGACACATATACATATTGAGGTCTGCTCCAAACCATGTGGGCTGCTGCATTTTGAACCAATTGGAGCTTCCAGATCCTTTTCAAGGGCATCCCCAGGTAGAGCGTTGCAATAATCAAAATCAAATAGTCAAGAGTTGGGCAGCCATTGTACATGTGTCCAATGAATTTTTTAAAAAAGTGGAAACATTGCTGCCCCATGTAGCATGCCACCAATGATAGGATGATTGGTCATGTGCAACTGGCTGGCCTTTTCTCTGCTGTGTCCCAGTTCAACGCTTCTACCATACAACCTCTCTAGATGTTCACTGATTTCTTCAACTGCAAGGATGGGATGCAGCTGTTGATTCAACCACATCCATGTATTCAGCAGGTTCTGAGCAGTTCTGGAGAACCGGTAGTAGAAATTTTGAGTAGTTCGGAGAACCGGCAAATGCCACCTCTGACTGGCCCCACCCCCATCTATTCTCTGCCTCCTGAGTCCCAACTGATTCGCTTGGTCTTGTTTTGTTGCCCTGCACAGGAGAATAGAGCTGGAAAGCAGGTTAGGGAGTAGGGAGAGAATGGGGATTTTGCAGTATCCTTCCCCTGCCACGCCCACCAAGCCATGCCCACCAAGCCACACTCACCAAGCAATGCCATGCTCACCAAGCAATGCCCACGGAACCAGTAGTAAAAAATTTTGAATTGCACCATTGATCCAGGTCATGTCCAACTACAGTTTAGAACAGGACCTTTGTGTATCACACACACACACACACACACACACACACACACACACACACATTCTGGAATGTCTTGAGGAGGGGAAAAAAACACAGAAGCTCTTTTCATCCATTAAATACTAGAGAGTTTCCAGATGTGAATTTACTTGCAAAAATCAAGCTTGGGATATGGGTGGGAAGCTGCCCTAACGTCTTGAGCACAGCAATGTCTCTTTGCTTAGTTATTATTTCAGTTGTTTCTGTGTAAATAATAATTATTAATAAACACACTTTATTCCCTTTTTCCAGAAAGTGCCCAAGGTGTGTAAAAATAATTAGAATCAATAAAAGAGTGAAATGAATGATAATAACAGCATGACACATAGGGTGACCTAACACGGCAGAGAGTTAATAAAACATACCAGAACAAATGTCACAATTACCTATGGAGCAACTGACAAACAATATCCAACTGGTGTGCAGGACGATGATGCTTATGGGACATGTCAAGAACGATGAAATGCTTCCTGCTGAGTTTGTAGTGGGTTAGGTCAGCCTCCCTCAACTTGGTGTCTTTCAGATTAGTTGTAACAACAACTCCTAGAATGCTCAGCAATTAGTACTTGGAACTTCTGGTGGAGACTGACTCTGAGGGAAAGGAGAAACAACCGACAGGGAATGGAAGAGGCCAGTTGGGCAGTCAGAGAAGGACCCAGGCCCATCCCCTCCCCATCTTAGAGCACACAGGGAGGAGAGAATAAGGGAGAGATGTGGTCTACTGGGGATGAGAAGGCCTCGATCCTCTTCATGGGCTGCATCTGTGACAACGGGATAAGGGGACAGGCATGCTTATGGGCGAGTGCTGGAAACAAAATGTGGAAATATCTCAAGTTTATTGTTCCTCTCTGAGTTTGGCATCCATCCCAGTGTGTGTTCTAATATCTGTGGATGTCTTCCAGCCCTTATCTTGCCTGGCTTGTGTTGTTTTTTACTCCTTATAATTTAAATGACATTTCCTCCTTCTTGTAACTGCTTGTGGGGGAGTTTTTTTGTCTCCAGTCAAGGATATTTGAAACTTGGAAGAAAAGTGAAAGAATAAAAGGGGCTTTACCTGTTTTTTGTGACTGTGTTTATTTTGTATCCCATCCTGGGTCATCAGACTTACCTTTTCTACTTTCAAGGCTACTTTCAATCCCAATCTTTCTTATCACCAAATACCAACTGTGCTAACGTTAGGAATTACAGGTAGTACTCAACTTAACAACAATTCATTTAGTGACAATTGAAGTTACAACAGTTCTGAAAAAAATTATTTATGACCACTTTTCACACTTACAAATGTTGCAGCATCTCCCATGGTCACATGATAAAAATTCAGGTATCTAGGAAGTGGTTCATATTTATGATGGTTGCAATGTTCCGGGATCACGTGATCAGCTTTTGGGATCTTCTGAAAGCAAAGTCAAAGTGGAGATCAGATTCACTTAACAATCATGTTTAATAACTACAATGATTCACTTAACAACTGTGGCAAGAAAGGTCGTAAAATGGGGCAAAACTCACATAACAAAACAATAAGCTTTTTAATGTTTAGCAACATAAATTTTGGGCTCACTTGTGGTCATCAGTGGAGGACAATTCTGTATGCTGCATTGAAGATTCTGGCCTCTTCCAGCTAACCCACTCACAGCCTCTTCCCAGCAGTCTCAGGACACAGAGTATCTGCAAAAATGTTTTAGGAATGAATTTGCAAGAACATCCCCATAGGATGATGCTGTTTACAAAAATGGTGGCTAAAACATGAAGAGGGAAAAGTGTCTTTCTGCTGTTTATTAACTCCGGCTAACCATTGACGGACATGATAAAACATCCTTTTATATGTTACCAATAAAGCAAAATGAACTCCAACCAGGGATTGTATTATGAGCTACACTTTGGTTTCATTTAGAGCATCAGACAGTTTATTCTTCTTTTTAATTCCTTCTTGTAAAAAAGTATTATGCGTAGGCCCCATTCATATCTGATCATTCTTTTAATGTTTTTCATTAGGAAACCACAGTTAATTTTAGATAATAATGGCAGATAATCACAAATTTGTGTTTCTTGAATGCCTTGATCTAGGGTTGGGGACTGGAGAAAGACATGGCATTTGAAAAAGAGGGTTCTTTTTTTAAAGACTCCTTTCTTTTAATTTGCAGCTCCAGGGTGAGTGCGGGTGTTCTTGTCAAAGAAATCCTCATGCTATAGACACTCAGTCTCCTCATCTCAGGACTGAACAAAAGTTCCTGCCTATTTACTCATCTCTTGTTTAGTTCCATACCCTGAATAATAGCCAAGTGGTTAACCATCAGGTATGCCAGAGAAGATGGTAGACAATGAGATTTTAAGGTTGGGCCAGTTGGCATAATGTTGGAGGTGGTGGTAGTGGTAGTGGCAGCAGGGATGGAGACCTTGAGACATACTTTCTGAAGTTCTTGGAGTAAATAGAATAGCATAGAATGGAATGGAATAGAATAGAATAGGAATGAAATAGAATAGAATAGGATAGGAATGGAATAGAATAGAATAGAATAGGAATGGAATAGAATAGAATAGAATAGAATAGAATAGAATAGAATAGAATAGAATAGAATAGAATAGAATAGAATAGAATA
>BLBF01000045.1:16523462-16536774 GCA_015471245.1 Laticauda colubrina
TAGAATAGAATAGAATAGAATAGAATAGAATAGAATAGAATAGAATAACAGAGTTGGAAGGGACCTTGGAGGTCTTTTAGTCCAACCCCCTGCTTAGGCAGGAAACCCTACAATACTTCAGACAAAGGGTTGTGCAACATCTTTTAAAAAACTTTCAGTGTTGCACTATTCACACTTTATGGAGGCAAGTTGTTCCACTATATCGGGTATCAGCAACCCACAGCTCTGGAGCTGCATGTGGCTCTTTAGGCCCTCTGCTGTAGTTCCCTGTTGGGTGATCCTGGCTGACCCTGCCCCTCACCCTTCCCGCCCAGTCACTCCTCGCCTGGCCTGAAAAGGTAAAACACAAAAAACAGAAATGAAAGGGAGGGAGGGAGGGAGGGAGGGAGACTCATTTCCCACAGAAAACACTGAGCGCTACAAAACCTGGGTAGGTGTGGTAGTGGGGGATGTAACTGGGTGGGAATAACGTTGAGTTTGCCTGCCCACCCACGTTTTGTGGCTCTCAGTGTTTTCTTTTCTGTGGGAAATGGGTCCAAATGGCTCTTTGAGATTTTAAGGTTGCAGACCCCTGCACTATATGATGGTTGTTGCATCCCAAGCATTTCATGATCACCACTCCATGATAATGAGCCACCTTGGAAATTTCCTGCAGATTGTGTCCTGCATTCCACACTGAAAGCATTTATATATCCATGGATCCTTAGATGGTTTTCCAGATTTTCATTATTTTTGCTGTGAAGGGTGGATTGCCTATTGCCCCCTTGTTTCTGGCCCTTTCTTTTATCACTGGAACTTGGTGGTATTCCATCATCTTTTTTTTCCTGCAAAGCATAAAGTAGGTGATGAAGTTTTGGTGAGGCTTATCTTGAGCTATCAGAAGTGGCAGCAGAAAAGCTGAACCATTCAACCCTACCCAGTTTCATTACATTAGGTTGTGTCTGGCCTCTCCCTCAAAACCCTCATTATAGTATATTAAGGAAAGGGTGTCTGATTGTGGTTGGAGTTATCTAAGCAGGTATGTTTAGTACTTAGGAAGGGGAGAAAGAGAGAAAAACTCGTACACTTTGGTCTTGGAATTAAAGTTAGATTCTAACTCTGGAGTTCGATACCTGGCTGTTTTCCCCCATCAGACAAAAAAATGTCTGTTCCTTAGTTTCTCCAAAATCTGGCAAACTATTTGGTTGCACATTCCACAGAGGGTAGTCCTAGAAATCTGCCTAGTTCTTCAGGGAGCTTTTAAAGGGCTAACAAGAAAGCATGCTTGGAGCAGAAGTGTAAGGATCTGAAGGGGAAATGTGTGTATTTTAATCAAAATGACCAATTTCTTCCAGAGAATTAAGTTCCTGACCCTGATGAGGGTTTGAGATGGGAAGCCCTATAGACCAGGGGTCGCCAAACTTTTGGACCTCAGGGACCACCAAACTCATAATTTTAAATCCTGTGGACCACTAATATGAATTTTGACTGGCGGTGGCTTGCTGACATTTTCCCAGGGTCTCTGCAGAAAGCAGCAGAGAGAAAAATCCCCAAAAGACTCTGCAGGAAAATTCCCCACCCTGTTTTCCTACCGATCAATCATTCTTTATTTGGGATTGCTGGATATTGTTCCAGCTCCATTCTCAGGAGGAGAGAATAAGAGAGAGACTTTTGGCTTCATGCAAGGAAAGCAGCAGAATTAGCAGAAGTCTTTCTTTCTGCCTCCAACTTCGCCAGAAATGAGTCTTTGTGAGACTTGTCATGCTGGTGCAGCTTCTTGGAGCAGGATGCCTTTCAGGGCCCCAAAGGCTCATTTCTGGTGGAGTCTGGGGGAGAGAAAGAAAGACTTTTGCTGCTTTCCTTGCATGCAACCAATAGCAACAGAAGAAAGAAGTGGAAAGAAGCAGCCTGATGGCCAGGTGAGGCATGTGGGGCAAGTTCCCCATCTCCACCTTTTTTCCCCTCCCCTCACTACCTCATGTTGTTCACAATGCAAGCGACACAAGCCTTGTGTTCCCATGGGCCATGTGGGCAGCACAGCCTTGTGTTCCCACACAGCCTGGATTATTTGCTTTTGGGGGGGCGCTTTTGGGGTGACATTTCTCTGCGGACTACCCACATTTTCTCACAGACTACCAGTGGTCCTCGGTCCACTGGTTGGTGACTCTGCTATAGACTGAACGAATGAATCAATCAATACAAATAGATCCTAGTTTACAACCACAATTGTAAAGCTAAGCAAGTCGTTGTTAAGTGAGTCATGGCTGAGTCTCTCATCTTTTTTTTTTGCAATTGTTAATCCAACCATTTTAGTTGTTAAGTGAACTGTATGGTTATTAAGGGAACTCATCTTTCCCACTGCCTTTGCTTGCCAGAAGCCAGCTGGGAAGGTTACAAATGGTGATCACGTGACCCTAGGATGCTGCAGCCATCTTAAATACATGCCAGTTGCTAAGTGCCCTAAATTTTAATCATGTGACCATGGGAGAATGTTGCAATAGTCCTAAGTACTGGGTATTAAGTTACCAATTCTAATGTTTTTGTAACTTTGAATGGTCACTAAACAAATTGTTTAAGGCTGAGGACTACTTGTAAATAGTTCTATCGTGGAACTGGATTCTCCCCTGCCCCTGGGACCTCTACCTCTGAGGGCCACAGTATGTAGAATGTGCAGGCAATACCTCCAAATGCAACCAAATAGTCTGCCAGATTTTGGAGAAAGTAAGGAGGAGATATTTTTTGTCTGATGGGGAGCGGGGGGAACAGGCAGGTATCTAACTCCAGTTAGAATCTAACTTTAATTCCAGTTGGTCCTTCAACTCTTGCTTACTTCAATATTTCTCATATGGAAAAGGAATGTACCTTTTCCAAAATCTGTTTTACCTAAGCTAAACAAAAAAAGGAAAAAAAAAAAAAGAAAGGTGGGGGAGATATGTACCTCTTTCCATGCTCATCTGACTTGCCTTGATCCTATGTCCTCCTGATAATTGACCAGATATACTTTCCTCCTGAAGGCAAAAACCACTTAAGTGTGGGGCAGTTGCTAACTTGTTGGTCCAGGTTCAGTTCCCACTCAGCTCTCAAAACTCCCTCAGTGACTCTGGGCTAGTCCCTATTTCTCAGCCCAACCTATCTCACAGAATTGTTGGGGTGGAGAAGGAGGGAATAACTAATACTTTGAGTTTCAGGATGAAAGACAAGATACAAATCAAGCAAACACAAAAGAAGACACAACACCCGACAAATATAGCTTAAGCAAAAGTCAAATGGCTGAACAGCTATTGAAATCCTGCAAATAGATTTGAGGCAGAAGCACTTGACTAGGTAGAGCTATATGCAAATTGATATATTCACCAGAGTTATGATTGTGTCTTTTTGCTGCAACTCTTGGGTGGGAAGAGTGTTTTTGAGAAAAGCTGACCTGTAAACAACTGGCAGGACATTCAATATTCAGTCAACTCTCATTGTCTAATAGTGTGTATATTCTCTTGATAGTCCCATGTCTGTGCAGATATGGAGGGTCAAGGCAAGTTCCCTTAAGTCACTTCCACCTATTCTTTGGGACTTGTAGGGAAGTGCTATCTTGGATAGAGGCAAAAGGGTGATGCCTGCTTCTTTTTCCTCTAGCTCCTCTCTACTTATCTCACTTTTCTTTCCTCTGTTATGTTTATTTCCCCTGCTGTTGTTGCCTATGGCCAAAATGAAATATTAGGCATCCTTTCACAGATCTAATTCAGACTGAATTCTCATGCACCAGGGCTGAGATTTAGATTTAACTCCTTTTTGGTTGTTGCTCCCTCAGTGAAGGGCTAAATGTATAGACTGTGTGGCTTGGCCTTGCCTTCTGAATCATCCTACACTGAACATGACATTTGTAGAAGGACAAAAATATGTAAGGAATGGAATGTGCATGGACACTCCAGTTGATTTAGTCCAAAAAGCCTGAGTGAATGGATTTGAGACCTTTTGATCACTAATATTGCCCATATTTTGCACAGTGGTTTCTTTTCAAGTGGAAGCACATATGGGACATTTTATGATTTTGGCATTGATCATGCTCTGTGTAAGCTATTCCATGACCTGGGCTGACATGTGTGAGGTCAGAATATATTCAATCTCCATGAACTTGAATTTTAGTCCATTATATAGGCCAGTACTTCTCATTTCAAGCAACGTTAAGGTGGGAGGACCTCAGCTTCCAGATTCTGGGAGTTGAAATCCATCCATCTTTAAATGACTAAGGTTGAGAAACATGGATATAGATGACATGAAGAGGGGAGCTAAAGTAAACATAGATCTGACTAAAGAGATCTTCAAGTCTGACTTTATAACTTGATACTATAGTGTAGACTAGTGTAGAAATCAAGTTCATGTTATGACCTGCACAAGCTTACTCTTTACTCTGACTTGCTTTTGTTTTATTTACTCTGGACAGGGGAATGAGTGCAAGCAAAATTCTATTCTCAGCCTAATCATGGACAGATCAAAAATGTATCCTGGATCTAGATGCTGATGTGTCTGGGTCATACATTCAGGAAAATTGGGAAATAAAGGCAGAAACTAAAATCAGTCAAAATCACAGGAGAGCAGAAACTAAAGACAAATCATGAATGTGAGAATTTTACAATTTGCATACTGTATACTTCCTAAAATATTAATAAACCCACCCTCCATCTTATCATAAGTTCTCAACATAAAATCTACTTTCCAGAGGGAAAACCAATTACAGTTCAAGCACAGACTCTGTTGTGGTTCTCTGGCAGCCAGTGCAGATGGCAGTGGAATAGGACAGTGGGGAAGAAAGGGGGAGTCAGGGAGTCTGGAGAGGACTTAGATGAGGGTCCTGCATCTGATACAGAGATGGGGCCAGAACCATCTGGGAGTGGGGTGCTGCCTTTGGAGCCTTTGGAGTCTGACAGCAGCAATGCAGAGGACCCCGGGGAGCCTGTTCCCAGTGCGCGTGTGCACAGAACTGCGAGAAGGCAAGAGCAGCTGACTCAGGAGTAAATCTGGGAGGTGATTGCCCCTCCCATAAGGGATAAATGTCAGGCCTCAATGACAAAACCTTTGCAGGGAGCAAAGTCGTTTCATCAGTTCCGAGTCATCCTTGAAGCTCTGTGTACTTTGGTTGGTTTTTTTCTTGTACTTCAGTTGGTTTCTTTTATAGTTAATTGGATACTTCTGTTTTTGGCAGCATTCCACAGAACCGAAAGGTGTGTGCTTATCTTGGGGGACTATTTAAGATTAGTTCTGGCTGGGAATGAAAACAATTCCCAGTGTTGCCATAAAATAGGTTTTAAAATAAGTTTGTGAATAATTACAATTTATGAAGCCTGGGTCAGAACAGACACATGGTCTTTAATATTTAGTGTTTCTTATAGCATAAACGTTTACAGTCAATACAGGTAGTCCTTGACTTACAACTATTCATTTAGTGAGTATTCAGAGTTACAGTGGCACTGTGATCATTTTTCACATTGATGACCATTGCTGCACCCCATGGTCACATGATTTACATTTGGATGCTTGACAACTGACTCACATGGATGATGGTTTCACTCCAGGGTTGTGTGATCTCTTTTTGCGACCTTCTGACAAGCAAAGTCCATGAGGAAGCCAGATTAATTTAACAAGCATGTTACTAATTTAAGAACTGCATGATTCACTTAACCAAGGTGGTGAGAAAAGTCATAAAATGGGGCAAAATTCACTTAACAACTGTCTTACTTAGCAACAGAATATCTCACTCAACATAATTTTTGCACTCAAAAAATGTGGTTGTAAGTTGAGGATTACCTGTGATGATATATAGCCATGAAAACCATTAGTTTTACTGGTATTAGCTGTGAAAATGATGCAAGTAAATTTTTTTGTAGGAAAAATGCAGAATAAAAATAATTAAAAGCAATAACATCCATATAGATGGAAGGAGCTAGATGGCAAGGCAGACAACCTGGTAAGGATGAGGATGATAAAAGATTAGAACAGAAACAGGGAGGAAAGTGATATCTGACTCTAAATATAACAGAGTATCAGAGTTCCATCCTAATCTGAGCAGATGGGGCGAGGCATTCTACATTTGGGATGTCCCCATCTAACTAACTTCAGAAGTCTCTGGATAATAAGAAATTCAACAGATGTTGACTGTACCTCTTGGCATGTTCATGTGTTGGTTTACACCTACAGTTTACCTTCCCTGGCACAGCTGGACTCTAATCAGGCTTTGCCCACATGAGCAATATTCATGGATGATGGGAAGGGTAATCCAAAACATCTGGAGAAGAGATTGATACGAAGGCTAAATTTGAATTGAATGAGAGATTGCAGCCTTCGGGACAGTTAAGATTGCCTGGAATTCCAAATACTTAGAAGAAAAGGAAAAAGGTCTGAGCGATTTAGAGTCATTCTAATGCATGTCCAGAATCCCTTTACAGCTCTGAGAGATTTACAATTTGCCATTGATTTCAGCCTCGCATTCATTTCCTTTGTGCAGCTTCAGTGTAATTGCAACATGTTAATGAAAATTGCAAAAATGTGTCCTGCTTCCCAAAGGCAGCCCAGTCAAAGTGTTTTTGGCTTCTCTGCTCTAAACAAGGCACTGATTAGCTAGTAATCAGCCAGTGATTAGCAGAAACAAGCCGGTCACTTGGAGTTCAGCCTGTACATTGTTTGCTTCAAGCATTCAATGGAATGCTGTAGCCTAGACCAGACGAATAGATATGATTGCCCACTGTAAATACTGAATTCAGCATATTTGTTCTGGAGAATTAATTTTGAGCAATAATAATAACAACAACAATAGCCAAAACAATATGCACACACAACCTAAAACCTTGAGTTTGGAGCCCAGAGATCTTTAATGCAATTAAATTACAATGCAAACCAGAGAAGAATCAAGTTGAATTTTTAATTAATTGTTAATGTACATGAAATCAAATATATTTTTTATCCTGATTCCATCAACTACTTTTCTGGAGAACAGCCTCCTGCTGTCATAATTCTCAAGAGTTAAGTCTTGCCTTGGCCCACAAAAATTGGACAGCTTTCTCTAAAACTCTCAGAGAGTTTACTGCACATCCGGTTTGGTTGGCTCAAGGATAAATACTGACAAATGGTATAGCATAGCTTTTTCAGTTTTATTTAAAAATCCACCACTGCTATCCTGACACAGTTCATTAAATAAGTAAGAAGCAGTTAATCATAAATATCTGATATCAGATTTGTAGAGTGGACACATTCATCTGTGTTTCTCAGTCTATTTATTGGACAGTACAGATAGTCCTTGATTTATAACTGTTTAGTGACTGTTTGAAATTTCAATGGCACTGGAAAAAGCTATTTATGACTGATTTTCCACACTTATGACCATTGCACTTTCCTCATGGACACAATTCAGACACTTGGCAACTGGCATGTATTTATGAAAGTTGCAGTGTCCTGGGGTCATATGATCCCTTTTTATGACCTTCTGATAAGCTAAGTCAATGGGGAAGCCAGATTCACTTACTAACTTAACAACTATAGTGATTCATTTAACAACAGTGGCAAGAATGGCCATAAAGGGGGGCAAAAGTCACTTAACAACTGTCTTGCTTAGCAACATACATTTTGGGTTCAATTGTGGTTGTAAGTCGAGGAGTCTCTGGATTTATCTTTTAGATTTATATCCCACCTTCCTTTTAGGCAATCAAGATGAGATATGGTATGTATTCCCTCCTCCATTTTTTCTGAGCTGAGCTGAGAGAGAGTGACTGATTCAAAATTACCAAGGTAGATTTGTAATTTCTATTTTTTCATTTTAGAAATACTTCTCTGTTAGGGTTTTAATACTTTAAGCTCCCCAGAGTCATTCTGATACAAGATGGGTGGCAAATAAATGCAATAAATAACAGCACTAGCACTTTGACTGATATACCGCTTTGGAGAGCTTTACAGCCCTCTCTAAGTGGTTTACAGAGTAAACCTTTAGCCTCCAACAGCCCTCATCTTACCCACCTTGGAAAGATAGAAGGCTGAGTCACCCTTGAGCCTGGTGAGATTTGAAATGCCAAATTTCAGTCAGCTGGCAGTCAGCAGAAGTAGCCTGCAGTACTGCACTCTAACCACTGTGCCACCAGGCTCAATAAAATAAAAATTTCTAGTCCTTGTTTTTTGCAAAGTTTATCAGCAATTGAAAAATATGGTAAATTTAGGGTAGTTTTAGTTTTTTTTAAAAAAAGAAATAGATCCAATACATCCATTCTTTAACTCATTCCATATGAATGCTGCTTCTTGTTCAACCTTTGTCGTTCAGTAATTATTGAGCAGCAGGGGTATGCAAATCACCCCAATTTGATTTGAATAGCCAATTAATGTTGACTGAAATTAATCTGAATAAATGTATTTAAATTTCAATATTTTTTCCGTGCAGAAAAAATACCGGTCGAAAGGCTTGGGAATTGCCTTCTTATCGAATCTCTGAATCAAATTGTCACATAGCCCTAGAGAAGCCTACATTTAATGACTTCTACATCCCATTCAAAGGATGTCTGGTTGGAGAAACTATTTTCAATAATTTGTATTACAAAGCACTAACCTGTAATTACCGTAGAATGACAACTGTATTACCCCAAAGAACCTAAGAAGCTGCTCAATCCTTTCTGCTTGGTTGATAACCTAAATGGAAAAATTGCAGGATCAGTTTTTCAGTCTTCAATCTGGAGCTTTTTCTCGAAATTTAGCATGGTCTTTTGAATAGAAGCAGAATATCTACAAATTACAGGTTCAGATCATTCTTGTAAAGTGCTGGTATTTTTCCATGCAAGGGCTGCTCAAAATTGAACTGTGATTCACTTCCTTACTTGATTTCTGTAGTCGCTCATCTCAGCAAACTGTTCCGTGACTGTTTGAAGTTTCAATGACACTGGAAAAAATGACTTATGTCTGTTTTTCATACTTATGACCATTACTCTGGGCAGCTCACAATTCAAAACATATATTATTCGAATTTTAAAAACAATTTAAAACAATAACAAACCATAAAAAGCATTAAGACAGTAAAAACATTTTAAAACATTTAAAGCACCTACAAAATCAAGTTATCTGGCCCAAGACTGGTTTTACATATTAATCCAGAAATTCATCTAAGACTAAGTGAAGTATAGTTTCTAATTGACTACAGATAGCTTGGGCCAGTCACTATTATTCATCATAGTTTAACTGATAGGATGGCCTTTGCAACCATTTAAAAATCTGAGAGAAAGGTTCATTTCAAGCTATTACCATGAACTCCTTTCATGGTTTGCCCCACTTGATAGACTAACTAGCAAATCACTTCCATAGGAAGTGGCTGAGATTGGCTGTTATAGCAGAATTTTGTAAATCTTATTTTCCTCCCCCCCCCTTCCTACTTGTACTATATATCATTATATTGGGAGTTAAAATGAGTCTTTTCAAGTGGGGTGGCTATAACAACTCTAAATAACGATAATAAAAGCATTAGACAACTTTTCTCGCAGAGAGAATTCAGCAGATCAGAAGCCACCAATGGAAAAGCTCTGCAGCCTTGTTGTTCTCACCTACAGCTGTGTGGCTGCTGTACAGACTGATATGAGTAAATATCTTGTCACTTCCACAATCCAGGTAAAATTGCTCAGGAAAGTTGTTTACTGATCCAACCTTGTATTTCTTTTGGCTTAACTGCATTTCCTCCCAATGCCTTGGGACACTATGGGAATAAATGAGTTAGTGCTACTGATGAATTAGTTAACTGTGTTAGGATTATAGATGAGTGTAATAGATGAGTTTGGATTATAGACAATTTAGTATAGAGTTCTTCCTGCTTTATTTTGTCACATTCATTTTGTACAAACCTCCAAGCCAAAGCTAATCCCTTGATTTCCAACTAGTTGAGACATTTTTAACTATTAGGGCTTACTGATGCTGCCAGGAATACAGATTGCTAAATCCTGGACAATTTATTCCTCCAAGAAGTCAAGATCTGAATGCTATAAAGTCATGAGCGTTGAGACTCAACTACATAATGTACTTCCTTTAAAAATCCTGACTATTTTATCAGTTACTGGCTTTCCTCTATTCCTGTTTCATGGCAGTATCCTCTATGATTAAGTAACATCAACAAGGTTAACAATAGCAAAAAAAGGTCTGGTTTAGATTATGTTGCTCAAAATAGCATTTTTCTATTTCTTTGAAGGAATTCCCAAAAAAGAAAAGATGAGAACATTTGTGCAAAAATTGTCTGTGGATGCAAGACTTGAGGCCTCCATTGCAATTCAATTTTGAATAAAAGTAAAGATTCTTGAATTGCACTTGGCTCCTAAAGAGTAAATGGATGCCTAGTGCCCTTCCCTCGAGATGCTAGGTTTAATCCTGCTTTCTGGAATGACCTAGATGGTGCCTCCTGAATGAGGCACCACCAAATCTTATTTTGATCAATGATTAATTATTATTTAAAACATAATTAAAAACAGAAAATTATAGTGTTCATTTCCACTGGGGTGACACAAAATTGTGCTACTATTTAGATGATAGATATGTTTTATATCTGAGAAAAAGAGGCTCATATAATAATTATCAGTTCTTCCTGCATATTGACACAACAGGAGTAAAGTACAATTATTCCAAGTATCCTTGGAGAAGTAACAATATGGGATGAACTGTTTCTTTCCCCCTGGATCCCCAGGGCCAAGGGCTCATAGTCAAAATATCTACTCTGCAAAAGTACAAAAGCAAGGATATTATGTTTGGCCCTGAAAACTACTGTCCTCAGCTGATAAGGATGAAGAAAATCAAGACGGTGTTCATTGTCTGGGATGACATAAGACCATAAATTGACAGGAAGATCTCCAGTGCCCGTTCCAGCCTTATGGTCCTATGATGGTGCAATAAAAACTCTGACTCTTAAGGAACTTGTTGTGATCTGGCTGTTTTGGTTGCCATTTGGTTGCCATGAAAATCTTCCCATGAATTTCATAAGTGAAAGGCTTAAATTCAAAGATGACATAATGTGATCCAATCAATTATTTTAAAAAAAATTTTTATTAAACAAACAAAAAAAAATAGATTAAAAACATCTTTGTCTTAAATCACATAGTAGTAATACATGTTTACATTATATATGTATAATCTGACTCTGTTTTTACATCCTCAAAACCCCAAAACTTTAACCTTAAACTGTCTACCATGGACCTCACTCTATTCCTAAGAGGTCTGTAAGGAGGTGTGCATAAGCTCACCAGCATGCCTTACCATCCCTGCCCTACTGTTCCCGTTTATCCATTTATTTGTACTCATTTATTATGTATATACTTATACCTGTTTATACTTATATGTTTATACGTTATGTTCATCTTATACTTGTTTTCTCATACATGTTTGACAAACAAACAAGCAAACACAAATAAATAAATAAATAAATAAATAAATAAATAAATGAATGAATGAATGAATGAATGAATGAATGAATAAATAAATGAATAAATAAATAAATAAATAAAATGAATATACTGAAAGTTGCATCCCAAGCCTTCCTGATTACCTTTCTCTTCTGGCTGAACAATGTTAAAACTTATTTTAATCCTAAAGAAGCTACAAGTTCTATTCGATGTGTTATTATGCTTGATTGATTGCTATCATTAGAGGAGAATTTTGAGACAGACATTCAACACTCTCTTCCTTGTACATACAGATTTGGCTTACCACATATTGAAATATGACAAGGAAATCATGTTATACTTTAACAAGATAGCAAAAGTCTGCAGAATATGGCAACTGGAATTCTTTCTACCTCTTCAGAAGTAGACTCCAGTTGGAGTCACCTGAACTAACGGGAGAAGGGAAGGGTGTAAAAATGAAATTGTTGCCATCATTCTGAGCTGTAGAAATGGGGAACAATTTCTTTCCAATCACTACTTTTGAGCATTTCCTGACTTGAAACTCTCTAGATTTACTCTATTGCTGGAAATAAGGAAATTTTGGAAATCAGGAGCCATCCCTTTTGAAAACCTTTGTATTTGAAACAAATAAACAGATACTTATTCATCAGCTAACTCATTTTCTCAGACAGATCAACATTACCTGGACCATCCATATCATCTGGAAACTAAAATACGTGTAGTGAGAACTTTGTGCTTTCCTCTATAAGAGGAGATGAAAGCTGTTCTCAGTAATCCAAAGATAAGAATATATGTTTAATTTTTAGAAGTGATTCTCCCAAAGCTTCATGGTTGTGGAAGTGGATAACCATCTCTAATATGAGTACACCATCCTTTAATCAAGTATGCACTTCATTAGAACATATCTGAAAGTAGACCATATATGATGTGATAAATTGATAAAGAATAATGGCTTAGGAGACCATTATGGGAATAAGTGGCTCCACAT
This sequence comes from Laticauda colubrina, assembly GCA_015471245.1. Lineage (NCBI taxonomy): Eukaryota > Metazoa > Chordata > Lepidosauria > Squamata > Elapidae > Laticauda > Laticauda colubrina. Next base: position 16,535,823 of record BLBF01000045.1, read on the forward strand.
TTCTCTATTATCTGTGAAAAAAAAAACCTGTCTTCGCAGGAAGATGTTAAATAAATAGCCAAGAAGTCCCCATGTGAATAGACCACAGGATATATGAGTTTTAAATAGGGAGTAGTTCAGTTGCTGGAATCCCTACAACCCAATCCTTTAATCTCGGTCTTACTAAAGAGAGGTCTGTGCGAATCAACTTTGGAAATAATTATTTTTTTTAGTTTTACACAGTGAGCCTGACATGTACATCTCAGGCGATGAGTTCCCAATGCCAAGTGGCACATCAGGAAATCACCATCACCACCATCCCTTTAAATGCCTGACTAATGTTACTCTCTATTTATAATCTTGTAGTACATGATAATAAGAAGAGATGTTGGGTCTTGACTTATGGAAGGCCCCTGGGTATTTATTATACTTACAGAAACATGTCCAACAAGTCCAACTTCTCTGGTGTCCCCGTAAGCTGCAACTATTTAATATATTTAAAAGGAAACTGCTGAAAGCAAAGTCTTTACCAAGGGGAAGGATAACCTACCATAAGTGAAATGAAGGGGAAAAAAGGGCAATCAAACTAGTCAAACTGGAACGATGCTGGAGGAAGCAAGAACTAGCTAGTGTTCAAAAATGTTCCATTTATGTCATCAACTGTATATTATTACCTAGTATTATGGATTACATGGAGAGCACTTGCCTATAAAGTTGCCAAGAGTCAGACATGACTAAATGGTTAAAACAACAATAGTGTGGAAGGCATTTGGACAACACTTGAGAGATGAATGGCTGGTTGAAAACTGTGTTTTCTTAAGGGTTAAATAAGATAAGATAAGGTGAACTTTATTGTTACTTTTTTCTGTGGACATACTGGCACACATTAAAAAAATGAAATTCTATATTCTGACATTTATACATACATATCTATATCTATATCTATATCTATATCTATATCTATATCTATATC
>BLBF01000045.1:16536784-16550843 GCA_015471245.1 Laticauda colubrina
ATCTATATCTATATCTATATCTATATCTATATCTATATCTATATCTAGATATATAGATATAGATATAGATATAGATATAGATATAAAGTTTTCACGGGTACTTACATGTATGCTGTTCAGCTTCCTTCGGGTATTATCCCACGTCAGCTACAACTTTAAAAGCACAACTACAATGACAATGATAATACCCGAAGTAAGCTGAACAACATACACACACACACACACACACACACACACACACACGTGCTATATATACATACACACACATCTAAATCTACATCTATATCTAAATCTAAATCTATCATCTATCTATCTATCACAGTCCATTTTTAATACATAGCGGAAAAAAGTATTGAGAGTTAACAACATTGATACTATATGGAATAAAGCTATTACAGAATCTTGTAGTTATGCTTTTGATACTGTGAAGCCTCCTCCCAGAAGGTAACAAAGAAAACCAGTCATGGAGAAAATATGTAGCATCCCACATAAAACTGTGGACCCTGCTCAAACATTGCTTACATGCCATGTCCTGGATAGAAGGCAGTGATCTTCCAATAGTCTTTTCTGCTGTCCTCACCACTCTTTTCACATCCTAAATCTTTTTTTGTTCTTCTTGCACCCTATGAGCTTCAGCACATGTAGAGAAGTCACTTCCACCAGAAAGTTCTCTGCAGATTATTTAGACATTCATTACTAAGAGAAAGTCCAGGAGGACCAAGATTAATTATCTTCTATATTCTCATAGCTCTAAAGCTCCTCACTTCTAAAAGGAGTGAACAACAGAGAGATTTTAAGTAGTTTAATTAAAAATATGTAATAGTAGGAGAAGCCAGGATGGTAGCTAAGAAGCAGAGATCATAAAACTTGGATATTCAGACCCCGGTGCCAAAATGGCACCCTTTCTCTGGCCAAGGCATATTTTTCAAAACTACTGCAGTCGCTTCAGTGGTATGATTAAGATGTTGAAATTGGACCTGAAAAACCAAGATTCAATTCCCAGTTCAGCCATGGAGCTCCAGAGGTGTCATGGGGCCAGTCAATGTCAGCTCAACCTTTCTCACAGGTTTGTTGTTAAGCTGGTAAAATGATCTGCCTTCTCATCTCAAGAGAAAAATTGAGCTGCAAGCACAGACATAAATAAATATTTGAAATATGCTACTGGCCTTAAAGGCCCAGATTAAGGGGGGGGGGTCTGGTTATGTAACAGGATGTCACAGGATGAGCTATAGAAAGCCATCCAAGTCAGTTTTTGGGAGATGAGTGACTATTAAAAAATGGATCAATAAACAAATAAAATTAGAGTAAACTGCATTTAAACCAGACATTTTGATTACTTATGAAGCTGCTTAATAGGCTCAGCCTCAGAGATTATAGTATCTATAAGATACCCCAAGATTAAGATACTTGATGTCTCCACTTACTTCTCTATTATCCTCTCTGAAATTATCCACAATCAATCTGATACTATACTATTTAACTGCCTGTTCTATAAGCTTCCACAATCCGGTTGTTGATCTTCAAGCCTTTGTAATCCATCGGGAAGATTTGTATTACGGCCGAAAGTGAATGGCTTTGGGAAGACAATTATAGCAGCAAATGCTATGAAAACGACTAAGAGATCATGAGTTAACTGAAGTGAACAGGTTAACCTAAATTGGAAAAGATTGTTGTCTTGTTTACTGGAGAAAACACATCTCCAGATTGGCCAGATGTCATTAACAAAAAGAACAATTTAAGATTGAAATAATTAAACTGAAGTCATAAGGAAGCTTGAGAGAAACCAGGTCAACATATGGTTCCAAGGTGTAATTACAAGCTAGCTTAAAAGGAAGCAACATATCTTTATTACTTTCAGAAACCCATTTAAAGGAAGGATGGAACTCTCATTTCAGCAGAGTTGGGTGTGAAATCAGCTAGATCACAACAGAAACAGCTCCTTGGAAGATGTCCAAAGAAATACATTTTTTAGGCAGGCTGATGGTGTAGATAAGCTTAGTCAAAGACAGAGCTGTTTAGAGTATGTTGAGACTCTTCAGAATCACAAAATTTAAATAGATGTGGATAGATGTCTGGATTACTCATAGGAAGTCTTTGGCATTTTTCAGACAGCACTGCATTAATCAGTATGGCATATATCCCTTAAGGAAATGGGAAAGAAAGATTTTGGATTCTCAGTTGCAGCTGAGAAATTCCAGAAGATTTTATGAAGCGCGTAAATGTAAATGTTGTCATCTAAAGCTGGGGCAGCTTTAAGACATGGCTGGCTGGGGAATTCTGGGAGTTAAAAATCTACAAGTTGCCAAGATTGGATCTAAAGGATGATTGCTCTTGATTCATGATGGGGATATGAATATTAGATTAATCTGCAATCCCCACTTCTTCATATACTATTGCAGGAAAGGAGTTCCTGGAATGAATTATGCAAATTGCCTGAATTATACAAATACGGCTTGGTTTTTGGAGGAGGGGAGACAGTTGAACGAATTAACTCAACTGATTGATTGGATGAGATGCAAGCTCCATTTATTGCACTTGAGAGGAGCCATAGTTTACCTTAGAGAATGTCAGCCATTACTGCCAAAGTATTACCACAGAGGAAAAAAGGGGGGGAAAATGGAAGAATATGACTTACAACTACAATTGAACACAAAATTTCTTGTCTTAAGCAAAACAGCTGTTAAGTGATTTCCCCCCCGCCGCCCATTTTATGACCTTTCCTGCCACTGTTGTTAAGTGAATTAGCCTTCCCCATTAACTTTGCTTGTCAGAAGATGGGACACTGCAATTATCATAAATATGAACCAGTTGCCAAGCATCCAAATTTTGATCACATGACCATGGGGATGCTACAATGGTCATAGGTCACTTTTTACAATGCTGTTGTAGCTTTGAACAGTCACTGAACAAATGATTATAAGTCAAGGGCTACAGTACATATGTGTGTGTAATAAAATCACACCAAAAGTCTCTCATGGGAGCAAATCTGAGCAACTTTATTGCAAATATATGTAAACTTTTCAAGTGATTAAAAAGATAGTAATGCTCTTCAGGGAACATTTGCTGATGTTTCCCAGAAACATTCTTTTGTAAAAACAGTGTCATGCCCTATAATCTCATTGGACAATCTGATTTTTTGAAGCCCAACATTTCACTATACTTAAGTCTCGTGGTTTATTATAAAGTGTATCATAGCTAGTTTATAATTATTTTTGAAGAAAATTGCAGAGGAACTGGAACATCAGTCTCACTCCAACAGGTACATTATTAAGGAAAACGAAAGAATTTCTCCCAGGAAAATATTCTTCAGAGCAATCTAATTGAGTCCAATGTTCTTAAGTAAACTATTTGAAAATTTGTCCGTGCAAATGTTCTACCTTTTGTGGAAAAATAGCATTAATAAAAAAAAAACCCCAAATCAATAGAAGTTAAGGAATTGAGGTGAAAAAATAAATGTAGACAATAAAATAGAATCCATTTGCTTGGATTAACAATTATACAAATGTAATCAGGGCAATTTCTGCTCAGCTTGATGGTAAAGGCGCTAGTAATACCTCTGGCTGATTCAATGAAAAGAATATGAATGGTATTCAGCTTTGTTCCGGTATTTTCCCACATCATTATAGTTGTGCTTTTAAAGTTATAGCAACATTTTGGCAGAATCTCATCTGCCACCATCAGGCTTCTGTGCACAATGTTCGTCAGATGTAATAAGGAAAAAATAAATAAAAAAATTTTTTTTAAAGAAATTCTTAGACTATATTCTCTTCTCAGGAAAAAAGGGAAGATGTGAAATATGAGAACTCTATAACTGGAACCATAAACTTTCAAAATCCCTGAAGTATCCTACCAACCATAGTTGGCTGTTCAGAAAAAAAAAAATCAAGATTATTCAACAAAAGATTATTCTAGATTACATGGATCCTTGGTTGTTAGAACAGGGAGCAAACACATTCCAGACAAATAGTGTTCCCTTTATTGTTTTTTTGCTTACAGATCTCTTGAGGTTATTGTGAAATATATTCTTATTTCTGTTTAGAAAATCAAGCCCAAGATAAGGTTTGCTCATCCAGAAATACACTTTTTCCTCTCTCTTTTATGATCATCACTTTTAACATTTATCATAGCAGAATATCGGCCTTTTAGATGCTTTGGGATTATTTGAAGGCCATCTGCTGGGAAACTGGTGAGCTTCCTTGGGGAATTGGTTGACTTCTCTAAGAACAGACTGCTGGGCCAGATAGACCTGGAATCCAGTCACAAAGGGTTATGCGTATGTTCTTATTTTCTTAAGCAGTTTCACATAGGGACAGAGGCTAGGCCAACATTAGAATTGGTTTGGATTGTCAGATTTTGAATATATTAATTTGTGTTGATGGGAGTTTGTTAATATCATCTTTTCTATAATAGAATAGAATTCTTTCTTGGCCAAGTATAATTTGACACACAAGGAATTTGTCTTGGTGCAAATGCTCTCAGTATAGATAAAAGATACATTTGTCAAGAATCAAGAATCATAAGGTACAACACTTAATAATAGTCATAGAGAACAATAAGCAACCAAATCATACTAGGAAATAGTCAATATAAATCGTTAGGATACAAGCCACAAAATTACAGTCATACAGTTACAAGTGGGAGGGGATAGGTGATAAGGAGTGATCAGAAGGTTAATAGTAATAGTAGTGCAAACTTTGTAAATAGTTGGACAGTGTTGTGGGAATTATTTGTTTAGCAGAGTGACAGCGTTCGGGAAAAAAACTGTACTTGTGCCTAGTTGCTCTGGTGTTCTGGTGTGCTTTATAACAGCTTATTATGACAACCTGCCTGCAACAAACTCTCCCTCTTACCATAAAATCCTAGGCTCTTAGTCATCTAGGTCAGTTACCGGAAGGCCCTAAAGAAGCCAATCAAGCTTCTTCAGGGCCTTCCGTCAGACCAGACCAGGAACTCATGAATCAACTTTGTAGAGAAAGGTGTGAAAGTTCCATTTAAAAAGTGATGGAGAAGGAGAAAGAAGAGGAAGTACATGCCACTTGCACTTCCTGTTTCCCACCATCACACCATGCCTAAAGGCTTCCTGGATCTTAGGTCTTGCAAGCCATATCACTTAAGAAACTAGACATGAGTGATGCAGCAGCTCAAATACCACACAATTATCTTAATCAATACTAACTAGGGTACAAAGGTGGGGCAACCAAATTGGCTGCTTTGATCTTTAATGTTCAGGACTGACCTGGTCTAATTTAACTTTAATGGATGATAATATTACATAGCAAATCAAAAGTAAGGGTAATATTGACCAGAAGAAAGGCAAAATGAAGAGATCACTATTTAAAGCCTTGGGGAAGGAGATTAGCTGGAAGACTGAGTGTCTCCTTTTAAACAGGGTGCGTTTGTGTGTTTGGCTTACCTTTTTTAAAAAAAATAAAGCCATACATTGCGTACTCTTAAGGAAATTAATTTTCATGAGTTCTGATGCAAACTGGCCTCTAAACTATAGGATGCAATATAGAACAAGTCCCCTTCAGAAATCACATGTCTCTGGGCATTACAATCAGTAAAGAAACCAGAGTGCATTTTTAAATATAACTATTTTAAGGTTTAAAAAAGAGGAAAGTTCTTTAACAAAGTAGTTTAGGAATGTGCGTTTGTGAAAATATGACTCAGACATGCATTTATTTTCAAATATGAAATTTGGGCAGATTCACAATGAAACTTTGAGAAATTGACACAGGGAGGAAATGGATTTATCACTTCATTCCAACCATGGTAAGAGAAAATAGCAAAAAACTAAGAGAGACAACAAAAAACTTAATAACATCACATGTGGTCTATGAAGAAAAATACTTGTCACTAACGTAAGCTTTGTTTTAGAAACCAACTTTAGATCTTAACAGAACGAAATTAGCATTTTAAGGATTAAAATTATTCGAGAAGGAAGGGGAAGGAAGTTGCTTGACTCTTTTGGTTTTGCAAAAAAAATAAAATAATGAAATACAGGACGGACAAGTAAAACATGCCACCAAAGGGTTGTTTGTCAACCCTCAAGGTATATTTTATTACTCATTTCTAACATTCATTACTCTCATCATTCAAAACAGTTCTGACAGTAACTAACTTCATAAAAATAGGAAGAGGAAAAAAGGAAGGAGGGAAGGAAATCAGTATATAATTTAAAATCTAGGTTGTGAAAGATAATAAATAGAATGGACAAAAGATGCAGCTCAGTATAATTTAGCACTATGTGGATTCAATTTGTATCCAACACTGTAAGCTTAGGACACTAATATAATTCCTCTAGAGTAGAGGTCTTCAAACTTGACAGCTTTCAGACTTTAAGACTGGACTTCAACTCCCAGAATTCCTCCTCCAGTCATGTTAGTTCAGGAATTCTGGGATTTGAAGTCCACAAGTCTTAAACTTGCCAAGTTTGAAGAGCCTTGCTCTTGAGCCTTAGCATAAGGTAAAGGTAAAGATTTCCCCACTCCAGATGTCTGACTCTAGGGGCACTGAAGTGCACAGAATGCTATTATCTTCTCACTGAAGTGGTACCTATTTATTTACTTTGCATGCTTTTGAATTGCTAGGTGAACAGGAGCTGGGACAAGTAATGTGAGCTTGCTCCTTCACACAGCACTTGGGTCTTGAACCCAGGCTGTCAGCTTTCCAGAGCTTAGCAATGATACTTTAATTTTGTGATCTTGTTTAATGGTTTTCTATCAATGTAAACATGTGTAGGTCTTGCACATAGGAGTAAAGATGAACATTTTTGCTCTGTTGAACTTCCCTAGCCTTCTGTTCAGTCTACAAATATGAGAGCTCTATCCATGAATCATAATATCAATGATTCATGTGTTTCCAATGACTGAATATAGCATGTTTGGTGGAGCCAAACAACAAAATCATTTTTAAAAAAAGACCAACCAAAATCGATGTGTTGCTTCAGTACAATCTTGCTCCTCCTTGTTCCTTCAGTAATCCTAGCCACAGCAGACATTATCCTTCTTGCTTTTTATGGTCAACATTTTGGTTGAATGTGGCTGTGATGAATTCATTCTTAAATCTGTCCATGAATGCATAAGTTTCTAGAAAACCTAGAGAAATATAATTAAATATACATTTGATAAACACCAGTTTGCATACAGAAAAAATAGATCTACAGAGAATGCAATAGCCATCACTCTTCACACTGCTCTGACTCATCTAGAGCAGTGGGGAGGGGGGGCTATGTGAGGATGCTTTTTGTGGATTTTAGATTTTTTTCTTCCACATAGATTAGTATCTGAACATCTGAACCTTGGGCTTTCTAATTCAATCTGCTTTTGGATTATGGATTTCCTGTCTGGCTGCTCACAGAGGGTCAGATTAGGTAATCATACCTCTTCAGCCCTTATTCTTAATACTGGTACATCACAGGGTTGCATGTTGAGTCCCTTACTCTTTCCTTACAGTGGTGGGAATTATCTCTGGGTATGATGAGTCTGCCTCCTGAGATAAGGTAGACCAGTTGCTTTTGTGGTGTGGAGACAATAACTTGGTCCTCAACACCAATAAAACCAAGGAGTTTATAGTGGATTATAGAAGGAACAGATCAGACACCCAGCCCTTGCTTATCAATGGAGACCAAGTGGAGCAAGTGGCCAGTTTTAAGTTTCTGGCTGTTACCCTAAAAGAATATTGCAGCCCTTGTCAAAAGGGCCCAGCAGAGATTATCTTACCTGAGACTTCTCAGAAAATAACAACTGAATGAGAAACTGCTGGAGAAACTACCGCTGCACCATAGAGAGCATTTTAACATACAGCACCTCTGTATGGTTTGCCCATTGCACAGTGGCAGATAGAAAAGCACTCCAGAGGGTTAATGTCATTGCCCAGAAGATCATTGGTTCCCCTCTCCCCTCTTTGGAAGAACTTCATAGCTCCCGCTGCCTTAAGAAAGTTCAAAACATCCTCAAAGATCCATCTCATCCTGGGAACCCTTTTTTTGAACTATTACCATCTGGCAGATGGTACAGAATAATAATAAAAACAAGGACCAATAGGCTGAAAAACAGCTTCTATCCCAGGGCAGTAGCTCTTTTGAATTCTGCTGTATCGTGCAGTGTTGGTGTGTGTTGAGGGTTTTGGGTTCAATGTGTGGAGTGTGAAGGATGCATGTTTGTGTTTATTTTCATGGTCATAATCAAGATGTGCACTGAAAATGGTGTTTGATTTCGTTGTATGAGGTGCAATGACAATAAAGTAAACTAAATTAAATGATTTTGTACAAGGAGGAAATTGGAATTTCCAAAGATAACATTTCAGAATAACACAGAAATAATGTTTGCAATGTGTTCTCTCAAACTGCCATCAGTAGGAATTCCTTTTCAAATTCTACTGAAGTAAAACCTGAAATTTGCTTTGTAATTTAAGCTCTGTGGGGAAGAATTAGTTTCCTAGAAGCTCTCTTTGCTGTGCAACTTGCCAAGATGACAACAGAAAATAAATTCCTTTATTTATGAAATTGTCCATAATTGACAGTTGTCTGTTTGAATCAATTATAACAATATTATGGCCTCTTTTTGCTTCTTCTTTCTTTGAAAGAATGAATAGATTGATAAAATTATCCAGATGAGAACCATTGTGAGCTGGGAGATTTAGAGAAACTAAAAAGAGAATTGAGAATTGAACAAGGGACAACAAAGAATGAAGATGAAGGAATGGTCACATCAATAGGAAGCAGAGGAGTGGCTGTTGTAAGCTGTTTGTGTGAATAGACTTCTAATCAAGCAGACAAAAGACCACTTATGTTTGAGCATAATACAAACCAAAACCAATGAGGCAGAACTTTGATGGACAAATGACCTGAAATGTAAAGTTTACAATAATAGGATGCAGGATGCATCTTTAGGATTGAAGGAAGGAACTATTTAGTCTTGTTTTCACTACAATACCCTGTTGCTCTATTCTAACAACAGCACAGAAATAAAAAGGTTGAGTTTGTGTTAGTAAGTTATTTTGGAGTTCATACAGTTTCTCCTGTGAAAACTGTTGCACACATGTTACCATTAGAAACAATGAAAGCCAAACTTGAGATTACTGTCCAAATAATTGATATTCTCCTAGACATGTGGATTTGCTAAATGTTTTTGGACTTGGACAATGCAGATTTGTATTTTTTTAAAGCCTTATTATGAATTTCATGGGTCCCTCTTCCCACTGTGGAACTCATTTTATTATAAACTTCCCTCTTTTAATTATCTCTCATTTTCCATTCTCCCTCCTCCCTCCCCATTTCCACATTTATGGGAAAATATAGCAAAGAAACTAATTAAGAAGTAAAAATTTTGGTTCTCCGCACACGTGGTCTGCTTTTTTCCTTTTCTAATAAAATATTAAAGCTAAACTGAATTTAATTTAACTTGATGACTGTTTAACCTTAGTAGTCATCAGTTCACTGCAGTTACTTCCAAGATGTTTCTCCCTCATCAACCCCTAAACACAAAAGCTTAAACTATTTGGCGCTTAACCAACATGTTCTGGCACTCTGACTGTGGGTTATAATTCCAGAGTCACCGGTGAAATCATTAAGGGAAAGCTATTTTACAATCCTCTCTCACACACTCTTTATGATTGTGTGTGTGTGTGTGTGTGTGTGTGTTCATTTATAAGAAATAGTTGGAGAAAATCCTAACTGCAACTGGGACTTGCTCAAGTCTAAAAAAAAGCAAAAGAAAACTGAGAACCTGAGAAAGCCAAATTCCATGATGGCATTTTTCGCAAATTGCATGAAGAGAAAGAACCCTCCTTGGCTACCAGCCTCTCCATCTCAATCTGAGGATCCCAGTGTTTTGGAAATGACTACAAATTGACATTTGCCTCTTTCTCTCTGAATGGCAATGGGGTGAAAAACAGTGTCAGATCAACGCACTGGGAAAACATCTTAGTATATCAAATGAGACTTTATATGTTTTATTTTGCTTCCTTTTGACCTTTGGGTATATATGTAACTTCCCTTTGTACAGTACAGGAGAAATTTTGCAAGAGGGGACACTGAAGCGTCTCCCAGAAAGATACTATGTCTGTGAATGTTTTATAAAACAATGAGTACACCTAAACATTACAGAATGAACAGAACTTTTGTATTTTCTCAAAAAATTTTCTCCAGAGAAAAGGGGCTGCCAATTACTTGGAAACCTTCTCTATTCTGAATCAAAAAAAACCCTCCCTCCAGGTTTTTGAATTGGACAATTCAGGAGGAGGCTCAATTTGGTGCTGTGGTTTCAGGTACTGGACTAGAAACTCAGATACTGTGAATTCCACTCCCACTTTAAATATGAAGCCAACTGGATGATGTTGGGCCAGTCTCTCTCTCTCTCTCTCTCTCTCTCTCTCTCTCTCTCTCTCTCTCTGATACTTTATTGTTGATCACGTATGTTACAGGAATCTCACCAGAATCTCTGCCCTCCCTTGGGAAATGGAAGTTGTAGACCTGAAGATTTCACTTCTCCAAACAAATTCTAAACTGGGATGTTTCTTTACTCTCCCTAGAGGGGATTGCTCCTCTTCAGTTGGTGGTGCAACCATACTGTCTCACTGAAAGAAGGAAGAAATGCAAGTTGCTTTCAAGAATGTGGTCAAGAAAACTTTGTGGACTTGCCCAGGAAATTGCCAGGAGTAAAGTCTGACTCAAAGGCAAACAAACAAACAAACAAATAAATAAATAATCTCTCACAACTCTTGCCTTAATTTTACTGTCATACCAGATTTCAGTGGAGGGATAGATTGTAGAGCTGAATTAATTTTATCTCATAATTTTTAATGATAAACACATCATATTAGAATAATACAAACATTATTGTGCAAATTACATTGTAGTCCAAATTAATAGCCTGCATTATATTTACTGGATAGGATTGATAAAGGTCGTGTAGGAGGGAATTCATATTATGGTCCCTGATTAATCATACTTCATTAGTGCAGTCAGGAAACCATAAAACAAAATTACATTTGTGAATCAATTGCTGAAAGAATTGCTGAAAGAAGCTAGGGCTGAGAGTTGGAGGATAAAAAATGATTCCTTTTCTTTACTCCCTGGACTGATGCTATCAGAACACTCTGTAATTAACCACAGAAAAAGCAGATAGAGATGATAAGAGATTAAGGTTTCCATTTGCATATATACTTATCTTTCTCTAAGTTTCACTGAACTCAATGGAGCTGACTCCTGCAGAAGGTTAAGGAGGAGCATTTCTTGAAAATTAAACCTTGTATCTGTTGCAGAATAACAGAATAATGACATAATCAGAATAGGGCTAGGGGCAAAATTCTGCTTATTGAACTAGGGAGAGCCCAGGTATGCCAACTTTAGATTTTGGAAATTACTGAATTGTGTATTACAGCCTAAACAGTCCTTCTTTCCCCACACTCACAACTGTTCAAAGTTAGGAACAACTCACAAAAGTTCAAGGTTAAGAACATCCCAGTGACATCAAATTAAAGATGATCACAGAAGAAGCCCATTTTGATATTTCTTGGTTATTTGAGACTGATCTTAGAATCAGGTCAAAAACTCAAGAATATATGATTTATTGATGCTTTTCCATACATGGCAGGTGTGGAGTATACTGTCCAGGGGATCTGGCTGTTGTCATGTGATATAACATGGGACAGTCATGCCACTGTCTTTAGGAGATAAGTGAGATCCTAACTGGGAAACACCTTTAACTGTGCTGGAGTTAGGAAAGAGACTGAAATGTTAAGTGGAAATCCCACCTCGGTGAGAAGCTGAGAGATATTCAATAATATATTCTAGAAGCCTTGATGGTATGCTATTTAGACCTTAGTCTGGAGGCTAGTCTAAACTGAATGTCGGCTTTGGAAGCCACATTAACACCAAAAGTTTCCACGCTGCCACATTCCTGTGCCTGAGAAATTGGGAGGGGGGATTTTATAAAGTGTTTGTAGTTAGTAATAGCATTCTTCTTTACAGTCAAGGTTATGTTAAAACTGCACCTGGACGAGGAGTGGTTTAAGGGACATCTCAAGTTGGAACGGATGGTGATTGGACCATTTGATGCAGTGATGGGTGCAGGGGATCAATTTTGTGATTTTTAATTATTGGAGGAAACCCTGGAACTCTCAGATTTGGGGTTTCCCAGATGTGCCAGGATAACAACTCTAATAAAATGGAATTTTGAGAAAATGCCTGAGTTGGAGTTTTGGTGTTGGAGTTTGTTTCCCTGGAACGCTGAATCTGCAGGATTCAGAAGTTGCAGGATTTCCCCCAATAATTAAAAATCACAAAATCCTTTCCCCATACACCAGACTAGCCTATATCACAGGTTCTTCCTATACTTTGGAAATTTAATTCCACCAGACTATAAAAAAAAAGGAAAATTTATGACTTCATGTACCAAATACAGAGTTGGAAGGGACCTTGGAAGTCTTCAGGTTTAACTCCCTGTTTTACTCCCTGTTCAAGCAGGAGACCCTACACCATTCTGGACAAGTAATGAAGCAGCAACAACTACAAACCATTCCACTTATTAACTCTTCTCACAATCAAGAAATTTCTCCTTAGTTATTAGGTTGGTTCTCTGTTTAATGATCTTCCACCTGTTACTTTTTTGCCCTCCCTTCAGATGCTTTGTAGAATAAGTCAACCTCATCTTCTCTGTGACAGTCTTTCAAATATTGGAAGATTGGTAGTCCTTCTCTTTGTTGGGCTAGACATACCTTGCTGCAGTAGCTTTGCATTTCAGTGACCACTTCTGCATCACTAAAAGAAAAACTGTGTCATCGGGCAGATTTCCAAATCTCCACCGAATGTGCCTTTATAGAAATAATTACCACAATTTAAATAGAATTACATGAGAGTGGGTAATTCCATGTGCTTTCTGGCTACCAGTGGGTAACTTTGATGCCCTGACCTTCTTAAGCACCTATTCTATACCATTTGTAGAGCAATGTTGACAACTGTTTAATTCAGGATTAAACTGTCTTCACAGCCTCTATCTCTATTTTGCTTAGGAAGTTTAGCCATGTCTTTAGTAGGAGAATGCAAAGCATCTCAGATCATCTGGATTCATTGATGAGGCAAGTAATCCTTTCGCAGATCAACTTCACTCTTTAAGCTCTTGGGTATGATGCTGTGTTTAATCTCAAAGGCCTTTTTATTATTTTTGTCTTGCCTTAAAATTGTCAAACTTCTTTGCCTTAACATTTGGCAAACCTCAGTCACTGTTCTCCATCTGAGGAACAAAGATCCCTGTTTCTTTCTTTTCTTAGGTGTAATGTTTTGGGTGCTTGCTCTTCATTTTGGTGCTATGTGTCTGTTTTTCTCCTGTTCTTTTTAAAATGTGTCATCATAATATATGAAGCATTGGCCTCCTTGCAGTTTGTCAGACTACATCAGGCTGTATCTTGTCACATACAGGAACAAATGAAGTTGTTGACTGAGTTGCAGATACATATCACAAGCCATTATAAAGTTAATAAAAACTTTCTTTGAAGGAAAGTGCATTTGATGTGTTCTCCGAATTAGGTTCGGTTCATACTGATGTCTTTCCTGACAAGTTAAGAGTTGCCAAATCTTTTAAAATTTAAATTTATAAAGCTTGTTGAATTCCTTTTTACTGAAGTTTGCCTGCATCAAAAAAGTACTTTTTCCACAGGGTTCTCCCCCCCCTTTTGCTTTTCCTTCTCCCTACTGAATAAGATTCACACAACTGTTAAGGACCATGCAAACAAACAAAATAAAATTCTAATGAAGATTATGTTATAATAAAAAACATATCACCGTATTAAGATGCATTAATATTAATGAGGTTACCAAAGCTTCTTATTTATATCTGGATTAATTGACTTGGCAATTGGCTCAGGGAGTGTGGGAAAAGGAATAAACAAGTGGATCTGAGGTACCATAACTTTTGGTCACCTTTTGAAGAAAAGATTTACCAAATGCAAAGATGGGCATTTACTCTGGCTTATTTCTCCTGCTTTTATGCTTAAAAAGCAAGCAGGCAAACAAGGAAGGAAGGAAGGAAGGAAGGAAGGAAGGAAGGAAGGAAGGAAG
>BLBF01000045.1:16562565-16592901 GCA_015471245.1 Laticauda colubrina
ATCCATCCATCCATCCATCCATCCATCCATCCATCCATCCATCCATCCATCCTACTTTTTACCCAGCTAGGTGGCAGTGCTGAGCTTATTTTTCCCAAAAACAAAGCTGGATTTGCAAAATAGGTAGATAAGGGACCACCTGAAAACCTTTTGAGTTGCAAACCACATTGGGATTTTTTTTAAAAAAAATCCATTTTGTTCCTATGAAAGCTACTTTAACATGTCACAAGAAGCTGAGCCCACTTGCAGGAGATTTTTCTTTTCTTTTTTACATTTTTCTTAAATGAATGTAATACACCAGAGTTAATTTGAATCACATTTAAATGCAAATTACATTAATTTAGATGTACTTTTTTGTTCTGCTTCCTTGTCTCCACCTTCTACTGTATCAACCACTTTTTAAAGTTCAGCCTCTGCACACTGTCCCAAGATCAAGGCTACTCACTGTGCTGAAAAAGTTGTTCATCCCAATTTCTAGATTATAGGTAGTCCTCGATTTATAAGTTTGCTTAGTGACCATTTGGCATAACAACAGCACTGACCAATTTTCATACAACCATTGCAGCATCCCCAAAGTCAGATGACCAGAATTTAGATTCTTGGCAACTGAGTCTTACTTTTGATGGGGACCCTTGATTCCCTTCTGGGACTTTCTGACAAACAAAATCAATGGGGAAGCCAGATTCATTTAATAACCACATTACTAGCTTAACAACTGCAGTGATTCACTTAACAACTGTGTCAAGAAAGGTTGTAAAGTGGTGTAAAGCTCACTTAAATGTCTTGCTGAACGAACAGAAATTTGGAGCTGAACTGAGGCTGAGGATTGTAATGAAACAAAATGTTAAAAAGGTATGATATTTATGGAGTTACTTAACAAGCGCATTTAAATAATATTAAAGTAGCCAAAGTATCTCTACAACCTCCAAGGCATGTCAGAACTTTTGAGCATCCCTGATGTTTGGAAATTGGAAGTTGAAAAATTTGATGCACCTTACGATGATATATCCTTGTTGTTCTATACCCATTATTCTGTCAGGCACACTCACAGCATTCTCCATCATTGCGGTCAAAATGCTGTCTTTAACTGCCTGGCTTTCTTTCCAGGCTGGGAAAGGACTCCTGATTTTTCAACTAACACAAATATTTGTTTCCATTTTCCAGAAATAAGATGGCAGGTGGTTTAGATTTTAAGCAAGATTTTCTCTGTTTCCCCCTTTTCATTACAGTTGACATGCTGGAGCCTGAGTTTTGTAACAGACTTGTAGCCTATGGCATCAGACAGGGGAGATGAAATTTAGAGCAAACATGCACAAAAAGAACATGCACAAAACATTGAATTGACAGCTTGCTGAGGTAGCTTTTTTTGTTAAAGTTGCTCTAGCGTAATCGCCGAGCATTGTTGTACAATAGTTGACATAGCTCTGTTGCGATGTGATGGAATGGAATCACCATTTGGTATTTGCAATTGTCAGTGATTTACTCTGAGAAAGAAAATATCCCAGTCCTAACAAGTGTTTTAGTGAACCAGCTGAAAAACTTAATTTTATCTGTCATCTATAAATATTTTGCTATTTATTATATTGAGCTATGATATTTTTAAAGCAAACCTGGCATGATCTCCTGTATATAAATTAGTTATCTCTTTTCTGTTACCTTATTGTATTGGGAAATATTAAGGACTACCGTTAATGTTTTGGGAGATAAAAGCTAGATTAGATTGGTAATGATGTGAAGAAGACAAGAAACCATGATTTATTTTATATGTCTAAAGAATCATAGGGCTGGAAGGGATCTTGGAGGTTTTCTAGCCCAGCTCCCTAACAATGAAAGGAGATCTTTATTTAATTTTCTTCTTTAAGTTTGGAGTAGCTACACTTGTTATACTTACATTCCCACAATGGGAAACTTTGCTACTGATCATTATGCTGAGGAGATTTGCAAAAGTTCTGCAGAGCCAGTCCCCAACTGTCAAAAGGTGAATGGAGATAGATTTCTGCAAGATGTTGAGATAAAAATGGAACATATAGACATACATGACACCTTCCCCCCAATTGCCAACAACAAACATGAATATTGGTGAACTATTGAAACAGAAGTCTGATTTTTTTTCAAGAACTACTGCTTGGATTGGTGATTAACTTCATATCTTCTGAACTGAGAAACATGTTGTTTAGTGCTATGATTAGCTCATGGAAATCTCTGCAAAACCTTGGCCAGATAAGTCATGTCTCCATTGCAGCCTCTGTCTTATAATCTTAACAATAAGTTTTGTAACATTGAATAATGATAATTAAATCAATATCAAGCAAGATCAGAAAATATATGTGGGGTGTTTTTGGTTTTTTTTGACAAAACTTCATATGTAGCCAATGTTGGTTGGTAGTTGGGCCTACATTCAAAGCTTGTTTCAATGCTAAAGGAGGTAAGTGATGTATTAATTGTTGGCTTATAGAAAATGGGTTCTGTTATCACTCTTTCCTTTTATGAGTGTTTCTCCTCTTCTGTGTGGAGTTAAATGAAAAGAGCAAAAGAATCAGAATATTAGGGCTTAATGAGAATATGGTCCAGATTCAAACATTGTCCTTTGTATAATAAGTGAAAAAACTCTGGGTTTTTTAAATTAAACCAAACAGAGATGACCATTCAAAATATTTGGACAGAGACATGGGATGGAACATTGCTTTCAATTTCTTTGCAAGGTGGAGTTTTTCTCCAAAAATACATCAAGAGTAACCTTAAACAATATAGCTTTCATTGTTGCTGATAAAAGCCAACAGAAAGAATTCCCTCAAAAAGTCTGATCTTCTGATTTAACTAAAATGTTCAAAATGAAGAGGACAGCGAACAATAGCTGAAATGATCATTCAGTAGGATAAAAGGAACTTTTGTGTACCATTCTTGGCCACCCATGAGATTTCCTCCAAATCCTCTTGTTCAAAATAATTTCTTATATAAATTCTCCTTCATCAAACTGACTGAGGCCAAATAGAAAGCAATGAAGAATAATTTCTGTACCTTTTGTGAATAGGCTGTGGGAAAACAAATTTGGTCTCTTAGAGCTAAACAGTTGCACTGTTATGTAGGAATATCCACTAAACTGAAGAGGCACCAGTGAAATGATCAAACCAAGTGGCTGTTTCTTGAGCTAAATTTAACAAGTGAACCAATGAACTATAATATGGGGAGAATCTGCCTCTATCTTACATGTTAACTATGTGTACAGATTTCCACATTTATAAGTCATAAATATCTATCCTGACACTGTGATTTAATAATCCACAAACAAAGCCTCTTCTCAAAGGATGGGAACTACTTCTGCCTGTCAATCCTGCTATTCTTAATTGGAAGAATTTACATTTTTAATTTAATTACATTTTTAATTTGATCTTTCAAGGTTTCTCTACACCACCCAAGAATATTGACAGTCAACAATGAGGAGACAAGAGGAAAAATTTATGGGAAAATTTTTTTTGGGTAATGTGTAGAAGACCAAATATATAGCACTATGATTACCATGACCATCTAAATCATACATGCATCTCTGTTCCCTCTTAATTAGAAGATAGAGCCATTCTTCTATCATCCAGAACAGCTTCTGATAGCAAGGAGAAAAATACAATTACATCTGCTTCACATGAGGGTGTGAAGAGAGTGGATACATAGATAAATGGTAAATCCAGAGGAACAGCTATGTTCCTCCATGTCTAAAGGTTCAAATCTCCCAAATTTCATATCTATAAGTGCACTGGCTAACACAGACTTCTTTAAATTTCTGATCCATTTTGGATATATTTTGATATCACATCCCATAATGTCTACATAATAATCATGAAATTATTATTATTAATCAGCCATGGTTGGGAACCAATGCCATAGAGAAAGATAACAAGATGGCAAAGTAGCCATTCAGATAAATTATCAGACAAGAAATTATTATTATTTATCAGGAAAATGACTTCTAATATATCTGGAAGGCACCATGGAGAAATCTAGATTACCTAGTAGCTCAGAGAACTATATGCATTATAAGGTTTTCCTTAATGGAATTTCTACCTTGGAATATTACATTCTTGCATTCAGGCCCCATTACTTTCAAAATATTTTAAGAATACGGTGTCATGCATTAAGCATTATGTATCAGAATTATTTCTTGAAAATTCATAAAACATATAAAGGTATTTCTATCCTTCTATGTTGAATTGTGTATATGTGTAAGGGAGTGTGTGGATGGCCAGGAGGAATGAAGAATGGGATTGTTTCCTGCCCAGGAAACAATCAGATGAGAGAGGAAGGAGGTCTCAGTTACTTAATGGTCAGAGCAAGAATAGGATAGACCTGAACTAATGGATCAGGTGGTTAAAAGTGGTGGCGGGAAGTTTGTACCTTCATACATGCAAGATTAATATCAACCCACTCAAATAAACCAGACAGGGTTGGTAAACCCGAACAAATAAATCAGACAGGAAATTCTAATTTAGGTAATTTGTCTTTATTGTAAGATTATGTTAATAGAATCCTGCAAGTCTGAAGGTACAAACTTCCCACTGCCACTTTTAGCTGCTTGTTCCTTTAGGGCAGATCCTTCCTAAGCTTCTTCCTTTGACCAACTGGGGGCTCCTGTCTCTCTTCTTTGATTGTTTCCTAAGAAATATCTCTTCCTTTTGTTTTCCAAAGTCATCTGCACATTCCATTCCATCCCTCCCTCCCTCCCTCCCTCCCTCCCTCCCTCCCTCCCTCTCTCACACTCTAACTCACTCTCTCTCTCTCTCTCTCTGTGTGTGTGTGTGTGTGTGTGGAGAGAGAGAGAGAGAGCTTCTATTTTATTTTCTGTTCATTTGATGATTAAATATCAAATTAGCTTTGTGAGTCATTCATAAGAAGCCAATTTATTTCCTTTGATATGAATTTAAATGCTGTTCAATGATTTTGATCACACAACAGGTACAGGCTTAGTACATGTTTTCTCACAGTATACTAAGCATGACTAGCGGAAGCCTTGGTCATTTTTTTGGCTTCATGGAAATTGTGAAAATCCAATTCATTTGATTGGTTATGATTTAATGTATTATGTCCCCCTGACGCCATAGGTCAGTGTTTCCCAACCTTAGCAACTTTAAGACTTGTGGACTTCAACTCCCAGAATTCCTCAGGCAGCCATTCTGGCTGGGGAATTCTGGGAGTTGAAGTCCACCTATCTTAAAGTTGCCACAGTTGGGAAACACTGCCATAGGTTAATTTGGAAATCAGGTTAAATACGTTGAGTTCTTTCAATCATCTTGTTACTCCCATTCATTCTGCTCCCCTGCTTATTTTCTTATACTCCTTCTTTTCCACATTCTTTATGCAATACTCATCAGGACTGTAGTGCAAAAGAAAAAAAGTCAATTAGCCGAAGGGGGGAGGGAATACTTAAACAACCCAAATTATTCTAGACACAATTTGCAAATTCATTTTGCTTAAATTATTAATTAGAGCCAGTTTGGTACAGTGCAGTGGTGAAGGTGCTGGCCTAAAAACCAGGAGAATGTGAGTTGTAATCCTACCTTAATCATGAAACCCAGCTGGCTAACTTTGGACAAGACACTCTCTCCCAACATAGCCTACCTTGCAGGATTGTTGTTGCAAGAAAACAAGAGGAGGAAGGAATACTAGGTACATTTGCTGCCTTGAATTGGTTATACAGTAAAGTAATAAAGGTGTGATAAAAATCTAATGAATGCATAGTTAAAATAAAGTTTGTTAGAATGGCACGTAAGGAGGACTCTCATGAAACATTCTGCAGTTTGGATCTTATTTTTATATCAGCATCTTCCTGAGGACAGAAAGTTAGTTTAGAGCGAACAAAATAGACTACAATGCACTGCTTTTCCACAGTGCTAGCTTCTATCAACCAGACTTTGAATGTTGGATAGAGGGAATGAGGAAAAGTAAAGAAATAGAAGGGAGAAAATGCACTTATAAATATAAAACAGGAATTTTAAAACAGGAAATTTCTTCCTTATTTTTACACTTCAATTTAAAAAAAAAAAACCCTCCATGATAAGAGCTCTTTTCCCCTTTGGGCTTTCTGAAAAAAACACTCTGATAGTCCTTTGCCTATTTTTCTTTTTGTTAGTGTTAAAGGATAGATGGGGAGTTAGGATAGAAATGGTTTTTATTAGATGAAGGAGGAGGAGGAAAAGAAGAGGAAAGAAAGAGGAGCATTTTTAAAATCATCTGCAAAGATCAAAATGTGTCCTTTCATTCTCCAAAAATATGTTTTTGCATTAATGTTAAGTTGAAAACAGTTCATCCCCCTCTTCCTCTCCCTTTCTCTCTCTTTTACACAAACACACAAAGTTACTCACTGCAATCTCTCTCCCTCACTTTATACACACTTATTTCCAAATAAGTCTCTCTTTCTCTCCCCCTCCTCTCGCTGTCTTTGTCTCTCTCTGTCTCTCTCCTCTTTCACACATACAAATTTGCTCATTGCAAAACTGGCTGGATCCATGTCCCAGCTGAGAAGAAGAGCGAGAATTTGAATGACAGAGAACTACCCCTCCAGTTCACCGAGTTGATAAAGTTATTAAAAAGCAGGACCAGAATGAAGTTGACAAATGGGGCGGTGTTGGGCGTGACCCACCAATACCTTAAGGCTGTGCAAACAGAAAGAGAAAAAAAACAGAACAAGTCTGACAGGGTAATAGCCTCATTCCCTCAAGGTTAAAGTGTGTGTGTGTGTGTGTGTGTGTGTGTGTGTGTGTGTGAGAGAGAGAGAGAGAGAGAGAGAGAGAGAGAGAGAGAGAGAGAGAGAGAGAATATTTGAAGCATTTCTGCCTTCATTCCAGAGAGAGAGAGGGAGGGAGGGAGGGAGGGAGGGAGAGAGAGAGAGAGAGAGAGAGAGAGAGAGACCACAGGCGAAACCCCTTTTCTGAGGTTATTCTCTTGTGCTCTTGGCAAAAGCGTGCACTTAGTTTTGTTTGCACAAACTTGATTTCAGAGTTTATTTATTAGCAAGCAAGAGAAGCAAGTCTTTCTTACAGGGTGGAAAAAAGATGGAATTGGTCTTTGCTATAAGGGTGGGGTCTGAAGGGAGTTCTAACCAGCCACTGGGCCATCTGCTTAGCAACAGGGCTCTGAAGAAAAAAAGAGAGCAGAGTTGGGGGCAATTGTTGGGAGCTGAGAGGCCAAGCAGAGTATTTATACAATTGGGCTTCATTCCAGCCTCTTAGTGCCAAGTGGCAAACGTTGCTTCCAAAAAAATAAACAAGGACACTTTTACAAGACTCCAGAGTGAAAAGTTTCCTCCTTTCTCTTCCTCTTCCTTCAAACTCTTGTCTTGGCCTTGAAAAGAACATAGGATTGTTTAAAGTTATGGCTGCTTTCTTCCTAATGTGGAGCAGGAGCTTACAGGAGATGGACAGTTTCTGTTCTATAGATGCTGTACCCAAGAATGACTAAAAGATTTAAATGTGACCTAACTATCTGTTGTTGTTATGGTTGGTTGTGCAGTCAGACAGATGTTATTAGACTGGACTAGCATTTTTGGCCACCTATTGAGTCCTGTTGACTTGGGATAGGCAGATGCTTTTCGATGATGTTAAAGGTATCATCCCAGGATGTAAGCAATTGCCTTTTGCAATTGACTTATGGTTATTTTGTCAAAGGCAGTTTTACTGTTCATGAGTATTGCTAGTCACACATTCAGATGTTTACACTGGATTTGACATTTTTATTCACCTATTTAGTCTGTTCAAAGGACACGGGATACAATAGGCAGATATCTGATAGTGCCATTGCAGATCTTAAGTTGTTCCAAGTAAAGCTACTGTACTTTTGCAATTGACTGATGGGGGTTTCCTCAAGGTCGATGATGTGCAAGTGATAATGCAGATGTTTTGGTACCATCTTTGCCTTTTCATTGTAGTGTTATTATTATCTTTCTACCTATGGAGTGGGTTTATTGTTTATTTATAAATTATATTGGCTGCCCTTCATCACAGGGTAATTTTGGGCATCTTAAAATCAGAGGTGTTGAGGAAATAAAGTTATTGGGATGGTGATGATATTTGCCTATGACCACATGCTACTTTCAGGCCAGGCTTCTGCAGAGATTTTATAAGTCCCCACCCCAACGTCTCATAGGATTCCTGGCAGGAATTCTGGCAAAGAAGCACTGGGTGCTGTAGATAGCTAGATTAATTTACAGGTGTTGTAATCCCTAAGGGGCCTGAGTCCTCAATACAGTGCTGGATTAAGGTTCTCTGGTGTCCTAAAGCACTAACAAACCTTGGTGCCTCCCAGTGGTGGGATTCAAATAATGTAACAACTGGTTCTCTGCCCTAATGATTTCTTCCAACAACTACTTCACCAAACTGCTCAGAAAGTTAACAACTGGTTCTCCCAAACTGGTGTAAACTGGCCGAATCCCACCACTGGTGCTCCCTTCCTTTTTGTTCATATTGTATACAAAGCCAACCTGAGGCTACATAAAAGTTTTTGTGATGCCCCCCTTTGAGTCTGGTGCCCTAAGCATGTGCTTAGTCTGCTTAATGGTTAATACACCACTGCCTCAATAGCTGAAGAAACATAAAATTCTTTATTGGCCAAGTGTGGCTGGACACACAAGGGATTTAACTTGGTGCAAATGCTCTCATTGTACATAAAAGAAAAGATACATTTGTCAAAAATCATCAGGTACAACAGTTAATGATAGTCATAAGGAATAATAAGCAATCAAATCATACTAGGAAACAGTCAATATAAAGAAATAACTTCCTATGTTATAAACTAGGAAGTCCCGTCATTTGGAAAGGGTTATTATGGGCACTAACTCAGAAGGAGACCTATTTGGAATATATGATAAAAAGATATTCCTTTTTTAGGTAACTTTATTAGTTTTTTTTATACTAAAAAAAAACCCTAACAAACACTAATAATTAAGAGAACAGGAAGAAAAAGAAAGAACCAGACTAAAAGTACAGAAATAAATAAATAAAAATAAAGAATTGATTTCTGGCTTTGTTTTATAACAGTTATGAGCATGAACTTAAACTAGTTTCATTCATTAGTTTCATTTTTTCTATTATAAATTCTTTTTTTTTTCAAATAGTCAAACCCACCTGCATACAAAAAGTCCAGCAAGTTCCATCATCTCCTCCATCTATTCTTCCATAGTAGATATTGTCAAATCTTTCTGCCATTGTGCATATAAAAATCTTCCTCCTCTAACACTTACAACTGTTGCAGCACCCCCATAATCATGTGATCAAAATTTGGATTCTGGGCAACTGACTCATATTTACGACAGTGTCCTGGGATCATGTAATCACCTATTTTGACCTTCTGACAAACAAAGTCAATGGAGAAGTCAGATCCACTGAACAACTATAGTAAGAAAGTTCGCAAAATTGGGCAAAATTTACTTAACCGTCTTGCTTAGCAACAGAAATTTTGGGCTCAACTGTGATCATAAGTTGAGGATTACCTGTACTCTCTCTTCAGTGTTAGCTTCTAAGATGGCATACATAGAAATAAGCTAAATTCCAAAGGAAGCAGTGGCTAAGCAAATAATTATCAAACTTATTTTAAGGCCATTTGAGGAATTCTATTTTAATAATTCTTAATAGGAATCATCTGATTTCACACCTTTCAAATTAATATGCACATTAAAGCTTTTCTTTTTTGCACTTCTCAGGTATTTCTAGGATAAACAATAAAATAGAATAGACCAATGTCTACTTTTAAACATGTTGATGAATTTTTTTTTAGAAATGTATATTTTGATGGCATAAATATTTATGTTTATTTTTTTTCTCCAAATTGGGAAAATAAAAGTATTTGAGGATCCCTGAAAGCAGGAATGGGAAAGGACAGCCATCAGTGACTTTGTAAAAGTCTAATGAGCCAAAAATAGCCTAAAAACCAAGCCAATTATTTGTTAATTATGTCGTGTGCAGCTCCTCATCTGCTTTTTATTTGCAGTGACTTCTGCTCATGTAACATTCACGGAAGCTCTTTGTTTGTTTGTTTAATTATTCTGTTTATTAAATTTGTTATATCATTGGCAACCAAAGTTAGCCTGCCAAATTCTGAACTGAAGGAGCTGGAAAGAATATTTAAGCCTTCTCAACTTGAATAACAAATGTTGACCTCTATTGGACTGTAATTTCTTATGGGCAAAAGGAAAATTAGATTAGGCCTGATCTAGAAGCTCATCTGGTTGACTGGTGGGCCTTATATCACTTGTTAATTGTCTTCTTCATGATCTAGTTTAATAGTCTGCCCCAAAGAATGCATATTCCAGGCTAACAATGCCCATGGCCCAGGGTTCAGTCCCAACTGGCTTAAGGTTGACTTAGCCTTCCATCCAGTAAAATGAGAACCCCAGATTGTTGGGGGCAATATGAGGATTTTGTAAATCATTCAGAGTGCTGTAAAGCACTATGGAGTGGTACGTAAGTCTAAATGCTATTGCTATTTTCTGAAATCCTCAACAGATTCTTCTTATCCAATGCCTTATCCTTTAATTAGAGATGACAGTGATTGTATCAAGGACCTTCTGCATTCTCAGTTTGTGTTCTACAAAAAAAATATAGTCCTACTCTTTAGGTTGTGATTGATGAGCATTGGCTTACTGTCCATTAATTGGTTATTTCTCAGCATAAAAGGCTAAGCTATGAACTGACAGAAATCTGGGTGGCAAAAATCATATAGAAGGGAGGTATGCAAATTCTTTACTCCAGCATTTATTATTTACTAGACAACCTGTGGTCTATTTGATGATCATTTCAGAGATATTACTTTACCTAACAGAATGACCAAGGTCAAAAGCAGTGAGAGTAGCACATCCAAGTTTCTTCTGGTTTGATTGTCCCCTGAAGCTAATGGTGGGACCAATCCACCCAGTCTGCAGATGGCTAGAGCAAAACTCGTCTACCTGATCTCCAGCAGCTGAAGGTGTAGCTAGTCTGGAGGGCTAGGGCAGGACATCTACTGAACCTCTGGTCAGCAAAACAGTAGCATGGCAGCACTGAAGCGACCACAAATTTTCTAAATTTCAATCCCACAGACACGTGTCCTGGATTTTGGACATATTTTGTAAGTCAGCTGATTTGAGTTATCTTGGTTCAAAAATGGTTGCCCAATGATGCCTCTTTTCACCAGTTCATTACTCCACCAAGAGTTGTAGTAAATTATAAATGTTTGAAAAGAAGAAACCTGAAATTTACATACATGGCAGCATGGCTTCCCAATGTACATAAAAATGTGCATATATTGGGGAAAATATAAATATAAACATCTATTATGTTTCTGAGTTTGCCTTCCAATAATTCTGAAGAAGGACTACTGCAGTATATCAAGTGAGTATAAATGTACTACAGCACCACAGGTGGTATTCAGCAGGTTCTGACCAGTTGTGTAGAACCGGTAGCAGAAATTTTGAGTAATTCAGAGAACCAGAAAATACCACCTCTGACTGGAGAAATTACAGTATTCTTCCCCTGCCACGTCCACCAAGCCATGCTTACAGAACCGGTAGTAAAAAAAATTGAGTCCCACCACTGAGCAGCGCCCTGAAGAGTGAGCTGGTCAAGAGATTTTGCTGGCTCAGACTTGGAAGCATGGTGGCCCTGATAATCCCTATGAGGTGCCAAACTCTGTCTTGTTGGTAACATCTCCTAGTCTTTGCTTTTGTGTCATCTTTGTTTGATCACAGCCCTATTCCCTCAACAGCAGTGGAGAAAACTCATATTACAGCTGTTTCTCTTTGAACTTAGGTTTCTAAATGGATGAATTTTTTTTAGATGGCCACCTTCATTAATTAACTGAAGATGTTAATGCATTTCTATCTTGAATAAATCCATCTCTGTATGAAAAGCCACAAAAAAAAAAAACATGACAGGAAGGCATTTATTTTCATGATAGGCTGCATTCATACAAACACCCTAGTTAAATTTTTAATCTTTGTTATCTCTCAAGTATCACTTAAGCTTCTTTTTAGTAATTTATTAACAACCTATACAAATGTTTCATCAAAGAGGGGCCTAAATTGCATCAATATTTCCTCATGTAGTCCCAGTTTTACTTTATGGTAACTGGTGAAGATCAATCACATACATTTCTCAGTCATATATCTGAGACCATTTTATTAATTAATACTTGTTACAAATCTGTGATTAAAAACTTAACTGGATCTATAATTAGGTTTATAAATACACTTACATGGATTTTTGCAAGGTGGGAACAAATGAATGGATAAATTCTCATGCATGAACAACATCAGAGATTAAATTCTCTCCTTTAGAAGTTTAGCTTCCAGTGTGGCTTTTCTGAATATTTCAACTCAGAAAAAAATATTTGGGGAAAAAAGTTGGTTATATACATCTAGTAAATTTGAAATTATTCTTATAGGCCACATGGGAGTTATAAGAGTATGCCATGACTGATCTGGACAACTTAGAGGCCCTTCTAAAATGTATTACAATAAAGATAAGAAAAACATACATAAATACTGTAAATATTTCTTCTTCTAGTATCAGCTATCAGCTAGCAATGTTTCATCTTTTAATCATGATTCATATTTCTTTTTCAAATATATATTTAAACTGTCAGAGATTATTTATCTTATTTTTCATCAACTGATCATGTAGTATCAAGTCAGCGTCAACTTTTAGTGGCCACATATATTTTATCCATGTCCATTTTCTCTAACCCAACCCTGGTCTTTCAGATCTTCCAATGGTACATTTTATTTTATTTTATTATTATTTATGTTATTTTATTATTTATCTGATATTAACTTTTTATTATTTTTTCAATCGCCTTCATTTTTATAGAAGACATATGCATGAATCAAGGAAAATTTCATGGCACTAAAATGCACACAACTTTATCATCAATTGCATACTGCAATGCTACCACCCAAGTGTAGGCATGTATGGTGCTGCTGCCAAGACTAGGTGCCCCTTAGGGAATTCTGGTATCTCAATGGCCTCTTTCCAAACCACACAATCATGATTTAACATCTCCATATCTTTCTAATGGACTGTTTCATAAGTGAACAAATAGATTTCCTTTTTAAAAAGCCCCTAATTTAGTTCCTTCACTGTTTTCTTGTGAACAGGCATCAAATAGCAAAATTCCTATTAAATCCTTCCCTTCCCTTCTTCTCTCCTGCCCAACCCTCCCCTCTAAAATTGGTCAAGGAGAATTGGTGCCAGATAACCATCAACAGACTTTACATGAGGGTTTGAGTTAGGTTTCATATGGGGGTATAAAGACTTCAAACTAATGATATGTTTGACCCCACTTTCTTGCTCAGCCTGGACGTTTGCTACAAGAAGGTCATTCTATGAAAATTCTGGCTCAAAATCAATGAATGAAAATGCAACAAAGAATTTATCCTGTATGTTAGGCACATACTTACTGATGTGATTCTCAGCTGGCCCTAAACTGGCTCCCAGCTGATGACAAAGAAATGTTAAAATATCATAGGCATATCAAATATGACATTTGTTTTAAAAATGTAACCAAGCACAGAAAATAGAGAGGCAATAATCTTACTGGTTAGAAAGATAAAGAGACAGGTTCGACGCTCTTTCTTTCTACATAAGAATAGGAAAATCTGCAAAAGATTGGCAAAATACATTATTAAAACTAGAAAAAACTCATGTAGTATTAAAGCTACAAAAAACCTCATTTCAGGACTTATGCTGTTCAATTTGGAAAGCCATCATTAGAACTATTAGCAAATTAAATTGGGACAAATGCATTTCATTTCATCCCTTTTATTTAAATTCATGTTGAATCTTTGGTTCACACTTTTGGTGAAGTCTAACAGCAAGCCTTCATATACTTTAATTTATTGATAAATGATGCCCGACAGCCAGATTGGTGTAGGAGTTAAGGCACCAGACTAGAACCCATGAGATCTAGTCCTGTCTTAATTACAAAACTAGTTGGGTGACCTTGGCCAGTCACTCTCTCCCAGCCCTAGGAATGAGGTAATGGAAAACCACCTCTGAAAAACCTTGCCAAGAAAACTGCAGGGATTTGTCCTGGCCGTCTTAAAGTTTTAGACAACACACAATGGAACAACAACAAAAAAAAAAAATACCCAACTATGTGTAAGGAAAACAGTATTAATAAATAAATCTTGGGTCATAAAAAGCAATCCAATTTATTATCCCAAAAAGCTTTCAGGAACTGCAATGAAAGAATACACTTGTATGATTTTAGGGTGTCATAAGATTGCATGCAATGTGTTACAAAAGATTAGCACATATACACTACTAATCATGTCACAATAATGCCAGGTTATATTGTGACTTGTTCAGGGTTTCCTTTTTCTTAGGGATAGAGGAATGACCAAAGGTTTGATGAAAAGAAGCTTCCATTGACTGCAAGAGACAATGCTTTATAGAGTTATGCTCCTAAGAGGTGCAAATGCTGCTAAAAGTTGTTTTAAATCTACAAATAATTACCACTGCAATGGATCACTTTAGTATGTGACACATCCTGATCAAAACCTCAGCATTGTACCACAGTGAATACTTTATTAGGTCCAAGAGTGCCTTTACCCCTGATCAATTTACAACTTCTGTAGGGGATTCCTAAAGCTTAGCAACACTACTGCCTAAATAAATCCATTAACTGTCTATCGACCTGTCCAGAAAAAAAAAATGTTGCAAAGAGAGAAATGAATTGTCCTGCTACTTGATGGGAATAACTTCTGTTGGATACGAAGATGAAGACCCTGAGGTTATGTTCATCACTACTTTTCATAAAATGGTCAGAAAGAAGCTATTGGACATCACCTGGCTGAGTCTGAAGGAGGGAGGGATCAAATGCATCATCTGTCTCGAGTCTATTTGCACCCACCAAAGATCTAAGTCCAGGCCACCTTGAATTCCATTGATTCTTATCTACCACCAATTTGCTTTGATCACCAGTCATTCAGATTCTTCCAGACAGTGTTAGCATGCATTAAATCTGTAGCCATTTGAACCACGTTGCTTCCTAGTTTCTTGCATCCAATAAGAAGTCATAGCAGTGGGGAAGCTGGTTCTATGAGACAAATATAACTTTACTCAGGAAGGTTCTTTGTGGAATGGAGGTGGTGATTGCCATATTAAAACACTTGACTTTACCTCGAATGGTCAATCAATCATTCTATTATAGCCAGTGGAGGCTTCTGAGCCTGCTATATGCTTTCCACAGTTGAATCAGAAAATTCTTACAGGACAGTCCTTTTTAGCTAATGGAATCACTGGACAATCCTCAAAGTAAAACAATGCAGAATTTTATTTTGCAATGCACACTTATTTAAAACAAATCATGTCTATTAAGGAAACACTGCCCAAAAATTGTGTATTTTCATTTTATTAGGGAAAATCTACAATATCCGTGATGGGAAAAATTGGAAACAAAAATGCATGCATTTGGAGAAAAATACAAAAGAAGGCTACAATTTTTAATTACTATTTTCTTTTTAAAAGAAATCATGAATTGAGATTGGAATGGGGCAAACTGAATTTAGAAGCAGAAAAATTAAAGCCAATATTTAATGCACACATCTCTATTTGAAATAGAAGTTCATGGGAATTGACTTTAGTGGTATTATATTTGATTTATCTATTGTGGTGCTTATTTGAATAAATAAACTAACTTTTGTATTTCTTTTTAATATATTATTTTATATTTAGTGTCATAAACATAATAAATGTTTGTAATTCTTCTAGGCAAGTCTATTCAAGTATACTTGACTAAGGAAAAGTGACTGGTGTAGACGAGTGATTTAAAATACTCGGGGGCAATTTTATAACTTTTACCTTTGATGTTCTCAGAGAACTCCAGTAATATAGGTGCATATTAAACACCACCTTTTCCAGATTTGTACAAATAAAATGTTCAGCTTAGATGTTGAAGAACCAGCCTCTAAACCATTTTCAGATATGAAACTACTTGGGTGGCCTCAAACTAAACATCTCTGGGAGATCTGACAGAGATTTCAGTGATTTGACAGAGTTAACTGTGTAGCTTGTGCCTCAAATATTAAGAGGGATGACAAGTTTTAATGACTTTTTTAAAAAAGGTGGGGGGAGTTTAGACAACTTCATTTTGGGCTTTTCATAGATAAAAGTTATCAAGCTCCAGCATTAATGACTAGATTGCTGGGGAATTGAATCTTTAGAATTAGTTGATTATTTAGGATTTTTCCCCCTCTTCTCCTATAAGTGAAGCATTCAGGAGCAACAGGTTGGCTGTTGTAGATCTTGGTTCTTATGAAGATCTGGGGTACTTACATAGTCTTCTTTTAAGTAGTTCATCTAGTTTAAAGGTTGAACTAGTTATAATGCCAACCATAAGTGAGTATATGAACTGTGAAGTTTTCTTACCTATCTATCTTGCATAGAATCACTCTCTGGGACCTTGGTAAAAGGGCTTCAGTTAACATTAATCTTTTCTGCTTCCTACTATCGTCCCAGTTTATGCCTGGTATTTGTTTGTTGTGGAAGACATACAAAGGAGAATGGTATTTCCTGCCAAAAGTATTAGGACATTAGGACTTTCCTGCTAAAGGGTAGTTATGTATGTATGAACCATGAGCACAACAGGGCAGAGGTTTAAACTCCATTTATCTCTTCCCTCCCTTCTCAAACCCAGTTGAGCTAGGTCTTTCATCCATTATTTATGGATCATTTTTTCCATGCTTTTTTGTTCTTTTTTGTTGTTTCTTTTTTTCCTTATTTAGATTTCAATGGAAGCACCTCTAAGTTAACTTCAGTGGAGACAAATAGAAACCAAGTGCAGAGGCAAGATGGATGTACTTTCAGATATATCAATATATGAATCCTGCAAAGACATACTTCTTCTGGTTACAGCCATCCTGGATTCTACCCCTTCAATTATATTCTAGCCAAAAAGGAACTAGCTTCTTCTGTAATTCTCTAGATATTTTAGTATTCAGATGAGTCTTGCATTAAGGTCTTAGACCAGCTATGCTGGCTGGAGAATTCTGGGAGTTGAAGTCCACAAGTCTTAAAGTTGCCAAATTTGGAGACCTTTGTCTTAGATCAATGGCTAATTTTAGGAATTTGAAAATGCTGTTCTCTAAGCTGTGGAGCCAGTTTGGACTAATGATTCAGGGCTAGTGATCTCCTTATTTCCAGCTATGTGTTGGTCTGTCAACAATCTACTCCTCTTGGAGTGCAAAGGAAAGAAGAAAAACTAACAATGCCATCTTTGCAATGCCATCTTTTCTGTCTAAACTTGCCTGCGGGCAATTATGGAATTATGATCCTTTCTCCATGCTACTAGATCAGACCATTAGTTTGATCCAAGAGAGTTTGGTAAAGCTTTTATTTGAAGTTCAAAAGTGATCCGATGTAGTCTCCAAACCAACATTCAGACCCAGATTAAAAATCTAAATGGCATAGTCAATTCAAATGGGATGCATTTTATTTTGTAGAATGATTTAGAACTATTTGGGATATCCAGAAAAGTCATTTCTTTGGAGCTGATTGGAAAAATTCAGTTTTCTGGATTAGACATTTTGGACTGAAACACTTGCTTGTACTGATTTTTCTAAATGATCATTATCTTTGAATACTAATCATTTCAATCAACAGTGTGAATCAAAACATGCACCCCGTACTCCTGATCTACTCTATATTTGTATCTTTAATACATTGAGCAGACCTACTGATTCTCAACCATGGAAACTTGAAGATGAGTGGGTTTCAACTCCCAGAATTCCCCAGCCAGTATGGGAGTTGAATCCATATATCTTCAAGCTGCCACGGTTGAGAAACACTGCTCTATCCCAGGGATGGGATTCAAAAATCATAACAAGCGGTTCGCTGCTTGGTTGCTGGGTGGGCATGGCCATGGTGGGTATGGCCTACAGGAACTTCCTGTTTCAGGCTTCTGGTGGGCCTCCAGAGTTAGAGGAAGCCGTTTTCCCCCTCCCAAGAGTCTGGAGGCCTCTCCTGGGCCTCTGGGAGGACGAAAATGGCCTCCCCTGGCTCTGGGGGCTCTCCAGAAGCCAGAAACAGAAGCCGTTTCTGGACTTCTGGAAGGCCCATTTTCCCCCTCCCAGTGTCTCTGTGTGGACCCTGCACTTACTTCCATTAAAAATGGGCCATGTGGAGACTCTTGGAAGGGGCTGAGAATGGTGGGTGGGGCCAGCCAGTCAGTTGAAATACTGGTTCAACTTACCAGATGTAAGTTTAACATCCAGTTCTCCCAAACCAGTCCAAACTAATAGAATCCCACCCCTGCTCTTTCCCTAACAGACATTTCTTTGGCAAATGATGTTTCTTAGGAGCTTCACACCCCAGAGGTATACGTTTAGTGATTAATGTACTATCTACTGTTTTTTTTTTTTAATGTGTTCAAATTTTGTTCTGTTTCTAAACTCATTCTGTTCAATCATAGTTGACTCTTTAGGTACTGATGTTGAATTTTGTCCTTTTATTTTGCATATGATATTTTTGTTTTGTTTTTTAATGGAATTAAGATCATCGACCATAATGAAGGATTGATTGATTGATTGATTGATTGACTGACTGCTTCTTAATGACTCCTCCCAATCATTAATTTAATCATTCAGATTAAGATTGAACATCAAAGCAACAAATACAGCATCAGTTTGAAATGATAGCTTGTGCATACTTCCCCCAAAATGCATGTTTTTTTCACCCTCAAACAGTATCAGATATTGATTCTGGAGAATCCAGCAAGGGTATGTCTATTTGCATAGGGTTGTATAGATAAATTTCATATATTTGTTGGCATCATGTTTGGCAGTAGATGGAATTTTAAGTTTCATTATTACATAACCAAAACAAAACGAAATAAATTGGGGGAAATAATAGCAAATTTATGCCAGTCAGCTGTCTTGAAATGGTGTTGCAATTTGATTCTTATTCTGTGGGGTTTTTTTTTTAGCTTCTTGTCTTCTGCTCTTTTTTTCTTTCAGGGATGACTCAGTTTCTTCTTTTCACACATAAAGGCCACTTCCACAGCTCAAGGATTTTTCCACTCCTAACTAAGCTTAGATGTGGTTTCCCCTGCTGGGGAAGTGATCTTTTCACTCTCCAGCATTTGCAGACATGGTTTCTAAATGAAGATTCACTCATCCAGTTGCAATTAGTGCAAATGCTCATTTGGCAGTTTGCTTTTATCTCTAGGCCATATTTGAACTGTCAGATTGCAGCCAAAATACTCTCCAATGTGTCTTGCTGGCTTGTTTGCTCCAAGATCTTATTTTTAAGTTCCATTTTTAATTCCCGAAGAGATATCATCATTACACACTCTTATGTTTTATGATCGTTAAATTCCACACACAAAAAAACCCCAACCACTTTTACTTTCCTTCTTTCTTCTTTCAATTTTCTAAAGTTCTCAGTTATTCCAGCCCAGAGTCTATACCAAAAACGTCAATCATTCCCACAGTCAGTCTTTCCTTGCTTTTTTCTTTATTCTGGTTCTGCTTTCACTTTCTAAGATTCTTACTTTGTTTCAATATTTCTTTAATGTTATATCCACACAAGTTCATTCAGAAATAGGATGTTTTCCCTTTTGTTTGAGCTCAAGTTTTTTCAAAAGGTGGCACTCTCCATTATACAAAGTCTTCACCTTTTTCCTTTATGTTTTTATTTAGGGTTTTTCGAACCTCAATATTACAGCACAGTCCAGTCTCCAATTTGTAAACTTTATTATTATTATTTTTTGACAATCTTGGGTCCAGCTTTATTTTATGCCTGTTTATTCCCAAAATATTTTAGTCCAATTTAGTTAAATCTTTAGTTCTGGCTTCTTCCTTTCCCGGTTCAAAGCCCTGATTAGCTGTCAAAAATATTTTCTTTTTTTTTTTTCCCTGTCCCTTTGTAATTTCACCATTCACTTTTCTTTTGTTAAAAATTCCATGTTACCTTAATCCCGGGGTACTTTTGTTTAGTTGTATTGCCCAGTTGTCCTGATTCAGATGTTATCCACCTCTTTCTTCCCTCCTGCACAAATCTTAATCCAGCTGAGTCCTCCTCTTCAGGGTGGCCATTTTAAACCATGGCTGCAGTCGTCTTCGGTGGGGAAAAAGACCAAGCACAGGGGAAGAGATGCGGCTCCCCTCAACCTGGCTTGTGGCTTCTCCTTACTCTGCCGCCCCTCCAAGGCAGCTTCAGCCCCTAATCATAATGATTGAGGCTCTCCAATGAAAGAGTATGGACTATAGCTGCAGAGAGTTGCGATCTACGGTCCGTCAGCGAGGAGGCTCTGCCTTCTTGAGTGAGAACTGGAGTAACTCTTAACCACTGTTTTTCCCAAAGTATGATCCCCTGTCCTTGACTTCTTATCCCAAGAAACACAAGTGAAGTGATATAGGTTTCTTCTAGAAATGTTTAGATGCATCCTTCTCATTGCAAAATTTCATGAAGAACTGATTTTCAAGGAAACTACAAAATGGAAAATCAGATGAATGAAAACCTCTGGCCAATTTCATGGGTTATAGTGGAGAGTCACAAAATGTTAATGCAGGACAGGATTCCATTTAGTGACTCTTAATCTCCCCTATAAAATTTCTATCAAAATTAGAAGCTTTTTCAGGTAAGGAGGTTGGAGAAATTAAGTAGTTTTCTTCCTAGACTGCATCATAGTTGTATGATCTGGAGGAGAACAATAAAACAATTCATCGTAACCAACCATCCAGAGAGTAATTGAGAACCAAAATTGGATTCCAGAATCTAAACAACAACAGCAATCTTCATATATACTCAAGAAGTGCATATCAGATTGAATTCTTTAAAAAATAAACACAAAACACTATTCATGGCCCCATTTAGCCACAATTGCCCGACCACTGTTTGGGAACAGGATACTGAACAGGTTAAGTCATTGCTGTAATTATTCAACCAGGCAAAAACAAGTGGAGAAAGTTGATACATTGCTAATGAAAGAAGACCATCATTAAAGATTTCTCCCTACCACCTCCCCAGAAAAGGGCTTTTCCCAATGCTTCTCTTCTTTTGTGTACAGCTTCTTTGGAACTCATTGGTCAAAAGGGGAATTTGGAAACAAGACTGGATCCTGAGTAAATCATTCATTCATTCATTCAATGTATATGCTGCCCATCTCCACAATAAGGTGATTCTGAATGGCTTACAAAGGCCAAAAAGATAAATATAAAAATAAAATGTTAAAACCTATAAAAACAATACTGGTGGAATCAAGGAAACAGATGGCATGGAGATCAAGTCTTACCACATCAACCACTTCCAGAAGTAAATGTCTCTTCTTATTCCTGAGAAAAATCTCCCTTCTGGATCTAGATCTAGAACCTTCTATACATGTGGACCTAGGTCTTGCTTTATATCTGAGTTAAACAATCAGATTCTTGGTCTCTGTAACTAACCTGATCATCAAACTCCTGAAAGTCTGCTCTATCTTTAGAGAAGGATTCAATCCATAGGACGGATACAGAAAGATCATTGATCAAATCCATCAAACCTCTTTCTCTGCTCTTCTGTTTTTTTTTTTTTTGTTTTTTTTTTTTCAGAATACAAAATAACAGACTTGGGAGGGATATCGGAGGTCTTCTAGTCCAACCCCCTGCTCAGGCAGGGAACCCTATATTATTTCAGACAAATGGCTTTCCCGTCTCTTCTTAAAAACTTCCTGTGTTAGAGCATTCACAACTTCTGGAGGCAAGTTGTTCAACTGATCAATCATTCTAACTGTCAGGAAATTTCTCCTTAGTTCTAGTACTAATTAGATCTTTAATTGCTTCTTGTCCTGCCTTCAGGTTGACCCCCTTTTCTTTGTGGCAGCCCCTGAGGTATTGGAACATCCCTATCCTTTTTTTCATTAAACTAGACACATTGTACTAATTCCTGCAACCGTTCTTCATATGATTTAGCTTCCAGTCCCCTAATCATCTTTGTTGTTCTTATCTGAACTCTTTCTAAAGTTTCAACATCTTTTTTACATCATGGTGACCAAAACTGGGTGCACTATTCCAATTATGGTCTTACAAAGGCATTATAAAGTGGTATTTATGAAAGTGGTATTAGCCCTTCACATGATCTTGATTCTATCCCTCTGTTAATTTTGTTTGTTCGTTTATCTGTACTTACTAAACATGTTACTCTAAAAACTTAAGAGTTTCTCAAAGCCCGACACTGAATGCTCATTGAATATCTACTTACATTGGCAGTCCAGAAAATCATTCAGTAGGTAAAACAGAGGGTTTATCCTCCCATTCTCAACAGATTATCCCATAATATTAGTAATTGTCAAATGTTAGCTTTTTTCAATAAAAGAAAGCTGCCCCATTGTGTGGATGGAAAAAACTCCCTCTTGATTAGCTCATTAACATATGAATCGATTGTGTGAAGTGGCAGATGGAAGCGAGCAAACTCAAAGGATCCCACTGCCAAATTTCTTGTAGAAGAGTTTAAGAACTCCTCCTTAATTGGTTAAATACTGTGAAAATATTTATTTCTTCCACAATGGAGCAAAATGATGGACTCTGGGCTACAATTGCCCAATTTCTACACTGCAGTCCATGGAAAGTTATTGCTTAATTAACTCCTTTAAATGAATACCTGATAATTAATAAAGCCATGGATGTTACCCCAAGGCTCAAAGCAGAAGTCTTTTCTGTTCAAGTATGAAACGAGAAAACATGCTGTACTAATGGGAAATAATTCCGGTGGAAAGCGAACCAATTAGGATTAGTGAATTCCATTTCATTTAAAGTTTCAAGATACAAGAAGTAATTTATCTAGGAAATTAACAGTGTTAGTGACTTTTCTAATATAGCAGCAAATGGTTTATATCAAATTTATGGAAAGCAAACTGACTCCTGCAGAATAAAGCTTATTATGAAGGTATCAATGTTATGGATATGATAAAGTACAAATTATTAATATTAGAGGCTTCAGGCCTTCAAAATTGATATCTATTTTTATTTTGTCCCTATGTTGGAGCAGTTTAACTTCATTAGTTAAGTAAATAAATAAAGAAGACCCTGTTTACTTAATATCTTCCCCAAAAATTGGAGCTCTAAACAAGGGCATTCATTTCCTGTTTTACATGACCCTTTTTGTACATACATGCAATTGTCATGCCTTTGCAACATTTGCTCTGAAAACATTTAGATTCAAAAACTGACTTTAAAACCACACATTTGATCTTAGCCAAAAGGCAGAGATGCAAGTTGCAATAACATGACATAAATAAATTTAGTCAGACAGCATTACATGTTCAGAAAGCTTTCTGTAAAAATACTTCAATGACTTCTTTCTTTTTCTTCTTCTTTCAGGGAAACTGAATGTGTTCTCCCACAATAATGGGATGTGAGAAAATCCTTGGGAGACAGAAGGAAGAAGCACAGCCAAGGCAACAGTCAGACAAGAAATATCTCCTCCCAGAGATGGAGTGGAATAGGACTGGAGTAAGTATCCCCCCATTTTAAAAATGTTTTTAAAAATTGTTTTTAATTATTTTCCTTACTTTTTGTTGTGACGTTTAATTGCTCTGTTTTGGTCATTTTGTTGCACTACTTTTTCTCTTTTTGAATTTTGTACACCATTCAGAGTCACATGTGTGAGATGGGCAGCTAAATTAATTTGCTAAATAAAGGCTAGGTTCCACTGGCCAATGGACGCAAAACGTATGCAGAAAGGACACAGTAGACGAGTAAAATTTCGGGGGTGGCTCCATCCGTTGTCATCTGCTCCAAAAAGTGGCAAAAATTTGCATAAACAGAACGGAAAAGAATGGACGTGGGTAGTATGTAGCGGGGATGTTAAACGGATGTTCATAGGAAGCCTAGGGGATGAAAATGGATTGAAGCGGATGACACCTCCAAAGAGGTTCCGGGGAGAATTTCAAAGCAGACGCATAGCGGAAGGGGTGGATGCATAGGGGATGAAGTGGATGCATCACGGACGCCTATAGGAAACAAAGGGGATGCCACGTGGATGTATATCGGATGCAAAGCATTCACTGAGCATGCGGGGAGTATGAATTGCGTCCGCTCCACGGATATAAAAGGATGCAGCATGCACGCAGTCAGCATATAGGGGAAAGACGTGCTGCCAGATACATCTTGCAGGAACACCATGGTTCGTCAGTCAGGCAAGAAGAGGAAGCCTGTGCCTACTTGTTCAAGCCCTGGCACAGTGAAGAAGGCTAGAACCAGAATCCCACCCCCTGGCACTGACTCTGAAGCTGCTGCTGCTGCTGTGGTGGACCAGCCCCAAGCCCCTCAAGCCCCTGAAAGCCCTGCTGCTGAAGGCCCTGCTGCTCAAGCCCCTGAAGGCCCTGATGAAGCCCCTGCCAGAGGGAGGAAGAGGCAAGGGAAGGAGAAGGGAGAGAGGAAACAGTACACCCTTTCCGAGGAGCATGAGAGGAGGTGCTGGAATGGCTGAGGGAGAACGAGTACCTCTGGAGAAAGGGCCACAGACTGTATTGGGACACCAAGAAGAAGCAGGCAGCTTGGAGAGACAAGGCAGAGAGCCTGGGGTATACTGCAGAGGTACTCCTAGGATGGTGGAAGCACATGCACACCTGGTATGGCAAGCTACACCTCAAGAAATCTGGGCAGGCCGCTGTCAAGCTCACTGATCGGGAGATGTACATCATGGCCAAGTGCAGTTTCCTGGAGGTGAGATCCGCCACCGAGGAGCAGCCCCTCTGATACCCCTCTCCCTCAGACAGCCCACAGACAGCCAGTCCTCTTCCAGCCAGGAGTCAGCTACCCTGTCCAGGCAGGTGTCTTCAGAGGGCCCCACAGCAGAGACCCCCTCGACAGCTGCACTCCCCATGCTGGCAGACTTGGAGGATCCCATGGAGAATGATGCCCTGCTATCACAAATGGAGGAAGAAGCAGCAGCCACCAGAGGACAACCCACCCCCACCCCCAACCCCAGCTCCAGAGGATACAGGTGGAGAGGCAGACTGGAGGGCCAGGACCACAGTGTGCTGTTGGAGATCAGGGACACAATGAAGACCAGCACAGAACTTCTCTTTCAGCTGGTCAACTTGGACAGAGCATCCTCAGGCCAGAAGCCCTTCATCATCTACATGAGCCAGACCCTGAGGGATCTGCCCAAAGCCGAGTACCAGGTGATGAAGCAGAAGATCGCAGCACTTCTGCACAACCCTCATGGCCCAGCTGAAGCTGCTTCTATCCAGTCCAGATATGCTCCTCCACCCCAGGCGATGTCACAGCCCTTCCACAGCTTTCAACAGCCCCTCACCTACCAAAGCTATGACTACCAGGACTCCCCACAGCAAAAGCAGAACTTCCCAGTCCAGGCCCAGGTTCATCGGACGCCACAGATGCCACTCCTCACCCAGCTGCAGACCACACAGCCCCACTACACTCCTCCCAACCCTTCCTCCACCCAACAGCCAAGCCCATCAATGGACAATCTATCATCAGTATTGGGCCTGACACCTCAAGTCCTTGATGAAGGGCCTCTCAACCTCATGGGACTGAGTCAGCTCTCGGATAGCTTCCTGAACACACCACCACCTGTTGTACCTCGGGGCCAAGCACCCCAATGGCGCTTCAGACCAGCACTCAAGCCACAGCCACCTCCACAGTCACTGCCTGCTTCACAGCTGAGACCATGGACATGACTCAGAGTGACTCAGAATAGTCTCAGAGACTGAGTTGTTTACTTGTTTAATAAAGTTTATCTTTGCTCAAGACACTTAATACAGTTTACTTGGTTCATTTTGCTTATTTAATAAAGTCATAAAGTTTACCTAAGAAAGTTAATAAAGTTTATCTTTACTTAAGACACTTAGTTTACTTGGTTCATTTTGTTTACTTAATAAAGTGTTGGTGAAAACTTTGAAAAAATGGTTAAGCCTTTGCATGCTTGTGGGATAGATAAGGATAGTTGTGGGATAGATAAACTTCCAGTGCAACCATAGTGGGACTGTATGGTCCACCATCCCAGCGATCCAGATGATTTTCTCCCCCTTTTTAAAGAAAATATCGGTTGTCCACTAGGTGTCCTTCTACATACTCTAGACATACCGCAGGCATCCTAAATATACGAGATACATCCCAGATACAAACATTTTGTCCGTCTATTTCCATGCTACTAAGCTGTGTAGACGTTCGGTGTACCTATTGTTTCCTCCCTCTTTCCATTTTCAGGTGCAGCGGATGTGAGTTGAGGGGATGGCCAGAGGATGCAGAGAGGATACAATGGACATTTAACTGATGATAACGGACATAGAATGTTTGTTGCCCGTATGTCGCGGATTTACATCATACGTGGTGGAAAGTTCATCCGTTCACAAAGTTTTGTGGAGCTCAAAACTTCTCGTGCAGATGAAATCGCAGTGGATGGATGCTCGATGGATAGAGCATATGAAACACATATGTAGTGAGTACACAATGGATGCATAGCATTTTCCAACGAATGGCAAGCTTTTTTAAACGTTTTGTATCCTCTTTGCATCCGTAAGTGCAGTGGGACCGGGCCTTTAGTAAGTAAGTAAGTAAGTAAGTTTTAACAGGGGGAATAATTTCCTTCCAATAGTAGGGGTATAACAATTAAAACAGTATCAAGACATGACCAGGAGACAGTCTGATGTTTTTGTCAGGTACCTCTCATTGGACAAGCTAAACATTTTTTATCCCCTTTTTCATCTTTTGAATTGATTTTTTTTGTGGGGGCATGCAGAGGACATGCATAACCTATGTTCCTTGGCCTTGCAGAAGTTTATTTCACCAATGTAGCTCTGGACCTCTTTTAGAGAAGCCTGGTGTTATCCTTCAACAAACAGAAGTTGCATTGTTCCACATAAACATTTGAACAAAAGCCATGTCAGTATTTTGGTTGTCCTATTAAATACTCTCATTGGTTGGGACATTAAATTAATGTGTTTTTTTTAAAATGGAGAGAGTAAAATGCATTCACAGAGGATGCAGTGAGAAGAAATGTGATTAACCTTCTAACTAACTCTCCCCTCCCCATTCTGCAAGCAAGGATAGATGTTTCCCAATTGGCCATCTAAACAGAGAAAAGAATACAAATATTTACAAAAGTATTTGAAGATCAATTGTATTACTGAGTGTAATTGACATTGTTCCTAATTTTTAATATCCCTAGAAAGGTTGTTCAGCTAAGCAGATTAAATTAGTCAAACAGTATCAGAGGCAGAAAGGGCCTCCCATGCAAGCATTTTCTACCATTTGTAGAACTAGATTGCAATTTTGGAAGTTTGCTGGAGTGGTAAGATCTATTCTACCAGAATCGGCCCTGTAAATTGACCTGATGAATTTTATTCCATAAAGTCCCTGGAATTTCTTCAAGCCTGAAATCTCTCAAGTTACTACCACTTATTCCTTTGGCGTCTGCAAAGAATCAAGCATTTAATCCAATACGCTATCTTGGATCTGTGCCTGATTTAGTAATATGGATAACTCTAGCTCAAGAGAGCAATTATTAAATTGAAATTGTCCAGAGATGGAATGCAAAAATTGTTAGTGATTTGGCCATATTTCTATACAAGAATATCCTAGGTTTAATGGTATGCAACTATAAAGAAAGGGATGTCATTACTTGTTTTTAGCTTTTTTTAAAACAAACAAACAAAGAAAGATACAATGATGTGCAATACAAAATCAAATATTTTGGGAATTAAAAATATTCTGTATTTTACATATTATTATTGTTGATTTCATTGTATAATGAAATCTTTGGGGAATAAGGAGATTACCTTTAATACAATGTAGATAGAACATAATTCTTGGGAGAGGAGAACTTGATTCCTTATTTATCCATTGATTACTGTTGCTATGTATTTTATCTGAATAGCTATGCAATTATTTGTTTTTTTTATTTTTGCATTTCATCAGAATATTCTAGATGCATACATAAAAGGCATGTTTAAGGGGAGAAAATATACATAATTGAATTTGTAGAATGTAGGCACTACAAATAACCTTGGAAGTCATCTATTTAACTTACTGTCCAATGCAGAAATCAATTATTGCAGCATCCTTGAACACCTACACCTTCAAGACATATTTTACTGATGCCCAGAAAACCCTACTTTCTTCTAATTCAATTTTTCTTATCATATCCTCCAGAAGGCCAGAAAAGAAACAATGGATGGAGACTAATCAAGGAGAAGAGCAACCAAGAACCCGACAGTGAGAACAATTAACCAGTGGAATGGCTTGCCTTCAGAATAGCAACAGCACTTAGACTTATATACTGCTTTACAGCCCTCTCTAAGCAGTTTTACAAAGTCAGCATATTGCCCCAACAGTCTGAGTCCACATTTCACCCATCTCAGAAGGATGGAAGGCTGAGTCAACTTTGAGCCTGGTGGGATTTGAACTGCCAAATTTCAGGCAGCCAGTAATCAGCAGAAGTAACTTGCAATACTGCACTCTAACCACTGCGCCAACGTGACTCAAGAAGTTGTGAGTGCTCCAGCACTGGAGGCTTTTTAAAAAAGCCTGGACAGGCACTTTTCTGGAATAGTATAGGGCCGTGATGGTGAATCTATGGCATGCGTGCCACAAGCTGCACACAGAGCCATTTGTGCTGGCATGTGAGCTGCAGGCAAACTTACCTCACTACGCATATGCATGCTTCACAGCTGACTTTTTTCCCCTGGTTGGTTTGAGGCCTTTTTCGGCCTTCCAGAAGCTTGGAAAAAGCCTCTGCAA
This sequence comes from Laticauda colubrina, assembly GCA_015471245.1. Lineage (NCBI taxonomy): Eukaryota > Metazoa > Chordata > Lepidosauria > Squamata > Elapidae > Laticauda > Laticauda colubrina. The sequence continues at coordinate 16,591,265 of BLBF01000045.1, forward strand.
GGCTTTCAGGATGAATTATAGGTCCGTTTTGTCACTTCCTGTCATACCAGAAGTGATGAAACAGGCCTATAATTTGGCCTGAAAAGCCTTGCAGAGGCTTTTTCCAAGCTTCTGGGAGGCTGAAAAAGGCTTTAAACCAGCTGAAAAATCAGCTGTGAGCAGCAGTGCAAGTAAGAGGGTGGCAGGAGCAGGGATTGCATACGTGTGCGCAGGGGACGTAGGGTGGAGGGATGCGCATTGCATTCTGGGTGCTGGCACGCGAGTACATGAGCGCTGGTGCGCACACAATTTTTGGCACAGGAGGCCAAAAAGGTTAGCTACCACTGGTATAGGGTCTCCTGCTACAGCAGGGAGTTGGACTAGAAGACTTCCAAATTTCCTTCCAACTTTATTATTCTGAAACAACTGCAGACATTTTAGAACCTCAAAGGCTTCATCCATACATCCTCCTTCCCTACTGCCAAGCTGGCTTGCCAATTCTTTGTTGAGGACATGTTCAAGCCAGAAAAGGTAAAAAGCAGCAGTTATGGGGGTCTGCATGGAAGGCCAATGAGATCAGGTCCATATCATCATGCCCACCTCTTTTCTATATGCCTCATGATGTCACCCACACACTCACCCAAAAGGATAAGTTGAAAATGGTGGGTTCCTGTGGATACTGCTGAGGAATAAGTGGTCTCTGCCCTCAAACAGATGCACAGTGTTGCTAAGAAGAGAATAAACTAGGGAGATGAGTATTTTAACCATTACAGCTCCCAATCCCTTGTGTTCATCTACTATTACCTCCACACATCCTCAAAGTAGACTCCAATAACCACAGTCACATCCTCATGTAATGACAGAAAAATGTTTCCTCTTCTTCAAGATGGGAGGAAAGGACATTGCCTGGGGACATGGAGGAAAACCCAAAGACAGGTATTATGCCTCTCTACAGTCTTGTTCTCCAGGCAAAATATGCCCAATGCTTTCAATTCTTTTTCATAGATTTTCTTTCCTGCCCCTGAATAATTTAGCTGTTTTCCTTGGGATACATTCTGGTTTCTCAATGGCCTTCCTAAAATTCAGTGCCCAGATCTGGATACAACATTCTGTTTGCAGGATGGAAAGGAACTACTACTGTTCTTATTTATATTTTTTTCAAAAAATGCACTGTAGGCGAAGATAGGCACGGAATGAAACTGACACTGCTTGGAAATAAACTAATCTCACTCTCCATCGTTTCATGTGGTTTTCATGTGTAGAGCATTTGCTCCTTAAGCAAGGTTACACATTCAGGTAGGCAGATGAGTGCATTAAAAAAATATAGTTTCCCCTCCCCTCCCTAAAAGCAATTATTGATGCCCTTCCAGGCTTAGAGTAATAAGAAGGAATGTCAAAAAAACTTTCAAAACTAATGAAGGCTATATCTACTACAGCTACTTATTTCCAGCCACATGTTTCTGAGATTTCAAGATATATTATATTATATTACATTACATTACGTTACGTTACGTTACGTTACGTTTTATATTATATTATATTATATTATATTATATTATATTATATTATATTATATTATATTATATTATATTATATTATATTACATTACATTACATTACATTACATTACATTACATTACATTACATTACATTACATTA
>BLBF01000045.1:16592911-16657579 GCA_015471245.1 Laticauda colubrina
TACATTACATTACATTACATTACATTACATTACATTACATTACATTATATTATATTATTAATCATCATCGTTTTAGCCATTGTTTATCAACTGTAGAATGAAGGCCGCTTTTGCATGTTTCCAGTCAATGCAGTCCAGAGCTTTTTTTCACGAATTGCACCCACAATACTTGCTGATGTTGTCAATCTATCTTGTTTTAGGTCTCTTTCATGGATGCTTTTTATCAAGTGGGATCTATTCTGTTCTGTTCTGTTCTGTTCTGTTCTATTCTATTCTATTCTATTCTATTCTATTCTATTCTATTCTATTCTATTCCATTCCATTCCATTCCATTCCATTCCCATTCCATCCTATTATTATATCCTATTATTGTATTATATTATTATTATTGTTAACTATTCTATACTAATACCCTACCCTATCATGCCGTACCATAGTATTGATCCTGATCGACTCAACCTTACATCCTTCTGAGGTTGATAAAAAAAAAAGGACTCAGATTGTTGGGGGCAATAAGCAAATAATGCTTTTCAAGTGAATTGCTTCAAAATAGTCACAATAGTGTGGGATCGCTAAATCTTGATAGTTATCTGTTCTCATTAAGGAATCATGAAATAGCTGGTGTGGCACAGTGGTTAAATGCTGTATTGCAGGCTATCTCTGCCCACTGTCAGGAGTTCAATTCTGACCATTCTGAGGTTGGTAAAATGAGGACCCAGATTATTGTGGCAATAGGCAGCTAATGCTTACACTGTAAACAGCCCAGAGAGTGCTGTAAAGCACTATGGGCAGTACATAAGCCTAGATGCTATCGCTATTGTTAGCTTAAACATTTGGTAAAATCGCTGAACAAACTTTGAAGGCTGAGATTCTGAAGAACAACAAAGTTTTGATTAGCCTCAGATCAAATGAAATACTACAACATAATCTCTGCTCTCCTTCCAAAGCCTTTTTTTTCCTCCCCCTCATGTGCTAAAAACTAGCCCTGTCAAACTTCAGCCAGAACCTAATAATTGCTAGTGAGAAATGTGTATTAGCTATCTGCTTACTGCAAATCTAATAATAATACAATGCTGGATAGATTTCTGCCATGTTCTCCCCCATAATCCCTTCTTTAATGATTAAAACAGGAGCCATTGCTCTTTCCCTTCACTTTTAAACATGGAAAACCAGACACAGACAGATAAACTTGCAGGCCAAGTGCTATTACAGCAGCCTCAGTTGTCGGGTAATCTGATTAATCTGATTGGATAGATACACACTTCCTAGATACACACTTCCTTTTCTCTCCAGGGATGTTACATCATTTAACCACCATGGTGCAACTTGGTCTGTTTAACTTAAAACTAACTTGGCAGAAGGAGGTTTTTTTGGGTGGGTGGAAAGAGTAGAGGTAGGTAGTGTCTTTCTGTCCATTTATGTAGGTTCAATATATCCTTTCTCTTTTTGTTGGTTGTCAGTTGCTGAGCATATCTGATTTGTAGAAGAGCCAAGAGCCAAACTAGCCTAGCATTCTGAATGCAAGCTTTCAAAGAGAGATAATAGGGAACTTGTTTTCTTCCACTGTTTTTTCAGCAGTTCATATTTCACTTATGTTAGGGTTAGGGTTGTGTGGATTTATATCCGAACCTGGATCAAAGTGTCCCTTTGAAGTATGCTGCAAAACAAGATGGTGCCTCTTCCTGAAGAACAGAACAGCCATTTTACAGGAGCTTCTACACATTCACAGCACAACCACACAGAGCAACCAAGCCAGAGAGACCAACCTTGCCTTAATATTTCATCAAGGTGATACAACCATAAAGTTACCATTTCCTTATACAGGTTGCCACCTGCTTGCTTCTTCTCTTTAAGGAGAGGAGTTAATATTTGCTTACCTTAACCTTACTTTTCTCAGGAAACTTGGAACTATTGAAGGCGGCACGTAAGCAGAGAGTGAGAAACAGGTAGACCATTCAAGAGGAAAACCTGATTTTTCTCTGATTTGTTGGTTACTAATAGTAGAAATTAGTAGAAAGAGTAGTAGAAAGAGTAGAAATTGTCTTCCAATCAGGTTCCCAACTTCTGAACTAGAATTGCAAGTCCTAGAACACTATTGATGATACTTCCTCTACTACAAAAATGGAGATAAATTTGATAGCTCCCCAGTCCTCTACAAACCCCAACATATTATAATGTAAAATCTTACCCAGTTGCCACAAGAAAATGTTGATTTCAAATATACCATTCCTCCTAAATTTAAAAACAGGCAGACCATTCAAGAAGAGGAAACCCTGATTCTTGTCTGAGTTCCTCTTTCAAAAGAGCACTAAGGAGTAAACAGTAAGATTAATATCAGTCTTTAAGATTGACCAGATTATTTTAAAGAGTGGCATTTGTTAAATTTGTATTAATATATCTGAGTTATGGATGATGTAGCCCATTCACACCCATAATCAGATGGCCAGATAGGCCATTCTGATCATCCTAGGGCAGGACATGTGATGATAGCAAACAGTGGGATGACTCTTTGGTTGAATCTAATGCTGGTCATGTGGATTTTGTCTTAGGGTCATAAATTCTTACTATTTAGTTCTATACTTTCATATTCAGTTGGCATAATCATATGTTAGCTCGGTTGCTTGATAATGGCTTGTTATAGGAATCCACAGTTTGAAAGTTTTTTTGAATTTTATGAATGCAAATGAATTTTCTTTATATATAAGTAATCATGTTGAAGCAAATCAGTCAATCATTGTCTTTCTGTAAGAACTCCTTAAGGGCATGAACTTATTTCAACAATGTCTGGAGAAAGTGGTGGCCAAATAAAGGACATGCGACCTGTCAGCAGTTAGATCGTGGTATGTCACTGAAGCTAAAGATTTCAGAACAAATTCTATTTATAGCTGCCTTTAACATTCACGGTTCTAAGTCCACATTCTTGAACTGTAACCAGAAAGACATCCTTCTCTTCCCTTCTTGCTGTGTCAAATTATCCTGTCCAATGTATCAGTATGGACAGAATTGCAAGCTGGATGGGGAGGTACTTTGACTTAGAAGGCATTTCTCAATTTTTCTGATTATGCATGATTTTAGAGGAAATAATTAAAGCATTAAACTTTTCTGACAAGGTTTTGTTTCTTCTCATAGATATCTGTACTCCCCTCTCCTATTCTTTTTCTTAGCGACAGCATGCTCCATAAATTCCAGCCCATCTCTGCTTTGCAGAAAAACAGTGCTAGAAGATTTCTTTCAGATCTGCTGGCAACACCATACAATATCAAAACAGAAGGGATGAGATAGGTGAAAACTGAAGGTGTTGCCTCCATAGAGAAAAGGGAAGAAAATTTCAGTTCCACTCTTTAGGGTGGTTACTGGTCACAGAACCATAGATGAGTTGGAAGGTGTCATGGAGGCCAACTTTTGCATCACTCCATCCTTGACAGTGTTGTAGATGTTGCTTGAATACATCCAGGAAATAGAATCTCACCTTCTCCCTAGGTAACCTATCTGCTAAGAAGATATTTTTGAACAATAATTAGAATATGACTTCCTGAAACTTAAATCCCTTCTTTTGCGTCCTGCACACTGAAGAGAAAGAGAATAGGTCTTGCATTATGTCCCTTCAGATATCTGCTATCCGATTCCTCCCCAATCTCCTCTCCTTGAGGCTAAATATTCCAGTTTCTTCAATATTTCCTGATTGTTTTTATGATCATCCCCATTGTTTTTCCCTTTTCCTGAACACAACTGGACCCAATTCTCCAAGTGGATTGCCCAATGCAGAGCAAAGCAGAACTATTGCTTCCTATAATTTGAAGGCTATACTTCTATCAGTACAGATTAAAATTAGATATGCAGTTTTTGTAGCTATATCACATTCATTCCAAAACCAAACAAGTCAAAAGGGTAAGATAAGTGAACTCTGTTTGCCTGTTACTTGAGGCCCTCCACCCACAATAAATGGAGGAACGCTACAAGATGTTATGCATTACAGTGAAATCTCTGGTGAACATGATTCTCTTATCTTATCTACCCATTATCTTGACTTTATCAGGTTTTTACAGAAATGTCACACGCTAAACCACATGCCTTATCATGATCTTTCAGTTCATATTTTCCCATTTGCCCTTTCTACAACATAGATGAAGATTTTTTTTTTCTGGACTGACAACTAAAACCACTTGGTTTTAATGTGTCCTATAATGAGCTGCCCTCCAAAAAGTAATGTGCATGGCAAGGGCGAAATCTGGTTTCCCTCACACTTTAAACATCATTCAAATTAAATGCTGCTACTCTTTCATTGCATATGTGATAATGTCCCCCATCACGTTAGCAGTAACAAGTTGATAACAATTGCTGATGGTTCTTAGGTTTCATCCCAGCTCTCCAGGAACTAGATGTGTCATTGAAGCCCAATTCTCTCTGCTCTGTAGTTTGGTTATGAGATGCCGGATATTTCTTCTTCATGCTCAGAAGAAGAGTGTGTCATGCATATTGCTTTGACTGATTGAATGAAAGGTAGGCTAAGGTAGCAAGCAAAAAGCAAGCATCAATAATTGTTCAAAGAAGCAATTGTTGCATCCAACACTGTCCCCTGGAGCTCAGTTTGGCCTGGACAGTTGGAGAGATCAATGTTTATTTTCTTCTATCCAAAAATAATATTTGCATTTCATATCAGTTTAAAACATCATAATTCCTTTCTCATATTTAAAGTGGTGCAAAGATCCACTTTGAACAGAAATGCAGGAGTATTTTTATGGATATATTTTGTTATTTTCCTTCAGTGAAATTATCAATGCTGACATTCATTTTATTAAACTGAATTGCATTCATTTCACAATCTCTTCAATATGAAGACTTTCAGTTTGATATTTGTGTTCACATTCTTCTGTATCTCTCCCTCCTTTTGTTCCTTGGTTTTGATCTTGGAGAGACACTGTTTATTCTTGATGGACAGTTTTGTTTACTCATTGTTCAAAATGAAATATATTTTAAACTAAGGTAGGGATCTCTCAGAATGACTCTTTCTGGATGAACTCAGAAAAATAAAAATGGGCTGCAAAACATTCATTATCTACCTGAACAAAGGATAAATGGGAAATACAAAGAAGTCCTGAATGCAGTCATCTTCATGGACTTTAGCAATCCTATGGGGTGTGGTAGCAGGTAATGAAAATAAATGGTTTTATTTATTCTAAAATGAGTGTATATGTTTTGTGAGTGATCATTCAACCAACTGATTCAACTTTCAAAAACAATGATTTTCAGCTAGTTCAGAGCAGCAGAACAATCGTTTTATGATGGCTTTACCCTAGCACTCCTGCAACTTTCATACTTGAAACTCAGGAAAAGGGTCCTCTATTTATTAATGTTTATGCTGCCCATTTCACTGTTGATCATCATTATCCTGAATCTTCCACATTGAATGTCTAATTAGAACAGGCAAAATTTGATCTTTGGCTTGAAATTGTCCTGATGGTCCCTATGTCTATAAGTTATCAGAATAGAAGAAGACATTTGTTCATATGTTAGCAACTAAAAAGGCCTTCAAATCTGTGCATTCCTGGGTACTGAGTTTGGTTATTGCTTGCAGGCTTTTCATTACCCAAGTTTGGGCTGAAGTAGATAAAATGCAGAGAAAAGCCAGTATAATAGTAAAATTGTCAGAGCTTTAATTGAGATTGGGGAAATCCACATTAACACTTCATTCATTGAGTGTCCTCTCCTATCAGTCCTCCTTATAGCTGGGGGTAATGAGGATCAAATTGGGGGAAGGAAAGAAAGACAATGGTATTTATATATCTCTGATATGGGTATGTAAAGACATTTTATGTAGATGTCTGTCAAGCTTTTCACCTAGCTCATGGATTGCTTGTAAAACAAACAAACAAACAAACAAATAAATAAAACAAACCAATGTTGCCTGGCTCAAAAATGGAGTGTTGCAAAATGCTCAAGAAGTTCCTTGACTGATTATCTGTAATTGGTATTCACTGATTAGTTATTGTTCTCTGATTAGCCTTTTACATGTGATTGACATTGGCTGGGTGCTGCCCTTCCTCATCTGTATCTCTGGTGATGTCTGGGGTTTCTCCAGAGAAAGGCCTTTCATGCTGCAACATGCATTGGCTCAAATTAATCCTTACTAATCAATTTAATTGTTTTTATCATTATCTTACAATCATCTTGTAAGCCACCCAGAATTGTTTCAACAGTGAGAAGGATGGCAAACACAAGAGAATATTTGTAGCTCAGGGTTGAACTGTGAAGTCCATGGTGCTCTCTGAGCTTGGTTTTTTTTTTTCTTTTCTTGCAGACGTTTCCTTATCAAGCTAGGTAACATCATCAGCACTGAAAATATCAGCAAGAAAACCACCAAGCTCAGAGATCCCATCAAGGACTCCATAGTTTAATTTTTCTCATGTTGCTGCCACCTTCTCACTGCACAACACAAATCCTGTCATTGCTTTTTGTTCTCCAGGCCAAGCCCCCTTTGTGGGAATGATCTGGCTGGTACCCTAACATGACTTCTTCAAAAGGACAGGATTAAAAAGACCCACAAAAAAAGGTTTAAAATTGATGGGCTCTTTTGCTTCCATTTACACTGCTCTGCTTTGGTCTCCTTGTTCATTTTTTTCCTGCCCCACTTTACATAATCTAAGTAACACTGATATATTGCCCATTTTCATTCTGCTCTTTGAAGCACAATCCACTTAGTGATTACAAACGTCACACAATTTAGCAGATATCATCAGGGCAGAAACTTGCTACGAGCATGTCCTCTAATAAGCAGAGTGAATATTTGAAATGTGGTTTGTGGTTGCGAGTTTTTGTTCCTGGATTAGAGGAAGAAGAGATGAGCTTGATGGCTACACTTGATTATCTTCCCTTGGTTCTTGTGACTCAGATAGGCTTTCCCATTCAGTGGCTAAGGATTCAGCCCCTTATTTATCCAATTTTAACCAAACAATCATGATGGAAAAAAAAAATAAGTGAAAGCATAATAACATGGCCATTATCCTCCTTTTATCTTCCTTATAGATTGTTTTGCACTCCATGATGAGTCTAAAGGAACCTCCATCCTCTTGAATTTATGAAGGGATATTTCCTGGCTAAACTGATTTTTTTTTTTTTTTGCATTTACCTGAAATACCTACATTTCAGTTACATCCACATTAACATCTGCTCTGATGTAGTGCCACATAAAAAAATATCATTTTTGTCACCTATGTAGGAGTGACAGAACCTGGGACTGGAAAGAGGGATCAACATAGAATCCCTACATAGTCAAAAATGGTCTAAATTCAGCCCCCCTCCCTTAAATTCAACTACAAGCAGGTGCTAACTGTTAGTCTAGAAAATTCTTGTGCATAAATTATATAACAATAGCTCAGTTTCATTGCATAATAGAATAACGGAGCTGGAAGAGACCATAGAGGTCTTTTAGTCCAACCCCCCTGCTCAACCAGGAGATCCTACACCATTTCAGACAAATAGCTGTCCAATCTCTTCTTAAAAACCTCCAGGGATGGAGCACCCATGATTTCAGAAGGCAACTAATTCCACTGGTTAATTGTTCTCACTGTTAGGGAATTTCTCCTTAGTTCTGGGTTGCTTCTCTCCTTGACTAGTCTCCATCCCTTGTTTTGCTTCTTGGCCTGATTTCAGGTGCTTTGGAAAATAGGTTGACTCCCTCTTCTTTGTGGCAGTCCATTAAATATTGGAAGGCAGTTATCATGTCATCCCTATTCCTTCTTTTCACTAGATTAGACATACCCAATTCCTGCAACCATTCTTTGTATGTTTAAACCTCCAGTCCCCTCATCATTTTTGTTGCTCTTCTCTGCACTCTTTCCAGTCTCAACTGGAACTCAACTCTTTTTTATATTGTGGTGACCAAAACTGGATGCAGTATTCCAAGTGTGGCTGTACGAAGGCTTTGTAAAGCAGTACTAATGCTTCATAAGATATTGATTCTATCCCTCTTTAATGCAGCCTGGGATTGCATTGAATTTTGTTTTGAATTTTTTTGAATTTTACCTTTTACACGAATACAATGAAATTTGAAAGCCACTCCAGCACAGTGCCCCAAACACCACATCATAATCACACTGCAAGTATTTAAAAATTAAAATAATAATAATGACAATAATAACATTAACACTAACACTAACACTAACAACAACAATAATAATAATAACCTAGTCTAAAACATTTAGTAAGTTAAATAGTTTAAAAATGCCACCATATACATAGGACTACATCACAAATGCGCTGTTTGATTCAAGACAATTATTGCCTTGTAAAAGAAACTGTTTTTCCATCGATTAGTCCTCATTTTAAGACACCTATAACATCTCCCAGATGGTAACAGTTCGATGCCAGCTGCAGCACATGCTGGCTCATATTTAAATGACTGTCCACTAGAACTCCAAGATCTCTTTTGCAGTTACTGCTACTGAGCCAGATTCCACCTATTCTGTACATTTAGCTTTCCTTGTCTAAGGATAAAAACCTTTCTTTTCTCACCACTGAATTTAATTTTCTTAGATAGAATATATTCTTACATACAGTAGTATTCAATTACACTTTCATGTGTGCCCCTTTCCAATATGTCAGTTTGGTAAAAAGAAAAATTCAGATTCAGTAATAAAATATATATCTTGCTTTAGAATTCTTTCAAAGAATTGGAGAGAATTATTTTAAATTATTTCAAAAGATTGGGAGGAAAAAATCACAATGGGTGTGTGATGTTCCTGGGAAGACCCTGTCTTCTGTTGCAGAGTTGGACACAGTGGAGCTAAATCTCAAAGGAAAAAAAAACTTTGATGACTACCATCTCTGGAAATGCAACATAGCAGACCTTGAAAAAGTATTGTAGAATTTTTCCTTTGCCAGGAGAAGTGTATGGACATGGCCACATAATTTGATAGAGAATTTTGATAAGCTATTTGTCTTCTGCAATGCACTACTTTATTCATTAGAGAGAAGATACAAGGACAATTTAGAGAAGGTTGTGGAAACTACAGGAAGAATTTCTAGACCCTAAGTTTCAGGTTAAATGTGATAACTTTTGAAGAACATCTGAGGTTGTTTGATTTTTTTAAAGCATTTTCACTTAACTCTCCAACCTGAATTTCCCCGGCTGACTGTTATATATAGTCAGTAAAGACAAGATAATCCCTTTCCATATAGATCTGATCCCAAGCAACTTTTTCAAGATCAAACAAGATCAGATAGGTGTTCTCACCTGGACTGCTCAGCTTCCCAGTTAAAAAAAACCCAGATCAGGGTATTCTGATAAAACTTGATAGAGCCATAACTGCTTTAACGATGTTATCATTTTGGAAGGTAAGATTTCTCTCCAGGAATTCTGACCTGAAATCAGTTAAATAAGTACACAAGAATCCAGGAACTTCTGATAAGTAATTGGAGAAAAACTAAGCAGTTTTAATGAAAAAATCCCAATGATCATTGTACATCAAATGTGTGTGAAATGTGAATTGCCATATTCAGTGGTCAGATGGCTTAGACATTGGTATCTGAATATAAATCTTTTCAACATTCATATTTTATTGTGATTTTTGATCTAGGTGAAATGTTAATATATATTGCAAGTTCATGTGTGATATGCCATATGCTAAATAAATAAATACTATATTCAAATTATATCTCTTAGTTTTATGTTTTGCTCTAGCAGTTTGCTGTTGGACCTATTATTCTGTAGTTCCTCAGATTTTCCCTCCCTTCCTCTTTTCAAAATTTGTGCTTCTGGCACTCCCTTGTTCTCCAGATTTCTTAAAGTAAATATATAAACATTCAGACAGGTCATCAGCAAGTTCTCTAGGTACCATCACATTTCATCTGTTTTTGGAGACTTAAAGACTAAAACCTTAGTAAGACCACATACTGGAGTCAGTTTTTGTCACCACATTACAAAAAGGATGTTGAGACCAGTGGTGGGATTCAAATTCTTTTACTGCTGGTTTTGTGGGAGTGGCTTGGTGGGCATGGCAGGGCAAAATCTCCATTCCCTCCCCATCGCACTAACCTGCTTTCCAGCTCCGTTCTCCTATACATGGCAACAAAATAAGAAGCAGCCAATTAGCTGGGAGGCAGAGAATAGCCATTCAGAGGTGGCATTTGCTGGTTATCTGAACTACTCAAAATTTCCACTACCAGTTCTCCGGAACTGGTCAGAACCTGCTGAATACCACCTCTGGTTGAGACTTTGGGAAAAGTGGACAGAAGAACAAGTAACATGATTAAAAGCCTGGAGACTAAAACATATAAAGAACAGCTGAAGGATTTGGGTATGTCTAGAGAAAAGAAGGGCTAGGAATGATATGATAGCAGTATTCCAATATTTGAGGGGCTGACACATAGAAGAAGAAGGGGCAATAGGAAACAATGGATGGAAACTTATCAAAGAGAGAAGCAATCTTGGAATTAAGGATAAACTTACTAACAGTGAGGAAAATTAACCAGGGGAACAGCTTGCCTTCAGACATTGTGGGTGCTTCATCATTGGAGGTTTCTAATGAGAGACTGGACAGCCACTTTTGGGGAATGATATAAGGTCTCCCAGTTGAGCAGGGAGTTGGACTAGAAGGCCTCAAAGATCCTTTTCAATGCTATTCTGAATTGAAATTGAATTAAATATCTCTCAGCAATGTTTTTAAGAATCTTAACTTTCAGTCCTTCCCCTACATCCTGTTTTTCACAGTTGTATGGTGGAAGAGATTAAGCCAAAATAGGAATTGAGTAACAGCCTTTTCTTTGTTAATAATTTTGTTATTATGATTATGAATGATTATGAATGACAGTCATATGCTTAATAATTTTCATCTTCAATTGCACTATTAAGAACAGCTATAGGAAAGTTCAGGAAAAGAAAAACAAAGAAATAGAGTTGGCTCCTAAGGGTTGAAGAGAATTGGAGTCAGTGGAACTAGGTGTTTTTTTTTTAGCAGAGATGCTAGCATTGATGTGCACCCATGTGTGTTTGTGTGGGTGTGACTCTGTGCATGAGATAGGAGGGCAAGAGACAGGGATTGGTCCCAAATTATTCAGCAAACTACATGGCCTAGTTGGGACCTAACCTTGGATCTTCAAGACTTCAGATCAGTGCTCAACCCTATTCTGGCTTTATTATACATAATATAACTGGTAATAAAATTTAGTTCTATTCCTCATGGGCCAAATTCATGCTATTTTGAAATGTGTTGATTATACCCCACTACAAAGGAAGCTCTAAATCTATCTGATAAAGATAACAAACTACCAGAGAAGGTTTGAAGATAATCCTGACTTTGAACATAATCAAGGTTGAGTATTTAGCCACTATCTCTCTGCTTGAGAGGACCCTTCTGTTGACAATTCAAGAAACCATACAAGATTTGTTTATTCATGATGGGTATGCTTTGTTTCAGATGCAATCATTTCAAAGATTCCATTAATAGTTTTGTAATCTCTTTGCATTGCAGTGAGATTATGACTCTACATCACAACATTATTGGAGAAAGGAAATGCTTCAGACAGTGAGTTATGGGCTATTTCCTCATGTACAAACACAAAGGCCACTATTTTTGAATGGGTTCAAATGTTGGCTTTTTGGGGTATGCATTTAAATCAGTCAGGGCATAGGTTTTTTTAAAAAAAAACATTCTCTCTTCATTACAGACAAGAAGACAGAGGTTAACTATATGTTGAGGACATGAAGTACATTATGTCAAGGCTATTGCATTAAATTTAGAAAGATGTAATAGTATGTGAGAAAGACCTTGAAAGAGGGAATGAAGAAATGCTGCCTAAGGAACAGTAAAATAAATGTTGGTATCGCCTACAGCTACACAATGAGCAAAGAGAGAGAGACTCATGAGGAACTTCTTCAGCTTCTCAGGTTGCTGATGAAATTGTGGGACTTTTTTTCATATAGACTTGCAAGAATCTGTTAATATAGCATTACAATAAATAAAATTAGCTCATCTGGTCATATTTTCCATCTAATTTATGTGGGCAATCTGACCAAAGCTGTCTTATTTGGACCTTCTTCATCTTGCTTAACTCTGACTGAATTAATAGATATGGTTCTCCAGGTTTTTCCATTCTTAACTTAGAAGTTAGAGAATGGACCAAGATCTTCTATACACAACACAGACCCTCTTCTACCATTGATATCTGAGCAGTGAGCATTTAAAATCCTTAGATTTTATCTAAGGATTAAGTATGCATTGATTTAAAAAATGCTAAGCAAAGTCATACCTACTTGATGGGAGACCAAGAGGGAAAACCGGGGCAGTAACCAGACAGAATCACTGAATAAGCATTAGCAGGTGTCTTCCAATGTCAAGGCTGAGGAAAGAACAGCACAAGTTATTTCATTGACTGGGAAAGGCAGTACAAAAAGATTTAAGGTTTAAATCCTGGATTTAAGGTTTAAATCCTGAAGCTGAGATAGGCAGATAGATCTCCAATCTTAACATAAGATAGATTGGTAGGTACATGATGGATGGATAGCCAGATAGGATTTTTCTGGATATCTATGACATCTATATTAACTACAGTTGAGTTACTAATTGAACAAAATCAAGTCTAAAAAGTTATGCAGTTTTTGGAAACAGGGCTGAGACATTAGAGAGAAGAGATTTACAGCTGTGCTTGGCCTGAAATTTGACAGGGTCTGGATTAGAAAAATATCGGACAAGAAGACAATGGTAGACTAAGTCTGTATATTTGCCAAGAAAACCCAAAGGCCACAAACATGAAAATATCAAGAGTTATGATCAACTTGAAGGAGATTGAATCTGCTTTTAAGGATACACACACACACCACACACACCATTGTAAAGTTTACTTATGAATTTTCCTATGGGAATGAAATGTCTCTTCTACAGCTTTTCAAATCTCCCCTGTTGTCAGCTTTTGGAGATATTCTAGGTAAGAAGAACAACCATCAGTATTCACTCTATCTTTCTTGTAGGATTACATTAACAGAATCTTTCAATGCTAAAAGTATTTCTCTTCTTTTACTCTCTGAAAAAGTAGGAAGAGTCCCTTCTGAAATGAAAGTCCCACACCCTCCATCTTTCTATGGCTTATTTTTTATCTGTCAGGTGTTTAGTAAAGCCCCTGTCACACTGCACCAACGGATGCAAAGAGGATGTAAAATGGACAAAAAACCTTGCCATCCGTTCGAAAACGCGATGTACTCACTGCCTCCATTTTGCTTCCTCTCTATCCGTCCAGCATCCGTTTATTGACGTTTCATCCGCTCAGAAAGTTTTGAGCTGCTCAAAACTTTTGTGTGGAAAATGTATCCAATTTGTCTGTTCTGCATCCGCTACGCATCCGCTATGCATCCGTTCTGCATCCGTTCTGCATCCGCTATATCTGCTAGGCATCCGCTGCGCATCCGCGCAACTCACATCTGCTTGGACGCAGGGAGGAAGTGGAACAGACACAGAACGGATGCAGAATGGATGCAAAACGGATGCAGCATGGAAACAAAGCGTTTAAAATGGAAAAAACGTTCGCAGAGGGGACCTATCATGGATATTAAGGATGCCTAGAGGATGCCTAGAGGATGCCTAGAGGATGCCTAGAGGATGCAAAGGGACACCTATACTGCCTATAAAAAGGGGGAGCAACTCACCTGCATCTCACTTTCAGACCAGCAGACCAGCTGTACAGACCTCTGCAGCCTTCATCTGACTCTTGCTCTTCCACAGCATCCAATCATGTCCACCGTGGATCGTAACAAAGTCCTTTTGGCAGCCACCATCCTTCTGCAACAGTACAAAGCCATCTACAGGCTCTGTGAACTCTACTACGGGAAGAAAAAGGGGCGGCCAAGAAGCGTCTGGGTACGAAGATGGATCGGGAGAAGAGCAGAGTACGGACTGTACAACAAGCTGATGGTAGAGCTCAGGAGCGAAGACACTCGGGCGTTCCAGAACTTCATGAGGATGCCTCCAGCCATGTTTGACGAAGTTGTGCAGCGCCTGACACCCAGGTTGACCAAGGCAAACACCAATTTCCGGCCCAGCCTGGAACCTGGGCTCAAGGTGGCACTCACTCTGCGCCACCTGGCCTCAGGGACCACCTACAAGAGCATGCAGTACGGCTGGAGGGTGCCACACAACACCATCAGCATTACTCTATCAGATGGACTGAAGGTTTAAAAGAATTTGAAGTTTTTTGAAGCATTAAAGTGGAAAAAAAGGAAAAAAAAAAAAGAAGAAAGTGTGAAATGAAATAGACTGTGTATATTTGGATTGTTTGCTGACTTTGGGACTTCTGGAAACTCTTATTTGAATGATTAAAATCATTTGGATCGCTTGAATTTTTTTTTCTTTTTTTCTTTTACAATGGCATTACTTATGGATGAACTGAAAATGGAATTTATAAAATATAAACAAGAGAAACAAGAAGGGAAGGATTCTTTTGGATCTATTTTTATTTTTTTAGAAATGGCAATTTCTACATATGAGAAACTACAAGAACAAGAAGATTGGGATGAAGAAGAAACCATCCTTAATGAACAAGCAACTTTATTTGGGGAAGAAAGGGGAAAGGGGAGAAAGAATGGAGAATTTAAGACTTAAAAAAACAACCAAAAAAGGGAAAAACAAGGTGAAAAGTGGACACAACATCAGAAAGCAACAGAAAAGAGGAATACACAAGAAGGTGGAGATTAAGAGACAAGGGGGTAAAAAGGGTAGAGTGGAGAAGCAAGGGAGGAAAGAAGGGAAGAGAAGTTACAAAGGTTTGAAACAAGATGAAAAGAAACAGAATTTATTTAGAGATAATGGGTAAACATATAACTGAAAAAGAGATTCTGCAAAGATACATAAGATTGTGTTGTTGTATTTGTATTTGAAATAATGTTAGAAAATTGGAATAATATATGATTATAAAATATTACAAAATATTTAATGTAACTTAGCGAAATTTTTTCTTTTTAAATAAAAATAAATGAAATCAAATATGAGAGAATTGAATTAAAGAAAAATGGGAATATTGTTATTGTTTAATATTTTAAAATATAAGTGAAATAGGGGGAAGTAATTAAGTAAAATCTATAAGTGTTCCCATAGAAGCATGATACTTATTTAGAAAGGATTGTGTAAAATGTTTAAGACTTAAATGAATATTAATTTGAATGATATAACTTTAATTCCTATGGATTGTTGTTTTAATTATATTATATTTTTAAAATATAGTTTCAAAATATTGAGTTTATCTTTAGAATGTACTACGCAGAATCCGAATGAAAATTATGTGTCATGTTAAGCTTTAAAACTAGGGGAGGGATAAGTATGACAAGGTATTATACTCCAATCAGTCATTACAGAAGAAACTTTGTGTTAATGAGAAAAGATAAATAGCTAGCTGAAATAGAACAGACAAAGGATATAAGTATAATGATTTAAATTGAGATGAAATAAATATAATAGAATTAAGAGAGTGAAAAGAGAGGAGAAGCTATATAGAAAATGAAAATAATAAATAAGAAATGGAATGTTATTTAAAAGTAAGCATGAACTTGAATTTATCTCTGTACAAAAAGATGTAACTCGGGATCAAACTGCCGTCCAAAAAGATATTTTATGTTTTTTATGTTTTGTGTTTGTTTGTACATGTTTGTTTGTTAAAAATTAATAAAATTCTTTATAAAAAAAAAAAAAAAACACCATCAGCATTGTGGTCAGAGAAGTGGTACAGGCCATCATTGAAGAATACCTGGAGGAGCTCCTCCAGTGCCCCTCCACTGAAGAAGGATGGAAGAAAGTTGCAGAGCAGTGGTATCAGAGGTGGAACTTCCCACACACCGTTGGGGCCATAGATGGCAAGCACATGGCCTGCAAAGCACCACCCAAGTCGGGGTCCACTTATTTCAACAACAAGGGCTTCTTCAGCATCATCTTCTTCGCCATGGTCGATGCTGACTACAAGTTCATGTACATCAATGCTTCAGGCAACGGCTCATCTTCAGATGCCCAGGTATACAACGCCAGTGACCTCAAGGAGGGGCTGGAAGGCAACCTCATCATGGGCTTTCCAGATCCAGACCCCCTGCCCAATGACACAAAAGATGTGCCCTACTTCATTGTGGGGAATGACGTCTTCTCCCTCAGAACCTACCTCATGAAGCCCTACACTTCCAGACTTCTCACCCGTGAAGAGAGGATCTTCAACTACAGGCTGTCCAGGGCAAGGCGGGTGGTGGAGAATGCCTTTGGCATCCTGGCCAACAGGTTCCAGGTACTTCTCACCACCATGCAGCATCGCCCAGAGACCGTGAGGAGGATCGTGGAAGCTTGCTGCATCCTGCACAATCTCATGCGCACCCGCTACCCAGTCTTGCAGAACAGGCTCATGGACCTCCAGCAAGGCAATGGGGACATGGAGCCTGGGGAATGGAGGCAAGGGTGAAACCTGATAGACACTGAGGATGTGCAAGGCCCCAACAGGGCCTCACATGAAGGGAAGAAGCAGCAAGACCTCCTGAGACACTGGTGCAAGTCCCCAGCTGGAACAGTGGAGTGGCAAGACAGGATGATAGATGATCAATGGGTGCTTCCTTCAGCCTGTCTCATCACACGGATGAGATTGGGCCATGTATGTTGGGTGGGCCTACAATGAACAGGGCATTTAATAAAGAGTTGTGTTTATGTTCAAATGTGTGGATCAATGCTTACTAATGAAGGGCCAAAGGTGTGGCAACTGGGAGGGTGGACCATACAGTCCCACTATGCTTGCACTGGAGGTTTATCTATCCCACAGCTATCTTAACCCATCCCACAAGCATGCAAAGGCTTAAACCAATTCTAAAAGTTTCCACCAAGACTTTATTACAAAAAAAGAAATGAAGCAAGTGCGTGAATCAAAGATAAACTTTATTGAACAACAAGCTGTAAAACAAAAATGACCCAAGTCAAGTGTCCAAATAAAGTCCACAGGTAGCCAGCTACCCAGTCTCTGGCACTCTTATTGGTCACTCAGAGGTGTGCCCAGTCTCAGGGGTGAAGGGTCCAGGTGCTGTGGAGGTGGGTGGTGTTGGAGTGCTGGTCTGTATCGTCATTGGGGTTCCTGGCCCTGAGAGGACAACAGGGGACGGTGTGTTGAGGAAGCTCTCAGACAGCTGGCTCAGACCCGCGATGCTGAGAGGTCCTTCCTCCATGCCATGGGGTGTCAGCCCCAGACCTGATGACAGATGTACTGAGGCTGGGCTTGGCTGTGGGGTGGAGGAAGGAGTAGTGTAGTGTGGCTGTCTGGTCTGCAGCTGGGTGAGGACTGGTGTGGGTGGCATCGCTGTCGTCGGTGGCATCATTGTCGTGGGTGGCATCAGTGGCATCAGTGGAACCGGTGGCAACGGTGTCGTCCGATGACTCTGTGCCTGGACTGGGAAGGGCTGCTGCCTGTGCTGCTGGACCTCCTGGTAGCCATAGCCCTGGTAGGTGAGGGGCTGTGGGAAGCCTTGGAATGGGAGGGACATCACCTGGGGTGGAGGAGCTGACCTGGACTGGGTGGGAGCAGGTCCTCTGGATCTGGAGGGTTGTGAAGAAGCTCGGTGATCCGGTCCTTCACCACCTGGTACTGGGGTTCCTCCATGTTTTTGAGGGTCTGGTTGACATAGGTGAGGAAGGGCTTGCAGTTGGAGGATGAAGAGTCGGTGCTGACCAGCTGAGAGAGGAGATCTATACTGGTGCGGATGGTGTCCCTGATCTCCAACAGGACAGTGTGGCTCTGCCCCTCCTGCTGTCTGGCTCTCTGCCTTTCTGTGGAGGTGGAGCTGGGGGGGGGGTGGATGCGGCTACAGCTGTGGTGGACGCAATGTTTCCTTTCTCCCACCACACCAGGGAGTCCTCCACGCGCTCCACCACGGTTACAACACCTGTCTGTGGGTTCTCCACCGTGGCACGCTCCACAGAAACCTGCCTGGAGACAGGGACTGACTCTCAGCCGGAAGAGGACTGGCTCTCAGCAGGCTGCCTGAGAGAGAGGGTAGACAGAGGGGCTCCTGGTGCTCCTCGGTGGCGGATCTCACCCTCCAGGAAGCTGCACCTGGCTATGACGTAGGTCTCTCTGTCTGTCAGCTTAACTGTGGCCTGGCCAGATTTCTTCAGGTGCAGCTTCCCGTACCAGGTGTGCATGTGCTTCCATCAGCCGAGGAGCACCTCTGAAGTGTAACCCATACTCTCCGCCCTCTCTCTCCAAGCAGCCTGCTTCCTTTTGGTGTCCCTGTACAGCCGGTGTCCCTTCTGCCACAGATAGTCATTCTCTCTCAGCCACTCCAGCACCTCATCCTCGTGTTCCTCCTCGATGAAGTATTGCCTCCATTCCCGTCCCTGCATATGCCTCTTCCTCCCTTTGGCAGGACCAGATGGGCCCTCATCAGAGGGGCTCCCAGGTGGTAGGGGCTGCTCCTCCACACCACCAGCAGCAGCAGCAGCAGCAGGATCATCATCATCATCATCATCATCATCATCATCATCATCACCAGCAGGATCATAATAATAATAATAATAATCATCATCATCAGCAGCAGCAGCAGCAACAGCAGCAGCAGCAGGACCAGGATCATCAGCAGCAGAGTAAGCCCCAGGAGCCCCAGCAGCACCACCAGCAGCAGCACCAGCACCAGCAGGACCAGGACCACGAGCAGGACCAGGACCACGAGCAGGACGAGCAGGACAAGCAAGACCAGCAGGACCAGGAGCAGCTTCAGCAGAGTACGCAGCAGCAGAAACACCACTTCCAGGAGCAGCTTCAGCAGAGTACGCAGCAGCAGAAGCACCACCACCAGGAGCAGCTTCAGCAGAAGCTCCAGCACCAGAAGAGCGAGCCCGAGCAGCAGAAGCCCCAGCAGAAGCAGAGTCAGGGACAGGGGGCAGGAGGGTGGCCCTGTCCCTCTTTCCAGGGATGGTGGCAGGTTGCTGAGATGTTCGCTTCTTCCCCATGGTTGTGGGGTTGCTGGCTGGCAGGGAGGCTGGCAGGGAGGCTTGCAGGCACCAAGGCTGGCAGGAAGGCTGGCAGGAAGGCTGGCAGGAAGGCTGGCAGGAAACCTGGCAGGCAGGCTGGCAGGAAGCCTGGCAGGAATCCTGGCAGGCATGCAGGCAGGCAGGCACCAAGGCTGGCAGGCAGACTGGCTGGCAGGGAGGCTGGAAGGCAGGCTGGCAGGAAGCCTGGCAGGCAGGCAGAGAGCAAGGCTGGCAGGGAGGCTGGCCAAGAGGCTTGGAGGCAGCTCTGGCAGGAAGGCTGGCAGCAAGGCTTGCAGGCAGGCATGCAGGCAGGGCAGACAAGGACGCGATGTATCCTGCAGCAGGTCTTTCCTCTGAATGGTGACCTGCTTCCGAGCTGCTTCCCTTTATATCTGCGTGGCTTATGCAATGCATCCCCCCCGCATGCGCAATTAACGCCAGGCATCCGTTAGGCTTCCGCTGTGCATCCACTAGGTTTCCACTCTGCATCCGCTTCATCCGCTGTGCATCCGCTGTGCATCCGCTCTTTCCGTTCCGCGTCTGCTTTGCTGAGGTCCCTCGGAAGCCTAGCGGATGCGCCATCCGCTCCCATCCGCTTCCATCCACTAGGCTTCCATTCCTCATCCGCTTTCCATCTGCTCTGCGTCCTCCCTGCATCCGTGTTATCCGCTCCGGTTATGCAAATTTTTGCCCCTTTTGAGAGCGGATAACAACGGATGGAACATTTTGCTCATCCTTTGTGTCTGTTTTGCATCCGTTGGGCAGTGTGACAGGGCCTTAAGGATCATCCTCCTGTCTTCCAAGGTCATTCCTATATGCTATTACATCTGGACAATGCCATTACCTTCACCTAGGATGTTTTACAACTTTCTACTTTAGTCAACAAAACCAGTAGGAAAATTGCTGCTAATTTCTGAGGGGCTGAATAACAAATGGCTGGCTGAGAGTCTTGGTTACATGAATATTGGGAAAATTTGCCAAAGTCTCTTCAGTTGAAAACAATTGCAATCAGACATCATACAATGATATAATGATGTGATTGTCAAGCATAAAGAACCAGGACCGTATATTAAGTTGCAGTCTAGAAGATTTATTGCTCAAGCCTATATATAAGAATCTAATCAACTATCGTTAATTGGCAGTAGATAAGTTTCAACTGAATTCAAGAGGGGTTGGACTTCAACTGTTTGTGGAAATGTAATGACTCCGGGTTGATGACTTGCTTAACACCTTCCCTTGGCTCTGCCTGTTCATCTCCCACAGTGTTAGACAATATCATTTGCTGGGTACTGCACAGAATGGAAACTCCATCCTCAACTGAAGATGGACCGAAATAATTCAGGTAATTTAGAATTTTAGAATCTATGACAATATGTAGATACATTGGTAATCATTCTTAGTTGTTCACCAAAGATGTATTAACATAAATGCTTTTGCATATCATCATATTGGAGTGGAAGTTAACAAGCCTGTCTGGAGATAAAACTGTTTATGAACATAAAACAGTTTTTCTAAATGTATAAAACAAAGTAAAAACATATGGAAAACATTTGTTAGCCATCTCTCAAAGTCCAAGAACAGAGGCAAAATCTGTTTCTATTTAAACTTGATCTGAAAACAATACTTTAACAATCCTGCTTGCATAGTACCACAAAGTACACATGTGGAAAATGTAAACTGCCTTTTAAAATCAAGAATTGTGGTAATGTGATTTGGCCCTCATTAGTATGTGAAGAAGGTTAACTGTTTTTCTGTTGCATTAAACTCTTTGTGGTTTTTCGAGAAATAACAAGTTATTCCCAAATAAATATCCACCCTTCTTAATACATATTAACAATGGTGACCTTTAAATATGAAACAAAGAGTGGTTCCCTGTTGCTTTGTGCCAGATAATGCACAAACCCACCCCACAAGGCTGAAAAAAAAAAGACTTCAGGTCCTCAAGCAATGTTTAGATGTTTGTTCCAAGAAGGCCAGATGCCAGGATTCGTGAGAGCCCTCATCTTAAAAACAGAGTCTTGCTTACTTCCAGCTTTCCTAATTCTTCACATTTTTTCCTAGCAGGGAGAAAGAGGGAAAAAAAGCTGGCTCCATTAAGAGCAGAAATATTTGGAAGGATAAAAACAAACAAACAAAAATAATCCATTTTCAAGGTCCGCTTGCAGATGGGTGGAATTGTTCATGAAGCATTTACCATTCATTTGCAAGAGAAAATGGTGTAATAGAAAAGGAGAGGCCCTCAAAATAGTGGAAGTTTATTTTTGCTCCTCTTTCTATCCCATCTCTACCATTGCATACACATTAGAATATGCTGTAGAAAATAATATACTAAAGCCCTTTAAAACATCCTAGGTAAAACACCTAGCAGCTCCAGAAGAAAAACTAGTAGTCATCTACAACATACAGCATAAGGACAGCAAGAGCTGTCTCAAAGGTGCTTTTTCAAGAGTCAATTGAACTTTCTTGTTTTTCTTTGAAGATATTTTGTTTCCCCTTGGATAAGAAGCAAAATGTCTTCAAAAAAAAAAAAAAAAAAAACCAAGGAAGTCGAGTTGCCTCTTGAAAAAGAACCTTTGGGAAACATGACCTGGATGACTGAGATTCTCCACAGATGACCCTAAGAGCCACTATGTAAGGCAAACAGGCAGAAGACCAGCAGACCACATCCATGAACACCAAGTAGCAGAGAGAAGACATGATGAAATCTCCTTAATTGTACAATCGACAGATTTCACAATAGTTTCAGCTGGGAAACTGAGCATCCTATATTAAGTCAAATCTAAAAACACTAGAGAATTCCTGGAAGGCTGGCGCTTAGACAAATTGACCATTGCCAGACACGGACAGACAAACTACATCTACAAGTCATTCAAAAGAGACAATCAAAAAGCCAAAAAAGAAACAGGAAGGCCAAAACAGTTCCTCATCAGCAATTAGAGATAAGTAGAGACTAACACTAAGATTAATACTAGACCAAGGATCATGATGTAAGCAATGCCCAATCAGAGAACTACAATGCAGACAACCTAATGTTAAAATTATCATTACTAGTTGAGTAATGAAATGTTTGCAAGAAAACCATCAAGCTCAGAGAGGACTTCATAGTTCAGTGACAAACTTCAAATGTTCTCTTCTATCAGTAATATGCTGTTATTCAGTTTGCTGGGAGAAAATGGAGGTTTGTAACAAAGTAGAATTAGCCAGGGAGAACTCACGTTATCTCTTACTAGCTTGAGATTAAATAGGAAGTTATGTTTTCAACCACATATTGCTTACCAACTGATGGAGAATGGATGATGTCAGATGCTCAGTCCACTTTGATCTCCACTCCACTCTATTCCACTCCTTTCTCATTTTTCCTTTTCCTGTTTCCAAGACAGCTCAAACCATATTATACAAGCTTTGTTGCTATTTGCAACAAGCCTACAACTTTAATAAAAGTTATGAATATAAAAGGAAAACAAAGAAGTACAGATAAAAGAACATTGTTATTATTATTTTTTGAAAGAGACTGTTTAGCATCTTCAGCATTCTGGTTGTAGCATATATTTCCATATTATCTGCAAAGTTAGCATCATGTTCCTATAACCGAAATGATATGTAATTAAGTTATGTGTCGGCTCTGAAAGATTTAGAAATGGGTATCACTGGTTCATGAATTTTCAACTGAAGAAATGCTATTGCCCAGGTTGAGGCATCATGACCTGGATGTAAAATGAATGTAGGATTACATTCCAGCTACAAACCTGATTTTTTCAGGAGGTTCGTTATCTCATTTATAACAGGGCAAATTCGGATTCCTTAGCATGTGTTTTTACAGAATACAGAATAACAGAATGGAAGGGACCTTGAAAGTCTTCTAGCCCAGTCATCTGCTTAAGCAGGAGACCCTACACCATTCTGGACAAATGGCTGTCCAATCTCTTACTAGCCTCCAATGATGGAGCACCCACAACTTCTGAAGGCAAGCTGTTCCATTGATTAATTGTTCTCATTGACAGAAAATTTCTCCTTAATTCTAGGTTGGATCTCTCTTTGTTCATTACTTTTTGTCCTGCCCTCTGTTTTTTTGTTTTTTTGGGGGGGGATAATAGATTTACACTCTCTTCTCTGTAACAGCATCTCAGATAGAAGATTGCTATCCTGTCAGTCCTAGTCCTTCTCTTCATTAGAGTCAACATACCTGGTTCCTGCAACCATTCACTGTATGCTTTAGCTTCCATTCTCTTAATCATCTTTGTTGCTCCTCCCTGTCTTTTTTCCAGAGTCTCAACATCATTTTTATATTGTGGTGACCAAAACTAAATACAGTATTCCAATTGTGGTCTTACTAGTACAGTATAGAGCAGTCCTAACACTTCATGTTCGTTCAGATCTCTGAAGATATAGAGGGATGAGATGTAATGGTATATGGAAAGAACCAGAGGTGGTATTCAGCAGGTTCTGACCGGTAAAAGAAATAGAATAGAATAGAATTCTTTATTAGCCAAGTGTGATTGGACACACAAGGAATTTGTCTTGATGCAAATGCTCTCAGTGTACAGAAAAGAAAAGATACGTTCGTCAAGAATCATAAGGTTCAACACTTAATGATAGTCATAGGGTACAATAAGCAATTAAATCATACTAGGAAACAGTCAACATAAATTGTAAGGATACAAGCGACAGGGTTACAATCCTACAGTCACAAGTGGGAGGGGATGGGTAATAAGGAGTGATAATAATAGTAGTAGTGCAGACTTTAATAATAATAGTAGTGCAGACTTTGTAAATAGTTGAACAGTGTTGTAGGAATTATTTGTTTAGCAGAGTGATGGCTTTCAGGGAAAAACTCCCCTTGTGTCTCGTTGTTCTGGTGTGCAGTGCTCTATAGCATCGTTTTGAGGGAAGGAGTTGAAACAGTTTATGTCCGGGATGTGAGGGGTCTGTAGATATTTTCACAGCCCTCTTTTTGAAATTTTGAATAGTTTGGAGAACAAGCAAATATCACTTCTGACTGGCCCTACTCCCATCTATTCTCTGCCTCCTGAGTCCCAGCTGATTGGCTGGATCTTCTTTTGTTACCCTGCACAGGAGAATGGAGATGGAAATCAGGTTAGTGAGGTGGGGAGGGAATGGGGATTTTGCAGTATCCTTCCCCTGCCATGCCTACCAAGCCACGTCCACAGAACCAGTAGTAAAAAAAAAAAATTGAATCCCACCACTGGAAAGGACCCTGGGAGATAGGAGGGAGTCACCGATTGGACAGCTGACATATAAAAGGTGTCTCAGCCCACAGAAGGACAGAGGGCATGGGAAGTGTTTAAGAAGGGACTCTCTCTAGCTTTCCATTTTAATTCTGTAATGTACTCTTGAAGATGACTGTTTTTATCATTTTGCAAAATGCCATCAGAATAGAGATACAATGGGATCATTGGGAAGGGAATCCTATTTCTCCAGAAACAAGATGGTGATCGGTGGATCTCATTATGGTACAGTGTCCATGACAAGTGTAGGAATGTGTACATCCTATAAATTGCACATCGAAAATGGAAAGCTTTTGCTTTAATCATCACATCTGCTATCAGCTTGTCTCAATCTTCGCTGTAGCCCTTGCAAAAGGGATGATTACAAAGTCTGAACAAATTCAACTCTCAAATCTGAAAAGATAAAATGACCAGTTTTACCGAAACTAGATTTAGTAGAACAATCTTGTTGAAATTATCCAGCAGCCCTCAGGGATGTTAATCAGATCAGTTTGCATCTATTTCCCTCTCTCTCTCTCTTTCTGGGTGTACAATTGCACAACTCTTTTGCATACAAACTGCTTGCATGAATGTACACAAAGAAAGCATTTTCATGGGTATGTAATTAAGACAGATCCTATCTGACAAGCAAATCCCATATAGAATAAGCACTAATTACATGGTTACAGTAGCATCTAACAGCATCCTGGGTTTTAACAGAACCACATTTTTTAAACTCTAGCCATGACAGGGTGTGTCTGTTGTCTGATACATCTTCCTCATAGTCTGGTGCTGTTTATGATTGTTTTTTCAAAAAAAGGCCCCCAATATTCCATTCCCAGAACATGAAGGCAAAGCATGAAATAAATCAAACTGGATTAATCTCATCCAAACCCAGCTTCCTTGTGGACTATTTGAAGAGAATTCTCTGAATTGTTGAGAGGATGAGTTGGAAATTTGCAAAATGTTTTCACTGATGTGCTGTATTTTAATCTGTATTAGTTTGCCAATGAATGTTACTGTGGACCATTGAAGTTTTCAAACAAATGGCTTAGGAAAGTGTTGGACCATAGAAAGAATGTTATCCAGGCTTATTTGTGAGTAAACATTATCTTGTACTGCAAATGTGATTTTTTTTGTTAATTTTGATTTTTAAATGCGTTATCCTAAATGGTTTTCAGATTTTAACCATCCCATTCTCTCAGTGTTAGAGCACTTCAATAGAGCTTACTGCAAGAAAAGCAAGTACTGGGCTATAACTTACATATTCTATACAGAAAAGCAAAACATCAATATATGGAAATAAATAAAGGCAAATGAATACCTGAATGACAATTACTTGTTCATGGCCACACAGTGACTCCTTGCAAATAATTGGAAGTATTTTCTGCCAAATGCATAGCCAAGTCCTGCTATCATCATTTCAGAAGTTTGCAGTTTATTAATCAGTTTTAAATGCATGTTTTGCAATCCAGTTCATGAATTGGGCCAAACATTAAATAATTAGCTAGGTTAACCTATTTGCAGGTATTTGGTTGCTAATAAGAAACTGGTTCTTTGCATTATGAGGATATTTATTTCTGTCCATATATTTCTACATAAACAAAACCCAGATTTTATTGAAGCCATCTAATACCAAACTTTCCAAGTTAATTTAAATAATTAAATCTGTCTTTTTTTCAGACAAATTATCAGCAGGGAAAGCTTTGCAAAATATTTTCTCATGAAATGCAGAGCTATTTCTTTAAATAAAAGGGTCTGACAAAACTAGGAAGCAGTTAGCTTAGCAATATTAATAGGGAACTCAGTCTATCAGCATTTAGTGAACTCTTTGTGACCCTGGAAGAAAGCAGTGATTTTAGCTTCTCCTTATGAAAAAATATGAATAAAAAATAGAGTTGAAATATAAGGATTATTCATGGGAAATATTACAATGGAAAAGTGTGTGTCATTTCAGAGCCTAGCATACAGGGTTGATCCTAGAGAGATGGAATGGGCTAGATTTATTTTTTTGTATGTAGGATGGAACCAAATGGTTAGAAGGCTTAGGAGAAGATTTTAACTAGTGTGACTGTCTCACAGAACACCACAAATCCTTCAGTGTTTCAATTGAATATTGATATATATATATGTGTGTATATATATGTGTTTGTATATATATGTATATGTATGTGTGCTGTTTAGCTTCCTTCGGGTATTATCCCACGTCATTGTAGTTCTGTTAAAGTTGTAGCAACGTTTCAGCAGAATCTCATCTGCCATCCTCAGGCTTCTGTATAGAGTTAGTTCCTGGTTTCAAATTTGAGGCTAGTCCATTCTGATTGGCTGGGAGCCTGGATCTGTGTTCATTGGACTTGGAGTTTGATTGATTGGTGTTTCTGGTTTCTTCTGTCTGTTTTGTGGCTTTGATTGGCTGGCAACACTCTGTTCTTGTGTTGGAGGCTTTCAGTGCAGCTTGGCTCCGTGTGAAGGGACGGCTGCTCTTCATTAGCAAGCTGGGTTTCACCTGGATGCCTGGTGGAGGGGTGTTTGGGTGGGAGCTATCAGAGGGAGTCTGTTTTTGCCCAGGTGTTTGCCTGGCTTGTGGCATGGAGATCTTTCTATTTAAGAGTGCAGGCTTCCAAATGATTGACAGTCTGGTGGAATCATC
Organism: Laticauda colubrina; assembly: GCA_015471245.1. Classification (NCBI taxonomy): domain Eukaryota; kingdom Metazoa; phylum Chordata; class Lepidosauria; order Squamata; family Elapidae; genus Laticauda; species Laticauda colubrina. The sequence goes on from BLBF01000045.1 coordinate 16,619,755, forward strand.
TCTTCTATTCATGCTGTCAGGTCTTTTTTCAATCTCTATGGCTTCTCTGATGATTCTGTGGCTGGGGTTTTCTATAGTGGCCAGGGTTTTAGTGCCATTGAAGTTGATGTTGTGACCTGTGGTTTTCATGTGTTGGACTAGTGAGGAGGTGTGTTCCAGCTTTTTTACTTCATTTTTGTGTTCATCTAGGCGGGTACTTATTCTTCTATTGGTCTGTCCAATGTATGTGGCCGGGCATGATGTACAGGGAATTTCGTATATGCCTTGGTTTTCCAGGTCAATTTTTTCTTTGGGGTTCCTCAGGATGGCTGCTATTTTTTTGTCTGTTTTGAAGGCAGTCTTGATGTGATGCCTGTGTAGTATCTTACTGATTTTATCTGTGGTACCTCTTATGTAGGGCAGGACAGCTGTTCCATGGATCTGTTGATCTTCTAGGTCTCTGTTATGTCTTGGTGTGTTTTTGTGGATCAAGTTGGTGATTTTGTTTTTGTGGAAGCCGTTGGCTGTCAATACTTCAGTCAGGGTGCATAGTTCAGTCTTTATATGTGTCTTATCTGCCAGGCGTTTGGTTCTGGTAATTAGTGTTTTCGCTACGGAATTTATCTGTGCTGGGTGGTGGTGGGATTGGGCGTTGAGGTAGCGGTTGGTGTGTGTTTTCTTTTGGTATATGGTGTGTCCCAGTGTGCCATCTGTTCTTTTGTAGATTAGTACATCTAGGAATGGTAGTTGTTTGTTTATTTCCGTTTCCATGGTGAACTTGATTTTGGGGTGTGTGTTGTTTAGGTGTGTTAGGAAATTGTTTAGGTTTTCTTTTCCATGGGGCCAAATCACAAATGTGTCATCGATGTATCTTAGCCATAGTTTGGGTTTGTGGGTGGCATTAGCCAGGGCTCTGGATTCGAATTCTTCCATGAACAGGTTTGCAATGACGGGTGACAGTGGTGATCCCATAGGGGCTCCTTCAATTTGCTTGTATCTTTGTCCTTTGTATATGAAATATGTGTTGGTTAGGCAGTGTTCTGTTAGTTCCATGAGGTCTTTGGCTGGTTGGTATTTATTTTTGATGATTTCAAGAGTTTCTTTTATTGGGACTTGAGTGAATAGTGAAACCACGTCGAAACTTACAAGCAGATCTTCTTGTTCTACGTGTAGATCTTTGATCATTTCTAAGAAGTGGTATGAGTTTTTTACATATGAAGCTGCGGTTTCAGCATGGGGCTGTAGTTGTTTTGCTAAGTATTTAGCTAGGTTTTGTAATGGTGCTCCTATGGAGCTGACTATGGGTCTGAGAGGTATGCCTTCTTTGTGTATTTTTGGGAGGCCATATAATTTGGGGCATCTAGAAGATTTTTCTCTTGGGATGATCGTCTGTTGGATTTCTTTGCTTATGTGGCTGGTTATAATTTTCTTCTTGGTTAATTTTTCCAGATATGTGGTTGGGTCTGTGTTTATAGGTTTGTATGTGGAGTCTTGGAGTAGGTCTGTCAATTTTGTTTCATAGTCTTTTCTGTCCATTACTACTGTGGCATTTCCTTTGTCTGCTGGGAGTATTATTATGCTGTTATCATTTTTCAGGGTTTGTAATGCTCTGAATTCATAAAACCCTAGCCACTATAGAAAACCCCAACCACAGAATCATCAGAGAAGCCATAGAGATTGAAAAAAGACCTGACAGCATGAATAGAAGAGATGATTCCACCAGACTGTCAATCATTTGAAAGCCTGCACTCTCAAATAGAAAGATCTCCATGCCACAAGCCAGGCAAACACCTGGGCAAAAACAGACTCCCTCTGATAGCTCCCACCCAAACACCCCCCCACCAGGCACCCAGGTGAAACCCAGCTTGCTAATGAAGAGCAGCCGTCCCTTCACACGGAGCCAAGCTGCACTGAAAGCCTCCAACACAAGAACAGAGTGTTGCCAGCCAATCAAAGCCACAAAACAGACAGAAGAAACCAGAAACACCAATCAATCAAACTCCAAGTCCAATGAACACAGATCCAGGCTCCCAGCCAATCAGAATGGACTAGCCTCAAATTTGAAACCAGGAACTAACTCTATACAGAAGCCTGAGGATGGCAGATGAGATTCTGCTGAAACGTTGCTACAACTTTAACAGAACTACAATGACGTGGGATAATACCCGAAGGAAGCTAAACAGCACACATGTAAGTACCCGCGAAAGCCTAAGAAAACATGTATATGTATATGTATATATATATATAATTGTTCAAGAGTAACTATAAGTTGGGAGGAAGGGTCAAAAGGGGAATCAGCCTGGAATCCGTGCATAAAAACTAGGCCTCTGAATGCTTTAGAGCCTTATCTGCTTTTTTCCAGGTGAAAACTGCTAGTCTGGAGAGATTCTTGTACTATAGGCAGAGAACAATAAAGTAGTTAGTTTGAACTCTATCCATGCAGGCCTGGTTGTTCATGCCAAACATTAATCACCTCTCTCTCAAGATTATTGTTTAAAACCTCTACATTGGATGTATAGGCATCCAGTAGAAACCACAGTGACATTATCATATCATGATGTCACTGAACATTTTGAGAGAATTTCCATTTTTTTCAACAACATTCACCTTATATGTGCAGTGTCATACTTGTGGCACTGCCTATATTTCCTTTTCTCTTCAGCAGACATCTGCGATTGGCTCACAAGTTTCTTACCATCATGTTCATACTAGTTTCATACCTTGTGTCTTCATGTGTGCTAGCTGAACCTCTAATCTAACATCACTGAATGGAATAATCTGCAAGTGGGAATGCCAATCAAAAGTAAAAACAAAATGCAACACTTGATTATGGAGTCCTCTGGGAACCTTTATGAAATTTTTACCATCACAGAAATAAATTTATCTTGGAATAACTTTTAGTTATTATTTAGAGTGCAAAATAATTCTCAAAAACAATCTATAGTTAGTTGGGAGGGTATACATTAATTTGTTTAAAAACTCCAAGTTAGCTATACCATGATTAATCATATACCAAAAAGACCATTTTTCTTAATGGGGTTCAAAGTATTTCTTTTTTAGGCTTTCATGGAAGACATGGGTATTTTAATGGGAAGTGTAGAGGTGATGTGGTTATGCAAAGTGATATATCCAAATGTTCATTTTATACTTGGATATTTATTGATGCATGCCTGGTGCTGGTATAAAACAACAGATGCCTGATGTTAAATGCATCCATTGCATAGTTCCCTAAAACATGTAGAATTGTGCAACGACTTGCTTTCAGAAGTTGGGGTCCTCCATCACTGGAGGTTTTTAATAAGATATTTTAAAGAAGTGATTTTAAGATGTTCTTAATCCTCAAGCATGCAAAGAAATCTCCCTTATCAGGATTAGGATTAGAGTGGGAAAAGAAAGAATGTAATGCTTAGGGCCAGTAACCACCATGTTCTCCATGTCTCTTTCTTTCCTTCTTTCCTTCCTGGAATAGAAAGCAACTGCTGCAATATTTCAGAATGACAGCTTTTAAGGATGTGTCATATTCACACAGACATAAAGAGAAATCTCAATTGCCCAGTGGTATGTCCATTTTTGAAGCAAATGCCTAATTGCCATAACAATTCTCTGAGACAGGGTGGACAGAGAAAGAGAGAGAGGGACAATATGACTGTTTCAAAGACATCCATTGAGTTCTCACCCCAAAGGGGGACTTGGACATGTTTCCTTGCCCATATTCTGATATCTTCCCTAATACAGTGGTAATACACAATACTATCCTGCTACCAGTGCTAACCACTGACATGGTTTCTGCTCTAACAGACATTTTAATAACCCCCCCCCCCCCCCCCCAGAAATCCTTGTGGAATGTGACTTGTCCGACTTGCCATTTTTGTCATTTGCAACTATTCCGTAGCCAATGCTTGTGTCTGAGAAACATTGGGCTTGTGCAGGCATTCTGGATTCCAAGATAAATCGGCAAGCATTGATTTGAATTATTGCTCAGCTGACTTGCCCACAGAAGCAATAAACAAAAGGAAAAGGAAAACTAAACAAATCAAACACCTAAGCAAGAAAAAAATAACCTGTGCATTTTTTGAATGCACTAAATCTTTAGCAGTAAAATAAATATGATCACAAGTGTCCTTAATAAATTGTTTTTGGAGAAGCTAAGAAGGCAAACTCTTTAGGCTTATTGCACAGACTGTAGAGTGATGGAGAGAGAATGAAAAGCTTTGAAAATCAATGCCTTGCAAAATGCAAGTCCACTTGGCTTGGAAATGGTTCCTGGCTTGAAAAATCAATGTTGTTTAAGCTATAGCTCCTTGCCCTAAGTCTTTAGAATTTCAACCCAACACATTTTTATGGCTTGGGATAGGCAGCCATATTAACATCAAACAAACACTCCAGCACTGATTTTCAAACCCCAGGATTATTTCCTGGCCAATTAGGAACATAACATGCAGGATATTTTGTTTGTTTGTTTGATAATAGTTTTATTATATTTTGCAGTTACAAACATAAAAAATTGGTACAAACTAAGAAAAATTAAAAAAAATAAAACATGCAGAGAAAAGAATATAACATTATACAGTAAAATAAGGGTAAAAGAGAAAGAGATTAAGCCCTCCTTCAACACAATAAGTACAAACAATTTCAGTAACTTCTCCGATACTACAACAAAAGCTCTATTCTCTCCATATTTCATCTTATCTATAAACAAATTCTTAAAGCCTCCTCATTTAATCCTAAACAGCAAAAGTCTGTTAAGAGTTACAGGAAATAGCCACATATATGTTTTAAATTTAATTAAATAAATCAATGTTGCATTCCTTCACTTTTGTGGGAGTTGTATCACTTGAGACTTTCAAGAAGAGATTGGACTGCCATTTGTCAGAAATGGTGTGGAGTCTCCCGCTTTGGTGGGAGGCTGAACTGGATAATCTTTAAGGTCCCTTCCAACTCTGATTATCTGTTAAATATAATCTTTTAGGATTTTTTTGTGTCCGCGTAGTGTTCAACATTCAAAGTCACATCTTATGTTTTTTCCTCTAGCAAACAGCATTTCCTATGGGAAGATATTATCCTTAATTTCAACTTTTTATTTGTTTTATACATTTTTAAACAATGACAGAAAAGATTATTTTTAATTAGTATCAAAATCTTATTTCATATCATTGGACCTCTTTGTCCATTTATAACTTTCCAAAATCAACAGTCTAAAACCCTTTTTACTGTTTATGTCCTTAAACTTGCATAAAACAACTTTTGATAAAGATTGAAGGGGACTCATCTGGTACATGAAACTTGCCATTTCTGAAGGTTCTTAAAATCCCAAAAGCAGTTAACCAGCTATTTCCAAAAGTGATCAGAAAGGAAGTATGTAAACCCAGTGTCCTTTTAAAGGCACCGAACCATGACTACATCTAGTCTAACCAAAACAAAACATGATAGCAGTCTTCCAATATTTGAGAGCCAGTCACAAAGAAGAGGGAGACAACTGATTTTCTAAAGCAGGTCAAGAGAAGAAGTACGGAATGGAAACATATTGAAGAGTGATCCAACCTAGAACTAAGAAGAAATTTTCTGACAGTGAGAATAATTAGTCAGTGGAATGACTTTCAAATCCTGTGGGTGCTCCATCACTGGAGGTTTTGAAAAAGAGATTGGGCAGCCATTTCTCCAGAATGGTACAGGGTCATCTCCTAAACCTACAACTGTTTATATACAGTTTATGGTTTAACTTGGATTCCTGCACCGAACAGAGAGATGGAGTGATCATTTCCAATCCTATGATTCTACTTCTAATCCATTCAGTAAACAAAACTATTTTGGATCTACTGTATTTAAAAATAAAACAGACTTTGAATTTACAGGCAAAACATGGCAGAATGCTATTTACTTAATAAATTTCTTTGCCTTTTTCATCTTCATCAACTTTTTTTTGTCATCAATCAGCATTAATACAGTTGTTTACAAAATTGTAATCATCAATATTTGTTAAAAAAAAATGTTAAAAACAACAGCAGTATCATATAGTATAACATAGAAGCAAGTCAAAGTAACCTAAAGCCAAATTATCTTTCATTGAAAGGTTTTTTCATAAGGAAAGTCTGCGCTTAATGGCAACTATAAGAAGAGTGGAAAAGAAGCAAACAATCAGAGAAACATGCTACAATAATTACTGATGATACAGCAACTAATAAAATAATAATAATAAAACAGTAATCATAAATAAACCATGCTTCCCTTGAAGCATGTTTAACATCAAAAGCATCTGGTGCAAAATATATCAATACGACTTGAAGTCTTTTGGACAGTTTGATGAACTGTGTTTCTAAGTTGCTGGAAGATTACTATATGAATTTGGATGGATGTGAGAAGAATCTCTCTTCCAACTTCTACTCTATCCAAGGAAGTGGGAGTGGGAATAAAAGAGATGTGCTCTCCTTTCATTATCTTTTGAACTCATTTCCACATTAGAAATTAGTGGGCAGGCAAATTGACAATTATGCTTTAAAGGAACTGTGATAAAATTGCCAATGGAGAAGATCAAATTATGATATCATGAGAACTTGTTTGCTCTAGTGGTTAAGGCACCAGTCTCGAAAGTGGGGTATTGTGAGTTCTGGTTCTACCTAAGCCATGAAATCCCACCAAGTCACTGTCAGCCAATCACCAGAAGACAGTGAGTTCAAGCCATGAAAGCCAGGTGGGTGACCTTGGCTCAGTCACTTTCTCCCAACCCAACCTACTTCAAAGGGTTGTTGTCATTGGGAAAACAGGAGGAGGAAGGCGTGTTGGATGACTTATTTGTAAAACTAATAAGGGCAGGATGTGTATAAATAAATAAATAATAATTAACAAACAAATAAAATAAGCATGTGTCTATACTGGAACTATAGTTAGTTGAAAATGTTCTTTTTGTGGGTGTCCTTTTTTTTTTTCTGCTGCAACTTCCACTTAAGGGCTTTCCATCTCTTCTTGCAACATTTCCATCCAATGAAAATTAAGAATAGAATGCAAAAAGTTTATCTAATTAGGAAGCTCCTGACTTGATTTAGCCATTTGCTATGTAGATCAAGTAATAGTTATAATTGTGTACAGAATACAGATTCATCTGACATCCCTTCTCTCTCCCTCTCTCCCTCCTTCCCTCTCCTCTCTCTCTGTCATACACACACACACACACACACACACACACACACACACACAAACACACACACACATATATGTATATATCCCCTGCCCCCTCAACCCTTTGGTGTATTTTATGCAGAACATCTGTTTTTTAAAAAAGTGTCGCAATTTCTAAACATATTCTAACACCCTTGGGATTGGAATATCAACAACTGTCTATTGCGGTAAACCACAAGTCTGGAAAACGTTCCTGAAAACTGAGTTCTTAAATAAACATCATGCATCCATAACACATAATGCAAAGCAACATTTCTCCTGGCTTTTTCCCTCTCTCCTCCTCCCCACCACCACCATAAGCTTAATATTTTAGACCAGATGAAGTGTAAAATAAGACTTCCAGAACACCACCACCAGAATATTCAGAAATAGTGTCTTCTCTCACCTCTGTACAAAGAAGAGTATGGAGGATGTACCAACAGAATAAGTATTTTCATTTGATTTGGTTCTTCATTCAGGCAGAGGGATATTGATTTGTTATTAAAATAAGGTGTTAGAGAAGGAAGAAATGGATGCTACAATGGAGATGGTTTGATGTAGAAAGTAGAATTCTGCCAGGGCCATTTCTTCGCTTCAGCTGCCAAATTCTGGGCTCTGGAAGTAACCTCACCCATCTTTTAGGAACAGTGGCTAGAAGATTCTGTTTGGAGATTCATTTTGAAGATGATTCAATCAAATGTTTGAATTGAATCAACTTTCTGAATGATTACTGTTAGATTTGATTACAATGATGCATCAGAATTGATTCAATGTGGACATATATAAATTGCTACTGTGCCTATGCTTATTCATTCTGATATACCAACTGAAAGCAAATTTATGAATTTAATGTTTATCTGATTGAGGCTGATGCCTTCCCTTCCTTTCTCTTCTTTCTGTCCATCCCTCTATCCCTTCCTTCCCAATTTATCATTCTTTCCCATTACTTTCTACAGTACACTACTGTTTCTCATAAATAAAAAATGAGAACATTCTGTTACCTTTTTTCCTTTCTCCCTCTCTCCCTCCCTCATCTTTCCTACCCACAGTTCCCTCCCTTCTCTTTGACTGATTAAGGCCAAGGAAACAACTATCCAGTACAGGAAAAATCCACATTTTACAATATGTTGCTGCCTGTCTAACATGGATAAGTCTCTAGGGAAAGGAGGAATAGGTTGATCCTCTTTTGGAATGGAGTTAAGAAGAGGAGATGACATTCTTCTCCTTAAGTTCTATTTGACCACACACCTCTAGATAGCATCTGTCTCCCAATCCATGTTGCAATCTTTACTTGGAATCAATCATTTGCACTCTTAATTTGTTTTCATCTTTCAGTGAAGTGACTGCTTCCTGAGAAAAGAAAACAGAGTTAATAACAGAGTTGGAAGGGATTTTGGAAGTCTTCCAGTCCAACCGCCTGCACAAGTAGGAAACCCTATACCATTCTAGATAAGTGGTTTTTTTTACAGTGGTGGGATTCAAAATTTTTTACTACCAGTTCTGTTGGCATGGCTTGGTGGGTGTGGCAGGGGAAGGATACTGCAAAATCCCATTCCCTCCCCACCCCAATAACCTGATTTCCAGCTCTGTTCACCTGTGCAGGGCAACCAAAGAAGACCCAGCCAATCAGCTGGGACTCAATGGGAGGCAGAGAAGAGATGGGGTTGGTGAGGCCAGTCAGAGGTGATATTTGCTGGTTCTCCCAACTACTCAAAATTTCCGCTACCGGTTCTCCAGAACTGGTCAGAACCTGCTGAAGACCACTTCTGGCTTTTTAAGAGGAAATTGGACAGCCACTTGTTCAGAATGATATAGGGTCTCCTGCTTTTGCAGACATTTGGACTAGGAAAATTCAAGATCCCTTCTAACTCTGTTATTCTATTAAAACTCCTGCAGACTTTAATAAAAAAGAAAGTTAAGGGCAATGGCAAGCATCTATTATTTCTTGTTTCTACCTGTAACTTTCAAATGTAAAGTTATAAAGAATTAAGAACTAAAAGTTGGCATTTAAATAGAGACAATCTATAATCTGCAGTCCAGAGGAGTGATTGGTATTAAAAGTGACATAGCTATTGAAGAGAAAAATATGGTTTCTGAAAGAGAAGAAAGGTGTTTGGGAAAGCTGTCTTGGAAAAGAAAAACAAGAGACTGATCATGAGTTCACTTTTCAAAATATTGACAAATGGAAACCGAGAGATGGCTCTGTTCATAAATGAGAGCACTATTAACCATGATGTGGCTTTCTTCTAACAGTTAATGTGACAGATTTATCTTTGTTTTAAAACAAAAAGGGTAAAACTGGTAAAAAAAAAGTTGATAGCTCCAATCCTCATAAAATATTAGTGTTTGCTGCTGTAGCTATTAAAATTAATGGTTATGGATTTCTTTTTTCCATTCTTTTACAAAGTTATATTGCATGGAAGGGTGTATGTGTGTGTGTGTGTGCATGTGCACATGCTCGTTATTGTGTGGTTCTGGCTTTTAAGGACATTTAAAGCTTTATTAAAGGATGATGAATTTTCAGGATGGTATAAGGGCAATGTATCAGAAGCAAGTTCGCTGCCCCAGCAAGTTGCCTGTTTTGTTAATCAATTAACAGCAGTGCAATTAGAAATGTTCCACTGCCATGACACTATTCAATCTAGCATCTCAATTCACATTCATATCAATTTGGTCTGTGTAAGGTAACACCTTCATGCTCAGACATGAGGGTTATCTGGCTGCAACATCTGTCACTGATTGCCAGGGTTGATTTGGCTGATCTTGCTGGCTAGGTAAGTGCCCCCTTCCTCCCTCACCACTCCCAAAGCTGTGACCTTGGTGGAGGAGGATGACCATCCCAGATAGAATGTGTGTACCAATCTCTATGGTGAAGAGTATATGGTAGCTGCACTCCCTTTCTAAAACCTCCAAAAAAGCTCAAGCCTTTGGGTTGGAATCAACATAATATCCTTTTCTGATTGATGGGGAGACACATTTTGCCTTGAGGAAGTTTTATCTCCTTTTCCATCTTTTGTGCAGACTCTTCTCTCACTTGTGAAAATTGGGAGAGATTTTTGTTCAGGGGTTGGTTTGTGTGGAAGACTCTTCCAATGGCTTTCTTTAAGCATCAAAAGATGATGTCGTTTATGAGAGGTTTAGAAATAAAAAGAAAATAAATGGCAATTAGGAAAAGAATGAGGAAGTATTCATATGTATATATGTTACAGAAAAGATTGAAGTGTAAGATGAAATATATTGATTTGTAGCAAGAGTAAGATGTAATGGTAAGGGAATAAGTAATCATACATTGAAAAATGTAAGAAAATGTAAAAGATGTCTTGATGTTGATAATAATGCATATAGTTTTATTTTATGTTTTTAAACTTTGGAATATCAATTAAAAAAAATTTTTTTTTTTAAAAAGAGCCTCCTTAGCATGTGCAACATTGATCCTGAAAGTTTTCCTGGGTATTTGAAGACCTGGAGAAGGCGGCAGAAGAAATAAACAGAGATAACCTGGTTGTTTTACTTTGCTCTTAGAAGCATCTTTGAGGGCTGCTTCTCCAAAACCATCAAGGCCACCTATTTAGGCAGCAAGTTCAGTCGAATCAACCCTGGCAATCAGTGAGGTGACAGATATTGCAGCCAGATCTCCTTCACCTCTGAGCTCTGAGGCAAATCCAAGCTACCTTGCACCAATCAAATTGCTATGAATGTGAATGGAGATGGAAGATTGAATGGCTATTTTTCCACTGGTGTCATAGTTGTGGAACTTCATGATGAGAGCGTGGACTTCAACATTTCTCATTGCACCACTGTTAATTGATTGACAAAGTAATCAGTAATTTGTTGGGGCAGTGAGCCTGCTTCCGATATTTTGCCATTATGAAAATTTATCACACACACTTTTCACCCTTATGGGTGATCTGTGTCTTCTCATTCTCAGGTGCTCTACCAGAGGCCTGGAAATTTAAGGGTTTTGCACAGGATCATCAATGCTCCTAGTGCTCTGATGTTGTGTACTTTGTGTCCTCGTACTTTGAGCTCTGATGTTGTTCCTGGGATCTATTGGAGCCCTTCTCCCAACTCCCTGAGTTCTCCTACCAGTACTGGGGCTACTTTGGCCTTTACTTTACACACACACAGAGAGAGAGAGAGAGAGAGAGACAGACAGACAGACAGACAGACAGACAGATACACCGTACACCAAAGGGGATGTGTTTTAGCAGCAAAATCCCTCTTAGAATCAAGGAAGCTTAGAATCATGGAAGTCTCCCCCCCCCCATTATTTTCATAATTCTCATTCAGTGGTGGGATTCAAATTTTTTTTACTACTGGTTCTGTGGGCGTGGCTTCATGGGCATGGCATGGCTTGGTGGGTGTGGCTTGATGGGCATGGGAGGGAAAGGATACTGCAAAATCCCTCTTCCCTCCCTACCTCACTAACCTGTTTCCCAGTTCTGTTCTCCTGTGCAGGGCAACCAAAGAAAACCCAGCCAATCAACTGGGATTCAATGGGAGGCAGAGAAGAGATGGTGGCGAGGCAGCCAGAGGTGGGATTTGCTGCTTCTCTCAACTACTCAAAATTTCCACTACCGGTTCTCCAGAACTGGTCAGAACCGGCTGAATACCACCTCTGTTCTCATTATCTGTGATACAAAAGGCAAAGTTTTCAGGATTTATTTGTTGTTTAATATGAAAAAATGGCAACACTTTGGGAAAGTTACAGGGTTCTGGCACCTTCCTTCAGGACAAATTGGCCAAGGGATTTGATTTCCCTCTCACAGTAGATAGGCATTTCTCCAGCAGCCTGTTATAATCCTAGTCATGTCTTGTTCAGTTTGAACAGGAGTAGATGACATCAAGAGGAAGTTTCTCCTGGGAGCTTTGTCAGATCAGGAAAGGGATCAGAGAAAGAGAGTGTATGTAGTATGGAGAAATCTGAACAGAAACAACAACACGAATATTTCACTCCTAACTGAAACTAAATTAATTATCTGTTACCATAAATATTATGAATTCTCATGAGTACAGTCAGCTATAGATGTCTAGGGATTTTTTCATTTTGTTTTTTTACATCTTTTTTTTAGCAAAAGGATTCCAAAATTCCCCAGTACCTCTGGCTCTTGCTGGCCTTTCATTCAAACATGTCTTGAGAAACACTCAATTTTGCTATTTGCATAATCTTATGTAAGAGGACTTCACCCCAATATTTAATCAATCATGCTGAAATGTTTGTAATAACCTTTGCCTCTGGAAAACTAATAAAAATGGATACAATCATTCTTTTTTTCCTTTTTGTAACAAAATAATCTCTAAAAAGTTCCATCAAACTCTTTTAGCATTATAGCAAGAAAAGGTACCTTCTACTTTAATTGTATCCTGGTTTTTTTAATTTTTTTTGCGCAAAATATGAATAGTGGGAGACTTGAGAAAAACTCCCTAATTTCATTTTAATGTTCAAACTCCTGGTTAATGTTTCTTAAAGGGCCAGCCAGGAATCAACTGATCTTGGCCACTGTGGGCTGGTGAAAGTAGCAAGTGGTTAACCCGTTTTATTTCTCCCTTGACCTTAAAACCAAACTTGAACTTTGCATGGTCAGAAATCCAAAGTATAACCCATCATCCTGCTTTTAATTCTCCCCACACTCTTCATCCTTCCTAATTCTTTTTTATTTTTGCCCATGGCCTATCAACCATGAGACAGTGTCTCTGAATTTGGAAGTGAGTAATACCCTCAATTATTTGATGATGGGTAAGAACAAATTTGCTGAGATTTCAAGTTGAATCTCTAGCTTTTGATTCCAAAAGTTCCAATACACTAAAAATTAGTTTGTACATCTTTATTTCCCTAGTCAGTTTTTTTCCCTTTCTTTTTCACAAGGGCATTTGTGTTTCCAGATGTGATCCAAGTCTGACCTCTGGAGTCAGTGGCTTTCTAAATGGAAGTATGTTTAGATGTATGCATGAATATATTTCATGCTAAATATCTAAAAGAGTTGACTTTGGGGTAGACCGGTTGAATGTTCAATGAGAGAGAATGCAAGACATTTTTTTTAATCTGAACACTTAAAACTGGGCCAGAAATGAAACAAAAGCAGGAATGGACAATGCATGGCTCTCAGTCATGTTTTTGGAAGCTCTGGAAGTTCTTCTAACATTTAATTATATGAAGGCCAACATTATAGCCATGGCTTTTCAGTCTATTAAATGGGAAGCACACTAATACGACAGTGGAAAGTTTAAAAGAGATTATTTCCCTCTGTTCTTTGAAAGATCTAGCTTAAAAGAAAGAAAATTCAGTCATAACTATGTGATTGATGATGGCCAGTTTATATTACATTCTTGTAGTGGTGGAATTAAAAAAAAAAAATACTACCGGTTCTGTGGGCGTGGCTTGGTGGGTGTGCAGGGGAAGCATACTGTAAAATCTCCATTCCCTTCCCACTCTTGGGGAAAGGTTATGGCAAAATTCCCATTCTCTCCCCACCCCACTAACCTGCTTTCCAGCTCTGTTCTCCTGTGCAAGGCAACAAAAGAAGACCCAGTCAATCAGGTGGGAGGCAGAGAATAGATGGGGGCAGGGCCAGTCAGAGGTGGTATTTGCCAGTTCTCTGAACTATTTAAAATTTCCTCTACTGGTTCTCCAGAACTGGTCAGAACCTGCTGAATACCACCTCTGTATTGTCTATCCCCTTGGAGATCCCTTTCCTTACCCAAACCATGAAATACAGTCCCATCTTCCCTAAAGCTGCCCACCTCTGTTCTAAGGGGTGAGAAATTATTTTAAAATAACATAATATTTTAGCATTTGTTATGAATCTATGTGGGGATATAATTGTGCCTGAGATTAATGTCCCCAGCCAAATCCATAGGGCATCACACCAGAAGTGATATTCAGCAGATTTTTACAGTTCTGAAGAACTGGTGGTGAAAATTTTGTGTAGTTTGGAGAACCAGCAAATACCACCTTTGACTGGCCCCGCCAACCCCATCTCTTCTCCGTCTCCCATCGAGTCCCAGCTGATCGGCTGGGTCTTCTTTGGTTGCCCTGCACAGGAGAACGGAGCTGGAAAGCAGGTGAGTGGGGTGGGGAGGGAATGGGGATTTTGCAATCCTTCCCCTGCCATGCCCACCAAGCCATGCCCACAGAACTGGTAGTGAAATTTTTTGAACCCTCCCACTGCAACACACTCATCTGTCATGCCTTCAGTATGCACCTGTTCAACAAAGTTACAGGTGTATTTTTGTCTAATGGCAGAATTGGTCATAGTTTGCATGAGGGAGCTGAAATACTAGAGATACTGGGTCATCTGGAGCTGATTAATTTGTTCTGAACACCCCAGCTATGTCCTATGCAGGGAGGTATAATGACTCACAAAGCTCTGATTTACCAAAATTCAAAGAGAAAGAACTGCTCCAATCCACCCCAGCTTGACTTTCAACACCTATCCCTTCTCCTTATCTTTCCTACTAACCCAGTTTATATTGACTTGCATTTCATTTAAGAAAGAAATTAGAAGGAACCATTTCAAAACTGAGGTCTAAGCCCCTGCTCAGTTCAGCAACCCAAAGTAAAACATCTTTGATAGCAAAAGCAATAGAAGTTAGACTTATATACCACTTCACAGTGCTTTATACAGCCTTCTCTAAGCAGTTTACAGAATCAGCATATTGCTCCCAACAATCTGGGTCCTCATTTTACTGACCTTAGAAGGATGGAAAGCTGAGTCAACCTTGATCCTGCCTCTGAGTGATAAATAGCCTTAAACAAATTTCATTTCCAATAAAACTTACAAGGTCTCTTGGGGACCCAAGAGGCATTCTTGGAAATACAGTTGATGCTAATGGCTGCTACTTTGTCTTGAAACATGGCAGATTCTCCTTTATTTATGTATGTTTAATCAAAGTGTTTTTTAATGTAAAAATGTCAGATGGAGCAAGTAATTCGAGGGTTAGGTTAAATAAACATACTGGGACCTTTGATTTCTTCCTGGAAACCCCAGCCTTTTTATATCTATGTTCATATACAGCTGTTATGACAACACAAAATGCACAGTTTGCCAAGTCGTGGGAGGGGGGAGATTGGGTAGAGTTAGAGGGTCTTAAAGGTGGTTCTGTTGATGCCACTTATATCTGATGGTGAGGCCATTCATATACATGGAATATTTGGATTGTTTTAAATGTATAACCCTTTTGCTTGTCCCCTCACACAAAAGCATATGTGCAGATTCAGGGCCAAATTTACAGAGCAAGCTTCTGATGCCCAAGGCAATTAAAACATTAACAGCCCAACCAATTGAACAAACTGGTAACTGGCCCAAAACTTTTAAGGTTTACCCTCTTGTTTTTGGGGGGACATGCAATGAAAATTATTGATCTGAGATCTCTTTGTTTAAACAGCCCCTACTGTATTTATTTGTGCTGTTTTTCTTAAATCAGACAAAAGGAGATGGTTCGAAGCCAAACACAGCATGACACCCCTGCTTTGTGGTTTGTTCACTCCCAATACAGATGTTTTCAATCTGCAGAGTTTGCCTTGCACATCCATATGAGATGAAGCAGGCTTGATTTAAGCTGGGACTGATGCCAGCAAAGAAAGCAAAAGGAAAAAAAATACAGCATTGACCCTTAATAAGCAACTTATAGAGAGCTCGTTTGAGTTCTTCTCAAAAATCTCAGATGGATCAGGACCACACATTGCAAGTGTCCAAGCAACTTTTTTACCAAGGGCTCATGCTATTTTAAGGCTGTTTGCAACGGACAGTTCAACCTTGGAACTCTAAAAATGAAAAAAAAAAGTTGTTTTCAAGCCAAAAATAAATAAATAAAAGTAGTACCAGGCTTAACTAAATGTTGTGGGTAATGACCACTAGGCAAATGTTGTGGGTAATGGCCACTTTGGAAGCAATTCTTTTATTCTAAGCAGCTATCAGCAGCTACAGCCAGACTTATATCTTTGATTTCTTAAGTCAAAAAAGAAAAAGGTTGTCTGTTTGAAGAGACACTTGGTTATCCAGCCAGGCAAGCTCCAAACGCTTTGGAGTCCCACTTGATTTGATAGATCCCGCTTAGGAATTCTACATCTGGACTGCAAAATGCCAGACAATGACTAGATGAGAGAAGAAAGCTAAAGTTTTCTGTTTCTCAGCATAGAACATAGAACACAGAAAAATCAAGTTGGAAGGGACCTTGGAGGTCTTCTAGTCCAACCCCCTGCATGAACAGGAGACCCTGTTAGATAAATGGTTGTCCAGGTTTTTAGTCATTTAGCAACTATTTAAAGTTATAACAGTGTTGAAAAATGTGATTTATGACCCATCTTTAAGCAAGATAATCATTATAACAGGCCATGTTATAATAATTTGGACTCTTGGCAACTGTCATGTATTTGGACAGTTGCAACATCCTGGGTCATGTGATCACCATTTGCAACCTCCCCAGCCAGCTTCTGACAAACAAAGTCAATTGGGGAAGCCAGATACACTTAAAGACCATATGATTCATTGAACAACTGGACTGATTCACTTAACAATCATGGCAAAAAAGATAATTTAGCTGTGTGCCATTCATTTAACAAGTACCTTGCTCAACAACCAAAATTCTGGTCCGAACTGTAAGTCAAAAACCACCTGTATGTTGGGAGAAAATGTCATACTTTTTTTTTGTATAGTTATGTAAGCATTAAACCATTTACAGTTTCTAACCAGCCAGGATTATAACTGCTCATAAACCTAATCTTTCAAACCAACTTATGCATGCATGGCCATGTTGTTCAACAGCAATAGAGGTCGCTATTATGTGTGAATTATTAAATGTCTTGCTCTTAAAAAAAAGAGAGAAACTAAGATACCTCAAATCAGAACCATGCACTTGCTTTGAATCCAGGTTATTAGAAACATCTGGTGATTCAGTAAGACTAAGAACACTCTTCAGGCTAGCTGGCTGGCTTCCCTATTCACCCCCACCAGCACACTTTCAAAATTATTATTTTATAACTTGTATTTAGAAGAGAATGTATTATCTATCAAACTGCTCCAGTATAGAATTGTTAATCGATGCAACTGTTAGCAAATCAATCAATTATTTGCTTTATTATTGACATGGGCAAAGGTTTGCTAAAGATTTGTAACACTCCTCACCAAGACTTAGGTCATTAATTTACAGCAGGCAGCTTAATGTGGCTTGGAAATACATCATCATTGCCATCATGATGATACAATAGCGATTAGAAATTGCAATGTCTTCCAAAATTCACCTTTAGGCAATATTTTTATTAAAACTAAGTAAAATGCCACAAAGGAGTGCCTATCACTTTTGGTCTTCTGAGCTCGATGAAGCAAAATGCAAGCATGAAGACATAAAATGAAGAACAGAGGATAGCAGGAAAGAAACAGAAAAGTTAGAATTGTATATAATGCAAAGGAACCAGATCTGAGAAAAAGTAATCTGTGGGGAATCTCATATGATCTTTGAGTGACATTTATAGTCTTTTTTAATACTGCTGTTTTCCAAGCGAATATAAATGGAGATCCTATGGCAAAAATTGATAAAGCAAGCAACCCTCAAGCACCAAGATACTGAGGTTCTCCTGAAACATTATTTCTCTCATCTACATTAATTAAAATTTCCATGGAAAAGAAAAAAACAAAGGAAACACTTCAAAACTTGGAAGGTTGTACATCATCACACAGCGCCACATTGGGGGCCCAGGCCAGCCAGCAGTGCCAGGTTTTAAGTCTCTTCCCAAATGCCAGGAGTGTGAGGATCAATCCAACTGCAGCAAGATAATATTTCAAAGGGTGGGGAACACAGCAGAAAGCACTCTTCTGGTCCCCACCAGCCAAAATTCTTTGGAGGACAGGATTTGGAGTACTTCCACTGGATTGAGTGGGACAGGCCAATCCTATTGGGGTGAGACAGGTCATCAGACATCCTGACCTATGTCATAAAGGGCTTTAGATGTAAATGTCAACTTGTAAAGCATTCCTATGCCTGTTTTCAAATTGCCATAAGTGTGTGTGTGGGGGGGAAATCAGAAGTACATTCCATGCATATCTTACAAAGATTGTAACTAGGCTACTAGATCTGCCTGCAAAAATCCTTCATTGGAGAATGTGATTGATGACACACAGCCCATGAATGTGCTTCATTGCAGAATCTGATTGATGACACACGGGGGGGGGGGGGACAGAGTTACACTTGACCATAAATCATATGTGTCAGAGTTGGCTTCAATTGGGATAATGCCGACATGTTGCTCCTAATAAATCTTTTGGATTCTTTTGAAGCTTGGCTCAAGGCTCATGATTTAATTGCAGCAATCGGCTGGAACCCTGAAAGTAAACACTTTGAATTAGACTAGGAAGCATACTGGCAGCCAGTGTAGCTCATATAACTGAGAGGTCTCCAGAACTGTTTGCATTCTGTACCAGTTGTAGCTTCCAAATACTCTCCAAGGATTAGTCTATGCACAGTAGAGCATTTCAGTAATCCAACCAAGAGGTGACCAGGCAATGAATGACTGAGCACATTCATTTCAAATTTCAGTGGTCCTGTGAGATTCTTGAAAGATGATCATGACAGATGATAAGAATTTCTGAATTTTTTACAAGACTAGGGGCAATTGGGATAAAATGCCTTGATACTGGAAAGGATGCCCACTAGGGGCCATGCAGATTTTTGAAGGAGCACTCGTCAATGATGATGCACTGGAAAAGAAACTCCTTTAAAGTGTCTCCATCTATTTCTAACCTTCTGAACAGAATAGACACCTTGCCCAGCATGTCAATAGCAGTTTCTGCCCATGCACAGTTCATATCTAAAAGCCCTTCTTTGTAAAATGGGATGGCTGATCCACAGAAGTAGCCCATGTTCTTCACATCCTTAACACTGACCCCTGCCATATGCATCTGCACTGGGAAAATGAGTGGACACAGCAGAGAAGTCAGAAGGAGAAAGATTTGTCATAACAAGAAAGCTCACAGCTAGATTAGGCAATCAATAAACTCATCTTAGGCTACAGTCTGCATTGACTCAGAAAGTCTTCCTTGCACAACAGCTTGTAGATCAAGCCTTATTTCCCCCTCCCCATTTTTTTACCCCTCTCTGCTTCCCCAAGCTGTCAAATCAAATTGATTTCCAGTCATTTTAAACTGGTCAAGCTCAGCAAACTGGTCCCATAGGTGACAAAGCAGGACAGTGAGAAAAAAAAATGACTGGCTGGTTGACGTGTCCATTCTCTTTCAAAGAGACAAAGAAGATGTTTGTCTTGCTTATGAGGGTAAGGATTAACTTTCAAGGCTAAATCCCTCATGATTCCTCTGGTATATTCTTCATACTTTGGGTATTGATACAGATGGCAGAAAAGTTCCCTGAGCTAACAGTGCAGCTGTCTGATCAAGAAGGGAGTTTAGTGGGCCAAGACATGTTGGGAAATGATTTCCACAGATCTCTTGAAAGGTTCTCTGTGTCTCTGTCTTTGTTAGATGGAAAAAAGGGAAAAAAGGGAGGGAATAAGAATTGATGTACAAATAAAGAAACAAAACAAATTTGAAACAGCTATAGGAAGGAGAAAGAGGAGGAGGTGGTAGAAAATGCAGCTGAACCTATGCATAATGGTAATAATAACAGGACACCACAAATTATTTTTGGATGTTCATGCAATGGGATCAAGAACTCTGAACTTTTCTATCTGAGCTATGTTTCTATCCAGGTACTTTAACCACTGCAACCAAACTGGCTTTCATGCAGACTTTAAGCACACATAAATTAAGTGGTATGTATTCCAAATAAACTCTTCCTGACCTGTATGTTCTATGAGGGAAGGACTCTTGGTTATTACCCTTTTCTAGACTTTCTCCATGACTGCTCTGATGGTAAAGTTCTCTCTCTATCCCCCGCCACCATTCTCAGATTTGTGTTATCTTATTAACTAGAGTCATTGAAAGAGTTAGGTTTTAGAAATCTTAGTATGTGTGTAAATTTCCCTTAGCACCTTCTTTACTTCTAAGTTTGTTAGGGTTGGGTTTCCTTTATCTTCTTGCTAATTATCTGTTGCTCCCCATTTTTCTGCTAAATATGCAGGTGTTCCCAACTTGTAATCTTTGGCAAGCTTCCATCTTTGTTCCTAGACTCTGAGAAGTCCATAACACTCAAGATGAGAATAGCTTCCTCCTGAAAGGTGTTTCTAAAGCAGGTACAGGACATCCTCTTTTGTCAGCTCTTTAGAGAAAAGGTCAAAGAGATCTTGGATGGCCAGAATTGCAAAAGTTGCAAATTGGAAAAGTTGAAGTCCAATAGAGTTGAAGGACACCAGGTTATGGAAGACTGTTTCCTGCTTATGGATCTGTGGAGACAAATGGTGGGATGTTCCTAAAGTCAATTAGTTGCTTTTCATTTCCCATGCAGGTAAAAGGATCCACATAGTTGCTTCATTTCCAAATGTGTTGCAAATACTCTATTTTGCAGACAGATTAGTTTAAGCCATGTAAAAGGAGGAACTCCTGCATTATTGCATCAACACGTCTCAACCTTGTCTAGGATTTGGCAAATGATCAGAGCAGCAGGTAATAGCATTTGGCAGGAAGAACTAGTATAGGCAGCTCAGTTCTAAAAATGAAATTATTTGGAAACCACGAAGAAATGTTGCTGTTGTATTTTTTTCTCCCTGCAAGTTGTGCTCACTTTTTGCCTTCTTCCTCTCTGACTTGATTTTTTCCTATCTTCTTTTTGAGGGA
Organism: Laticauda colubrina; assembly: GCA_015471245.1. Lineage (NCBI taxonomy): Eukaryota > Metazoa > Chordata > Lepidosauria > Squamata > Elapidae > Laticauda > Laticauda colubrina. The sequence continues at coordinate 16,640,607 of BLBF01000045.1, forward strand.
GGAAGGGAGGGTCTCCTTCCCTGTAATTAGAAAATGACAGTGTTGGCTTCCTAACAGTGTAGCCTGTTCAGTGTTATTGTTCTCCTCTGCCTGTGAAAACATTAAGAACTAATTCTTTTATTACACATGCTATATTTAGGGGCCAATTTTACCCGGGGAAAAGATGGGCAGCCAATACATTTGATAAATAAAAAATAAATAAACAAAATCTGTAAAAAGGAAATGCATTTGGCATGATGCATTATAAAGAAATGAATGGGAATGGAGGCAAGCAATTGAACATTGCAACGGAGTACATTTTTTTGCCCTGTGGCACTGGAAATTCAACTATTGTAGGGTGAACCAGTAAACTGGTAGAGCTGCAGTTTAACTCTCATGAGGCTAAGTTTCACTAGCTAAATACAGTGATGAATTATACCAAGAGCTGGTCCTACTAACGAATTCTCCAGCCAGCTAAGCTGAATTCTGAGAGTTGAAGTCCATAAGTCTTAAAGTTGCCAAGTTTGGGGACCCCTGTACGAAGGCAACTAAGAAGGGAGTTGAACTGGGAGATTCAGTTGTCCTTTTGGCATAGACCAAAGTAGCCATTTGAGCTACTTCAGTACTATTATATTGTTTTGACAATCTATAGTTCTCTTGAACTATTCTGGTCAGTATTAGAACATATGAAATAGACATCTGTCAATACATCAGTTGGCCTAGATCAAGGTACTAAATTAAGCATGATTTCTGTGCTCCTTTATTGGATACTGATTTGACTCATGGAGAATTCTGGTTTTTTTAACATTTTGTGATGTTCATACAGATATCTTGAAAAGTTCCTTGGGTCTTCTACTCTTAATTTTGATTTTCCTTCAGCAAATGAAAAGGAGAGTTTCGCTAGTGGCCCTCTATAACTATTGCATATATGACGATTCAGCTATTACAATCTCAGCTGAGCCAAGCTAAGGCACCTTCTCAGCACTGTCAGAAAATTCATCTAGCCCACATGGTGCTTTGTACCATCTGTGCCTTTGCTCCAGGTTAGCAAAATTGCACAAGATGTGGGGCAAAAGAGTGGCGCCACAAGGTAAAAGGGAACGAAGACTAAGAGCTAAATGCTGAGAGTTCAAGACAGTTGAAGGAAAGCCCTGGAGACAGGAAAACTTAGATAAATGCACAATGTGAATCATGTTGCATTAATTGAAGACAGAGATAAGTGAATAATCTGTTTGTACAACTGCATTCGTGGGTAAAAAAATGCTGGAACACATACCCAAGTGGGATTCTCTCTATAGGAGATTTATTGCTCCAGATCTTGGGATCCTTCCACAGCACAGCTCCATTTATTTAATAAATATATAGCTCATTTATTTTACTCCTGAATCTCAGGGCAGCTTGCACAGGAATCTCCCTCCTTTATTTGTTTATTTTTTTTAATTTTTAATTTTATTTGTTCAAGCATATATTAGATAACACATACAATTAGAACATGATTATGACTACATGAAATGGGTACAAATAAAAGAGGACATTAGGACAGGGATGGTAGGCATGTTGGTGTGCTTATGCACGCCTCTTACAGACCTCTTAGCAATGGGATGAGGTCAACAGTAGACATAAGTAGATATCTTACATCAATCAATTAAGTAAAGTGTGAGTGATTCTTTTCCTGATTCAAAGTCTCTCACTGATTATCTGTAACTGAGTAGACTTGAATCTAGTATTCATTCATTCACTACAGCTGAGACTGCCCATCATAGTCAATGACTGGGTCGCTAACAATTAAAAAAAATAAAAATACTAAAAACATTTTAAAACAATTAAAACACTCAAAATGGTCAGATTAAATATACATAGTGCCTGAGATAGTTGTCAAGTCAGCAATGCAGCCAGGAAACTGGGTCCTTAAGAAACCCAGCACCCCAGGCACAGGAACTTAGTCAGGTTTTTTAGGGTCTTACAAAAGGCTAACAAGGTTTGGGGTCATTCTAATCTCTGAAGGATGTTCCACAGATTAGGGACCACTGTGGAAAAAGCTTATCCAGTACTTTTTTTCCAATACTCACCCAATACCTTATTTTATCATCACTCAGGTTCATTCATTCTCTACACTTCCTGCTAATATAACCTGCCTTTATACTTCAGATCAGGGCTGTCAAATTCATGGCCCATGGGCTGGATGTGTCATGCGCTGGCCACACCCACACCTGGTTTAGCGAAGGGGAAAAAAGTCACGATATGTCATGTGATGTTGCTGTGATGACACCCCTGCTTTAGATATGATGAAGCAGCCATGTGGTTGATGGAGGTCTCGGAGAGCTTCAAGTGAAAGTTTTATTTCAATACATGAGCTAGCCCAATTTCTCAAAAGGGCTAGTTCATTTTCTTAATGGTAGGACTATCCTTCATTGATAACAAATGTAGAAAATGAAAAGATATCATACAAATCCAGATATGTCTTCTTTTTAATAACCTTTGCTGTATTTTTTTTTAAATAATGTCTTTAGCCAGTCTGTTGTTTTATTCCTCAATTTCCTTTGGAATTCTTATTTAAGGCTAGGTCACACTGGCCGATGGATGCAAAATGTATGCAAAAAGGACACAGCGGATGAGCAAATTTTCGGGGGTGGCTCCATCCATTGTCATCCGTTCCAAAAAGTGGCAAAAATTTGCATAAACAGAACGGAAAAGAAAGGAAAAGAACAGACATGGGTAGTATGCAGTGGGGATGTTAATAGGATGTTCACAGGAAGCCTAAAGGATGTATAATGGATGCAAACCGTTCACTGCACATCCTTTCTATTTCCGTGCTACTAACGCTGTGTAGATGTTCCGTGTACCTTTTGTTTCCTCCCTCTTTCCGTTTTCAGCTGCAGCGGATGTGAGTTGCGAGGATGCCCAGAGGATGCAGAGAGGATACAGTGGACGTTTAACGGATGATAAACGGACATAGAACGTTTGTTGCTCGTATGTCGCAGATTTACATTGTACACAGCGGAAAGTTCATCCGTTCACAAAGTTTTGTGCAGCTCAAAACTTCTTGAGCGGATGAAATCTCAGTGGACGGATGCTCAAAAGATAGAGTGCATGAAACACGTATGCAGTGAGTACACAACGGATGCATAGCGTTTTCCAATGGATGGCAAGCTTTTTTTTAACATTTTACATCCTCTTTTCATCTGTTGGTGCAGTGTGACATGGGCTTTAAAGAAGCATTGGTACAATTCTTAGGATGAGTATCCACTATTGGAATTAGGAAATATGTTAAAGTTCCATCTTTCATAGTATCATCTTTTCTGCAGTGGTCTCCAGCTTCCATGATTTCTCAAAAGTTTTGGGCCAAAACTTCATTTGTGGATGTTTTCCCAAACTGGAGCCCTTGTTGCTACAATAAATATTACCATTGAGAAATGGTTGGAGAATTTCTCCTTCTTGAGAAATTGTCCAGCAGAATTTTGAATGGTCTGGGTGAACAACCCTAAAATGACTATAGTTTTGACAACCCAACCAACACATCAACTAAACCCTTTCAACACATGGGTATACAAAAAAATGAAAGAGTTTACAACTAGTTTTCTTGAGAGGACTGCAGCAAAATATTCTCTGGGCTGTTTTCCAAAATTTAAAAAGCTATGTATTCAGATTTGATAACAAATGATTAGGAATTTCAGTCAGGATACAACAAACACGCAACTGATTCTACAAATTTCTTGTTTTCCTGTTAGGGACACTATTGTTGTATAAAGGTATTTCTTTCTCCTTGGCCCAAACTGATATCACATATAACAGAATTTATTTACAGTACAAAATTGCTCTGCTGACTATGTGGTCAGAGATAAATCTGGACTTTTAAAAACTGGCTCTCACTCTTCTATTGTATGATATAGATGCTTCAAAGTTCAAGGTAAGGCTAGTGTGTTTAAAGTCTGTTTTCTTTGCACCGAAGGAACCAATTTTGTTCTACTTTTCCCCTAATCTGGGAACAACTGGGACAGGTTGAAGTGTTTGGAATAAGAAGTCAAGGTTTTTTGAGGCACATGCTCTCTGCCTTGGCTGAGAGCACTGAAGAAACCATAAATAGATTTTTGGGGTTATTGTTTTTGAATGAAATCCTAGAGTACACCACATAATCTGAAGAAACATTGTATTTTTTTCCAAGTAAATGACAATAGCATTTATTAAAACACCCCAATTTTTTCCATACTGGTTCTGTTCATGGACTTGTATCTATGCAACATGCTAAATTTGGTTTAGCTTTTTAAAAGACTTAGTTATGGTGCAACCCAACTTATTTAGTTTGGGATTCAGTATATAGTCTATACCCAGAAATGGTTAATTCTACAGTCAAATGAAGTATGTTGAATGAGCAAAGCAATTAAGTTAGTTAAACCCTACAGTTTGAGAGAGTGGGTATGCTAAGCAGTCCACGTGGCTCAAAATTCTGTTTGGCTGTAGCAATTGTCTAATCCTTACAGGTTTGCCCTATGGATTTATTTGTTTTTAAAAGTGTAGGAAAAAAAGTAGTAGCCTATAATGTTGGCAGTATCCTGTAACATACTTAGACTTTTCTTGAATCTTCTTCTAATGTATGTAACCATTGATACAAATTGCCCAAATTCTTTTTAGAAAAATTCAAATAGATGTGTTGGATTGCTTGATGTGTAAATTTTCCAGCTGCTGCCTCTTCAAGCAGAATTTTCTTCCATGTATACTCTTTTTAGAAATATAACTGCAGTTATTCACATGTGCATTTTCTTTGTCACTTTTGTTTGACTGATTTTTGATCAGGGAAGTAAGAACTCTTCATCTGTTGCCAGAATTTGTATAGCTATGAAGTGTAGTAAAGTTGAAACTAATCAAGGCAAGAACTAAAGAGAAATTTCCTGACAGTTGGGAATTCCAGTTAACCTCCTGATCCAGGTAGGAGTTCCAGTTAATCAGTGAAATGACTTGATTCCAGAAGTTGTAGGTGCCCCAAAACTGGATGTTTTTAAGAAGAGATTGAACAACATTTTGCCCCCAAAAAAGTTTCCTTCTTGAGCAGGGGTTGGACTAGAAGACCTCCAAGGACTCTTCCAACTCTGTTATTCTGCTTTTGACTTGTAGCTATTAATTGAACCAATACTTTTCTGAATTATATAGATTACATCAATGTATAGATTGTAAAATCTGCTCCAATGTAATCAGTGCCACTGCCTGAAATGGTGTATTTAGACACAACCAAAACACTCTTTGTAAAAGGGGGCTCAGTTTTGCCTGCCCCCTCCCCAATACTCTTGATTCTCAGCTCTGACACTCAAGTATAATTAAGTCAACATTAAGCAAAGTCTGCATTATACATGCACAGCAACTATGCTTTCCAAATCTCAAGATATTGAGTTCCTATTTCTTTGTAGAGTATATTAAGTTAATGACAGTGCTTAATAATATCTTACATGAGATGCTTTAATCCCCCAAATAAATACTTATTTTCTGCTTTTCTGCAATTTTGTTAGGATTACATCATGTCAGATTACTCTAAGTCTGCTCTAACCCACTTTGAAAAACACTAATTATTCAAAGGTCTTTCATGTTCTTAACATCACTTTTATACTTCAGGCCTTCTGGGAAAAGTGGGATCTGCTGAAATATAGGAAAAAATGTGGTTGGCAGGACAATGGTGGCTCAGGGCTGGGGTCCTTCAGATTTATTAAAACTACAGCTCCACAAATGCAAAATTAGTGCAACCGGGGAATACATTTGAAATAAATTGGGTGAAAGAAGTTTGCTCTTGAGCAGAGCATCTCAACTGTGGCAATTTGAAGAAGTCTGGACTTCAGTTCCCAGAATTCTCCATCCAGGCTTCAAGTTACCAAGGCTGAGAAACACTGCTCTAAACTGTTGTTCCAGTTGGGTCATGAATCTCCTTTTCCTTACCCACGGACTATAATCTCTAGGACAGCTCACATTTACTAGTAATTTATAAGGTCCAAAATAATTTGGGATTGCATTACCTGAGAAACAGGTAATGTGGATTAATGTTCATGTGGATTAGTGCTCATATAGAACAGAAGTCTCCAAACATGGCAATTTTAAGACCTGTTCACTTCAATTCTCAGGATTCCTCAGCCAGCCATGCTGAATCTGATGGAAGAAAGTCTTATCTATTGTGACAATAGATACATGGAATACTCTTATCATCAGACTTTGAAGTCTTTCCACCAAAACTAAAGTTGCTGTTGTTTTTTTTTAACCTGTCGGTTACTTTTAAGTAGATTTGGAGTCATAGCTTTAACTTTGTATTGATTGTCCAAAGAGGTGTATTTGTTCTTACAATATAGTTTAAGATTCTCTTGTTGTGGCATATTTTGAGCTTTCCAATAAAAGGAAAGATGCGTTTCTATCTTAACATAAACAAATATTTATTTAAAAAAAAGAAAAAGAAATGCATGCTACTAAGGGATGGGCGAATGATGACATAAATAGTTATGGTCACTCCAAGATTCAGAGAACTGGAAAGCTCTTTATTCTCTATCTAGCCCAATCTTTTGTACTGTTAGATCACTGTCCAGTTTCTCTCTAAAATTTCCTAGCTAGAAGACCTCCTCCTACCCCTACATGCTTTTGTAAAGTTTTCTTCCAGGGGTGAAATCCAACCACCTCGACTCACCTTGGGAGAGGTGGTAAGGATGATTTGAATTGGTAAAAAATCACCCCAATCACCCCTGGTTTCTATAACTATTATTCCATGCCCACAGCCATGCCCACAGAGCCGGTAGGGAAGACTTTTGGATTTCACCCCTGCTTTCTTCCCAACAAAAACTTTTAAATGTTGCTGATTTATTAGGGAGCAACAATGCCTGGGAATAATGACAGAGAAATGTCTTGGTTTGGCACCTCTTAATATGGAATTCTTGGGTTGAAGGTGTGCCAGATGTTTTCAGAAACCTGATTCAAACACTTAAGCTGCTTTTAACTTCTTTTGCTGCTGTCTATTTGGAAAGATGAGGCTCCAAGGCCAGATGAGATCCCTGAAAATGTTAGGTGAAGCCTTTCCAAGTTGCACTCTTATAATTTAATCCAGCCAAAGGAAAAGTAGATTACATACATGGCAAGTAATTAGCTGGACTTCATTAATTTATATAGAGTATTAATAAAACATTAGTTACATATATTCTTTTGTCTTCCCTTTTTATCTGGCCTCATGGAGTTAGTTTTTTCTTTTACTCTGCATTCTTAAAAAGGGGGATATGGTAATACATTTAAGAAACTCAAGAATATTTGCCCGCAGTCTTAAACTTGGATATCTAAATAATCTTTGTTAAAGCTTCACACTTTGTCATAGTTTTACCTTACCTCTAAAGATACTTATAAATATGCCTCCATCCCACCATTGTGTCTGTAGATTTGGTTTAGAGTCCAAATGATCATAGAAAATAGAAGTGTATTAATAATTGTGATCATTTCTCAGTGTTCCTGGTAAATGATAATGGCTGAGACAGGGAGATTGTACACTATTTAAAAAAGAAGGGAGTCAGATGTGGAAATTTATAACAAACAATGGGTGTCATCCTTGAAACAGCCTAAATATCTATTTTTCAAAATTCTTTCCTTTGGTTTGCCTTTTTATAGCAGAGGCTTGCAACACACTTCACAGATGAAATTAATTCAAAAGTATTCTGGTTATTTAAAAAGAAGAAGAAGGAGAGAGAGAGATGTGCCAAGCTTAGTTCTTCAGCATTAAAATGAACAAATCCATTTGCAAAAGAAATTTGGTGGCTCTATTTTCATTCCATCTGATAAACAGCTGCATTTCCTAAATCTCTCAGAAAGAAGGTCTTAAACATTGCACGCAGCCTTGTTAGCCTAATTGCACAGGAAAACTTCTCAGTCTCAGCATATTTGTGGAGAATTCCTAAGAACAGAAAAGAGTAGTTACTAAAAACCTATATGCTTTGTTACAGCCTTTTTTTAAAAGACCAGGATCCATAAATTTGGAACACAAAACCTGGGTGGATTGATTGACTGATTATGTGCCATCAAGTCATTTCAACTCATGGCAACCACATAAGTAAATTATCTCCTTGATAATCTATCCCTAACCTGATCCTTCAGATTGTCCAATGTTGTACTCATCACAATTATAACTGACTTTCTCCTCCTTGGTATTGGTCATCTTCTTCTTTTCTTCCCTTCTATCTTTCACACCATTACATCCTTTTCCAGAGAGCTGGGTCTTCATAGGATGTGTCAGAAGTAAGTATAATATGAGTCTGATAATTTGTGCCTCAAGTAAGAATTTTGGATTGACTTGTTCAATAATCCTTCAGTTTGTTTTCTTGGCTGTCCACAATACTCTTGGGAATCTTTTCCATCCCTAATGTTCAAAGGCATATATCACCAATATAGTTGAAGAATGCCCAAGAAGACCAATTTGTGTTTATCCATATGTATAATAATAAGGGATTTCTTTTCATGTTGAGCTCGACTCTTGGTGATTTCATGGACACATCCTTATAGTTTTATTGGCAATAGCAATAGCACTTAGACTTATACACCACTTTATAGCATTTTACAACCCCCTCTAAGCAGTTTACAGAGTCAACCTATTGCTCCCAACAATCTGGGTGCTCATTTTACCCACCTTGGAAGGATGGAAGGCTGAGTCAACCTTGAGCCTGGTGAGATTTGAACTGCCAAATTTCAGGCAGATGGCAGTCAGCAGAAGTAGCCTGCACTACTGCACTCTAATCACTGCACAACTGAGGCTCTACAATAGTACAGTATAGTACAGTAAAAATTGGCCATTTGCCTTCTTCATTGCCATTAAGCTGAGAGGGCAGATATTCCGTGGTGATGGTTTTCCAACCACTGGACAATAATGATCATGCATTATTCCAAGCTCAGAGAAGTTGGATAGATAAATCTATCATATGTATTCCTGTTCTAGAAGTCTTTCAAGGTGGCCTCTACCATATTTTTTTTCTAAGTCATGATGCTATAGTGAGAATAATCGCTGCAAGTATGTGTTATAGCAAAGTGACAGTGTATTTTTCATTTATGTTGGTTACAATATTTTGGAAAATCAATTTGGTGTAGAGGTTAAGACATTAGGCTAAAAACCAGGTGACCATGGCTTTCTAACCCCACCTTAGACACAAAGGATGACCTTGGACCTGTCATTTTCTTTCAGCCCAAGGAAGGGAGTAATAGCAAGCCATTTCCAAAATCTTGCCAAGAAAACTGTAAGGAATTCTCCAGGCAGTCACCAAAGTCAATCCTGGCACATCAAAACAAACAAACAGACAAAAATATTACAAATGGCAATAAGCAACTTTAAAGAGGATGTGTGAGAGTGAAGAGCTATCTCTCTCCATGATCAAGACAACTCTCATAACAGAAAACAAATTGTCTTCTTTTTCATCTTCTGCATTGTTTCCTTCTTAGAGGTACATTTCTTCAGATTGAGTTGCTTTATTGATGCCTTCAAAGAAATGATTGGATCATTTTAAAGGTGAGGAATGACTACTAGTAAATTCAATTCAAATCCAAAGTCTCTCCATCAAGCAAAGGCAGAATAAAAATATAATGCAACATAGCTCATAACTTCCTTTGCCTCTTCAGATAACTTCAGATGTACATTTATTGCATTTGCTCCCAACTATCCTTCCTTTTATAAACATTAACCTTGAAATCCTCCAGAAAAAATTCTTTTGCCTTGGCCTTGCCTTTTAGCAATAGGAAATACCTTATCTTGTACTTTGTGCCTTTGTAGCATTTAACAATATGGCATTTGGTTGAGCTCTTCCTTAAGGTTCTTTTTTTTTATTTTTTTTTAAAGTATAGAACATTTTTGTCATTTGAATAGAATGAGATTCTATGGATTTATGACAAGTCAATAATTTTTCTAATATAAGAATTAATAATGATGGAAGCCAGCTAGAGAAGACAGATAATTTGGTACTATGATACCATATTTATAAGTTTGGTCAGTTTTTTCCTCACCAAGTCATAATTTCAACTTAATCTAGATTGACCTTTTCTATTTCTTCTCTTCTGAGCCCAAAACATCAATTTGATGTCCTCCAGCTGAATTGTAGCAATACTTCTACTGGCAATCCTAATTATTTTTAGTTCATTGGATGATTATCAAAACCACAAATGTTAAACCCTCTCATAGCTAACATGTAGCACAGAATAAATACTCTGATTAGCCATATCAGTGGTTTATGGAACTGGCACTTACTTCAGTCTTCCTTTTAAATCAGTGGGCTTAACTTTGGCAGAAAGTATCTCTTGTTTAATGCCTGAAACTGATTTTTCTTGTTTCTTATGCAAAATTCTTATAAAGTTCCTTTACACAAAAAGAAAATAGATATTTGTTCATTAGAGAGAGAGAGAGATATATTACAATTAGTTAAAATATTCAGATCTGAAAGTGAGCAACTTTATTTCATTAGAAATGGGATAGCAGGAAGGCAGGGTTGTGGGAAACAGACCTTTGTCCTATAAACAATGAAAACTCTGCTAGATATTAGGAAGTAACCAAGAAATTTGGCCTTGACTTCCTTCCTCAGTGTTCCTTGTTGCCCTCCTAAGTGGGTTTTTCCTGAGACATATCCTTTTCCCACCTCTCTCTACTGTTTCAGTCATCCTGTTTTAAAGCAACATCATAACTCTGCAGTTTACATACTAGAATATGAATAAAATAAATAAATGTTATGAAGCCTCTTCTGCTTTGCAGAATACATACACACACACACATGGCTACAATTTTAACTTACAGGTCATAAGTGCAAGCAAATCTTTAGAATATAACGTGTGGTTTTTTTGTGTGTGAAAACTTGTGAAAGCATCTTAGACAAGTCTTGACCTCATTCACATGAAGATATCGGGAGGGGAGGATAAGACTTGAGAAAAGTCTATTATTGCGGCAGAACTGATCTAAGTAGCATTTTTTCTTAGTTTGGTCCACCTCGTTGGTCTGACAGATGGGGCTACAGGCAAATCTTTCAGGGTCCAGATGGATTCCTGATGCATCAAATTGTGCAAATCAGAGTTAATGATATCTGTTACTTTTCTGAATAGTGTGTTTTAATCTATTCTGACAATTACAAGCTATTTGCAAGCAGAACCATTTTAACCTCTATTGGTCATGCATATCTTTTGGCACTTAATAAGTATACCATTTATAAATTATTCTTTGGAAACCTCTACTATAACATATTACATAGGAGAGGATTACTCATCTGTTTATATGATGTTGCTCACCACCAAATAGCACATTCCTTTTTCCTGAAAAGAAAAGTGTTGATGATTATTAAACAAGTTAGCTTTTATAACATGATTATTCAAAAGCCAAAAATGTGCGAGGAGTACTTCTTTTTTTTTACATGGATGCATGTTAATATAGTTACTTTTGAAGGAGAGGACTCTTGAGATTTTCTCACCAAAGGATAGGTACAAAAGATCAGGACCCCAGTCAGCTTTGAAGGAATAAATATCAGAAAATAGATAGCATATGTTGTTCCAGCACATGTCTGGAACTAGCTTTGGGCTCTTTTGTGTGTATGGACTTTTGAGTCAGTGTTGACTTTTGGCCACCCCCTGCAATTATCTTATGCACTCATTTGCATAAATGACTTGCTATTGCCTTCTTCATATGGTTGGGGGGGGTGTTCAAAATCACCTAGCTAGCTTCATGCTCAAGATAGAACTACAAATCTGAATCTCCCAGTTTCTAGCCTTGTGTCTTAGCAAATGAAGACAACTATATGTGTCCCAGAACCAACTATATGCCAGCCCCTACCATACATCAAAAAAAAAAAAAATTGGGAGTAGAATGCAGCTTCCAAGATCTTCAACTGGGCATCACACACCGCCCAGAGGCTACCATATTAGGACAAATCATGCATTGCAAAGATTGCTTGGAAGCAGGAGATACTTCTAATGTAATCTACCAGTTCCCACTTCCTCTGCAAGGATTGATCCTGTGATTATATAGGCCAGATGGGGAGGAAGCTAACCAGAAGTTTACAAGAACACAAGGGAGAGGTCAGACAAGGAGGTTCAAACTTATTGGTAGCCATATATTGCAATGAACAAGGACATACATTCAATTTTGCAGCTACTAAGATTGTTGGCAAAGTCAGGTCAAAAATAGCCAGGGAAGTGATTGAAACCTGGGAAAGAAGCCCGTCAGTCAACAGGGTTACTCATTTACCACCAGCTTATCAAGTAGTTAGGAGCCAAGGGCTTGACAGCACAGGGAAACAAGAGCTAACAATTTAATAGCCGACCATCAACATCCCAATCAAAAACTAAAAAGCCATATACAACCAGGCAGTAAATAAATACTGCTGGGAATAGCCCAAAGCCAACATTCTGCTAGAGAGAAGTTCCTTGAGGAAGAAGTTCCAATACCTTTGGTTCTGATGACCAACCCAGATTGGATCCTTGTGCCTTAACCCATATATTAAAAAGGCTTTCAGCTGTTGTCTTCAGCAGTTGTAGAATCAGTGTATTATTTATAATTTCACCCTGCTGATGAAAGCTAATTAGAACTAATATCAGTGATTATAGTTGGACAATTAATAGGAAGTTAGGTAAAAGCTAAAAATTGTTTTAGGATTGCCATGACTAAGTGACACAATCAATTGATATCACATATCAATTAGAAATGGAAATTCTGGTGCCAGTTACTGTTGTGAAGCTTGGACTACTTATAATGCATTTAAAAGTTTCATTCAGTAAAATAAAATTTTATGTAGCACCATAAATGTAAAGAGAGTTTTCAGGATCCAGAAGTGATTTTGTCAACTGAACTGATATAATCCTGATTAATCCTGAGTTGGCAGATATAAAGGAATGCAAGGATAAGAAAAGATAGTGATCTAGAAAGACAGCAATGAACTGCAAGATATATAGATAAATACAAAGCTTAGATATACATAGAAATTGCAATGACCATTTCCATTGAGAAATATCTTGGCACTGATGTTCATTAACATCTGCAGCATGATTGAAGAAAAAAAAAAATACCCCAATCACTATTATTTCAATTCAAGCCACATGGGATTGAACTAAACTTCTTGATAATTCAGCATTTTTATGCTAGACCCTTCCTTTGAATTTCCTTTCTTCAATAATAGTTCATCTGGAATAATCAAATCTTAAAAGATAATGTTATTAATCAGCCAAGAGAAAGAAAAGAGATAGCACTTCCAAACCTCACAAAATCTTGCCATGCTGTCATATTAATTGTGATATGATGTGGGGGAGATGGTAATATTTGCTGGCACTAAAATTATCCTATCTCTCTAAGGGAATTGACTGTTGCGGATTAAAAAGTAAAAATGCTCAGGACATCTGGTACAACTCATGACATCACCCTAAAGTTCTGACAATATTGGTTTTATTATTTATGTATCGCTTATCATGCAGTACATTTCCAAGTAATATTAGAATTTAAGAAATGACATAAACAACAACAAGCAATTATATATTGTAAAAGCCTACACAGAAATAGGAAGAAGTTGTAGTATATGTTCAAATCTCAGCATGTGCCAATGTCCAAGAATTGTATTGAGCCTGTGGCTTTTTTAATTTATTTGCAAATGACTGGTGTTAGGGAGGGGAAAAATCTGTCTATACAGTAATTACAACCTCAATTAGACTTTCAGCAAAGCTTCAGATTTTTCTCTTCTTCAACCCAAGTTGAACATTTTTATTCAATTAACACTTAACAGTCAACAGATTACTGTTGCTGGACCTCAAAATAAAAAAGTAGCCTTATTTGTCTTGTTGGCACAATAGTGAAAAACTAGGATAACAAATAGTTGATTGCTGATTTGACTTCTCCACTGATATATTTCTCCACTAATATATATTTCTTGTTTGCCTTTGGTTCTGAGCAGGTTCTTAGCTGTTCCTAGCAATGCTCTGATGTTGTTCGTCTATGAAGATTCTCAGTCATCCAGGTCATGGTTGCCCCAAAGGTGCTTTTTCAAGAGGCAACTGGACTTTGTTTCTCCTTTAAGACATATTGATTGTCATTCAAGAAGCTCCTTTAATTCTGGCTGAATGGTAGAAGATGGACGGATTATTTTAAGGACTCTCCAAAAGAGTACTAATGACCAGATGACTGTAAGGAATATAAATCCTTCCATTCCTCACCATTCACTCAGACTGAAAAAGATTCTTGGATGAGAAGTGAATGTCTTCAAGAAAAAATAAAGTCCAGTTGCCTTTTGAGAAAGCACCTCTGGGATTTTGATGCTGTTCTTGGGATTTGTCAGAGCCCCTCTCCAAGCTTTGGAGTCACAACCCCAATGCTAGAAGATGCCAATATATGTTGACTAGAACTTAAATTTGTACTAGAGATTTGTATTACCCCATTGCACTATTCATAGGTGATTTTTCCTTTATTTTCTAATGATCCCCAAGGAAAAATGCCTTCTTCATTGCTGTTGCACAAAGGCAAAGGCAAAATTAAAAATCAAAGTCCAAATTAAAAACCAAGCCATGTTCCATTGCAACTCTAAGAACTTACTCTTTAACAATCATTGTCCATTTAAGTCCATATCAAATATAGACAAAGTTAGTGTTCCTTGCATAATAACCCTCACTGTACAGTTGTTTACAGTGAACCACATTTCCTATTTAGCCTGATTCTCTCAAATTAGAGACATTTATCTTAATTATGCCAAGTGGACCATCATGTCAGTTGCAAAACACCTGACTGGAGAAGATGAATTTTCATAGATGGAGAAGATTCACCTCTAAGAAAAACCAAAGGCATCTTAGTGCTAATAAGAAAGATTTCTCTCATAGCAATGCTATAAGAAAATAAATATACAGGAGCTGATGGGATACAGCAATCCTACTATTACTTTAAGAAAGAGAAAGGCATCATTTAATGTCTGTGACTGATTGCAATGTCCTTCATATTTAAAGTAAACTACATGTATGTGGCTTCATATATGTTATGAGAACTGGAGAACTGAGAAGTAAGTTAACAAAAAAGAACATTTTAAGAAGCAAAGCCTGAATTACACTGTTTCTGGGATCTTGGTGGTATAATCAAGTGATTCAGCCAACTAACCACCTTGACTGTAGATCTCACTTCTCCCTCCCCCTCCCCCTTTTTTAATGTTCATGCCTTCTCTGTTGTTAGTGGTTTGATTCTTGTAGAAGCAGAAGCCGACTCTATCATTACAAAACTTTATTGTAGGATGTCCATACCAAACCAAGAAGAAGATACACAATGACCTATAATTTTCTGTGCTCACTTGCCAGCTAGGCCCTCTGGGTCTGTGCCCTCTCTGAGGCCCAGCATAGCTCCACCCAGTGACGTCTGAGACATATATTGTGTGTAGCTTCTCTGAGAAAACCCATCTCAAATTCTAACTCTGAAGTTTTATAAAATACAGAAATAGAATGTCGCTATCCTTGAAAATGAGGCACATGTTTAATTAAGGAGGCCAACTTCACAGTTAATTCTAACTGCAACATGAGGACTATTTATGGAGGCAAATGCTGGATATATGAAGAGAATGCCAGCACAAAGCTGATGAAGAAATAACAGCATTTTCTCAGAAAGAGTATCATTAATTGTGTTCTGTATAAAGAATAGTAGACTCCTAAATACAGGTTTCTGATTGGCTAAAGAACTTGAATGGGGATTGGTTCAAAAGGAACCAATCCACATAGCTGCTCAAAGGCGGCAAATATTAAATACCTGTCATTGGCTACAAGCCGGCAGAGAAAAACCTATATAAGGCTGCCGCAGCTTGAGCCAATGTTCCGTTTTTCAACTGTATTATAAAATAAAGACTTTGTTGTTGGAACCTGGTCTACCTCGCGTTTTTCCGGACGGAACAAATTGCATTTAAGAATTAAAATTCTACAAATTGAAACTGATGTTTATGTTTACATTTGAACTACAAATCTTGGAATGAATGAATGAATGAATGAATGAATGAATGAATGAACAATTGATATAAAGTCAGCGAAATAAAATGCAGAACTTTACCTTTCAAACTGAAGCTGATTACCATTGATAAACTAGAGTTCTGATAATTGTTGAATCTTGGAGAAAAATGACCCTGTGGCTCCTAGGGTTGCTTCATTAGAGAAATAGGAGGACATTTATAAATATGGAAAAGGACGGAAATAAAAACATAAGAAATTCTAAATCATTTAATGGCAAGCTCACGCCATGGTGCGGGACCTAAACTATGGTCAGAACAAATTGGGCTTTAGCATGTTGTCTAAATTTAGCTAATCATTCGGTAAAATAGAGAAGCTGTCACAATATCGTGAGCATCAACAAATAAAAGAATAATTTATCTAATGAGTTAGAAAATGCAGCAGAAAGTGTATTTGACAGCAAGCAAAATGTTTGTTCCAAGTATGTCTCAGTGAAAGGAAGATTTCAAAAGAACCAGTTTCAGTTCTAGAACCTCTTTTTCCTTAGAATCTTATGTGCATCTGAAAGACAAGCTAACTGAATTAAGCTTAACACATTGTGTAAAATATTGCATATATGTTGAATTGAACAATGGAAAAATGGTAGAAGGAAAATATTTATAAAATATGCTTCCACACTCAATTCAAATGGTTACATGGAACAGCAAAAATAGTGAAAAAAGTTATCATAAAAAGGGGTTATGTTTATTTTCTGTGCTCCTATTTTAGTATCATGTTGCATTTTATTATGAGGCACAGCAAAACCCTTATATTAGTTTTTCATTTATATCTTCCAGTGGAAATATACTTTAGAGGCTAAAGCTGTCAACATTAATGCTAAGATGGTGATTTAATCAATAGCTTCATCAAACCTTTTATCTTCCTAATATAAGAGAAAATTGCAAGATTTTTAAAGAAAGGGAAGGAGAGCAAAGGAGAGTAAAGGAAAGGAAGGCAAGGGAAGGGAAGGAAAAGAAAGAAAAGGGAAAGAGAAATAAAGAAAGAAAGAAAGAAAGAAAGAAAGAAAGAAAGAAAGAAAGAAA
>BLBF01000045.1:16657589-16705396 GCA_015471245.1 Laticauda colubrina
AAAGAAAGAAAGAAAGAAAGAAAGAAAGAAAGAAAGAAAGAAAGAAAGAAAGAAAGAAAGAAAGAAAGAAAGAAAGAAAGTCTCTTGTTCATAGTTCAGTGTGGGTAGTCATAAAACTGTTTTTGAAAATAAACAAATAAAGAATTGAGAAAATAAGGAAGAAGCTGGTATTTAGAGAATGTGATTATTTGGAGAATGTGCAGTTTTGAACACTGAAGGGGCTGTTCATTTATTGGTTGGATTCATTATAACAGGAACTGGCTTAAGTATTATTTTTAAGAATATATATACAGTTTCTTGACATAAATAGCCATTCAAATTCTGACTGTTTCCCACAGGCCAAAATTAATGGAGTGAATGGAAGTGATTTTGTCTAGGGGTCACTGTGGAGGTTGATTCCAACAACCCTTTGCATCCTATAATGATAGACAACTCTGTTTGTCTTATGTTAGCCACAAGTTATTTTTCATTGTGAAGACAACTGTGGGCGAAAACTATTAGAAAGCTTGAGAAAGAAATTGAATGAATCCTATCCTGACTTCTTAATGTTCATAAAACATAGAATAATACAAATTGGAAGGGACCTTGGAGTATTCTAGTCCAACCCCTTGTTTAAGCAGGAGATCTTACAATAGTCTAGGTGAATGGCTGTCCCATCTCTTCTTAATTAATTAATTAATTAATTTCATCTTGCCCTCTTAAATTACCACAGTTGAGAAAGTCCAGAAATATTTCACAAGAAGAGTTCTCAACTCCTCTGCTTGGTATCTACTTTATCCTGTTTATTAGGTATTGTACCATTTTTGATTGCTTGCTTGCTTGCTTGATTCATTTCTTACTTATTTATCGTATCATTTTAGTGTTGTGTAGTCCAAATCTATTCTAGGCAGCTTAAAAGCTTTTGAAAACTTTGTTCCAGATCTCCAGAGTCCTTCCAAAAAAGTTGCCACTGCACAGTCATTTCCAGCATGATGGAAGGGGAAAACTTTTAAATACCATTGGGAATATTGATGCTATCTCTTTTTAATTAATTTGATTTTTTTTTAATTAAATGTAAATATAAACTAATTCGGATGTAGTTCTTGTGCATTTTTTGTCCTGGCAGCAAAAACCTTCTGGAAGATAGTCCTCTGGGTGCTGTTCAACTTTTAAGATGATGCCATCCTCTAGGAAAAAAAACTCTGCCAGAAATGTATACCTAAGAAATACAGAAGGCAACGAAATACACTTTGTTCAGAAATAATTTTCTTGGGGGGGGGGGGGAATCACACTGACTTACTTCATTCTTTCAAATCAGAGTTTTCTAGACATAAATCACACTTATACAAAAAAATGTGTTAGGCATCTCCTGTGTTGTACTGTAGGAAAGTGTCCCTGCTAGTTGTAGTTTACTCTTCTAGTTGTAGCTGACTTTAGGGAGTGGTGCTCATCTCTGTTTCTCTAGGTCATTGTGCCAGCACTGTCTGAAAATGATTCTGCAGTCATGTGGCCAGCATGACATCACTCTGTAGTGTAGAGTGTACAACGAAACATGGAATGCTGTTAACTTCGCACCAAAGTGGTACCTATTTATCTACTTGCATTTTGAACTGCTAGGTTGGCAGGAGTTGAGGAAAGTGATGGGAGCTCCGTCATGAAATGGTAGGACTTGAACTGACCAAGTACAGATATCTATTAACACTCCATTATGGTTGGTAGTGTTGTTTAAAAATCCATTTATGCTCCAGTATGATTAATTTGTGAAAGAAAACATTTGTAATATGAAATGGTTTCAAATATCTTCCCCCTTCTTCCTGAGCTAATAACAACTAACTTCTTGGTTTTTTCTCTGAAATAACAATCTTGAAAAAAAGATTAAGTCTTCCCCCACTCTTCCATTTCGGGGGCTGATAAATTATGTTTAAGAATTGTGTAAAACAGGTGAGGTATGGTAATTCCTGAGCATTTGAAGAGTTAACTATGGGCTTATAGCCTGCTTAAACTGCGAAATAAATGGCTAATGGAGATAATTCATTGCAATGTGCTTTTAAGACTGGCTTAATAGACAAAGTTTTGTTTGTTTAACACCTTAATCTAAAAAAAATCATTGTTAAAAGTAAGAATGAAATTTTTCATTTTTAAAAATGAAAAATATTTGATGAAAATGATTATATATAATTGACCATATAATCAATCTAGTCTTTTGGAAGTTGAGAATGCTTGAGAAAATTGATTATTGTGGTTTCTGATACAATGTCAGGCTGCACTTTTTTGGATAAATGTACAGAACAGAACAGAATTATTTCTTCATTCTATGCATTTGGCAATGAAGCTCTTTGTCTGATGATCATGATAGGTTGAGACAATGTTTTGTGGGAAATAGGATATTGGATAATATTTATGTTTATTTAAAATGTGTATGATAAAAAACAGATTCCAGAATATATGTTTCAGGTATTGGACAAACCTTTGTTTAAAGTTGCACTTCAGTATAAAATCAGACCAATTTAAAGGGGGAAAAACATAAGAAAAAGTGAGCTGGAGCAGAAACTGACTGCTTTGTCCATTTCTATTTGAATGGATAAATTATAGAGTTTCATTGACTAAAGTATCCTTAAACTGAAATGCCAGAAGGGATTCTAAAACTGGTTGAAAATGGAAAGAGAAGGAGACTTGTTTATGAACATCCCACATCTATCACGCTGGTAGAGTTATAGAGGGACATTGTCAGAAGAGAAAACAAACAGAACTGGCATGATGCAAAGATACACAAAAGCCCCCAAGCTGTATTAAATCACCCCAAGACATTGCCATTAAACAGAATTACTGTCCCCATTAAGTAGCAGTCATTGCCATTTAATGTCACTGACTATTTAGTTGTTTCCCCAGGAGACATTCTGATTAAGCAGATGTCATACTTGGATATCTCCTGGAGAAAGGCCTTGTCTAGAGGAATTTTTACTCAATGGATAGCAATGGATAATTAGCCCAGAGGCTCCAGGAAGAAGGTAGAATAGACCACAAATGGTTATTTCTGGGCATTTGCCACTTCAAAATGGTGAGAAATCAAGCTATACATTTTCTTGTATTGTATCTGAAGATCATCTGAAAGTCACAGATGCATAAAATTTGGGAGACAAACCATAGATTTAGTGGATATTTATCATGTTCTTTAGCCCAAAATGATTCACAAGTGACACTGTGAAAAGCTTAATAAATAGCTTTCAAGAGAAAAATGGGGGGAGGACTTATGCAATGAAATGGGAACTAAAACTGACTAGGGCTCAAATAATGTAATCTTCCTGTAAGTCTGGAAAGTGGCTATGTATATGTACAGCCCTCAAAGCAATGTACTGTAGAATATTTTCTACTATGTGCATACATATCCATGCACACATCCAGGATTTAAAGCATGACAGGTGTCCCGAATTTCTCCTAAATGTGTGAACAGATCCCTAGGATGTCATTTATTGTCACTTAATATTAATATTAAGATTCAGTGGGCACCTTAACTGGTTCTCAAAAGCTTTTCAGGAATTTCCATGACATATAATTATTCATTCATGGTCCAGAACATGGTGGCTTACACAGTGCAGGGTTTTCTCTAGTTTGCCCATATTATGCTTCTGCTGTATGAGCTGCATTGGCTTCCAGTTTCTTCCTGGATAAATTTTAGGAAGTGAGAACTTTAAAGCTGTACCTAAAAGAGCTATAGTCATGGAAACACCTCCCCATGCACCCACCCAACTATACACATGGTTATACCATGATCTCCCAGCATCTACAATCTACACATGTGGATCTACCCATTCCACAAGATCAGATCTAGGAAGTGTCTTTTTTCCTCTGTCTTTCCTCTGTCCTGGTGAACACGATGACCATATAAATCTTATTTAAATAAATGGATTGAGAATTTCTGGTTTTTGGAGCTTTGACCCCACCCAAAAATGTTGGGTAACCATACTACCATACGACCATCTTTCATCTGAAAGCCCTAGAAAATGAAGGGCAATTTCATTCCCTTTTCCAGCAGAGATCATAGAGGGCAACTGTGTTCAATTTCTTCAGTTTTCTAGTGCTGCATCTGAGTGTGTTTATGGATATGTACA
The DNA here is from genome assembly GCA_015471245.1 of Laticauda colubrina. Classification (NCBI taxonomy): domain Eukaryota; kingdom Metazoa; phylum Chordata; class Lepidosauria; order Squamata; family Elapidae; genus Laticauda; species Laticauda colubrina. The sequence goes on from BLBF01000045.1 coordinate 16,661,678, forward strand.
TCCCTTAGGATGGCACAGTGCATGATGCATATCATCCATTCTGGTTCCCATGACAGGTGGAAGAGAGATTCAGAATGGGCCATGTTACCACCAGTCGAAGCCCTTATGCAGCTGCCTTTCATATACATCACATTTGATTCAGTTTTCCCTGCAATATTCTTTCTGTGCAATCCACAGCTATATTTGGCACAATTTCAAACCCTTTTGCCAGGTTCTCCTACCATGTCAAACATTGTCACATTCTGTTCAATTTTGGGGAAATTATTCTACAGATAGACCGACAGTCCTTTGCAGAATTCCTTTCTAATTTTCTCTTGGATTGAAAAAACAAAACAAAATGGGATCATGTATGTGGAATCCCTTCTATAAATATATGATGAACATCAGATTTGAATAAGGAGGATAACAAAATATTATTGCCATACAAATAGCTGCCTATATTTTCTCCTACTCTTCAGAGAAAGCCAATGGGAACTGCAGACATACTAATTTTATGTCTTTGACTCACTTGATGCTGTAATTATTCCAAGCTATGAGCCATCTTGTAATTATTCTGGTCCCCCATATGGCAATTGGAGATAGTCAGAATTATTTCATCTCTGTAGGAAAAGATCTCCTTACCTTCTCCTGCCCTAAGTAAAGGCATGAAATGAAGTAATATTGTAAAGCAATCATCCTTTGGCAATAAAAGTCTATGGCACTGAAGAGGTTACAAACCATTTTGTTAAACCAGACTATTTACAAGAAGCAACAGAGAATCTGTTTCCTGTCATTTCCATCATATATCTCAAGCCCAAGAGACCAGAGCCCAATTACAGCCTGATATCTAATCAATACACACCTTACTCAAAGAGCAGGAACTAAAGGAGTAGGCCCTTGGGAGACAGAGTTCAAATTACTCTACTGACAATTCCAGATAGCAGCTAATGATAGCATATACTTCTCTGAGAAGGGGGTTGGTTTAGGAAGATGTATGATGCAATGCAATAGTCCAGAGCTTCATCCCATATGCAGATTGCATTGTGCTTGACATTCCATCTTTTCCATCTGTAAAAACAGCTGGAAAGATGGGATTATCCCCAAACCTTCAAACTTTATATAAGATATGTAAAAGCTTTGAAGTTTATCCTGGCAGTTTTACTACTATGTGAAGGTACCTTTCCAAAAGATGTCCCACTCAAAAAATTAAGTGTTTCTCCAAAATATATTTTTTTTGGGGGGGGGGAATTGTAACATATTCTTTTCTAAATTGAACAGCTAGAGTTAATCCTTCTGATTAATATGGCAGCAATGCCAGTTTTACCCAATCAACAAGCTGACAAATGGTTGGGTTTATGACAAAGAAAATTATGCTAGTGCATGATAAATAGTGTTGTACATTTAATTTGTTATGAAAATTATCGAAAATTTCCCCAAGATCTAGGTAAGCTGAAAGAAAATCATACATTTATATTTGCAATTTTATTTTTTCAGAGAAAAAATATTGCATCTATTACTTTAATGACGTAGATATAAACATTTCATTCACACCTTATGGACGGTCTGAGTCTTCCTCAACTGACTCTTCTGGACAGAGAAGTCATTCCTGGGAACTGTTGGAGCCACTGTCCAAGTTTAGGAGTCATAACTCTGAATGCTCCTACCACCACTTTAGACTTTTCTTTCCACATCCTCTCTAATTTCTTCTTCAAGCCCTAGAACTTCTCCAGCTTCTCATATTCTTTCTTTCTGATGTTGCTGTTACTTGGCACCACTACATCTATCACTATCATATCTTCTGGTCCTTACCTACTACTACGTTGTCTTGTTGATTGACTAGTACCTGTCTGTCTGTATCTAGAAGTCCCATAGGATCTTAGTTTTCTTATTCTCCAACTTTTTTGTGGGAACTCCGATTTGGACATGTATGTATTTATGTATATGGATGGATAGATAAATAGATAGATAGATAGATAGATAGATAGATAGATAGATAGATAGGGAGAGGGAGAGAGAGAGAAAGAGAAAGAGAAAGAGAGAGAGAGAGAGATCTTGAACTTTGAAGAACAATTTCATGATTAGTGAATAATTAGTAGGTTTAAAAGATTTGCACACATAAACCTATCTTTATGACTAAATATTTCTCTCATATGCACAATAATGAAGAGAGTTTCACTATGAGAGTATTTCTCATTAATAGATTGATCTAAAGAAAACTTGTGTATATTATTGTAAAGTTGTCAACTCCACAATGATGTTATGATAATCATAAGCTTATGGTTAATATAATAGAGAAGACCTCTGAAAATACCATGGACAGCCAAGAAAACAAAGAAATAGGTCATTGAACAAATCAACCTGGGTTCTAGTCAAGGCATAAATAACCATGGCTCAAATTATCTTACCTTGGATAAAGTATGAGAGACTTTGCTGTTTGGAGAAGGATATAATGCTGGCACAAGTGGAAAATTGAAGAAGAGGACAACCAGCCTCAAGGGAGGTGGACCAGTTCAGATAGTGATGAGTGCTCTTACTTTTGGGAAGCCTGAAAAATGGGTTTAGGAACAAGGAGGAAATCTATCTGTATGATCAGCAAGAATCAAGCAACACTTCATGGTATATAATCAGACTGAGAAAACAGAAGAAAGATAGTTATTCTGTGGTCCTAGTGATCTGCCACCTTCAACCCTACAGCAATCCCTGAAATCTTTAGATATAGCCCCAAAATTTTATGGTATTCTCCCCCCCAAGTCCTGTCTCTCAGAAAGCTGATGTAGCATCTGACAATAAATTCAGAATTTTATTTTTCAGACTTCTAGCCTTCAACTTCCAGCAGAATCTAAAGAGAGGTGAACAAAATGTGCACAGAAAAATGAAGTGAGGAGGTCTTAATACTGGAGCTGAAAGAACAACAATGCCTAGTTTGAATGGATCCACACTTCTTTTTGAAAATCTGCAATCAAGCTGTTTATCAGATAATTGTGCCATTAGATCAATCCGGAACTTCCAAAAATATCCTTAAATGGGCATTCTGCCTCCAGCTGTGTTTATGGCAGATAGCATCATGTATGTAAATACATTCAGATGTTTCCTGAATTATTTTAAAACAATCATTTTAACTCTAATCATTTGATAGACATGAGTCTTTTCTTCAAGGAGACGATGTGAGTGAGGAATGCACAGAATCAGAGAGTTTGGCTTGGTGCTCTGTAAGTCAATGCCATATAAAGTGCAAATGGAATCTCTTCCACTTTCTTTATCAGAGAGGCCTATGGAAGCAGGAACCATTGTTGGCCCTGTTATTTATTCTCTTTCCTGCTACTTCTTGATGGACAGTTTAGGGAGATAGGAGAAGGAGTGCCAGCTAACATAGCCTCTTCCCCCAGATGAAGATATCACTCGAGAAGTTTGCAGTTAATGAAACTGTAGATCTAATCAAGGGTAGTTTGTTGCTCAGTCACTGAATCATGTCTGACTTTTCACGATCCCATGTACCAGAGCACTCTAATCCCCCTTATCCTCCATTGTCTCCTGAAGTTTCCCGAAATTCATGTGTCGATGACACTATCTAACCATCTCATTCTCTGTCATCTCCTTCTCTGTTTGCCTTCAATCTTTCAGAACATCAACGTCTTTTCCAATGAGTCCTCTCTTCTTATTTTTGTGGCCAGTAAGTACATTATATGAACTTCAGCTACAAGATACTGTATTTCCAAAAAACAAATCAGGGTTGATTTCCTTTAGCACTGACTGATCTGATCCCCTTGCAATGCAAGGAATCTCAAGAGTTTTCTCCAACACCACAATTTGTAAACATCAATTCTTCCATGTTCACAACCTTCCTTATGGTCCAACTCTCACAGAAATGTTCTCAAACTGAGAACAAGTACTGTGGAAAGTACAGGTGCTGCTCTTGGGTAGACTCCTGAAAACCTTCCCACATCTCCAAACATTAAATAGCAATAGCACATGGACTTATATATTGCTTCACAGAACTTTACAGTTTACTCTAAGTGGTTTACAGAGTCAGCATGTTGCCTCCAACAATTTGGGTCCTCATTTTGCTAACCTTGGAAGGATGAAAGGAAGGAGATGGAAGGAAAATGGTGTGATAGGTCCATCACAAACTGGCTTCTAGAAAAGCTATTCTGGAAGGAAATGAACCTCCACAACATCCAGGAGGTGCTTATCAGAATCCTCCAAGAAGACAGTTAACTAATATAGAAATGCTTAGAATGTCATGCATGCTAAGAACTGTTAGTATTTGTTTGGCTGTAAAGCAGGGAATGAAATTTTCATTTACTAAGTAAGGAAAGCCAGGAAAATTGGATAGCTGCAAGTTCTGGGCACCACACTGAAGCTCCCACCTACTTTTGAAGAGCATTTAGACTTATTTATCACTTCGTGGTGCTTCACAGCCCTCTCTAATTGGTTTACAGTCAGCATATTCTCCCAATAATCTGGTTCCTCAGTTTATTGACCTGGGAAGGATGGAAGGTTGAGTCAACCTTGAGCCACTCAGAATTGAACTCCTAGAGTAAGCAGTGAGTTAGCCTGCAATGCATACTAACCTCTGTGCCACCACGGCTCTTATAAATACTTAAGATATTCAAACAATTGTGATTATAGGTAGTCCTTGACTTACAACCATTTGTTTAGCAACTATTCAAAGTTACAGTGGCATTGAAAAAAATGACCGTGACTCATCTTCACACTTCGCACACTTCACACCTCACACTTACGTTCACAGCATCCCCCCTGTGGGATGGGCACAGGATCAACATTCAGCCACTTGGCAACCAGAATGTATTCATGATCAGGGATTGGATGCTACCGATTCTGTCCAGTTCTATAGAGTTGGTAGCTCTGAAGAGCAGCAGACATCGAACTGGTTCTGTGTTTGTTGCTGTTTGGCTCACCTGCCCGCCCAGGCTCTTACCTGTCTTTTATTTCCTGCTTTTTCAATTTCAGCTGCTTTGCATGGCACAAATGAGGTTGAGAAAGCAGGAAAGAAGAAGCTTTTTGAATGCTGCGCACCCGCGCACAGCGCTTGTCAGCTTCCCTGGGTGGCACAGCCTAAAGTTATTGTACACATGCGCGTAGCGTAATCACTGAACCGGTAGTAACGCCAGTTGAATCCCACCCCTGTTTGCAGCATCCTAGGGTAATGTGATCCCCATTTGCGATCTTCCCAGGCAGCTTCCAATAAGTAAGGTCAGTGGAGGATGCTGGATTGCTTAACTGCCATGTGATTTATTTAATTGCAGTGATTTACTTAACAACCAAAAAAGATCATAAAATCAGGTATGACTCACTTCATAACTGCCATGTTTAACAATAGAAATTTTGGTCCCAGTTGTGGTTAGAAGTTCAGGACTACCCAATTCTATTTAGCATTGTAACATGGACACATTTCTAAAAAAAATACTTGCAGTTGTTGGCATTTGGTTGCTCAATACATTGTTGGGAGTGTGGAATCAGACATCTGGGTTACCTTTTAGATCTGAGATCTCTGTTTTATAAACACAGTCCATCCAGACAATCTTCCTTCCTTCACTTCCTTGGACTAAGTTATAAAATCAAATTAAAAATGGCTTGAAATACAGATATATAATATTTTATATGTAATTGAAACAAAGACCCAAATCTGTCTGTCACACATGTTGATTTCCAGGATGGCCAGATTGAAGTCTTTCTTGGATAATCTGTAGAATACACTTATGCTGGAATGTTATTTTTCTTGTACTTTGCAGATGCATTAATTAAATTTCCCACAGTGTCTTGGGAAGCTGCGCCATTGAAGCAAGGTCTGTAGAAGAAACAGTGTGCACTGTAATTTCTAAAGATGACTTAATGTCTTACTTCAGTTCTCCCTGTGGCTTAAGAAGCCTAACTGTTAAAAATGGATGAGGTGAGATTTAGCCATCATCTGTGTTCTAAACACTGTTTTCTTCCGAAAGGTTGGCAAAAATAGATAGCAATTTTCACATTAAACTTTCCAGCTAAGCATTTCATTTGAAATGAAAACCAGTACTTTTGCACCAAACAACAGGGTGTAACTTTCCAAAGAGTGGAATGGATTTAGATGGTCCTGTGTGGTCATGTTGCTTTAGGATAAACATGCCTTCCACATCCAGAGTATCTTATTTGCAGGTACAAATTGAAAGAAGGAGACTGTGTCATCCAAGGTTTGGGAGATCTGTACTGAAGTTCTAGTTCTGGACACATGTAAAGCCAACTTCCATAGAAAGTATTTTTTTATGTTTTTAATGTGACAACATTCAATAAAGTCTATTTTTTAAAAAAAAGTTTTAGTCCTTTGGATGTTCACAAAATTCATATCTTTGATCACATAGCTTAAATTGGACCAGAGTTTGGTTATTTATTACAAATTTTGTATACTGCTAGATTACAAAATAACTTCAGATGGTTGTCAATCTATTTTTGAAAACTTCCATGATGGAGCATTCACAACTCCAGGAGGCAAGTGATTTCACTAATTAACCACCAGAAATTTTCTCCTTAAAATACCTCCTTGCAAATCTAGTATGGTCTTCTCAAGCTAATGTAATATAGATTAGAAGTGAAACAAAGATTAAGGTTTTTTTTTTAATATCATAGCTATATTAGTCTATAGGAAAAATGAGAATAATATTGGTTAATATCCTTATTTGGACCAATTAAATTTACACTGGCACATATGCCAGTGTTTGTGTTTTCTATAATACTTCTTCAGGTAGAGAGTGAAGTTAGGGAAGGCTGTCCTGAAGAACAGTTGTGTTCAGTTTTTTTAATCTGCTGCACTGTAGACATATAAATTGAGAATTATGGGAATTGTACTATGAGACATCTGGAGAAGTCCAGAACAGCAAAATCTTACTAGCAAGTTATAGGATCAAAAGTCTGGTTTAATTTAATATTCAGCAATGGTAGCACTCAATTGATCTTGTCTGGATCTGAAAGCTAAGGGTACCTCAAAAGTGATCATTAGTGACCACTAATGAATACCAGAAATATTACTACTGTAGATTAAATTGGAAGGAAAAAAGGAAAAGACTAACAAAATACTACTATTCCATGTTACGAAAACCGCACTGGACCTCACTAGAAATGGAGCTTGAATCAAATAAGGTTTTACTATTTAAGAAAAAGGAGAATTCAGATCTGCCCTAGATCTGTTTAACCGTGGGACCAACCAAGCTTGCATCCATTTTGTCTTTACAAAATTACAATTTGTGAATGGCATTTCCATAAAGGAAGATGTTCCCAGGGAAGGAGGGTTATGGAGAAATACACCAGGGAAGATTAGATTAGCCACACCAATCCCTGTCAATATTTATGTCTCTGTGGAAATGTTCTTCCCTTCATTGACTTGGGACCTTAATTTTCAAAAGTGCGTGGGAAGGCTGAAGATGGTGTTTTAAGGGCTTTAAAGGAATCGCCTCAGGTGGTTTTCTTGATTGAATTATAAACCTGAAATATTACATCATGCCTGAAATGAAGGTAAATTCTACTGCTGTTCCCATCCTTTGCCTCTTCTTGTTCCTGGATCAGTCTGTCTCTCCATTCACAGAATACTTGAGCCTGACATCAGCACATATTTTTGGTTTCCCTTGAAATCAAACATGATTTTATTAGATCCAGATAATTTTTCAGTGGGTTTGCCCAGACAGTTACCTGACAATTAGATGAAGTTAATAACAGCTTTAATAGTGTTTAGAGGTTATTGTTCCCACTGAAGTGAGAATTTACTTAAATGTATATTAAAATTGATTGATATGAAGACTGGAACTGACTAAGGTTTTTCAGACTGGTTGAAATTCTGTGATTCCCTTTCTTTTCTAGTTTAGTCTTGACCCAATTTTAATTTGGAGAATGAAGTGGACTTCAGGAGTGCTTTTTTTTTTCCAGAAGTGAAAGACCAAATCCATATAAAAAGAGAAGCAGACAAGATAAATCAGGTCAATGTTAAAATCCTTTTTGCATGACAGAGTTTATTTCCAGCACTTTTTCCTTTTGGATTTTGAATTAAATTAAATTAAATTAAAAATTGAGATGGGGTGTGATAAATATGGAGAACCTCTACTTCAAGAGGCCCTGTTACTAAAGGCTTAAAGAAAACCTGATGACTTGTCCTTCCAGAAAGAAATCCAGCACAATTAAAGTTTGAGGAGACAATCAAGAGAGTGAGGTTTCTCTCTCAAGGGAGTTTTCCAAGCAGGAGTGCGATCTCCATTTGATCTTCACTGGGGTTATTTGTTTCTTCTCCCTGAGTGTGTCTGGAAGACAACTAAAATCTAATTGACAGCAACAGATTTGGCACTAGTTATTTAGGCTCCATGCTAGGTTTGATGAAGATTATGGTGAAAGGATTTGTGCTGAACTTTATGAACTGAGATCTTCTCATGAATGTGTCTACTAGGTTCTAAGAGAGAGCCAGTTTGGAGTAGTAGTTCAGACATCAAACTATAAACCAGGGACTATGAATTCTAGTTCCACTTTTGGCACAAAGACTAGGAAGGAGGCAATGGAAAGCCACTTCCAAAATCATGCCAAGAAAACAGTAGGAACTTGTCCAGACAATCACCAGAAGTCAACATATAGAACATAGAATGATAGGGCTGGAAGGGAGCTCAGAGTCTTCTAGTCCAGGGTTCTCCAACCTTGGCAAATTTAAGACTTGTAGACTTCAACTCCCAGAATTCCTCAGCCAGCACATCTAGAGCAAAACTGGCTGAGGAATTCTGGGAGTTGAAGTCTACAAGTCTTAAAGTTGCCAAAGTTGGAGATCTTTGCTCTAGTCCAGCCCCCTGCTCAAGGCAGAAGACCTTGGCAAATGGTTGTCCAGTCTATTTTTGAAAATCTCCAGTGATGGAGCACCCATAGCTCCAAGAGGCAAGCTATTCCATTGATTATTTGTTCTGTCAGAAAAATTATCCTTACTTCTTGGTTAAATCTCTCTGTAGCAAGCTTTCACCCATTAAGTCTTACCCTACCCTCAGGTGCTTTGGATAATAAGTCCATCCCCTCTTCTCTGTGACATCCCCTCAAGTATTGGAAAACAATTATCATGCCTCCCCCATTCTTTTCTTCATAACTTTCTAACTAGCCACCTCATCAGAAGTCCCTCATGTGTGTGTATAGACCATTAATGCCATAAAAATATTGAATTTATCTTTGCAGATACACTATGCAGCAAAAAATCTCCATGCACTGAAAGCACCATCAAATAATTTCATTAGATATGGATACTAATAGAAGCACACCCATATACTGTACACTATGTTGACACAGGTAGATGTATATATAGATATAGAAAAATAGCTAAATGTACATAAATATACATAGACATAGACACTCTTAGATTTGCTGGGCAATTTGATGTTTTGACATAAGTAACTGGAATTAATCTAATGGATTGCTTTCTCAAGTTACACATTATCTAGTCTGTTGGAGTATCCTTTATTGTCCTGTTTGCAAAACATCCTACCTAAATATTTCAGTGGTTTATTATTCATTTGGACATACAAATAATTTTATTTTTTTTAATTTTTATTTATTTATTTTGCTTTGTCAATTGCTTACAAGACAATAGGTATAAGTACAGTATATACATAGTTATGAATACATGAAATGGGTACATATAAGAAAAATAAAATAAACTACAGGACAGGGACAGAAGGCACATTGGTGTGCTTATGCACACCCCCTACAGACCTCTTAGGAAAGAGGTGAGGTCAATAGTAGACAGTGTAAGGTTAAAGTTTTTGGGGTTTGGGGAAGAAATCACAGAGTCAGGTAGAGTATTCCAAACACTGACGGTGCGGTTAACCTTGAGTTTGTATCTATTATGTGCTCTTGTGCTGTTATGGTTGAAGCTGAAGTATTCATTGACGGGGAGGACACTGCAATGTATGATTTTGTATACCATACTTAGATCAGACCTAGGACAGCGTAATTCAGGGTTTTCTAGGTCTAGAATTTCAAGTCTGGTGGCATAAGGTGTTCTACAATGAGTAGAGGAGTGGAGAACTCTTCTTGTGAAATATTTATGGACTTTCTCAACTGTGCTAATATCAGATTCATAATGTGGATCTATGTAACTGTAAATAAGAGGATCTATGTAACTGAGCCTAACAGTAGAGATTGCATTCAATACATTGTGTACATCTCTCTCTCTCTCTCTCTCTCTCTCTCTCTCTCTCTCTCTCACACACACACACACACACACACACACACACACACACACACACACACAGAGGGAGGTAAGGACCTATTCAGCCTCGAGTACACGTATAGAAAGTTTAACAGCAATAACATTAACTTCTGTTGGCATAATGCAATTCTTTAAAAAAAAAAGAATTCATACAAGGAGATGAAAAGAGGATTTAGGGTAAGTGGAGGAGGTAAGAACAATATCACTTTGGCACATCAGATGCAGCTATATATTTTTACAGGATAATGTAGTTAACCTGGAGAGACATTGGCAGAGAAATATAATGGGAGGGTGCAGCAGATTGGACTCTTATTGAAATTAGATTAAATACCGCACAAACCTCCAGTTTCAGAGTGAACTAGAAGTGTGTTTAGTAGACTCCCCTAATCTGAGCTACAAATATCCAGACCATGAGTAGATAACCACTTAAAATAGATAGTGCTCTAACTCTTAGATAACCATTATAATTGTCATCTGAATTTTTGCAGTGATGATTTGGTAAAGATAGACTATTTTTGACAACCAAGATTTGCTAATTTAAGAATAATGATAACATCTTCGATACATTTTTTCCCAAGAAATTGACTAAAAGGGGGAAATTCCCAATGGCAAAAGTGCCTAAAACCGAGGAGAGAATCTCAACAATTAGAGTAATTACTTGGGAGGCACTTCGGAACATCTGGTAGAGAAATAAGTAGAAAGTTGTAATTTGCTAATTCATGTAATCACTCAATGAACACCTAGCCTCATTGCCGGCTGCTTATAATCTGGTGCTGAAAATTCTGCCTTCCAATTTTTTTAAAGTGTGCTTCTGCTGTAAAAGAGATATGTATTTTCTTGCCTCACTCTCCAGATGTAGATAATTCATTAGAATATCTTTCAGTCAGGGCTTTGCCCTTATTTTATGATTGTGAGAAACATTGAGGTATGGGAGTGTGCTGATGTTTCTTTCTGTTGCCATTTCTCCATCACCCTACAACATTTCTAATTTGCAGATCTATTAACACCCTATATTATCTCTTCTTCTGAGCTTTAACTGTAGCCTGAGAAGCTCCAGCTAATTACTAGAGTAGATGTTCCATCGCAGCCACAGAAATCAATTGCCTATTCGTGAAAATGTCACCAATACCTTATTTTCTGATGAATATTTGTAGCTCAGGGTTGAACCATGAGGTCCTTGTTGCTCTGTGAGTTTGATTGTTCTTTTGTAGACATTCCCTAGTTCGATAATGAAATATCTGCAAGAAATTTCAAGTTCACAGTGCACCAAGGATATCACGCCTTATTCTCCTTCCTTCTTTAAAACAAAGGAAATTTTAATTTCTACCAATGGTTCATCGTCTAACTTTGTCAACCCAACATCCATTACACTTCACCAGTATTTACAAGTAATATGATAAAAAGTAAATATAAAATCAGTTGAAATTAGTAAGAATTAAATAGAGAATAAAAACCAAGGAGATGGGAAGCTGTGATCTTCGCTCTTACTCTGTCAACCATCTCCAGTGTAAAGTGCCTCCCTTGGGACACAGCCAGAGTTTGAGACCTTTCCAGAAAGCCAGAATAGGATGGGGTGGATCCCACTTCCAGTGTCAGAAGGTGCCATAGACCAAGGGCCACAGCAGGAAAGACTCTTCTGAAATTCTTGGCTGACAGGGACCATAACCATCTCTTTCTCTAGAGTAGGTGGGGTGGACCAATCCCTCTGGGGCAAGATAGTTCCTCAGATACCTTAGACCCATCTCTTAAAGGGCTTCAATGGGAATTGCCCCACTGGTTTCCCCCACTCTTTTGTATTGGATTTGTCTCATAGACTTGCAGAAGAATGCCAATGGTGTAAGTGATGAATGAATCACCTCCCTAGGTTTAGCATCTGTTAATTCCCATTTGTTTTTCCTTTGCCATTTTACTATTAACCACCGTTATGTGAGTGTCTATTTGTCCAATGCCATCTAAGAAACAATCACCTAAATTGATCCAGCCTTAACCTCTGAAAGCATGCAACCTAGACTGGTTTTATTTTATCTATTGCACGGTCTCAGCTGCAGCATTAATTCCCTATAGTGCTCACATGTCTTTGTCACTATCTATACCACTATGTTTCCTTTCCTACTTCCACCCCCCTCCCCAACCCACAGTCTGGGAACAAATAAATGCTATTGTAAACAAATACAGAAACCCAAACTTGTTTTGAAGAAGATGACGCATACATATAAAAATACATAAAGTGATACATTTGATAGAGGTTGTCACTTTTTTTAGAGCTTTGTAAAGATTGATGGGGGAGAATAGGGTGATCCATCATTGGAGGCGGGGGAAGGGTATGATATTGGAATTTCAGAAATCTGTTCCCAATCACATCCACTGCTGGATGACTTGGTAACGACCCTATTTGTGAAGCGTTACTGAAAATCAATATGCCGCATTCAAGGTCAATGTACTGTTAGAAAACTCTTTAAGCACTGATAGATGGATTGTACTCATTCAGAATAAATGTGAAAAGAAATTGACAGCTGAGTGTCCAGATCTTGGTGCCAAAACTTTGAGAGCTGGCTTTCTTGATAGAGAAATTTGATTCCCTGGGGGAATTACGTCAGTCGGCTTCCTTTGTTGTTTCGCTTTTGGAGAATTTTGGTAATTGTTTAATGTATTTGTCTTCACAGAGTTAAGAAACTTCAAAGGTTTGGGATCACATGTTAATGATCAACATTATTCCCTGGACTTCACAAGCTGAATAATATAATCATTGCCAAGTCATTTGAAAAGAGTTCTTAAAGTTTATAAGAGTAGTGTACACATTGGCCCTGAAAAAAACTGTTTGGTTTTTGAAAGAAAACATTTTTAAAAGCTAGATTATCTATCTATCTGTCTATGTTATGGTCAGAATATGCAATTTTACATCCCATCAACATTCCAAAAGGCATTATAAAAGGCAAAAAAAAAAACCATCCTAAAATCACTACTAAATGTTCTTGCAGCAATTTGATGTGAGCGATCTTTTCACCAATGACTAGTTTTCCATCATGGCTGTCATCTTACTTTTAACCACTTCCTCATGTACCTGAGATGTATATAACCAGTTAATCTGCCTTGTTGAAAGGCAATGTATAGTTTAACTATGTCTAGATTTCAAGAAGTCAGAAATTTCTGCAGTTATAACTATTTGTTGACCAAAGAATGTCACGCTATAAAGTGAAAACGGGTCAAGGTTTTTTCAAGAGAGATCCTCTCTTTTGAAGAATCATTCAGCTAGGTTCTTGGATTAATTTTGTCATTGTTATTTTCTGTGCCAAAACTCAGCTTCCATTGCTTTGAAGTGCTTTAAACATTTGACATTTGAATATACTTTCCAAAAAAAATATATCATTGTTAGTGACTATTAAAATCCTGGGAGGACTTAAAATAATAGAATTAGAATAATAGTTCTACTTTTGTTCTTCAGATGTAAAGGAAACAGTTCTACTTTCAAAGATTTGTTATTGTTGCCTTTGTAAGGGAGAGGAAAGTACAACTCAATCAAAGAGGAAATGATGAAAGAGTAGAATTTAGCATGTGGTTGGACAACAGTTTAATCTATGCAGTTGACACAATAAATTATCTCAGAATTGTTCATCCACAGAGTCAACAAAATGGATGTTGTCAAAAACAGTAAGACATCTTATTGACAAACTCTCAGGTTTTCAAAGTGGTTTTGTCTTCTCCCTAAAATTATTGAACAGGCGGCATTGATTCATGGAATATGTTGACACCTCAGCAAATGCCTTCTGTGGATATTTGGAAAATGACTAAACCTATTAGCTAGATGGGTTGCTTGTTCCCCACAAAACAGATACTCAGGGAAATTAATTTAAGATGGTACGTTCCCATTGAAACATATATTGACTCAATCCACTAAAGCCTCACTAATGTGGTTTGATAAATATGTGATTCAAGTCACATATCTTCCTTTATCCCCAAATGGGATGTCTCCTGAGAAACGTCCTCCTTCTTGTTTGCATGTTGATATTATTTGTTTAGGATAGCCATGGGTATTCCCTTGACAGAATGTTCATTATATTCACCTTCTACTTCCACAATAGAAGACAGGTCACTTAAGTCACTGATAAAAGTATTTGTTGTTAGTCCAACTTCTTCATTGGATAAAACTAAATCATAGAACTAAAATCTGGAAGATTGAGACTTTACTGAGAGTTGTTAAGTGAATGTCAAAGTTGTTAGGCCACCCTTTTGTTTCCAATAGACTGGATCTTCTGAAAACCAGAACTAAATGCAGGTTTTCAGAAAAATTATGATAAAATGTAGGATGCTAAAAACAGCCATAAATAAAGGTTGGTTGCTGATCTCCTGAAATACAGTCATGTGACTATGGAAGGGGTGGCGAACCAAGCTGTCAGAACTTCAGAATTGCATCATAAGTATTCCCAGGGACATCCAACATAAATTTGAATGGTCACTAATTTTGAAAATGCTAAGTCAAACACTGTTCTAGACTCATCCAAACTTACTTGTCCAATGTGTCTCAAAGATGCTTTTGCCAAAAGGCATGTGGATTTTGTGGACATTTCACTTCTAATCCAAGCAGCTTCTTCCTTGGAACTGAAGAAGCTTCTTGGATGAGAAGTGAAATCTTTTCAAGAAAAAACAAAGTCCAGTTGCTTTAAAAAAAAAAAACCTCTTGGGACAACCATGACCTGGATGACTGAGAATCTCCATAGACATTCAACTATACTGTACAGTATATTGAACAATCTGGCCACTGTGATTTTGCCATCTATGTTGCCAACTGTGATTAAGCCTCATAATAGAGTATTTAAAATATTTATCCAAACAAAATTTATGGATCTGCATCAAATATGAATTAACATAACCAATAATCAATACTAAAATACATTGTGCAAAGAAATTTGAAGAAAAGAGAGAGATGCTGCTTATTAGCATATAAATATAATTAATTTAGTAATTGAGTTGAAATATTTAATACACTATATAGTTATTTCTTCCATTCCACTTAAAGTTTAAGAGACCTCTGCATAATTTTTAAATGCAGAATTACAGAAACACAAAATAAGGTGTCAACTAAAGGAAAATTTGTGAATTCTCTTACAATAAAGATTGTCAGCTGACTGACCAGAAGGGACTGAATAGTTATAGTGGAGCTTCACTGTGAAGAAAAGAATGAGAAGATACAGAAAGGGAAACAAAAAATGTTGGTTACATTAAAGATCATACCAATTTCTCTGAAGACTTCTCTAGCTTATATTATGGGGAACTGTGTTTTAAAATTACTTTATAGGAAAAAAAAGAAAAAAAAGAAAAAAAAAGAAATTTTTTTCTTATTCAAGAAAAAAAAGAAAACCTAGGGTAGTTACACAGAAAAAAATAGTATACAAGTTTTATTGAAGAACACATGCAGATTTTATTTTAGTTTTATAATAGTTTGTTTAAAAAAAACAGCAATGACATTATTATAGGCTAGATTTAGGTGTTCTGCATTTACTTATTTTCCTCTTCTCAACATGATTCCAAACATGACTTTGGAAGATAATTTCTCTTGGCACATGGATTGGAGAAACTGGATCTTTGACTGATGTGCCACACCTTTGCTTCAATGGATCTATATCAAATTAAAAGTTGTGGCTTAAGGCCATTTATTTTTTTCTTTTTCTCTCTGGCATGTTCTTTCCTGTCAGTTCCAACTCCTTTTAGTTGCAAATATAGGCATCAAATGTGAAGTATTATTAATGGTCCTTTGCTCTTTAAAAGTCTTAATTTCTGGGAAGGAGGAATCCTTATATTTAATTTTTAAAAGAACCTATGATTCTTACACAGTGTGCCACCCAATTTTTTCTTTGCATTATTTATAGAAAATGCATAACTTTTTGTATGTTTCTTATCATCATTATCGATAACCTCCCATGTCAAAAAATAGCTTTATCTGTACAAACAACTGTGTATTGTTGTGTACAATCTGAAAAAAAAAATCAGTATAAGCATTTCATTTTAATTATATAATCTAAATAAACAATCAGTGTAGGGTGCAATATATTTTCCTAAATTTTCCTATTATAATGATAGGCTGACATTTCTTATAATACCTGCAATTAATAATAGGTCATTCCCAGCATTTTAAATTTAAAAAATATATTTATATAACATATTCATTATTAATGTTGTCCTATGAAGGAGGAGGAGGACATCCATCCATATGGTTAGTTTGTGAATTTTTCAGGATATCCACCTAATTCTTCCAAATCTTAATCAGTAGGAATCATTATTAATTAAGAAATGCAAAGGAAACATGAAAAAATGTGCCTCATTAGAAGGGCCTAAGTTGTGAAGCACAATGTCACACTTCTCCAAACTGATTTGCAAATAGAACTTTGCATGTCTTAATGAAATGATCTCTTGCACTTTAGGCTACACATCTATCTCTTATCCAAAGTTACTCTTAGCCACACAGTATAATGCTGGGGGCAAGGGGGAGTACACCCTAAAATGTAGGTGGGCCAGTGCAGAAATGAGGAGGGCCAGAATAAAACTTAAACCTTACTTGATTTGAGTTAATTTACATTTAAATTGAATTAAACTGCATTCAATTAATTTAATTTAAACTAAATTAATTAAATACACTTGATATGATTACTGTTTAATCATTTCCTGCTTCTGGCACATTAACAATTACAATGTGATGGGAATTTTTGCAGTGCTTTGTAGGGTTTATTTCCAAAGCTTCTGAAGGTGGGGTGCCTATGATTATGGGTTACAGACAAATAGTTTTGTTTAGAGAAAATAATTTAATATTTCTTTAATGGAGAGATAATTAGGGAGCCTCAGTCTTCCGGGGTTTAGTTCCATGGAGTATCATCTATTTCCTGTGTGTGCCTTAGCCTTCATCATCAGTCCTATGCAGAAGCTGGCCTAACAACAAATACTTTAAAAGAGAATATTTGTAGCTCAGGGTTGAAATAAGGGGTCCTTGGAGGCCTCTGATTTTGGTTGTTTCCTTGCAGATACTGCATGACCCAGCTAGGTAACATCATTAGTGTAAAAAGGGTATGGGATTTGTGGTGGTGGTGGTGGTGGTGGTGGTGGTGGAGGTGGAGGTGGAGGTGGAGGAGGAGGAGGAGAACAATTGGTTATTTGGAGCTCTCTGAGCTTTTCTTGAAGATGTTTCATGACTCAAACTAGATAACATGATCAGTGGATATAGCTGATTCTAGAGCTGAAGATGTTACCTAGTTGGGTCATCAAACATCTGCAAGAAAACAACCAAGCTCAGAGAACACTAAGAACAAATACTTTTACCAGCAGCTTTGTGTTAACCTCTTCCCTCCTCTTGTTCAACAATTTACTGAGGATGAATTTTAGGAAGATTTCAAGTTAAAGATAGCCATCCTGGAGTGGAAATAACATTTCATGGTTTTTGAAAAGTCAAAAGGTGATGCAGACACAGGATGAAACAAAGGAAAAGCTGGACGAGGAATCAACATGGACAGATTCATATAGCCCTAGTGAGATGTGACTGTGATAAATACATGCATAATACATGAAACCCACTGCACATGGAAAATTTAACAGATATGACACTGCTCTGAACTGTTTTTCTATCTTTTATGAAAAGAGGTCACATGATTTTAATGTACTAAAAAAGATTCAGTTTTTGAACAATAATTGTGTAATCCCTGACTATTGTTAATGGGATCAGATCAGGAGTGGGATTCTACCAGTTTGAACCTATTTGCTAGAACCAGTTGTTAACATTTTAAGCAGTTTGGAGAACCGGTTGTTAGAAGAAATTACTGGCCTAATCCTGTAAGGAAGGCAGGAAGGAAACATTCTGGGGCTGCTTACAGAAACTGCCTCTCCGTTAACCCTTATTACGTTCTTGGCAGGACTAGACTTCCTGTCTCTGGAACTTCTCTGGAGTTTTTTTCCCCTCCTTTGCTGGTTGCTGTTGCTGGTATTTGCTTGTGTGGAGGGACCATTCAAAGTTACAATGGCACTGAAAAAAGTGACTTATGAGCATTTTTCACACTTACGACTGTTGCAGCATCCCCACAGTCATGAGAGGCCAGGTGAGGAGATGCGTGCCTTGATGTGAGTGATGTTGAGTTGGCCACACCCAGCCAATAACATGACCACCAAGCCATGTCCACCCAGTCACATGACCACCAAGCCACACCCACCATCTAAGCCCACAGAACCAGTTGGTAAAAAATTTGAATCCCACCCCTGGATCAGATGTCCAAATATCTGAACAACACCAGGATGGGGGAAGTTATTCTTAAACTAAGAGTATCACTGATTACGTTCTAATATTTTAAGATATTGGTTTTCAACTTTTTCTTCATCAAAGATCCCCTTTAAATACCTTTTATGGCCACAAACCATGGCCAAAGATCACCAAGACTTACTTCAAGATTTAAGTCATAACATTTCTTTAAGCTTTCACAAATTCTCTGTGGCAACATGCCCCCTCCCCAGGAGCTGGCAGAGTATAGGTTGAGAACCACTGTTCTAAGAAACACTGTATACTAGGAATAAATTTGCAACATATACTTATATTCTTCTCAGTACCCTTTGATGACAGAATTGTCCAGTATTTGTAAAAGCCCAGCAAGAAATACAATGGAAGGATGGAAGTAAAATAAATATTCACTGTCTTTCTCAACAAAAAGGATAGTACTTATCTATGTTA
Organism: Laticauda colubrina; assembly: GCA_015471245.1. Taxonomy (NCBI): domain Eukaryota; kingdom Metazoa; phylum Chordata; class Lepidosauria; order Squamata; family Elapidae; genus Laticauda; species Laticauda colubrina. The sequence continues at coordinate 16,680,571 of BLBF01000045.1, forward strand.
CAATATTTCTATTATATTTTTCAAAATAGAATGCTATCATTTAAAACCAGGTTTAAAAGAGTGGAAATGGAAGTGAATGCATATAGTTTCCTAGAAAATAAAATTATCCTTCCTTCCCTCCTTCCTTCCTTCCTTCCTTCCTTCCTTCCTTCCTTCCTTCCTTCCTTCCTTCCTTCCTTCCTTCCTTCTTTTCCTTTGCAGTTCTTGAAATGTGTCCCTGTCCCAGCCAATATATTCCAAATGACATACCATAGAGCAGTAATAAGAATATTCTAATAAAAAGAAAATCCTCCAAGCTCAAATCCAAAACAACAAAAAAAGAAAACAATACCCACCCCTACCTTTCAAGATGCATGATACAAACTGTCAGCTCAGGTGGAAAAGGCAGCAGAATATAAGTTTTGAACTACCTTATTAAGCTTTTAATTAACTTATTAAACTTTTAAGGGACATGGTGGCTCAGTGGCTAACATGCTGAGCTTGTCAATCAGAAAGATCGGCAGTTTGGTGGTTCAAATCCCTAGCACCATGTAATAGAGTGAGCTCCCATTACTTGTTCCAGCTTCTGCCAATCTAGCAGTTTGAAAGCAAGTAAAAATACAAGTAGAAAAATAGGAACCACATTTGTGGGAAGGTAACAGAGTTCTGTGCACTTTCGGCATTTAGTCATGCTGGCCACATGACCACAGTTGCAGTGCTGGCTCTGAGGCTTTGTAATGGAGATGAGCACACACACATTCCCAGACCAGAAACAACTAACATGTATGTGTGAGGGGAACTTTTACCTTTAAACTTTTGGAGAGAGGTATTTGGATTTGCAGGCGTTTCAGTAAGTAATAGAGGAATTTAGATCCAATGGATCTCTACTTCCACCGTATTTGCTTTTCCCATACTTTCTTTGAAGGGTTTCTGAGGTCAGAAAGAGAGGTGATTTGAACTCTTGATAGCGACCTGGAGAACCTGGAAACCTAATCTGCTTCCTCTTCCAGAATGGGAGGTTGAAGTGGAAATTCAAACATATCCTATAGTTCCAGGAACCAAAGAACTGCTTCCTTGTTACTCTAATTCCTTTTAATTAGAGGAATTTAACTGTGAGTTTGATTTTGCTGTGGGAATGGATTGTCACATTTTATTCTTCCCTGTCTGCTGAGGTTCCATTTAGTATTGGACATTTCCATTTGACCTGGTATAGCTGGTAAGGGTTTTATTTCATGTTCTGATGGAGTTAATGCATTAGTAAGGAGAGAAAACTGGCAGGAAAATGAGGAATAGGCTGTTGTGCCAACAAACTACTTAGCCCCAAATGTTTATTAAGGTCATGGGATTTCTTGAATTGCCAAGATAGTGATGTAGAAATAAATGGACCTAGGTAGAAGTGAGAAAGCTAAGACTTTGACCTTCACTACATTTAAGCAGTGGTAAAAGGAAAGTGCAACATGATGTCCGTGTTGAAGTAGGGGTGAGTTTCAAGGAAGGCTTTAAATCTTACTGTTGGATATATTTAACATTGAAGTTATGAAAGAAGCAGCATTTGGTAAGAGTTTTTGTTGCAGTTTTTAACAGATTAACAGATAATCAGAGTTGGAAGAGACCTTATAGGTCATCTAGTCCAACCGCCAGCCCAAGCGGGAGACCCTACACCATTTCTGACAAATGGCAGTCTAATCTCTTCTTGAAAGTCTCAAGTGATGGCGCTCCCACAACTTTCGAGGCCAACTTCTTTTCCACTGGTTGATTATTCTCACTGTCAGAAAGTTTCTCCTTATTTCCAGGTTAAATCTCTCCTTGTTCAGTGTCCATTCATTATTCCTTGTCTGGCCTAAGGCACTTTAGAAAATAGCTTGACCCCTTCTTCCTCCTCTCTGTGGCAGCCCCTCAAATATTGCAAGACTGCTATCCTGTCTCCCTTGGTCCTTCTCTTCACTAGACTAGCCATGCCCAGTTCCTGTAATCGTTCTTCATAGGTTTTAGTCTCCAGTCCCCTGATCATCCTGGTTGCTCTTCTCTGTACTTTTTCTAGAATCTCAACATCTTTCTTTATAATGTGGTGAAAGTTATTAATACTTTGAAATCAACAATAACATGCATGTTCTGAAAAAATAACAAGCGCGCACCAAACCTTGAGAGTTGGGTGAAAACAACTGCATTAAAAACAATGGTTCTCAGGGAGTATAGGTAAAAGGAGAAGGAAAAGCTTTCACCCTGATCTACCTACAAACATTTGCACCCTGATTTCTAACATCCAACAAGTTTCAGCTGCTCTTCAATTGAAGTGCTTAAGTATAACTAGGCAACCATGTGCAATCCACAAGCAGTTTAGTGTAGTGGTTAAGGTATCAGGCTAGAACCTGGGAGAGTGTAATTTGCAGTGGTGCCTTAGGCACAAAGCCAGCTGAATGACCTAGGCCCAGTCATTCTCTTTCAGACCTAGGAAGCAGGGAAGGGCAAACCTTTTTTGAAATCTTGCTAAGAAAGATATCCAAGCAATAACTTAGAATCAACACTATTCAAAGGCATATGCACACATGTATAATCTATTTCCACATGTAACCTCTTTCCATAAATAACCTTATCATCAGATTATCAAGCAAAACCTGGAGACCTTATAACACTAGATCTTCCAAATTCTTATGTTTTGGTAGTAAAAAAAAAAAAAGATTTCCCTCCTCTGCTATATGAGTATCTGGGGGTATTGAAGCAAATAATTCCACATGGATTGTCATTTTGGCTTATCCATGATACTTATATATAAACAGGCTTATACATAAAACACAATATGCACAATATTTTAACTCATCCCATCTCATCTCATGATCTTCTCACTTGACTCTGAGAAGAGAGAATGTAAATATGTTCACACCTGGAAAAAGAAGGGAAATCGACAGGGCAATCCTTTAACAGAGATAACAGAAAAGAAATACACCATGGAAGGAGACAGATTGATGGCACACAGTTCTGCATGCACAAAAGCTGTTATTATTGAGTAAAGCAAAGCAGTAAAGCTGCTCCAGTTCCCTTTTTAGAAAAGAAGTGATGGTTTTTTTTTTCACTTTATAATTTTGCTTCCAAGGGCTCCTTACAGACTTCTTCACTTGCTCCCTCAAAATTCTGTACAGCTCTAGAATTTATATTAAAAGTAAAGCACAAATCACCTGGATAGTAAGATAAATTACAAATGAAAGCATGCGAGTATTTCATAAATAAAATAAAAATCCATACAAATACTAAATGGTAAGAAATGTTGCTCAGCTGATAGGTCAATAAAAATGAACCAGATTTATACTGATCTGTAGATTCCATGTAGGGTTTGTGTGTGTGTGTGTGTGGTGTATGTTTGTTCAAGTACATGTAGGCAAGTACCCAAACTTTGCCACATGAGCGGTTTTCCAGGCATGCAGATTCTGCACCACTTTTAATTCTGTTACTTCTACCAAGTGATGAATGAAATTCTGTATAATTTGCATGAAATATTAGTGCCTGCCTGTGGGATGCTTTAACATGGCAATTTGTCTTTTGGGGGCCTCAACTGATGAGACATGTCAACTCACCTCTCATTGATCATTTTATGGGGATTTAATTGAATCCCACTTAAAAGGTATCAACTATCAGTTCTTCATGAAGTCATCCAAGGCTGTTACCCCAAGCACATAGTTGGGTAATTAAAAAAGGACTATCAGCTTTTACATCTAAAACAAGTTATTTTCCATACAAGTTCATTTTCTTTCCCTAAATAAACTGCTACAGAATGTCTATGTGCGCTTGTGGAGATGTATTACTAAATTATTTGATTAGATTAGAAGATGTTGTGTGTTGAAATAGGTATAAAGATCACAAGCCGTATGCAAAAATGTCATGTGGCATTGATTCTCCAGCCATAACAATTTATGATTAGTATTAATCTTGAAATACAAGAAAGTGAGAGACCTGAATAAGTGACCTAGAAATATCCTCTAGAAAATTTGCTTTGTTTCAATCTAATCCGATTAGAAATACAGTAACTAAGAAATCCAGAAGGAAGAGAGTTGGACTATTAGAATTGTTGCTTCTGTTTTCTTTAGATGTTGGCATGAGCACATCTTCTTGGTCAATTGGATGAATATGTACTCTGAACAATCTTTTTAAGGTCTTGGAATTTGCAAGCCCATCCTTCCTTTTAGAATTTTATTGAAGTAGATTTTAAAAATATGCTTTGTCATATAATGCAAACCCCTCCAACTCAACTGATTCTGTACTTTCCATTGACTGTGTAGTCAGGGATAACAATGTCCTATTGATTTTCATTGTTCCATCAGTTTTCTGATATGCCTCCTTTGCCTATATTTTCTTTTGACTCAAGGCTCTCTAATTAACCCATATTAGTTTTGGAACTTTCAGAATTTGCACATAAAACACCAGAATTCATTCCTCCAATCATGTCTCACATCCTCATCCTCACTAAAATTTCATTTCTATCAGTTATGCATAGAGATAGACATTGGACACAAGGAGAACCTCCATACTGTGATACAGAGAGTAGAAGCTCTACAATTTAATGAAGAAGCAACAATAGTCTGTTTAACATAACTGAGCTCGAGATAAACCACATTGCATCAACTATAAGCCTGAAAAATTATTTTTTTGAAGACTTCTTTTTTCTGAATGAATATGTGAGAGTTGGTCATCTTAGTAATTTCTCTTTGTAATGGACATAAGGAATAACCTTGAGGAAGAGGAGGAAGATCCAAAAACAACACAACGGTCAGATAAAAGAAATTTAAATTTGGGTAGAAATGCAAATAGAGAAAACTTCTAAGGACATTCCAACATGGAAGATTATGTCACCATAACCCTATAATAAAGATAATATTAACATTCATAACTCTGGTTTCCCAGTCTGGTCTACCTTGAAGGGCTGACACTCCTATATTGCAAGGTACCATTTATACCCAGGTCTAACTGAGAATTATCATCTACTCCTCTATTTTCCCGACAAACTCCTTAATGTATATAATTATTATTTCCCACAACTTTCAAATCTGGTAGGCAAGTTATTATCAGTGTCACAAACTTATGAACAGTGCTCAAGAAAGCAACATCCAGTTCTCAAGAAAGCAACACAGAGTAAACAGATTGATATCTGCAGTCAGAGAAAACAAGCACTGTGGAAGACTCTCTAGAGTAGGGCTGTCAAACTCCTGGCCCGCAGGTCGGATGTGTCACATACTGGCCATGTCGACACCTGGTTTAGCAAATGGGGAAAAGTCCTGATATGTCATGTGACGCTGTCATGATGATGTGAGTTTGACACCCCTGCTCTAGAGTCAATCCCTGAACTAAATACTGAGCATGATAGGAGTAATATTTTATCAACATTTGGATGGCCTCAAGTTGTCTGAAGGTAAATCACAATTTGTTAACAATGACATCCTGTTGCTGCTTATCTCATTTCACCCCAAACTTTGTTGAATGCTGAGATACTGTCACTACTATCAGTAGTGACAGTCCTTAATGATATGACAAGGTTTATCCCAATCTCACCTAGGAACTAGTGGATCACATCACAACACTTTTCAGTTTGAGCCTTATAATGCTTTGCTTATACAGATTGCCTGAATGGAAAAACCAATGCCATCATTTCCCTACCTCTCTCAAAAACCACTTCTTTCAAAGCCTGATAGAGTTGTTAAAAGTCAGGTGACATATAAATGTAACAAATTAATAAATAAATGAAAGAAAAACTTCCTGAGAGTAAATATGTTCTTATGAATAATGAGGTTGAAAGAGGGGATATTAATCTTTCAAAGGAATCATGATTAAACCCATCTTCTTGGAGAGAACAGTATCTCCTTGATTCTAAGAAAGTAAAAGAAATATGTGTGTGATTATCCTGTTGTTCTTCATATAATGTTTTCCCCAGTAAATCAGTACATTCTGGATTTGCTTGTTTCTCAAGGGAAGAAATTAAGAAGGAATTCCTTACATTTTTTTTCCTAGATTGGGAAATTACATAACTAGGGAATCCTCAGAATGTTGGAAAAACATATGTAATAAGACTCAGAACCGCAGCAGTTCACACTTTCTGCCACTTCCAGGTTTCATTTGAAGAAATGCAAATTCAAGCATCTATGTCAGATGGCTGGTGTGTCACTCTTGGGATGTAGGTCATACTATCTTTTGTCTTGTTTAAATTGGAGCTAGAACTTCTGACCACAGCAGGATGATTGGTCCTCCAGACGCCAGAATGTCTATGAAGTTTGTGGAGCCCAGGACATCCTTTACAAAAAGTTTACTGATGGAAGACACACCCACAGGCAGAGAACTGGTGTCGTCTTGGGGCAATGATAATTGAGAGACAGGAAATTTGGGGACAGCAGCCAGTTCAACTAGATTTCTTCCTGCTGCCTCAGGAGAAATGTCCTTCAAAGTGCCACTTCTCCTCAAGTGGCTGGAGGATGTTGATGACAAAATCAGTTCTGCTGTATCCTGAAGGTATCTTCTTCCTTGTCCTCCTTTCAGTTCTCCAGCATAGTTTATATAATTGGCAAATAGGACGGTAGTACAAGAAAATCCAGCATTACAGTGGTAGAGAATACTTATTTACCCTTTTCTTGTGTTTCTGATCCTCCACCCACTCAAAACTGAAATTTCACTTTTTCAGAAGTTTATTGCTTGTCTACAGAAAGGAAGGCAATGGTGAGAAGGATGGGAAGAAAGATTCAGTAGTATCTGGAGGTCACATGTTGATCATTTCTAATTATGATTAAAATATTGGTTGAAGGAGAGGATATGGTAGGTTAAAAGAAATTCCAGTTTAGAGTTGATTGGGGAAAGGTTTGAGATGAAACCTTTAAGCAGTGGTGGGATTCAAATTTTCTTATTATCGGTTCTGTGGGCATGGTTTGGTGGGCGTGGCAGGGAAGGATATTGTAAAATCTCGAGTCATGGGTGGTATTTGCCGGTTCTCCAAACTACTCAAAATTTTCGCTACCAATTCTCCAGAACTGGTCAGAACATGATGAATACCACCTTTGCCTTTAGGTCTCTAAACACCATTCCCCAAGGGAAGGTGAATAGTCTGGTGAGGTTCTTGTAGACTGGTGATCAACAATAAAGAAACCTATTTGACCCATTCATGGAGCTATTCTGCTTGCTTGCTGATATTTATCTGCAATGTTAGATTGTTTGCACTTCCCTGGGAAATCAAATCAGTACAGTAATATCAAGTATCTAAGGAGTTTTCCCCTCACACTCCCACCATATTTATCTGCTAAGATCTGAGAAGTGTTGAAAAGCATCTTCATTCAAAATCTTGGAGAGCTGAAAATCACTACCAAGCAAATTACCCCAGCCTGGCTCTGAACAGGTGTGTTGGGATTCTCACTCTCTTTCACCAGAAAAAGAAAGCTGGTATGGACAATACTGAGCTAAAAAAAAAAAACGGGGGGGAGCTCTCCTGAACCAAAAATTTGACCATGGCTATTTATTGAACAAGACATAGTGGCCCTTTGCCACAAATAATGAAATGTTACAACACATAGCAGGTGGGTTCAACATTTAAAATGAAACTAACCTAACTCTATCATTACTGAGCACTTTTTCTCAATCCGGCCAATGTTCATTGTCTTCTGCGACAATGTGCTAAACTCCTTGTGCTAAAACTCCATTGACTTATTCTCTTCCTACATTTTCTATTATCTTTTGGGAAAGAAAATGCCCCTTTAACATTGTAGTGGTATTTAGAATCTTCTCTGTTGGATTTTGATGGTGATCTGTTTTTATTTTTACATTGAGAGTCAGTTGGGTCCAATGATTAAGGCACCAGGCCAGAAACTGGGAGACTGAGAATTCTAGTCCTGCCTGCCATGTGATCTTGGGCCAGTCCTGCTCAGCCCCAGGAAGAAGGCAATGGCAAATCACTTTCAAAATTTTGCCAAGAAAGCTGTAGGAGTCATCCAGTCAGTAGCCAGAAGTCAACACTGGCCTGAAGGCACATACAGTATACAGTGTGTGGGGTGGGTGGGGGTCGGGTTGGGGGTGGGTGTAAATTCCACTTGAAATTCACAAGACCTTAATTAATTACGTACTGAAGGCTTTTGCTTTCTGACTGGCTCAGGGCTCAGCCCATAGCACATGATAGGGAAAAGGACCAGCAGTTGCTCTCCCCATTACTGTATGTGCTTGTTTACACACTTGCAATCCCTTCCTCTCTAATGAACATAAATATAAATCTCAAACACTGTGTCTTCATTCCCTCACTTCCTTCATCCTCCTTCCAATTGTCTGTGTCCTCCTTTGCCTTATCTTACTTTACACATACAGATTACACCAGATGCTTTCCTACTGCAGGCAAAGAGGTAGCTTCTTCTTTCCATGACCAAGGTCTAGCTGGAATGGCCTTTGTGTGCTTTTAACTTCTGAAGCACCTTTTCCCTTTCCACCTTGATCTTGTTTATCTTGTTTTTATATATTTCCCAATCTGCCTTCTGTAATCTTGCATATCTTTTAATTTGAATATTTTTCTTCTCTTCTTTCCTTGTATGAACATGAAACATAACCCCTGGGCATGTCTGCTCATCAAGGACTTCTCTAGCCAGACTTCAGAGTTTCCTCTTTGCAATGTTTCCAAGAAAATGAACCTTCATGTCACAATGAATCTGTTCAATCCCCAGACTCTTAAGTTTTTTTTTGGATGTATATCCATATTACTGTCTGGGTCTCTTCTCAAAACTTATTCAAGTAATTCTTCCGTGCCACGTGGATGGGGGAAAAAGAGCTCCTATTGATCCTTAGAGATTAAAGATCTCTAATCTTACATAAATACAGATAGCAACAGTTAAATGTAACTAAAAAATAATATATCTGAAAAACACAGCATTTCTCTCCACCTCTAAAATGTTGGTTGTTCTTCCCTTGCTAATGTTTGTACAAGTTTGTAAAAAGCAATCCTAATTTCAAACGGTTGAAATTATCCCTGATTTCCTTTTTTCCCCCAGGTGTTTCCTTGTAATATCTATTGTCAAGGTCAGTTGACTGTTCCTTAAACTCTGACACCTCCTCAATAGTCCTTGAATTGGACATAAAATTAATTCTGGGCCTGCTTGCCTGATCCAAATGGAGACTCATTCACCTGGCCAACATCAACTTTCCTTTCCTTTCTCACCAGCCTTGCCAGAGAATGACAAACTCATCCTGCCACCAGTCAACAGCAAAGGGTGATCATCGGTTGAGGACCAATGAGACAATTCAATGATGTGGTGAGAATAATACTTGAATGCCGCCCTTGTGTCACTTTTAGTCTTTTCTTTTTAATGAGGTGACTTCTGCTGAGCTCATCTGATTGGAGACCAAGGCGTTGTCCAAGAAGAACAATGAGAGCTTCCTCCTATTGCATTAGAATATCTTCCCCTTGGCAGAACACACAAAATTAACCTCCAGAGAGGGTGTGCCCATTGCTCAAAGCACTGATTCTTGAGTACAATAATGATATGCAAAATGGAACTAAGTCAGGTGAGACATGGAGAGCTCCAGCTTCTGTACAAGAATGGAATTGACTTCTATCACTTCACTTGTAAATACCACTCTGGCTTTTAACACCAACAAGAGAAGCCTAATGCTCAAAGAAAGGAGTAAAAAGTGACTCCAGAGTTTATAAAGATTTCCATCTTTTCTTCTATTTAAGAGGAGGGTCAGTGGCAAAAGATGGAAGATGGAGTATAGCAGTCTGATTTTTTTCCCCCTTCAAACCATTGAATATCTTCAACAGACCACAAACACACCTGTTATTGCAGTGAGAATACTGTCTAAGATTGCTGCAACTCCGAGTCTTCTGTACAGTTTCTTTTTCTTTATTTTATCCTCATAATAATCCTCTGATGCAGACCAAGTAGAGAAATAGTAACATATTTAGTTTCATGCCCATGTAAGAGACTCACATCTGGGTATAACTTAAGAGCTACTCCTCACTGGATTATTAGTTGAGCAAAGCCATGTTAATATTAGTTTTGTATGTTAATATTGTATACAAGGAAAAATATTAAAAGAAAAAAATGTCCACAGAAGGAAAAAATGAAAATAACAAAATTATATACCAAAAAATGAGGTTTAGTTTCAAACACACCCCTAATCCTAAAATATTAAAATAACACTGATTACTCTTTCTATTAAATGGATTTATACACAAAAAAAGTGAACATATATGATTGATCCTAGATTAAGAGTTGGGGATAATTCTTTCCTTTTAATTTTTTTTTACTGTACTCATTCTTGGTAAATCTCTAATTCTTCTGCCACTGATAAACTCCCATTTTGGTTACATAGTCCACAGGTATAATCAGATCTTTAAATTATACTGATCTTGTAACATTCACTGGCAATCTGAAGACTATTAAATCGGAATGAGAAGGGACATCTCTGTAAATGTATCTTATCACCTATGACAGCCAACCCTTTAAAAACATTTTAAGACACTACTTTGATGAATCTCATCTAAAATTTTTAAGAAACATGGTTAAAACATTTTAAAAATCCTTAACCACTGAATTGTCCATGGAGTGTTTCAACTTTTTTTTTTATTTAGTATTCTTGCAAATTCCCAATATTTTTCTAAACAGGACTCTTTTTTTAAAAAAAATACCCCAGTGTGAAAATCATTCCAAGTACATGCCAATACTAACAAAAATACAGGAGTTTTAGATGTTGCTCACACATCTAAATCAAATGAAAACTCAAAAGACATTTTAATGGCATGTACTGCCTTTTTGCAAAAAAAACCCAAAAACACTTGCAATATTACAAATGCCAATGTTTGAAAAGGAAATTAGAGTATATCAGGAGTACATTCAATGTTTATCTTAAAAAGTGTTTTGCCCTCCCCCCAAATTAAATTCTGCTCTTAGTGATGTCTGTCAAGTTTCATTCATCAAGAGGTCTGGACTACCTAGGTATCCTCAGAAAAAAATCAACAAATTTCTAATATGTAATAATTATTGAAATATTGTGCACGGAGGGAGGCTCAGTCAATCTCACTGTATGCATGTTGTACTCTGACAATAAAGGTAATAATAAAAAAGAGAGGATGTGATAATCAAAGAATTTTGCAACTGCTGAGTTTCAAGAACACATCTAGTCTACAGAAACAGTTTAGACACTTTTCTTTGTGACATGAAATGGATAGTTGGTTACCCTTTTGAGTGAGCCAGTTTAGTTCCATCAGTTCTTTGTTTCTGCAGTGATTTCCTTCCTTCCTTCCTTCCTTCCTTCCTTCCTTCCTTCCTTCCTTCCTTCCTTCCTTCCTTCCTTCCTTTCTTCCTTTCTCTATTGTGCTCTGTACTTGTAATACCTTCATGTGACATAATTTACTTCTGTTCTGCTTCTGGTAGCCCTGGGTCCTCCTCTCAATAAAGATTGAGTGCAAGTGATAGTTTCCTGGGTTTTAAATATTTAAAGATGTCTACTCTGATCTGTGAGTTCTTATGTGTAATCAACCCAATGTGTCTTGCTCTGTCTCCAAACCACGAACTTCTGATTAACAGATCATCTCTGCACTTACTGCAGAGGTCAGTGGGGCAGACCTGAAAAAGCTAGATCATCTTAAGAGTGGTACAGATTCTTCATGTTAATTAAGAAAACAATATAGTCCTTTGATTGTATTTATGTCTATATTTCATGTATCTGTAAAATGTCCTGTAAAATGTCTAGTCAAATGTCCTTCAGTTTAGTTCAAAATCTGGCCCTGTGTTTTCAGTAATACCTAGTCATTCATTTCCCAAGTCACCTATGAAGCAGATAAATGTCAAAGCAATAAAGGCAGATAAATTCTTATTAGGTGGAGTAGACATCTCCACATGATGCTATCACTTCATTAGGTAATTTACCAGTAACTCAGTTCACAGATGATATCCTTCTTCTACACTGGAAAAGGCTGGAAAAAGCAACCTTTTGCACATTTAATGAGCTCAGTGTAACAGTTCATTACACAGAACATTAAAGGCTCTGGCTTAAAACTAAACAAACTGTGTGGCTTACAGGATGCTCATGTTGATTTAGCAGAGGAAGGCTTAGACTCAAATCAAACTGTAAACTAACCTGTCATCACCATCATCATCATGCTATGTTCATGTTATAATACAGTAATTCATGTTTCATGAATGGAAGTTAGGTTAGATGGATGGACAACTTAACGTACTGTACATATCCACTATTTATTGTGATGAATCATGCATGGAGAGATCACAGAACAAACATAGTTTCCAACAAACTACGGAAATGAGATCTACAGGGATAGGAAAAAAGCTGGAAAATCTCAAAATAAGATTAAGAATCAGTAGATTATCCAGCTTTGTATTGTTCGATGAACCGCTTCAAATTCAATTGCAGAAAGTACAACTTCAGCAATACAGTGGTCAATGCCTGTAATGCCCTACCTGACTCCATTGTTACAGCCTCAACCCCTCACAGCTTCAACCTCAAACTGTCTACTATGGACCTCGCCCCATTCCTAAGAGGTCCTTATAGAAGGCATGCATAAGCGTACCAACGTGCCTACCATTCCTGTCTTATGGTCCCCATATATCTGGATTTACTTCCTTTGTTCTTGTTTATGTTCATACTTATACTTGCTATCTTGTACATGTTTGACAAACAAACAAATAAATAAAGACTGACGTATTTGCTTTACTAAAAAAAAGTACAGTTTGCTAATGCATACTCTCTCAACGAGAGAAAGCAATGGGGAGATCAAGGCAAGGGAGGAAATAGAAATTTCAACATCTCTGGAAAATAACCTCTGTCCTTTGACAATGCCACCTCAAAGTAAATAAACCAAAGCCTTTCTGTTTCTCCACATCTGGGAAATGGAATTTAGCTTCTCCTTTTTACTCCTTTCTACTTTCATTTCATACTTCCTGTTTTTGATGTCCTCTGGAAAGTTGAGAGGAAATTGGAGTACATTTTCACTGCTGGAAAACAGAAAACATTCCTGAAGTCAATATAATAATAACTTGACTTTCCCTTGGATGCAGACCTGACTGGGTTGCATAAAGTTTAAGCCTGGGGTATTGAAACATTTATTTATCAAAATAGCGGGCTCTGAAATCAAATGATAATACGCAGAGTGAATTCTCCTTCTTTTAGTTTGTTTGATCCATTCCTCCACCTGGTTCCAAGAATATTTAAGGTTTCATTGGCTTTGAAGGATTCTGCTTTTTTTAAAAAGTTCTGAAAATCTTGGAAGTTTAGAGATTTCACTGTACTATCTCATTGTGTCTATGTGATGCTAAAACAGAAAATAGGTGATTTATAGATGATAGATATATCGGTAGATGAGTAGGTAGGTAGGTAGTTAAATAGAAAATTAGGTAGATAGATTCAATGTAGAGAAAAGTAAAGTCCAACACTTAGGCAAGAAAAAACAAAAGTACACATATATACTGGGTGAAACCAGACTTAACAGCAGTAACTGTGAGAGGGATCTTGGTGTTTTAATGGACAACCAGCTAAATAAGACCCAGCAGTGTGTAGCAGCAGCCAAAAAAGCTAATGCAATCCTAAATTGCATTAACAGAGGATACAATCAAGATCAAGTGAGGTACTAATTCTACTCTATAAAGCCTTCGTAAGACCACACCTACAGTACTGCGTTCAGTTTTGGTCACCACACTATAAAAAAGATGTTGAGACTCTAGAAAAAGTACAGAGAAGAGCAACCAGGATGATTAGGGGACTGGAGACTAAAACATATGAAGAATGGTTACAAGAACTGGGCATGGCTAGTCTAGTGAAGAGGACCAGGGGAGACAGGATAGAAGTCTTCCAATATTTGAGGGGCTTCCACAGAGAGGAAGGGGTCAGTTTATTTTCTAAAGCACCTGTTGGCCAGACAAGGAACAATGGATGGAAACTGAGCAAGGAGAGATTCAGCCTGGAAATAAGGAGAAATTTTTTGACAGTGAGAACAGTTTGCCCTCGGAAGTTGTGGGAGTGTCATCACTTGAGACTTTCAAGAAGAGATTAGACTGCATTTGTCAGAAATGGTGTAGGGTGTTCTATATTAGCATACTTGGAATACCGCTTCCTGATTGGTCCACCAATACTACACTGTGATTGGTTCTTCAACGCTACTGTGATTGGTTCACAATGGCCACCTGTGATTGGTCTGCCTGAGCGATAACTGGAGTCAAGCGATTCCACAAATACCTCTATGGCAGGACTTTCTCACTAATTACAGACCACAAGCCACTCTTGGGAATACTCGCAGGAAACAAAGGCCATCCCAAACATACTGTCACCATGAATAACGAGGTGGCCCGAGTTCTTTGCCTCATATAGTTACAAATTAATCCACCGGCCAGGGAAGGACATATCACACGCTGACGCCCTGAGCCGTTCTCCCCTGCCTGAACTGGGAAGTGACCTGGCACCAACCACATCCATGCTACAAATTGAGACACTACCAAACCTACCCATAACCGCAGCAGACATCGCAAAAGAAACCGCAAGAGACAAAAAGATGGTGCGGATTTTAAACTGGGTAGGAAAAGGGTGGCCAGAAAACAAGATGGACAAGAATTTTAAACCATTCCGAAACAGACAGACGGAACTCTCAATTTTAAAAGGTTGTATACTATGGGGGGATTGGGTAGTCATACCAGAAATACTCCAAGAACAAGTACTGGATATCTTGCATGAAGGACACCCGGGTATCGTACGAATGAAATCCCTGGCCAGGAGTTATGTATGGTGGCCAGGGATGGATAAGGATATTGGGAGATGGGTGGAAACGTGCACACAATGCCAAAAATCCAGACCTACACCCCCTGCTGCACCTGTACTCAGCTGGGAAACGCTGAGGGCACCTGGTTGAGAATACACATAGATGTTGCAGGGCCAACAAAAGGACATACATTTTTAATAATAGTAGACGCTTACTCAAATTGGTTGGAGGTAAGCGTCATGAACTCCACAACAACAGAAGCCATCATCAGATAGCTGAGGAAGCTGTTCACAACACATGGGTTGCCAGATCTGTTGGTCTCAGACAATGGGCCGCAGTTCATGGCGTTGACATTTGAAAAGTTCCTCGCCGAACACGGCAAAAGGCATGCCTTGACAGCGCCAGGCCGGCCGGCTACAAACGGACAGGTGGAACGCATGGTTTGTATACGAAAGAGACTATAGAGAAACTAGACACGGGGGACATACAAGAAAAAAATCTGCAAAATGCTAACTATACAACACATCACACCTAACACCACAACAAATAAAAGCCCAGCAGAACTATTGATGGACAGAAAATTAAGATTGCACCTAGATAGATTACACCCTACTTACAACCCTGAAAAACCAGCAGACTCCTCTAGTAAGCACTGCACATTCGGAATAGGGGACCTGGTCTACGCAAAAAATCTCACGGGGCACCCACTTTGGATACTGGCAACAATAACCCAAGTAACAGGACCCCGATCATACAGACTAGAAACAGAGGATGGAAGAAGCTGGAGGAGATACATAGATCAACTGAGATCATGAACACTAGAAAGAAACACTAACAAACCCAGGTGCGAAGGAAAAGAACCCATACACACGCCAGAACCACATCAAACATTAAAAAATAAAAATAACCAAACCAGAGAGGGGGGAGACCCCTCAAACATGAATAAGATGGGAGGGGGAGACCCTCCACTAGCACAAGAAACACCGCAACAAACCCTAACAACAATCCGCCAACCAACATCACCAGTAGCCCCATAAAGAAACCACAATTACTTACCTGGAGATGACTTCAGTAGAAAGGAACAGGCAGTGGAAAACCAACACAAAGCCACTCTGGAAGGGAGCAGCCGAGCTGACTCTACCAACCCAAATAGGCCGGGTGGGAGCAGCATGGCTGACTCCACCTTCCAGGAGATTCCACAGAAAAGAATGGGAGAAACAGCGATCCCGTCCGAACCGGCCGAAGACAAAATGCAACTGAGCTGCACAGGTCAAGTAGACACCATAAAAGCCCCACCTACTTACGTGACTACATAACATAGGTTGGCCTAAACCAACTGGGGAGGGGTGTTCTATATTAGCATACTTGGAATACCGCTTCCTGATTAGTCCACCAATACTACACTGTGATTGGTTCTTCAATGCTACTGTGATTGGTTCGCAATGGCCGTCTGTGATTGTTCCGCCTGAGCGGTGGGAGATTCAAGGAGCCATCATTGGCTGCGAGCCGCGAGCAGCCTCTATAAAAGAGGCTGCCGTGGCTCCGCAGTCAGACAAATTGCAGGAACTAAATAAAAAGCTGAACGTCACACTGGTCTTGCGTCTCTTTTTCCCGCGACTTAACATTGGGTCTCCTGCTTGGGCAGGGGGTTGGACTACATGACCAACAAGGTCTCTTCCAACTCAGATTATCTGTTATCTATTAAAAGTAGAAACCTAGATAACTAGATAGAATCACTCTCAGTAACAAGACATGCTCACTGGATCAAGACTTAACAGACTTTTTCACCTTTCTTTCATTGGGTCTATGTTGGAGAAATGACACTACCATGGAAGATGGACCTGTCCACATACAGGCATAGTTACCTCAAAATTAAATAAGGACAAGCACACCATGCTCCATCCCTCAAATGGTCCACAAAATCTCCTCTGAAATGTATTTCAAAAACAAGCTCTCCTCCACTGAAGAGAATCAGAACTGCTAAGAGGAAAAAAATAATGCAATTAAAAAAATCTTAATAGAAGTAAAATAAATGTCTTTAGCTGGAGAAGGCAAAAGCTTTTGAAAAGAGTAGAGAGAGTTTTCTGGCTCTTGGTTAATAGAAAACAAGACTCCCAAAGTGAGCCTGGAAAGCATGCAAACAGAAAACCCTATGCTAATGGCAATGCTAGTCTCACAGCCAATGGAAAGCCATTTATTTCCCAACCGCATTTTCAAAGCTCAAATGTAATCCAGTTCCAGACTGAGTTCACCCTCCCTCCCATGCACCACGGAGAGCAAGAGAAGCAATAGCAGTTGGGGGTGTCTACAAACTTTCTTATTTATTTGTCTCTTTTTCTGGGCAACAGAAGCAACTCTGTCCATTGAACGGTGGGTTTTGTCTGCCTCAAAGTGAGAAGAAAACAAAAGCAGCATTAAAACTGGAACGCCGTGGTCATCCCCGCACCATACCGGCTTGGATGACTCTCCGTCTATGCGGCTTTTTGTATTAGCACAACTATCAATAGTCTTCTTGTCCCGTGTTCCCCCACAGGGTTACATGAGTACTGTGTCATTCAATAGCATCCCCCTCCCTACCCCACACTTCTCTCCCTGCAATGGCCTTTCAATATACATTTATAGTCTTCAAGGATTGTGGCATTATAATCAGTCATAATGTCCACTGGTTACTGAGAGCTCATTGGCACATTGAAGTTGATGGCCCATTGTAAGCAGGACAAAGCTATTCTTGTTAAGAGCTGGATTACAAAAGGCAAACACAATGTATGCATTTCTTGGAGATACAAAAGATGAAAATAACACCGGGGGAAGAAAAGGGTGACATTTGGGGACCGAAAATGAGACCTTTGGCCTGGTGAAAGCACTCCTGACTTTTTGGGCCTGCTCTAGTGTTGGTGTATGAGGATGTGTTAGATTGAAAAAGAAATGGGTTTTTATGGAAAGAAGAGAGGAAGGGGAAGAGAGAGAACATTAATGGCTAAACGGTGCCATTCTATGCTCCATTCCAGCTCAAAAGCAATCAAAAATTGTGATCCTTCCTCATTCCTCAAAACAAATGCTATTCCATTTTTAAAAATGTTTCTGGAAGCTTTCTTCTTCCCGCTTACAAAGCAGGTCTTCCTTCCTTCCTCCCTGTCTTCTTTTTCTCCCTTCCTCCTCCCTCTGTCCAGAGAATATTTATCTATTTAAATATTTTCAAAACAAGTATTTCTGGATCAAATGTTGGGGAAATATTTTTGAGAAGTTAGTGGTAGTACATTAGAAACTTTCAAATAAAAGCACCTACGGTTTTTTCAGGATATTCTGCTAATTCAAGACTTTACTACTTAATGTAGAAATTATCTATGGCACTTTTGGCACAGAAGCACCCATACACTAATGGGCCAGAAACAAAAAAATTAAAAACCTACAATGGGGCACGTAAAACAAATGTCAAAGATCCCTCAATAGCACATTTTAATGGATTTTGAACAACAGAGGAATTTCAGCTATATTAATGGTAGTGAATTCAGAATCACAGAAAGCTATGTGTTCTAGTCTGCTTTAACCAAACACCAGAGAATAATCCTGTGTCTATCACAACCAACATCTGGTGGTTCATCTTGAACACCTCAGTGGTTCTGTAAGAGGCCAAAGAAAAACTTGATATAGGAGATAACACTGCTATTTATTCATTGTTGAATTTCTGACAGATAATGTTGTAAATAGTAAGTTGTAGTTCTGTACATTCTAAGTGGAACAGCAACATTCTTTAGTTCAGAAATGTCAAACAAATTGCTTGTTTCTTGGGCATTCATCACCCAGATCTTGATCAGATGGAGAGAAATATTTACACTCTCTCCTTTTCTTACACATTCTTTCTAATGTGTCTCACAAGTAGGGGAAAGAAGGAATAGAGGATTAGGCCTCAACAAAAGTCCCAATGCTATTGTTCAGTAAGGGACCCCCTATTGACTACCCCAAGCAACATGGAGGAACTGCAGTCAGAAATGTGTGGGGAAAAACAATTTCTTTCAATGCCAAACTTTCCAAATTTAATTTGGTAACTGATCTAGTTATAGGTTGCAAGATGTACTTGTTTCCCGACATATTCTACAAGATGCAGCTATGGTCAGTGAAAGAACAGAGATTATTGCAAGATTCAGCCCCTGTATTCAACAACAATCGAACAAATCTGTGAAGAGACTGCAAAATCAAAGCAGAAAATACCCTTTATCTCAAGGATAAGGAATTCAAGTGATTAACGTTCTTAGTGAGCATCACCAATTCCCCAGAATTTGGAATCTGGTAGTCCAGTAGCATCCATAAAGTAATTGTTTCCCCAGAAATGACAAGTTCTTTGTGTTTGTCTGTGTCTTTGTAATGGATATGTGTGTGTACATTGATGATGGGAAGATTCTGCCCTATTTTGAAGGTAGATCTTGCTTCTATATTCTGGGGAAAGATGAACAGATTAATCCTTCAGGCCCAGAGTGTGATTGGAGAAAGAACCCCTTTCTTAGTGACATCTGCTTACAAATGTATCTATTTTGTTCATATTTTTAACTCCACTTTTTCATCACTAAAATTTTGCACCATAATATCATGACTACACAATGTCATTTTGGCTCCTTCTGGAGTCCTATGACAGCATCTTGGAAGGATGATAAGATCTCAAATGTTGCACACAAAAACATGTGCAATCCCTCTTTTGCACACATTTTTGTGTCCATCATTTGAGATTTTATCATCCTTCCAACATGCTGTCATAGGACTCCAGAAAGGAGTCATCATGTAGGTCATGAAATTATGATGCAAATGCTAACACCTAATTTGAGTAGCGATATGACATGCACAACACTACCCTTCACTATCCTTCTCTCCTGACTGTCCTAGAATGCCCATGAATACTATGATGGGCAACTAACTGGCAAGTGAGGTTCATCATTTTGCTTTGCCTTGTAAGTATTCATCTAAGTTGTAAGAATTCCTTTGATTTGAAGAATGGCCTGCTGATCTGTTGAGTTCAGTATGCCTTCTTCTTCCCCTCCCATCTATGAAACTTTATGCAAGTGACAATAGACATTTTTTGAAGGAGGGCACAATAGCTACGTGATTCACATTTGATGTGTTTTGGAGGCCCAATTTAAAGTGAAAGTTCCATGGAAGACAGGGTAGAAATGTGTCTTTAATAAGAATCTATTCCAAATTATTTCAGATTACTGAAAATAATCAGGCTCTATCCAGATCCAAAACATAAGTGTCTTTGCACTTGAGTTTGTGTTTAGAGTTGCTGGAGAGAAGAGTGAGAATCCCTGGATTGCAAATGAATGAAATAGTATAAATAGTATAAATATTATATAGTATAAATAGTATAAAATATTGTTATCATTATTGTTCCTTCTCTAGTGTAGCAAGCAAGGTCATTAGAAATAGGGAGTTAATCTAACATTGAAAGGAAAAGGGAAGAAGAAAAAGACTGCATGGAATTCAGTCTCTAATGCAAAATACAGAATCAGAATCATATTACTGATGGTTTAATTGATACTATTTATGGATAAAACATCACCACCTTTTAACAAATATGTTCTACTCTCTAGACAGTTTCTTCTAATATTCACTCCAATTGTTCTTTGACTTTTTCTAGGCTTCTTATCCTTCCACTTAATTATCCTTCCTTCCTTCCCTCCCTCCCCCTTCTCATTGATGAACAACAAGATCTCCAACATAATTCCACCCCTCCAAAATTTAATAATTCTGAATTATATTTGCTAAACAGTGAGTTAGAATTACAACCTACATCTCTTTCCTCAGTGTGCCAAATTCTTAATTTGCATTTTACACTTTCAGTTTGGTCTCTCTCCTTCTTCCTCCCCCCCCAGTCTCTTCCTTCTCCCCCCCCCCTTCAGTATCCTTGATATTTTTGAGATGTGCTTTTCATTGCCTCCAGAATAGTATAGAGGAGGGAGGGAGAGAGGGATACTCAAACTCAGGGATTTGTTTGGGTAAAAGCACAAATTATAATATAGTCAAATAGATGTTGCTGAGAGTTGGAATAATACTTAGCCTATTTTTCAATTTGTAGTCAAATCTTTTTGCGTAAATTCTGGCAAGCCTGTGGTCAGAATGGGAGCGTTTTTTCCTGACCTCGAAAATGCTTTTCTAGTTAACTGTAAATTTCACTTTCAAGAAAATGTTTCCAGAAAAGCAATAAACGATGACAGCATCTTTTGCCAAATGATCTGGTTGGTGTTTGTTTATTTATCAGGGAAGAAAGAAAACATGCTGGAAAGGGGCCCTCATTAGTCACTTTTTGGCACTGCCTCTGTCAGACTCCTCAGGAGAGGAAGATGATACTCTGCAGCAGAGCATATGGTTTCTGCATAAGAAGATCATCGCGTCTCTAACTCTAAGTATAGTTAACAATAAAATAGAGATTTCCATGGTTGGATAGCATGAGCCAAGCACAAGCTGAGATTTGATCTGATACAAAAAAAAAAACAACTGATTTGCTTGACAGACAGACATTGTTTTTTGAAGACCTGTCAAGGCTTTTTAAATTTGGATAACAAAATGGATGTTATAGCAGATGTTGTGAAACACAGAGAATCAGGACCATTCATAAAGTTGCAGCATAGATTTATTCAAGCTTATGCAGCAGAATCTGGTCAACTAATGATCAGCACTGAACTGATACCAAATAAGGGTGAATAGAATTCAAAGGGAGATGGACATACATTTTGTGGCAACACAAGGATTCTAAATTGATGAGACATTTAACTCTGCCCCCCTCAGCCCTGCTTGCTTTTCTCCTCCAGATGTGGGTAGACACCAAATTCATATTTCCCAGAAAGGGGATAATGTTGCCTTCTCCCATTCTGTTGAGCTTTCCAAGGATGATTTCCACTGCTGTAGTTAATATTTTTTTTCCAAGTGAGTACACTTTCACACTTAAAAGTGGGCAGCTTCAACCTGCTCTTTTGACTTTTTAAGAATGCCAAGTTCCTTAGCCTTTTCCATTTATTTTCTCTCCATCATGTCAGAAGTGAAACTAAAGACATAATTGCAATCTCAATACAATCCCATCCTTGTATTAGAGAACACACATCTTATTCTACATTAATATTAATTTCATTAATTGTCTCTCCCTTCCAAGCAATATGTAGTGGGAATTTATTTTTGGTCCATATCAATGGTGCATTTCACCATTGGTAAATTCATTGCATCCAAGTTCCGTGTGTGTGTGTGTGTGTGTGTGTGTATATGCATAATTTGTGTGAGAATCTATATATTCTCACACACATTATGCATGTAATACATATATAAATATGTATCACCCCAATGTATACATTTCTAAATATAATTCATCCCACATATGCATTTCAAAACACTTTTGATCTTGGGGTGTGTTTGCTATCTGTTAAAAATTACATTGCGACATACAGAGAGTATATTACCCTCACATTGTTTTAAGAAGGTGTAAGCCAGACAATGTGTGACAGTATTCAGATTGATAACTTCCAGCATCCTGAAATTGAAATCAGAAAAAGATTGAGTTCCAAAGTCATCATCTGGGATTCATATCAGGCCACAAATGTTGGCCTAATTCTAGCCTATTCTCGAGCCAAACCCATTTCTATCAAAAACATAGTTGCAGGAATAGAATCAGTTTCTGCCCTCAGAGGACAGTATGTTTGAACAGAAGAATGAATACCAAAGGCACATTTGTGGTAGGACAAGGGGCTATGCAGCTGTTTCTAAGCTCTTTTATTATTTTTAGCCCTTTCTCAGGAGTTATATTCCAAACAAACTGCACATGTGTTCAGGTCAAAAATAAATCATATTTAATATCTTTAACATTAAAGCTTCACTGAAATTAAAACTTAAGATAATTTTTCCTCAGTCATTTCTCTTTTTATTTGCTTTATATTCTGCATCTTCTTAGAAAGCACAAAGTCATTCACACAGGATGTGTGGGATAGGTTTCCTCCTTCGATATGTTTGATATTGGATTTGTTAAATCCACTTAACTCCAAGACACTGTAAGATGAATTGGACTGAGAAAAAAATGGCTGGGTCAAAGTCACCCTAGATCTCCACCCAAAGCCACTTCACATACAGAGTCTCTTTTTTCCCTTCTGAAGCCATAAGCATTCTAGTTTGATTTCAATTTTTTGGAAATCTTTTTTGCTTTGAAGATTTTAGCGTTAGTTTTCAAGTTGTGAAGCTTTGATATGGTGGATGGAGATGATGATAGACTTCAGGGTTCTTACTAGAATGCTTAACCAGGCTGGGATGAAGGGAAAAATAGTTTTGAGACCCAAAAGTTTAGCTAGTACTCCAGCCTTGCTTGATTCTGAAATATACATGCTCCAACCCCTGAATTTTGCACAGTGCATTTTCCCAGCAATATCAGAGTCATAATTCTACTTTTAAATATGAATAAATAATACAACTGACTTAAATCTACTCATTTTAGTCAATATCATATTGTTGATTTGGGGAGCTTGGCAGGAACCTTTTCAATACAGAATCACTTCGGACCATCATCACCATGAATAGAAACTATTTTATACTTTGTAGTACATTTTCTCTCCAAAATTTTGATCCATGGAATCCCAGAGAATGCCTAGAGGACACCTTTTGAAATCAGAAATAGGCCAGGAGGCTACAGATTGAAGGAGTAACAGAATAAAACGTGTCTCAACCCCAAGGTGGTCTTACAACAATTGAGTATGTTAATAAAGATAATCAAAAATGACTTTCCCTAATCATTATTTCCTCTGTTGGAGAAGATAGATCTTTAAGTAAAAATGTTATTGAAAATTCCACATCTTACCCTAATCTCAAGGCATTATTTAAACCTATCCCATTTATCTGTATAAGCATATTGAATCCTAGTGCAAAATCAAACTCTACATTAAAAAAAATCCCTTTCCTGGGTGGGCCTATTTTAGAAGAACAAAACAAGAATCTTGGATAAGCATGTGAATGATAAATTCCCAAAACTTAGCCCAGGATATATTGTCTTCTGATGGAGCAGCTCATTTTTCAGCATTTTTCCCCACATCTTGGACTTAATAACTACCTCAATGGGCATGACTCATGAAACCAAATAAGCAGAAACAATGGCACCTTCCCACTGGCTTCTGGAAACATAAACAATAATAACATAAATATGGCTTAGCGAAGACTTAACTAAAGCACAAAGGTAATCTATATTTTGGTATAAACAGTAGTTGTTTGCTGATGTCATCGGAACAGCTAAACTTTGAAGAGCTGAGAATGATCCCATTATTGTACAGACAAAAGAGATTCACTCTGCCATTATGATTCAGTACAGAAAATGTTGGCTCTGATCCAGTTCTAGAAGCCAAAAAATAGATGGACATCCTTACTAGAGATCTGAGTTCAATGGAGTTTCGTACCAATTCAGCGGCATCTGAATCAATGCAAAGAATCTTCCTATTCTGTAGTTCTATTTTTTAATGTGAAAGCATTTTTATATTACATAAGAGCACCCCTTCCCCAATTTCAGTTTCACAGTATAGAATTTGAGGAATCCTTGGTGCTTTCTGAGCTTGGCTGTTTTCTCCCAGATATTTCATTACCCAAACTAGGGAATATCATCAGTGCTAGTAAGGAGTGCGGTTTGCTCTCAGTTTATATTCCACAGGCTTGCCCTGTCAGTCCTCTTTCAACCCTGAGCTACAAATATTCTTTTTTACTGGTGCTATAGAATTTATTAAACATTATTTCGATGATCTTTAAGAACATACTCCATTGTTGTAGGGCACCTTAAGTTGAGGTTTATTTTCTTCTGGTACTTCTTCAATCTGTAGCCTCTCTGGCTATTCCTGATGTCTGGTCTTAAAAGATTCCTATAATATCCATGGACCAAGAAAAACCAGGGAGGAAAACAACATTTTGGAGGAAAAAAAGGAACAACAAAAAACCAGAATAGTCTCTACTTATCGGAGTTATTCAAATCTTTTTTTTCCCCCTTTGGGGAAAAGAACCTGAAAGCATGTTCCTTTCCCAACATCAAATTGAAGAAGTTGTACTATTCTGTCATGTGGCTTTTACATATAAGGAGAAAAAAAATATGTGGCAATCAGGAATTAGTTGACCAGGACATGACCTCCGCATATCACAGTC
>BLBF01000045.1:16705406-16721452 GCA_015471245.1 Laticauda colubrina
CAATCAGGAATTAGTTGACCAGGACATGACCTCCGCATATCACAGTCAGTTTTCAGAATCAGCTTTCTGATTTCACCAACTATTGATTTGTTTTATAATGCAAAAGTGAGATCCCTCCACCTACAAAAGGGGGGTGGGTATCAATTATTTTATAAACTTTAAAAGACCATTTTTTACTTTTATATATTTAAAATAGCAAATATAGCAATATTAGATTTTTTTGATCTGTTGTATGATCATTCCAAGGAAAATTCACAAAATATCTATTTCTCTTATATAAGAATAATATGCAATGTTGGAAAAGGGGGTTTACATGTTTATTTTGGATGAGGGCAGGGCAGGGGGAAATATTTAGAAATATTTTCAGGAATACCACTTAAAAAAATACTTTGAGATGCATTTCTAGCAAGTGATAAAGCTGTCTATACATAGAATTAAGGACTGGCTGGACTTAGACCAAGGTCCTGCTTTAAGCAGTTGAGAAGTTCTTAGAGAGAAGATTATGAGGATAATTAAATCCTTCCATCATGTTCTTTTGCATCTTGTAGTCAAAATACAAATGGCCTCCTTAATAAGTCATCATTGGCTTAAATTCAGGGAAAGCTATCTAATATTCTCTAAATTCATTTAGCTATTGAATTAGATTCCTGGCTTAATATGAGGATCTAAATTAAAACATTCCTAAGAAATGTCTACCCAGCCTTTGCTTGAAGATACCTATGAAAACGTATGAAGAACAGTTGCAGGAATTGGGTATGTTTAGTCTAGTGAAAAGAAGTTTTAGGCATGACATGATAGCAGACTTCCAAAATTTGAGGGAGGCTGCCTGAAAGATTAGGGGTCAACCTATTCTCCAAAGTACTAGAAGGTAAGACAATGGATGGAAACTGAACAAAGAGAGAAGCAACCTAAAACTAAAGAGAAATTTCCTGACAGTAAGAACAATCAACCAGTGGAACAACTTGCCTTCAGATATTGTGGTGCTTCAACACTGGAGGCTTTTAAGAAGGGACTGGACAACCATTTATCTAAAATGGTATGCTATAGGATCTGAGCAGGAGGTTGGACTAGAAGACATCCAAAGTCCCTTCCAACTCTATTATTCTAAACTCTGAAAAGTGAGCCCATCCACATTCCAGATTGTTGGCTCAAATGTTGAATTGTCTGCACAGTTGTATCATAGAAAATGTGGTGGCAATGAATTTTATACAGTAACTTAACTACAATTGACTTATTATTATTAACTATATAATACTTCTGATAAAAGGAAAGCAAAAACATTCAGCTTTGAAGAGGTTAGTGTATTTCATGGAATTCCTTGCAAAGCTAAACAAAGTTAGCACACACATGAAGATGCACGCAAACACAGACATACATTCAAACTCAGTGGAGGGTTTGTTGTAATAAGACAGTGTAGTTACAAGATAGGACTGGAATTTTCTACTTTTTTACTTTGTTAGTCTGAGGATTGCAGAAAGGTGTTTTCAAAGCAATCATAAGCTTATAAGAAAAATAATTAAATTAAAAAATGGGAATGTTGAGTGTAAATATGATTAAAACAATAAAAATACACTAAAAATCATGCAGTTGAAAATTGGCAGGGCAATCTTAAGTATTTGGGGAGGAGGATAAAAAAAACAGCATTAACATACTGAATTGTCCACTTCTGTCATAATATAAGAAGAAGTGTAACAGACAAGCAATGTAATCCTATAAATACCAGAGAGAGAACGTACTCCCTTCAAAGTTTGTCTGGGCTTGTAGCCAATTGTAATAAAGTATATAACTTTATGCTAGATTATCAACTAAATGGGAAATAATTTCTAGCAAAGAATTTTAGGTTGTAGAGGCTCTGAATGATTAGTAACAACCTGAAGTCTTTTTTGGTCTTCTGTTCTTTCTTTGTGTGAGGTGGTAGTGGTTAGTATTTATTTATTTGAGCTATTACATTATCTAATTAGTTACATATCTAGCTGAAGCATGAACTAGCATGAATATTAAATTTGTACTTGTTTGAGCATTTATCTAGCTAGATGACATGCCACATCTACGCAATAAGAAATTCTTATTCTTTTAAAGAGTTGCAGGAAATTATTGATTGGAGGCCAAAAAAAGAATAATTTTTGGAGGGCAGAGTAGGGTTGTTGTGACAAGCAATATCAATAAAGGAGAATATTTATATTTCAGGGTTGACATAAGGGATCCTTGATGCTCTCTGAGCTTGTTTGTTTTCTTGCAGACCTTTCATTATCCAAACTAGGTAACATCATCAGAGCTAGAAAGAGCAGGTTTGCAGTCAGTTTATATTCTAGAGGCTTGCTCTGACAGAGTGGATCAGAGTGGGCTTAGAGATTCTTTGGCTGGGCTGTTTACTGTTGGCTCTTTGGCAATTTCTTAATTGGGATCTTGTTTGGTTGATTGTTGTCTGATGTTAACTTTGGAGTTAATCTATGCTGATCTGAGTGATGATTGCTGGTAGAGGTGCTTGGATCTTTTTAGCTGGTTGATTGTTTCTTTTGCATAGTCTATAGATGTTGTTCATGTCTTTGTGTCTATTGATGACTTCACCAACACTGACAGGGCAAGCCAGTAGAATATAAGCTGACAGCAAACTGCACTCCTTACAGCACTGATAAAGTTACCTAGTTTGAATATTGAAATGCCTGCTAGAAAACAAGAAAGCTCTTTGAAGGACAGAGCAACTGCATTGTAATGATACCATTTTATTTTTTTAATTCTATTCTTTTTCAGCTAAAGTCTCAGCTATAGTGTTCATGGGCCTGCCCTGTGTCTGTTATGTACAAATACTTGACAGCATGTTAAATGATTACTGCTAAACAACCAGAGAAGTCCCTGTGCTTGAATATTTATGGAGCATCCCATGCAGTACCTGCTTAGAGAGGGCTGTAAAGTGGTATATAAATCTAAATGCTGTTGCTATTGCTATATGTCCTATTAATCACTATCTTGTGTATGCAAATGCATTTACATTACACCAGGAGCATGCCTCAGTGGTTTACTAGAATGGGGCATGCAACAGCATGAACCTTTATTCTTACACTGTAACTGTCATCCAGTATCAGTCAACAAGGAAATTGAAATACATTAGAAAATGAAGTCATTTTGGTATGGAGGCCAAAGCAAGGAGATGAAGAGAGAAAGAGAGACATCTCGTCATCCATCTATTCGCTACATTCCATCATACTAACTAACTAACTAACGAACTAACTAACTAACTAACTAACTAACTAAATACTCCTTCACATACTGAATCAGTGTCAAATATATTCTGAAATTAAATTCTGATGCAAATAAGTCTGTTAACTCTTTGAACCAGCCAATCAAACTTTTGATCACTTTATACTGCCACTTGTATTTGCATAGCAGGAGATCTGTTTGTGTTGGCCTACTATGCTTAACATGGTCCTAGTTCTTATTTCCCACTCTTATGTCATTCTTCTTTGGTTCAGAAGCAAGATGCCAGCTCAGTAATTCCTGCACACCTTGTCCTTTCCTTCTGGGAGATAATGTGGCATGGATCCAGTGGCATAGACAGTGAATGAAGAATGACAATAGTACATGCGAAGACAAATTCTGCACTAGGCTCTCTCCAAAAGTTGCTAATGGTACTAATAGATTCCTCCTTAGGGTTACTATCTTTGTAATTTCAAATGGTAGTAGGAAAAGGATCAACTACCATTGTAATATATCCTTCATCTTAGATTCATTCTTATTTCCTGAATATAGGGAGATTCTTAGATAAGATGCCAATAATCTGTGCTTTGGTGTTTTGTATTTTATGAGGACAGCTTTACCTGATGTTCTTTTGATTCAGACAGGTACACGCCCCTCTCCCTTTCTAGTGAACCGAATTAATGCACCAATATGCTAATTCCATTTGCCTGTGGCTATTAGTGAGATACCTGAAATTGAGATGTTGGCATCTTTCTCAGTTAAGGAGTGCTCTATGGTGATCCGTGACCAAATTGGATTGTTATTCTTTCTTTTCCATTTGATTTCATTAACCAAATGAAATCTTCAAATCACACGCATATATTTCTTAATCTTCTAATAGATTAGAACAGACCTACCTTGTCATCTCTCTGGAGCAGAATTTCTGCATCAATTGTTTTCATTGGAAAGATTTAGTCTACGCTCATTAATTAATAGAATTCCATTTTTTTCCTTGTGAACCCCATTACATTTTCTATTTAGTGCAACAAGGCAGCCTTTTTGCCCAGATAAATTATTCCCATGTGCTTCTTAGTATTTTTGCCTTAAATACTAAGCAGCCATTGAAATTATTTGCATGCAATCTTGTCTAGACAATCAAGCCTAGTTCTGATTATCCAGTCATGAAAGAGTTGGGAGCTACATAGGTCCACAAGCTGAACATGTGTATACCTAAAACCAGTCCCCTTCTTTCTCTTATAGTTTGAACAAAGGAGCATTCAAATTTAGTCTCAGAAGAATGAAAGGCAGCAGTTTTGTTGGTGTAGATCTCAATGACTTTCTGAAAAAAATTGATTAAATCTTCAGACTATCAGTGAGTGCAAATGGGTGGAATAATTGATAGATTAGCCCACAGGAACCATTGGTGTTTCAGACATCCCAGATGGGGTTGGGTGAGCAAACTGTAGAATTCAATGTGAAGCCAGTAAGGCTTTTCAAAAATTAGACTATATTCATTTGTAAACTCTCCCCATAAATTAATAAATGGTGCTTCCCTTACAGCTCTTTAGACCAAAGAAAAACTGTTCATGTTTAGCAAAGACCAATCTCAGAGAACAGCAAGTGGAGAATTTTTGCTTTCATTTTCTTTGGCATCCGAACAAACAAAACCATACATAGAAATGAAGCAGAGTGAAAGTGGGTTTTTCCTATTAGGCTTATCCTTGCCGAGTGGCTTATAAGAGACAATAAATTCAGTAACAAGGACCAGCTGTCTGATTTGGTGACTGTATATTGAGGAAAGGTCATCATCACAGTTCCATCTGTGCTTTCTCCCACTTAACAGGACATCTGATCATAATATGATTCTAAATGAACCCCATATGGGAAATGTATTTCTATTTCTGTTTCAGCAGCCATAAATATTATCTCAGGTCAGTTTTTCCCCAGAAAATGTTGGGGAAAAAAACCTATATTATAATCCTTCCTTCCTTCCCTTCCCTTCCTTTCCTTCCTTTCTTCCTTCCTTCCTTCCACCCATCCATTCATACACAGATTGCATAGATGTTTTAATACATGGTTAGACAGGAATATGATGATGACCAGGGACATTCTCTAAGAATTACATCAACTGCAGCAACTTCAGAAGTAAGAAAGCAAATGTAGTTGTCAAATGGCAATTTTTCTTAATAGGAATTTCTGAATCCATGACATTCTGGATTCCAATATCTTGAGTACTATAGGAGATGAATGAGAAATGTATTGCCTTCCAGATGTTGGTTTACAGATCCCAGCAACTATTATCATTGAATACACTGGTTGAGATTGATGAGAATTGCTGTCTGGAGACACATAATTTTCCTAGCTTTCCTAAGTCTTTAATGTTCCACTGGTAGATTAAGTTCCACAAGGAAGTTGGCCCAGATCTAAACTGGACTATGTGTTTGGTGCTACCATTTTAGAAAAATTTTGATAAAAGAAATAGAGAAAAAAGACTGATCAGATTAAAAAATGAGACAAAGTAATTCAGCAGATATTATAAGATCTCTTCCTAGAATACATAAAAAACTAGTGATCCATCAAATCTGCCCTTTGAGGTTTTCATTGTTATTATTTACACTCTTAATATATTTAAATATTTCAATCATGTATAACCAGATGTCTCTTAACATAAGATTTGTTTGCATTTTTATTTGGTGATTGCAGATTTTTGTTGGTTCTGTTGCTAATGTACCCCAAAAAGGTTTTATCTACCTTTTTAATAGATTTAGTCAGTTCCTCCTTTTCCTGTGCTTTAGCTGCATTGATAACTTGTTTGTCTTATCTCTGTAGGTTCTTATACACATCTCTACCACTACATTTCCACTATTCTTATAGATGCTTTATGATGATTCTTTTTCTCCTTTAATATCCTGTATACATCTGTTGTGAATCAGAGAGGGTTTCTCTTTCTTTTGCTTTTACTAATGTGCCTCACATAGAAACCAGTTGCCTCCAAAATGGCAGATTTTGCAACACCTGATGCAGAACTTTCCTTATCCAAGGCAAATTATTCTTCATAGGCCAGACTTTCTTACCCAGTTGAACCATCATCATCAGAAACAGATGAACTTTCTACCTCTATTAAATTCAATAAAAACACTATAAAACACTATAAATATTACACAGGAACACACCAAAAGCATCATGTTCATGGTCCACAGCTTTCACTCTTCCAGATCCAACAGTTGTCCATACTGCCCTTTTTGTGGAAGAGAGGCTAATAGTGGAGCTGCTCAATAGAATACACTGGTTGAGTCATCCACCTAATTTTGGTCTGAAGAGCACAAACTAAACACTATAAACAAGCAATCTGTTCATGTAAACTAGCAATCTTCATACAAACAAGACAATGTCCAAACTTAAGAAGAGTACCACAAAAACAGCTGCACAACAAGCATTGCACTGGACCAAACCAGACATTCTAAAAATAAAATTGCAAGAAGCACTTACCAAGAATGAACAACTGCTGTTTTCAAAGTAGAATACTCTTTTGCTCAGACGAATATTTATGGTCAGATCCTCAAACAATGAGTAGCTTCAAGAGTTCACATGGTAGCTTCACAGAACAGTAATTGCAAGCAACCTCTAAAGCTTTGCAAATGCACTCAGTGACTCAGTTCCCAAGCCACTAGTTTGGTCCACTGGACAAAGCCCCAGTTCTCTGTAGCTCACACTGATCAACTCCTTGCTCTCTGAGGTCCTTGGTCTTCCATCTAGAAGAGAAATAAAAAAGAGAGGGTGAAAGCAGAGAAGGAGAGGAAGGAGAATCCTAAGTTATATTCATGTTTGAATGTAGAAGCAAGCATGGGTCATATATCCAATAGCGACATGCTTTTCAACTCCATTCCTAATATAATGGTCAGTAAGGGTGAACCATCTACTTGTTTTGAAAAAATGCTCCTTTTGGATTTCAGATTAAATGAAGAGTGCTCATAAATCCAGCTCAGTACAATTTCATTGAGATACAAGAAACTGATACTTGGCCATCAGGAATAGTTCTGCTACTTGAAGGATGGAAGATGGGAAAAATTACTTTTGAACAGTAAAAATCCAGCATTAGGGACACCTGTTATTCAAGATTCAAAATTAAAATTATTTTTTTCTCAATGCCATCCATTCCTATAGACTTTAGGAAATTAACATTATCAATAGACTATAATATAAATAAGTATTTTTAACTTAAAAAAACACCTGATGCCTATAGTCATAACTTCTAATAAAAGTGTACTCTTATCCTATACAAATGGAACAATCCTGAAAATGAGATTTCAAGGGACTTTATGCTACTTGATTTGGATGGATAGGTAGATGAATATATGAGGGTGTGATTCCTCAGGTAATCTGGAACCATACCATGAAGGGTTTTATATTTGATAACCCATACCTGGAAGGCAATTGTAGTAGTACCCCAAGCAGCAAGTCACCAAATTATATCATTGACCATCATATCATAATCTGTACCAGCTGCAGCTCCAGATGCTGCAAGCATTCCCATGTAATATTGTAGTATGAGCAAGCAGGGTTTAAGTCATGAACAACTGTTAAAGAATAACCACAGGTTCAGCAGGTACTTGGATAAACACATTTCCGTCAGAAGACTAAAAATGTTTGTGAATGTGTATGTGTGTATAGAAATTCAATAAACAAGCTAACTCCCAGATAGGTTATGGGAATTATGGTAATCACCATCTAACATCTTGGGAAGGCACACATTTTCTAGTATATATGTATTCTGAAACAATATTATATATATATAAAGTTGCCTTACACAAGATCAATGTTTTTCATCGGCTCTATTATTGTTTGTTCTTCTAGTGGTTGGTTAATTCTTTTAACTGAGTTACCAGACATTACATTTAACATTTTATACAATTTTACACTTTTCTCTAGATTTTCTTAACTCAAAGCTTTCACCCAAAATGGAGCTATGGGCAGAAGTGGTATTCAGCAGGTTCTGACCAGAACTGGTCAGAAATTGGCAGCAATTTCTGGAAATTGGTAGCAAAAACTGGAGAACTGGTATCAGAAATTTTGAGTAGTTCTGAGAACCAGCAAATATTACCTCTGACTAGAGATTTTACAGTATCCTTTCCTGCTACGCTCACCAAGCTATGCCCACAGATTAAAAAAAAAATTTTTTTTAAATCCTAGCACTGGCTATGGGTAGTGAAAGCCTCCATATAGGATGAACTCTCACACATCCAGTGAACAAAAGAAAATACAGACTGACCTTCTTAGACTCATAGATCATGTGACAAAACTTGCATTGTGTCAGCATCCCATTGGATTTTAAACCACACAATCATTCCATGTAAATATTATGACAACCCTGTCATGGTGTCCAGATACCATTTTCAATCTGCCAAGCCCAAACCAGTAGGTTAAAGAAAGGCTGGAGGTTCCATGAATTCAGTGATTCAACAGACATCATCAACCCAGAATTACTAGAATAGTAATTATAGCCAGACAATTCTGTGGGTATAGGAAGACTGTATAATTTACAGCTGTAATCATTGACGATTCCTTCAATTGAACTTTCACTCAGATCTAGTCCAAATATATGAAGATATGTCTTTTCCTCTGCCCAAATAATTCCTTAACTCAGGATTTCATGCAAACAACTCAACTTAACCAAACTTTGATTCTGAAATCAACATTTGTTGGTGACCAAAATATTATGCATAAATGGATGACTATCTCTGGGGAAAGTCATAATGTAAAGCAGAGATAAGCAAGCTGGTACATCAGATGCTTTTAACTCCAGCTGCCAATTGCCACTCTGCATGCTGACTCAGGCTGATGGAAACAAAAGTCCAAAACATCTGGAGGTTTACCAATTTGCCTGTCTCAGTGTTAATCTCCTTCCTTGCTAATTTGTGCTATTCTTAAGGTTTCCCACGTAATACAATTTCTGTATTTGTAAAGCAGTGGAAACTTTTTCTCTGATTGTTTTTTTTTTGCATTTCCTCTTTTTTCAAAAAAAGGTGAAAAATTAAAAAAGGAAGATGTCTTGCAATTTTTCATCTGAATATTGTCCACCAATTTAAAGGTGACATTGTTATTACAGCTAAGCTAACCAGAAGTATCTTTATTTATTTAAAAGTTGATGGCTGTTTTGAGATGGCTTTAATGTGAAAAAACAAGTATGCTGTGACCATAATGAATTCCTCTGATGGTTCAAAAAAAAAATGTGGGCTAAAAAAAAAATGTGGGCTAAACAATAAGGACATTGCTCTATCCTTATAAGCAAATACACATATCCACAAAACAAAAGTATACAATAACACAGAATTCTCTTAACCTGATGACAAACCACTTGAAGGAGGTAACAGACAGAAGAAAACAGAATTCAGGATTTTGAGCCACAAAACAAAACAACCCTGAACACAGTAAAGTAGAATATTAATTATAAGACTGGAAAATTAGTTGCTCTCTGTTGTGCTGATTAAGAAGAGGACCAGAAGGTTTTTCCACCACCAATGCCTGAGCAGAATATTAATGAAAAATAAGTGAGACTATAGTGGTACAGTCTGGAATTCTACCACCTCTTTCTCTCTGAATTATGTGCTTATTCATGTGGAAACTGCACTCTAGAAATTCATGAACTCTGGTACCTATCAAGTCAGAGACCGGCATGGCTAATAGTTACGAAGGCTAGGAGTTATGATTCAACCATATCAAACAAGTTGCAGATTCCCTTTATGCCCTATGGGAAGACTTACCCCAAATATATCAATAGATTGCTAACAGTATATGCCACAACCTCTGGAAGCCATGACCAAAACAATCTACATCACAGTAATGTCTATTCTGCCCCATATATCCCACTACTGGGTAGAGCCTATATCTGGTAATTTGAAGAGCTGCCTTCCCAACATCTAAACCATATCTCATTTGGAGATACAAAATTGTAAAACACAGTTTAGATACGTATAGTTGCTTGCCAGTTTTATCTGAGATAACTCCATTTATCTGAGAAGCATCATTATCCTGCTTTCCCACATCTTCTGAGTATTTGCCTATGAATATAAAAGGAACCCTGCTGGATTGGTTTTAAAAGCCTACTTTGACCAGCATCACTGCAAGGCTTCCTGGCAATGCTCAGCAGAAATTCCAGCACACTGAAGTTGTTGCAGCAAAGCTAGGCTTGACCTCATTTTAAGGCTCAAATAACTCAATATGGCTAGATAAACATCTGTATTGCAAACTAAAATGCTAATTAAAAAGCAATTGATTGCAAATTCTCTTCTACCTCTGCAGTTCAACCCCATAGCCTTTATTTTCTGCCACAGTTCCATGGACTGTTTGAAGTCTTCTTCATGGGCTTGAAGTTGATTGATCATTGATTGTTTACATAATTGAGTCTTCTGCCCTGAGAATTGTTGTCTCTTGGCTTGACTCTCACAATCTTGGGCTGGGTTAGAACTCAATCTTGTGTTGAAATGGAATTCTAAATGGCTTTCCACTCAGTCTGAGAATGCAGAATCTAGTACTGACCAAATTATCTAGCACCTTAGAGAGTCTCCAAAAACAGATTTGGGGAATAAAATAAACAATAATATATTGTAAAAGAAGAATCTATTGACAATAAATGATGCCTATAACCATTGTCCTTGCTAAATGCTTCTAGAAAGTCCATGAGCTCACAATGAAGACAACAACTTTCTGCCACTATTTCTCTTCAAGTAATGATAAGCAAGCAACTCAGAAAACAAGAACCACTTTTATTCTGAAAATATAGCTTTTATCATTATTGTTTGTAGAGCAAGTTTCAGAATCTTGAAAGCCTGATAAAGTAATTCTTCAGAACAAGCTATACCTATTGCACTTTTGGTAATGTTCCTCTCTCTCATGTTTCTCCACTTCCTTGGACTGAGGCATCCCATTGACATTCATGTTCGTGTTTATTTGTCCATTTCCATGGCCTCCCAGATATTCCATCACAAGTAAAGAGGCTTTATATTACCATGCTATTCTATTTTGTAGCATTGAATTCTATAAATCCATTGCTTGTGGGCAAATGGTTCTCAATTTTCCATAGCAAGATATACAGCTGGCCTTGTCAAACCATGAATGGTTATTTACTGATTGGTTGTCTGTACAGTTTTTTAGAAACAGTAACCTACTCAGTTTTCCCATTTATTCCAGGGTAATACAGGCAGTTAATGAACCAGATAGCCAATAGAGTTTAGTGGATAAGGTGCTAGGTTTGCCTAGGAAAAGCTGGGCCCAGTTAATCCTTATCCATGAAAACTCATTTTGGCCCAACCATTAATCTTTTATCCCTATTTTACAGGATTTTGATTGCTAGGAACACTGGAGGTAAGAGTGCTATGTTTTGGGGAGAAATACATAGCATCATTTAATGACAAACAAAATAAATAATAAAAAATTGAACATGATTATTTTGCAATATAAATGGTATGACATAACCAGAAAGCAAGGTTGGAACCCAATAGTCATTCAAGATGGAACAGACTATGCATAAAGAAAGTGTTTTAGAAGTCACCAGAGGACATCTGATAAAATAAGAAGTAAGGAAAGAAAATGGTCGGGCTTGTTAAAAAAAAGAAGAATGTAAGAAACATGTGGAGGTGTCTGGAAAATTCTCAAGGTCAAACAGAAAGCAATGCATGTTCTGGCACTTAGACTCAGGTTGGCTAACTGATTCTTTGTGGTTTTGCATTTTGTATTTGACTTTCCTTTTTGAAAACCCGAAAAGCACATGTCCCATGTAAAAACGGTTTAGACAGTTCATTAAAAATCATTTAGGTTTCATCCAGAATGAACTATAAGAATTCAATTATCTTGCCAAGAATGTTAGGCAGACCCTATAGGACAAACTGCGTTCACATTTCTTAAGAGAAACTTTAAAAAGATAATATTTTGACCCCACTGGCAAATTCTCAAATTTGAGGTCCTAGAAACCAAAAGATTTCCAAATTAATGTCCTATAATTTAGCAATTCATGCCTCAGCAGGATTTTCTTGAAACTCAATGCTTCCATTTATTTTCTCTGTTTTTGGATATTCTGTATATCTTTCCCATGTTTTCCAATGGTCTTGTTGAGCTTTCTTTAAGATGACCAAGAGTTTTGGTTTGTATTATAATTTTGGAACCAGGTCTCTATCTAAGTATTTGGAGCCAGAAATTACCACATTTGGATTGCAAAAATTTTGAATGACTGATAGCATCAGAAAGAGATGCAATTAATTCTTTCCTGTGGATGGGTAGACTTTTGAAGGCACATTGTGTTAGTCTCATTGGAGCTTTTTCTATCAATGGAACAAGTTGCATCTAACACCGGCACCTTTTCTTTATAGCTTATGCTACTGCAGCGTACGTAGTTCAACTCCAAAAGAATGTGTGCATAAATTTGTCATTGTTTGAATCAATAATGATACAATATTTAGTTCCTTTTCAGTTCACTTGCGGACACTTCCTTTTTGTCAATTAAAGGCCACATTATTTTGTATCCTATTCTGATATTCTACTGCTTATTGTAAGATAATGTTTGGATTACAACACTTTCCATTTGTAAAATTATGATGCTTAAAGTTATAAATATTGAAATTATGATGTCTTAAAGTTATAAGCAATAAATTGGAGGTGATTTCATCACTGTCATGGAATTGTGCAGCAGCTGTCAGATGATATAATAAATATATAAATATATTTAATATTCAAGTTCACAGCAGTCGTTGTCATCATCCAGAAAAGAGAAACATAAGATAGTCAGGAACACATCATGAGCAGAGGTGGTATTCAGCAGGTCCTGACCAGTTCTGGACCGTTTGCTTTTGTGGTGTGAAGACAATAACTTGGTCCTCAACACCAATAAGACCAAGGAGGTTATAGTGGACTATAGAAGGAATAGATCAGACATCCAGCCCTTGCTTATCAATGGAGACCAATGTGGAGCAAGTGGCCAGCTTTAAGTTTCTGGCTGTTACCCTAAAAGAGGACCTGACTTGGGGGGCTCACATTGCAGCCCTGGTCAAAAGGGCCCAGCAGAGGTTATACTACCTGAGGCTTCTCAGAAAGCAGCAACTGAATGAAAAACAGCTGGTGACCTTCTACCACTGCACCATAGAGAGTATCTTAATTTCCTGCACCTCTGTATGGTTTGCCAATTGCATAGGGGCATATAGGACAGCACTCCAGAGGGTGAACGTCATTGCCCAGAGGATCATTGGTTGCCCTCTCCCCTCTTTGGAAGAGCTTTATAGTTTCTGCTGCCTTCAGAAAGTTCAAAACATTCTTAAAGATCCATCTCATCCCGGGAACCCTTTTTTTGAACTATTACCATCTGGCAGATGGTACAGAATAATAAAAACAAGGACAAATAGACTGAAAAAAAACTTCTATCCCAGGGCAGGAGCTGTGTTGAATTCTTCTGTATAGTGCAGTGTTGGTGCAGTGTCGGGGTTTTTTGGTTCAGTGTGTGGAGTGTGAAGGATGTGTGTTTGTGTTTATTTTCATGGTCATGTTGTGCACTGAAGATGGTGTTTGATTTTGTTGTACGAGGTGCAATGACAATAAACTAAACTAAACTAAACTAAACTAAACTAAACATCATGAGCGGAGATGGTATTCAGCAAATTCTGACCAGTTCTGGAGTGGGAATTTTGAGTAGTTCGGACAACCAGCAAATCCCACCTCTGACTGGAGATTTTACAGTATCCTTTCCCTGCCACACCCACCAAGCCACACCCACAGAACCGGTAGTAAAAAAAAAATTGAATCCCACCACTAATCATGAGGTAAATTAAACAATATACCAAACACACAGAAGAAAAAGGCAGGAAAAAATGGAAACTCCTCTATTATATTTGCAGTAACCAATCATAGTCTCTCATGCATGTAGATTGTCTCATGCATGAGTCAGCAATCTCTAATTAATCAGGTACAATTGTGTATTCTGGCCTATTGTACATTTTACTGTTCCAGCTACTAATTTAAATATCCTAACAGAGCATACATCTAAAATAACTTTATGGTAAAAGAACTTCAAGCATACTAAGTAGGACTATTGATTGGTTGATGTGGGAGACCCAGTTTGGTGTAGTGCACCAGACTAAAAATGGGAGGTTATGAGTTCTAGCCTTGCCTTAAGAACAAAGATAGTCAAGGTAACCTTCAGCCAGACACATTTTTTTCAGCTCTAGTTAGAAGACAACAACAAGTCTTTTTTGAAAAACCTTGCCAAGAAAACTGCAGTCACCAGGAATCCACGCTGACTTGACGCAATGCATATCATTTTATATTTCTGATGTTGAAGTGTGATTTCATGGATGTTTTAATGATTCTAAATTGCAAGCTTGCCAAGGAAGCAGCATTGAATGATTTGCCACAATAAAATTATTTTTAAAAAATCACTTCGTTTCAGCAATGTTTTCTTGACATAGAATCTCTGTTGTTATTATTTTTAAGTGACATTGGAGATACCAAAATCACCAAAATCTTCTGAAAAGTTATAATGCGTCTTTCTTTGAAGAAAGCAAAGACAAAACACTTCTGAAAATCCTTGTCCAAGAAATCCAGGCAGTCATTAGGAATCAACACCACTGATTAAAAATATTCTAATATTGATAGGATAGTTGAATATAGATGTTTGAAATCCAGTATAACAAATCAGTCTAACATCCTAGGGAATATGAACAAAGATCATATTTAAAAAGAAATCAAGGAAAAGTTTGGAAGAAGTCAATGTTCCATTTCCATTTATTTCTGATTTTGTTTCTCATTTAGAAACCAAGACAGCTAGTAAGCAAGTTAAGCTACAAGCCAGAGTGATTTAGTTGGGCCTCTAACAGAGCTGAGTGCTTCTAATAGCCTATTCATGTCAATGAAATAATTTGAATGGACTTTCTTATATGTGATCTTGAGAAAATAGATGCTTATACTAACTATGTCTTAAGGGAGAGAGACATGTCAAAAATGTGAATTCGTAATAACATAAATTGAACAGATTTTCTTGACAAGTCCATACAATATCCAGACTGTTATGATAATCTAACATTAAACTCAGGCCTGAGCTTTTATGTAAACTGTAGCCACAAAAGCTCTAATCCTTAAATTGGCATGTCTTCCTAAAATGGAGAAAAGGGAAGGAAAATAAGGAGTTAAATCCACTAAAATCATAATTATTTATGTACTTGAGAGTAGGTCCCTTGAGTGAAGCTTACTTCTAAGTAGCCATGTATAACTTCACATTTTAAACCTAGTTTTAGTCTTGTAGGTAAGAAAGATTTATATTGGGATGGGTATTAACATTAAATTGCAAAATCTATTTAAAAAAAAAATCAGTTGGAAGCTGTAAGTAAATACATACATCAAGATTCAACTGGACAGTGTTAAAAATAGAATTCACTCAAATACTGCTTTATTGTATTCAGATAGCCAGTGCTTTTAAATGTATTTTACTATGTGAGATCAGCCTGAACTATTTTGCAGAGGCTTGGAAGCAATTGCAGAGGCTTGCAAGCAATTGCAAAATCAGATGACAGTTCATCCAAGAATTTTGAGCCTTGAGTAGATGGATATATTTAGAGGTTGGTTTCGAACATAAGAAAAACTCTCTTTCTCTCTCTCTTTCATCCTCCCTCCCTCCATCTATCTATCTCTCCTTCCATCCCCTTCCCTCTGTTTATCTCCCTCCTTCACCTGCCTGCCTGCCTGCCTGCCTGCCTGCCTGCCTATCTATCTATCTATCTATCTATCTATCTATCTATCTATCTATCTATCTATCTATCTATCTATCATGTATCTATCTATCATGTATCTATCTATCTATCTATCTATCTATCTATCTATCTATCTATCTATCTATC
>BLBF01000045.1:16721462-16739603 GCA_015471245.1 Laticauda colubrina
ATCTATCTATCTATCTATCTATCTATCTATCTATCTATCTATCTATCCATCCATCCATCCATCATGTCTCACTAACAGTAAGAACATTAATATGAATGAATGAATGTTTGGTTGGTATTTTTAAATTCAGTATTTATGGAAATAATATAACTTATTCTGCACATGTTCTATGCTGTAAAAAAGTATGTGGCCAAGTAACACTATGATGGTGCTGTATGTGCAATTAATTCCTTATTCCAGTATTTTTCTCCCATTTTAAATTGCTTCCCTGCCCTGAAAATTAAACTTGGTCCATATGGAAAAGTCTATGAGATCCTTCCTGCAAAAATCCAGATGGTTTCTAGATAACAGAAACTCAAATTCTACATTCTGTTTTTCTTTTCTTTCTTTTTGTTCTGTTCAGATCTCATAGTTATGTGCATGCAGCTCAGGGAGATTGATAGACCATCCTTGCCTAGAACATACAGGGAGTGCACAGCAATTTCCCCCCTCAAGAATTTTTGAGTGGAAAGGATTGGCTTGCTAAATCCCCAAAGCAAAATTTCTCATCCTGTATCTTGCCTCATTTTGTTTTTTGTTTCTGTTTTTAAGACTACTGCTAATTGGGGGGGGGGGGGGAAGCATGCTTTAAAATAAAGTGCAGGTTTATTAAGCAATTAGCATAGCTAATTAGAGTTGCTGGGGCATTTTCTTCAGGAAAGCAAAGGCACCAGAGAGGGAAGGAATCTGTTCAATGGTGTCTTGGGCCACATTTGACCAATTCAGAAACTGGCTCTTTGTAGACCCAGGATTATCCCTGGGCTCTATTATACTAGCTGTTGCAAATGTTTCAATTCTGTTGTTTTCCCAATTAAAAATCCTTCCCTCTCAGAAGCTGTGCACATCCCCAAAGAGATGTGCATTTAAAAAAGGAACAGCAATCTGTACCAGGAAATGAAAGAATAATACCCTATGAATTCATATGTAACTGAAGTAATAGCTAGAAAACATTCAAGGAAAGGATATGGGTTTGATCAATTGTTGTTTTGGTGATGGGAAGCCTGTGGGTTGTTTGAGCTTCTGTGAAAATGGGAGACAAATCTCTCTCATGCTCTACCCCACCCTACTTTCTATTACCATCTCCATCTCTATTAGAATAAGAAAAGAAGTACTTCAAAAAGCAATGGATGGAATATAATCAAGGGGAGAACTAACATAGAACAAAGAAAAAAATTCCTGACAGGTAGAACAATTAATCAGTGGAACAGTTTGCCTCCAGAAGTTGTGGATGTTCCAATACTGGAGGTTTTTAAGAAGACATTGGAAACCATTTGTCTAAAATGGCATAGGGGTCTTCTGTTTGAGCAGGGAATTGGACTAGAAGGCTTCCTCTGTTATTTTGTTTATATTATTTTTTCTTCCCAGC
The DNA here is from genome assembly GCA_015471245.1 of Laticauda colubrina. Classification (NCBI taxonomy): domain Eukaryota; kingdom Metazoa; phylum Chordata; class Lepidosauria; order Squamata; family Elapidae; genus Laticauda; species Laticauda colubrina. Next base: position 16,722,868 of record BLBF01000045.1, read on the forward strand.
ATTTGTCCAGTAAGAGCAAGGTGGAATATTCTTCTGTGGTTAGCCTCAACACTGAATCTATATTTTATGCAAACCTCCAACCTTACAAACTTTCATCCCAGACTAGGATGCTAGAGTTATGAATGCTAATGCTATGGTTGTATGGCTATACTAAGAGAATCTTGCAAGTTTAAATGCTTGTCCCCGCTCCTTCTCTTTATCTTTATAAGAACTAGAAAGGGACATATCCAAGACTTTCTTAAATTATATTTCTGTTCCAAACTCAAAATTTCTGTTATCTGACCGTTGCCTTGGTTGTGGTTCTTTGCTCAACGTTATTCATAGAATCATTGGGGAGAAAGGGACTTCAGAGATCTCCTTGTCCAATTCCTTGCTTAAGGTAGGAACCTTATACCATCCCAGTCAAATGGTTCTCCAGTCTATGTGTGAAAACCTCCAGTGGTGGAGCACCCACAACCTGAAAATGAATTGAATAACTGCTTTCACTGTCAGAAAACTTCTCCTTATTTCGAGGTTAAATCTCCCACCCATTGCTTCTTGTCCTGCCCTTTGCTGCCCTCGAGATTTAGTCAATCCACTCCTCTTTTTGACAGCCTCTCAACAACTGGAAGACAACTTTCATGTCTTCCCTAATCCTTTTTCTCTTTGACAGGCTAGATCCACCAAGGTCCCTCAACCATTCATCATGTGATTTAGCCTCCAGACCTGTATCATTTTTGTTGTTCTTCTCTGCATGCTTTCCAGGGTATCTCAACATTTTTTGGGATCATGGTGACCAGAACTGGACCTCAATATTAAAGAAAACATTTTTAAACAGTTAAAAAAAATGCCCCAGACATTGTTAAACCTTGCAAGAATTCAGGCACAACCAGGAAAACTCTGGTGATGTCTGGATGAGATTGGTGATCTTGCATTTAGATCATTTAAAATGGTTAATTAAAAGAAATGAGTTTTTATTCCTTTGTGAAGTTGTGCCTGAAAGGCTGTTGACACCAATGTATTATTTGGAATCAATAGAACTATCTATTTACTGCACATAATCTATTCACTTATTGTATCTTTCACAGTTTAAATACATAGTATATTCCAATGATGCTATCAAAGTCATCATTATTAGCTCAGACATTAAATCTATAGGTTTGGAATGAGCCCTGTCTTTGATTCTATGATTTGTCATTGGTTTTTTTTTTTCAATGTTGATTGCCATAATGAACTGTAATGGGGTATTATTTCCATGTCATGATGGGTGATAGTCTTATATTAATTGTGCAAGTACTGAGATATCCTTTTGTACAATTAGTTTTATGCTGTTCTATTAGAGGGGATGACAATATTTCTCTGTAACAACAGTCACATATAATGCAGATAGCAAATTTTTAAACAAAAGACTGAAGAGATCTCAAGAGAAAAATCCCAATGACAGTAACAAAAGGTCTCTGGTGGTTTGAAATAATCTTTATGTTGTCACTTTGATTTCATCCCAATGAATTTGAAAGTAATTCCTTAGGATAAAAGATGGGGGAAAGTTTCCCATTTTCTAACATTGGATTATTTTATTCCTCTATTTTTCAAATCATAAACAAAACACACTCCATTTTTAATCAATCTAGATCTTTTTTTAAAAAAAAATGGCACAACATTTATTTTTATCTAATATTCCCTATTCATCAAATTTACAGAATGTTTTTCCTGATATAGTTCTTTTCAGTCTATTGCTTTCACAATGCATGTATGTTTGTGCAAATTCTATTTTTAAAGTGGAGAATTGCATTACAAAATCAGTAGGGCAATAGCCACAAGGCAGCCTTGCACCACAAGATAAACCTGAGAGGATACCCTCTGCTTTTTTTTTTTTAAATCACCCTGGATGCCCTGCATTGACTGATGGAGTTCTTTCAAACTAATCATTGACTTGCCCTTCTTTCTTTCCTTCCTTCCTTCCTTCCTTCCTTCCTTCCTTCCTTCCTTCCTTCCCAGGATCTCAGACAAGAATGGAAATAAAGATAATATTTTGCATCAGCCAGTTTCTTATTGGTTTCTACAGTAACTCACAGCTGAAGCCAAAACAACTTCCTATGCCTGGTGATATCCTCGGGCAACAGCCTCTCTTATGGATTTGCATCTCAACATTTGACCCAGTTGCATAACCTGTGACATTTGTATAATGATGTTGTTATTGCACATTCCATCATTTCCTGCATTGCCTCCCTTGTGTGTGTGTGTGTGTGTGTGTGTGTGTGATATATCTGTGTGTGTGTGTGTGTGTGTGTGTGCGTGTATTTGTTTTCTTAAGTTTTCGCAGGTACTTGCATGTATGGTATTCAGCTTTGTTTGGGTATTTTCCCACGTCATTATAGTTGTGCTTTTAAAGTTGTAGCAATGTTTCAGCAGAATCTCATCTGCCATCATCACACTTCTGTATTGAGTTCATCTGTTAGTCAGGCTATCACAGCCGTTTCAGTTTTAAATTTGAGGCTAGCCGATTGCTGTGCCAGAATGTTTTTTTCTTTATCCTGGTTGGTTGGGAGTCTTGGTCTGTGTTTATTGGTCTTGGAGTTTGCGGTGTTCTGCTTGATTGGTGTTTCTAATATCTTCTGTATGTTTTGTAACTTTTTTTGTCTTGATTGGCTGGCAACACTGTGTTTCCTATATTGGAGGCTTTTAGTGTGGCTTGGCTCCAAGTAAATGGACAGCTATCATTTATTAGGCAGCTAGGTTTCATCTGGGTGCCTGGTTGGGGTGTGTTTGAGCTGGAGGTATCGGGGGGGATCTGTTTGTGCCCAGGTGTTTGCCTGGCTTGTGGCGTGGAGATTTTTTTGTTTGTGAGTGCAAGCTTCCAGATAATTGACTGTCTGATGGAATCATTTCTTCTATTCATGTTTTCAGGTCTTTTTTCAATCTCTATGGCTTCTCTGATAATCTGTGGCTAGGGTTTTCTATAGTAGCTTGGGTTTTGGTGCCATTGAAGTCAATGTTATGACCTGTGGCTTTCATGTGTTGGACTAGCGAGGAAGTGTGTTCCAGCTTTTTTACTGCATTTTTTGTGTTCATCTAGGTGGGTACTTATTCTTCTCCTCATATGTCCAATGTCCAATCATCAAAAATAAATACCAACCACCCAAATACCTCATGGAACTAACAGAACACTGCTTAACCAACACATATTTCATGTACAAAGGACAAATATACAAGCAAATTGAAGGAGCCCCTATGGGATCACCACTGTCACCCGTCATTGCAAACCTGTTCATGGAAGAATTCAAATCCAGAGCTCTGGCCAATGCCACCCACAAACCCAAAGATACATTGATGACACATTTGTTATTTGGCCCCATGGAAAAGAAAACCTAAATTATTTCCTAACACACCTAAACAGCACACACCCCAAAATCAAATTCACCATGGAAATGGAAACAAACAAACAACTACCATTCCTAGATGTACTTATCTACAAAAAAACAGATGGCACACTAGGACACATCATATACCAGAAGAAAACACAAACTAACCACAACCTCAACACCCAATCCCACCACCACCCAGCACAGATAAACTCTGTGGCTAAAACACTAATGACCAGAACCAAACGCCTGGCAGACAAGACACATATAAAGACTGAACTATGCACCCTGACTAAAGTACTGACAGCCAACGGCTTCCACAAAAACAAAATCATTGGCTTGATCCACAAAAACACACTGAGACATAATGGAGACCTAGAAGATAAACAGACCTATGGAACAGCTGTCCTGCCCTACATAAGAGGTACTACAGACAAAATCAGTAAGATACTACACAGGCATCACATCAAAACTGCCTTCAAAACAGACAAAAAAATAGCAGCCATCCTGAGAAACCCCAAAGATAAAATTGACCTGGTAACCAAGGCATATACGAAGTTCCCTGTGCATCATGCCCGGCCACATACATTGGAAGACCAATAGAAGCATAAGTACCCGCCTGGATGAACACAAAAATGCAGTAAAAAAGCTGGACCACACTTCCTCACTAGTCTAACACATGAAAGCCACAGGTCATAGCATAGACTTCATTGGCACCAAAACCCTAGCCAGTAAAGAAAACCCCAGCTATAGAATTATCAGAGAATCCATAGAGATTGAAAAAAGACCTGAAAGCATGAATAGAAGAGATAACTCCACCAGACTGTCAATTATCTGGAAGCCTGCACTCTCAAACAAAAAAAATTTCCACACCACAAGTCAGCCAAAGACTTGGGCACAAACAGACTCCCCCTGATACCTCCAGCTCAAACACACCCAGATGAAACCTAGCTGCCTAATAAATGATAGCCGTCCATTTACTTGGAGCCAAGCCGCACTAAAATCTTCCAATACAGGAAACACAATGTTGCCAGCCAATCAAGACAAAAAAAAGCGACAGAACAGACAGAAGATATTAGAAACACCAATCAAGCAGAACACAGCAAACTCCAAGACCAATACAGACCAAGACTCCTAACCAATCAGGATGAAAAAAAAACCATTCTGACACAGCATAGGCAAGCCCCAAAAACACATATGCATACATACATACATACATACATACATATATACATACATATAAAAACAAAGATGAGTGGCAGAGAATTTGGAGTGTATGAAAGGAGTTCTCTGCTTGCCTCTCTTTGATGTAGAGATTGCTGGGCAGTCTGTATGTAGTCATACATAAAGAGGGCTACTAAAACCAATGGATTCTGAGTTAAATATAAATGAGCTGCTGAACTTGTTTTTCACCATGTTGGGCTGACACACAATTGGCTCCAATATTATTTGCCTTCCAGTAACAGGTGAAGACAAAGTATTGGCAGAGGCTATTTGCGTGTGGACACCAGAAATTGTTCTTGGACTGTGTTCAGTATGTCTTTTGTTATTTAACGTTATCTGTTGTCTTTCTGTCAGCCACTATTTAGGATTGCAGGAAAACACACATTGGATTAATAACAAATAATTCTGAATTTTTCCAGCCATTGCCCATGACAGCTAAAATGTTTAGAAAGAATCCCCTACAAAAAAATAAGTCTGCACGCTCTGCTCATTGAGCAGACATGAGATTGCTCATTCCAGAAATGACAATCAGATTTATGTAATCTGCCTTACATTGTCTAAATCGGTGTCCTTTGAATGTTAATAACAAATGCCAAACCTTTTCTGGCCTTGTCATCATACTCTGGTGCAGTGTCACTTTGGTCTTATGCTATGGTCATCACAGTCAGACCAAGTTAGCTTTTTCTGTAGAGATAAGGTATGCTGGACAATCTATTGTCATCTTTTGCTGACTGTGTCATTCTGTCACCTGGACATTTTCATCCATCTCATTGAAGATTCACAGTGTTATCCCAGTCATAAAGGATCACAGCATCTTGGCAACTTACTGTTGTATTTGAGTCAGGTTATGAATGCTTTACTTATTTTCAATCACTGTTTGTGCAGATTTTTTTTCTTGCAGAACTGCCAAGGACATGAGTATGATTTTGAGTTTTTAACTCTTGATGTTAAACTTTCTAAAAGTTTTTTTTTTAATAAAAGTCTAGGCTTTGGTTGGAGCAATTTAGTTACAGCACTGAAAGCTTTAAGAAAATTTGTGTTTGTTCATTTATAGATCACAAGAAAAAAAGAAGTTGGATTACTCTACAAAGAATGTTCACTCTTTAGCCACTTCACTTTGTTTATTTATTCATTTATATCCCACCTTTATTATTTCTAGAAAATAACTCTTGATGGTGAACATATCCAATGCACTTTCTTCTTCCTATTTTCCCCATAACAACAATCCTGTGAAATGGGTTGGGCTGAGAAAGAAGAACTGGCCCAAGGTCACCCAACTGACTTTCAAGTCTAAGGCAGGACTAGAACTCACCATCTCCTGGATACTGGACTAGTGACCCAGTCAGCTTTCATGCCTAAAGTAGGACTAGAACTCACTATCCTCCTGTGATTGGCCAAAAGTGATTTGGCTGTCTTGCATGGCTAAGGCAGGACTAGGACTTCTTTCTTTCTACCCTCATGACTTAATGACTAAACCAATCTGGCTCTATAAATATCTGGCTACTATAAGTAGCACTATCATTAATGGTGCAAGAAAATTTAGTAAGCTGGACAAAATTGCAGCAATTTGTTACATAGGTTTTTTAAGATGAAAGAATACTTGTCCACCCACAAATTTAGAAACTATTTCCATTGAATATCCTCCCCCCTCAAAAAAAAGGACATTTAGGAAATGAAAGCAAGGACTGTTTCCAATGACAGCTTAGTTTCTAGACCTCATTTTTTCAATTCATAATTCATTGCATGTTTTTTCCTGTTTCCTTATATCCATTTTTCTACTGGGTTGTTTCATCCATACTTTCTTTCTAAGGCTGTGTTTTAAGTTCAGGGCATAGAAAGCTGGGACTAATATGTCATAGACATATAGTAGGAAATAATTGATAATATTCTCCATCTGGATATGCAGGTGCATTGAAGAACATGTCCTCTCCTTCAACTAAACTGGATTTTTTTTTAAAAAAAAAGCATTCACATGTTGCCAAGAGAACTATATGGATTTGTTCAGATATTCATCAGGAGATGATCTCAATTCAAATGAGATCAACTTTCAGATCTCATCAAGCTGAGGAATATTGGACTTGGTTCATTGAATAAATCACCAGTAGGAAATCCCAAGGCTATAAACTAGACTGGAAAGTTAAGAGAGAGAGAGAAAATGACAGAGAGGAGCAAGAGTGGAAGGAGACAAGTCTCCGTCACACTGCTGCCAAGAAAGCTATGCAGATAGTTCTCTTGGTAGACATCAGAAATCAAGTTCACTCAGAGAAGACTTTTCTTTTAACTCTAGGTAGGATAACTTAAGAGGGACCAAAGCACAGCTAGGGTCAAACCACACATATCTTTCAAGACTTTAGCAATAATTATGTTTTCTCCTTCATTATCAAATGAAAGTGCAGGCTGTGATTGTCAAAAAAGGGGAAAAAAGCATTTGCCAGAAGAAATAGTTCATATTTGAAAAATGCTGGTTATAAAGAATGAGAAATCTGAACAATCGTGGCTTGAACAGCTTAAGACCCCTGTGTCTAACATGTTGAGTTTTAATTATCTTTGGCTGCCAGTTTTGTTTTTAAAGCAAAATATGGTGTGTTCCCCACCCCCATCTTAGAAATATCTTCCCATTGTCCAAGTTGTGACTTAAGTACATATTTAACAACTTTCTGACTTGTTTTATTGTTGAATCCAACATTTTGTAATTGAAGAAGCATAAAATCATTATAGTTTCATATAGGAAAATACAAGATATGTTTGGATAGTGGGCAAAGCTGGTGGATTTAATTAGAAGTAAGCTGCTCTTGACAGCTATGTGTTGGCAGGATAATAAAATGATCCAAACTATAATTAAGGGTCTGTGTTAGAGAACAGCATCTGAACATTTCACACTTAGAGTGTTGTTGATGGTTAAGTCAGAATGGATTCGCTGTAGCTGTAGATGAAAACAAAAGGAACAGAGCTAAATCACAAATGGGAATGAAATCCAATTGTTCCAGAGGCAGCTGATGTCATTCCCCCCCCTCCCACCACCATGCTTATGAAGCGATTGAGATAGCCCACACCTTGCTGAATTAACAATTTTTACGATGCACAAAGTAATGGCATGGTGAAGTCTGCCTTTCAAGTTCTCAGAATAATAATAATCATCCCTACCAGTCAATTGCAAAAGGCAGCTTTACTTAGAACAGCTTACTGTACATCTTGCAACAATACCTTTAACACTATCAGACAACATCCGTCTATCCGAGGTCCTTGGGAAGGACTCAAGAGGTGGATCAAATGCCAAATCCAGTTTAAACATCTGCCTGACTGCATGAACAACCGTAATAATAACAATTTCTCTGTGAAATTTTCTCCTGTTTTTCCATCTTATTTTCAGGGTATTGGGTTTATTTTTGGACACCTCTTGAAGATATTTATTTAGCTTACTTTATTTTGAACCATACTGTATTTTATAGTACCACTTACCACCCTCTTATACAACTCTCTGTCTTTCTGAAAGCTCTGTATCTGCTTGCATGAACTAAGCGCGGGGGGGGGGGGAGTGTCTATTTTTCTTGGAAAGAAATTGTAAAGGAAAATCAAGAGGAAAAGAAAATCCAGAATTTGAAATGAAGTTATGTATATTCTATTCTTCAGCTTCCCCTCCACTCCAAGATGTAGTGAAAATATTCAGAGCTGTTGGCTGGACCATTTCCTTATTCTTTTGGTTTCTTATTTGCTTATTTTCTGACTAAAGGATGGTATTGATCTAGTCTAACAGTGTTGTTTTACCAAGGATGTTTTTGAAGCAGCTTGGAAGACCTGTTTGAAGCATCTGCTGGCCAATATAAAAATATTAAGAATTAAAGATGTAATGAATAATATTTTAATCAGTGTAGAATCCCCTTTACATGCAGAGATGGGTAATAGCAAGAAAACTGGCTGACTAACTTTCAAAGAAATTGATCACAATTCCACGGAAAAAATAACAAAAAGGTCAAGCCAAAATGAAATTTAAGTTTTCAGCTCACTTTTTCTCTCTCATCTCTAAGTTGCTATTTTCTGAATTATAGATAGCATTTTACTGATAGGGAATGACATTTGGCATTGTAAAAAAAATGCTATTTGTCTCAAAGTTCCTGTTGGTTAACATTTGTTTCCCAAGTTTTGCTCAAAATAGTCAGAAATGTATGGAAACTATAAAGGAAACTTCACATGACACAGCAGCTGGATTTATTTGTAAACTTTGTGATCCTGACTGGCATCAGATATATGTCATATTTCATATCATTTTTCATAATGGAAATGTCTCTTTGTTTACTACATTGACTGGTATGTGATGAACAAATCTCTTGATTTTGTTTCCTCCACATTTTGCTCAAATTCTTTATGTTCACTCAAAGACACAGACACATACACAAATGTGTGTGTGTGTGTAATGACCAATCCCAATTTGAATAAATACATGTTAACAATAGTTCTTATTATATTTTATGGAATGAAAACAAACATGCAATTTAAAGGATGGAGAAGATGGAGATATTATTAGAAATTACTAGAATGTAGAAATTAAAGGCAAGCAGACTGTTACTAAAAAAAAGAAAAATGCAATTTTAATCTGAGTTAGCAATATTATGATGTATGCAAGGGAATGAAATATGCAACTTTATGCCTGGATTGCCATTGAAATTTTTAAAATCTCAAGTTCTTTCCTTATTTCCTATGAAGAAATTTCTAAATTCTTTATTTGTTCTGATTTTTAAAAAATAAACTGAACAAACTTCCCAGCCATCTCTGTACACCATATTCCCTTTTCTGCACTCTCATTAGTGCTTGTCAGCCTTACATAGATTTAATTATTAAGATGTCATAACAAGCTTAGGAGGCTGTTCCATTCGGAAAAACGCGAGGTAGACCGGGTTCCAACAAAAAGTCTTTATTAGTTGATTTACAAGTGAAAATGGAATATTGGCTCAAGCCGCGGCAGCCCTTTTATAGAGGCTTGCCTGCCGGCTTGTAGCCAATGACATTAGTTTGGTTTTGCCGCCTTTTTAGCGGCTCCTAGGATTGGTTCCTAGTGAACCAATCCCTATAGTGGCTTTCTTAGCCAATCAGAATGTGAGGTTAGGAGTCAACCATTTTAATACAGTACACCCCTCCCCTCTTGGTTTGGTCCTTACGAGGTGACGTAGTCGCGCAGGTAGGTGGGGCTTTTCCTAGTTCAATTGGACCTGCGCGGTTCATTGTTGCTGGCGACTTCGACCGGTTCGGAGGGGTTTGCTGTGTCTCCATCTCTTCTCCATGGAACCGCCTGGAAGGGTGAGTCAGCCATTTTGCTGCCACCTGAGTTTCTCAGGTCGGCGGCCTTGCCGCTCCCTCCTGGTTTTTCTGGGCAGGTCAAGCTGGCCTGGCTGGCCCCTTCGCTTGGATGCTTCCCGCAAGTTTCCTCTAACTGTAAGTCTCTATTTTGCTCTTTTTGTTTTTTGTAATATTCTGGGTTTATTTCAAACGGTTCTTTATTGTTTCTTTGAATTCCCCCCCCCCCCTCGTTGGTTTGTTTTTCGTCGGTTTTTATTGTTTCTGGTTGAGCGTTCGTGTTCCTTTCTATGTATCGGGAACGAAGCTGGTCTATGTGCCACTTCCATTCCCTGCCATCGTCCACGGTTAGTCGGTAGGACCGGGGGCCTGTGATTTTGGTTATTGTGCCTGGAAGCCATAAGGGGTCCCCGGTGAAATTTTTTGCGTAGACTGGTCGCCTATTTCAAATGTTCTGGAGTGGGTGGAGGAGTCGGGGGGTCTTTCTGGTGTGTAATTTGGATGCAACCTGTCTAGTTGTGACCTGAGTTTCCTTCCCATTAATAGTTCCGCTGGGCTTTTGTTGGTAACGGTACTGGGTGTGATATGTTGGAGGGTGAGTAGGCGGTTAATTTTATCTTAGACATCCCCATTGTCCATTCTTTCTAAACCCTCCTTGGTAAACCTGACCATTCTCTCTGCTCTACCATTTGTGGCCGGGTGAGCTGGCGCAGTTAGAGCATGGCATATCCCCAGGGAGGCTAGGTGTTGTTCGAATTGGATGCTTGTCAATTGTGGCCCGTTGTCGGACACTAGGACGTCTGGTAGTCCATGGGTTGCGAATAGTTTGTCAAGTTGTTTAATGGCCATTTCCGTTGTCATGGATGGCATAACTACAACTTCCAGCCAATTTGAGTATGCATCCACGACAATTAAGAAAGTATTCCCTTTTGTAGGTCCCGCAAAATCAATGTGGATTTGAGACCAGGGGCCCCTTGGGGTTTCCCACTCCCTTATGGGTGCTTGTGGTGGGGAGGGTCTGGTTTTTTGGCATTTGTTGCAAGAATTTACCCAGTATTCGATGTCCCTATCTATACCCGGCCACCAGACATAGCTTCTAGCAAGGCTTTTCATTTTAACAATACCAGGGTGGCCTTCGTGAAGCATACCCAGTACCCTGGTTTGTAATTTAGAAGGGATGACTACCCGATCACCCCACAATAAACAACCCTTTTGGATAGAGAGTTCAGTCTGTCTGGTCCGGAAAGGTTTAAAGTGTTCAGTTTTTTGATTTTCCGGCCAGCCTTTACCTACCCAGTTTAGTATGCAGGCAGTCACTGGGTCTTTCGCTGTGGCTCTGGCGACATCATTGGCGGATATTGGTAGCTCAGGGCATGTCTCAATCTGTAGGGTGGTCATCGTTGGTGCCAGGTCTTCTTCCATTGTTGGTAGCGGCGATCTGCTTAATGCATCTGCATGGGAGATTTGCTTCCCGGGTCAATGCATTAATGTATACGAGTAGGCTGCCAGGAATTCCGACCATCTGGTCATTCTCGGGGACAAAATGTTAAGTGTAGGCTTGTTTCCCGCCAAAATTCCTAGTAACGGTTTATGATCCCTTACTATTGAAAATGTCCTTCCATATAAATATTCGTGGAAGCGTTTTACTCCAGTGACGATTGCTAGGGCTTCTCTGTCTAGTTGACTATAGTTACGTTCTGTTTTAGACAGAGTCTTTGAATAATAGGCGACGGGTGCCTCTCTTCCATCTGGCAATTGGTGGCTCAGGATGGCACCGACTCCGAATGGCGAGGTGTCGCAGGTCACTGGCAATGGCAGTGTGTTGCTAAACTGGATAAGAATGGTGTTTGATGTTAATAAATTTTTTATTTGTTGAAAAGCTTCTTGTTCTCTATGACCCCAAGTCCAATTTGTTTTCTTATCCAGTAAATGGAGTAACGGTTCCGGTATTGTTACTTTGTGGGGAAGGAATACGTTATAAAAGTTTATTAGTCCCCAAAATGCTTGCAACTCGGTTTTGTTTCTTGGTCGTGGTGCGCCTTTAATGGCTTTGACTTTTTTTTCAGTAGGGTGTATACCCTCTCCGTCTATTAAATAACCCAAAAATTCGACGCGATCCGTCCTTAAACAGCATTTTTCTTTCTTTACTTTCAGGCCAAATTTTCTAAATTTTGTTAGTACGTTTCTCAGTCTTTTTTCTAATTGGTTTGTATTTTTGGCCAAAATTAGAACGTCATCAAAATATGGCACGACTCCTTGTATTCCATTCAGTAGGCGTTCCATGAGGCTTTGGAACACTCCTGGGGCCACACTTACTCCAAACTGGAGTCTGTTACACTTGAACGCTCCTTTATGGGTCACTATTGTTTGTGCTTCCGCTGTTAGGGGGTCTACTGGAAGCTGTTGGTAAGCTTGTGCTAAATCTAATTTAGCGAAAACTTTTCCTCCCTCAAGTGAGTGTGACAAGTGTTGTACGACTGGCACCGGGTATGTGCTTTGTTGCAGCGCATGGTTCAGGGTAGCCTTGTAGTCACCGCAGATTCGAACCGACCCGTCAGGTTTAACTGGTGTTACAATAGGCGTCTCCCATCTGGCATGGTCAACAGGTTCCAAAACCCCTTGGTCAACCAATTTGTTTAGTTGTTCCTCTATTTTTGCCTTTAGTGCAAAAGGAACTCGTCTGGCTTTTAGCCTTCTAGGGGCTACCTGGGGGTCTAAGCTAAAGGAAATTGGGGTCCCCTGGTACCTGCCTAGTGAGCCTTCGAAAACGTCCTGGAATTCGTGGATCAGGTTTTCTTCCCAGTCGGTTGCGGCCACCCGGTCTACTCCAGTCATTCCGATCCCTAATGGTGTGAACCATTCGATGCCCAGGAGGCTTGGGCGGTCTCGGTCAACTATTGTCAACGGTAGTACTTCATCATGGTGTTTGTAGGTGACTCGGAAATGTTCAAAACCTACCACAGGGATTCGATTCCCTTGGTAGTCTTTTAGGGTTAATCGCTGCTTCTGGAGCTTTTTTGGGTTGATGTTAGGGACCAGTTGTTTGATTTTGTCCCATGACACCATTGATAAAAAGGACCCTGAGTCTCCATTTCGCAGAGGTTTCCTTCGATTTTCACTATTATTTTTACTTTCTTGCCGCTTTCCGTCTGTGCGCTCCCGATAGTGAAAGTCTGGTGTGTTTTCTCCCGGTTATTGGCTCATTTGTTTCGTTGCCACTTTCTCTCAGTTTGTTTTGGCTCGGTTTGTGGCGGAGAGTTGCTGCGTCTGTTTGGGCTGTAGTTTTTTTTATTTCTGCAGACCTTCTCGATGTGCCCCCTTTTTTTACAAGCTCGGCAGATGGCATCAAGGAATCTGCAGTTGGCTCAAGGATGGTTTCCTCCGCAGCCTGCGCATTCCTGCCAGTTTCTTTTTTCGCGCCCTTTTTTGTTGGCGTATAGGCGGTGCACCTCATCGTCTTCTTCTTCAGATTCTGTTGTCTCGTCAAAATCTTCGTGGTGTGTAGTGGTTGGAATTTGTTTCTTCCCTTTTATTAAACACGTTCCGTCGTTGTTCGCGTTCATCTGCTTCATTTTGACAGCCGATTTCTTCGCGGCTTCGTCATCGGAAGCTTCAGCGATGGCTTCGGCTACGGTTATATTGGGTTTGTTAAGCAGTTTGCTTTGTAAATTAGAGTCTCTTAAACCCAATACTATCCGATCTCCCATCACTTCGTCTAAGTTCAGGAACTCACATGCTCCCCCCAGTTGTCGGAGGGCTGCCACGAAATTGGCAATAGTCTCGCCTTCTTTCTGATCTCTTCGGTAAAATTCGTGTCTTATGATGAGGTTTGACACTACTGGTGCATAGTGAGCCTTCAGTATTCATTGGAGTTCGGGCCAAGTCATTTGCTTCATGTCTCTGGGCTTCGCTAATGCCTTGGCCATTTTGAAAATCATCGGCCCACAATGCGTCAAAAAGACAGCCCTCTTCCGCTGGTCTGAGATCTCTTCCATCTCGTTACTTTCCAAATACATTTGGAAACAGTCTACGTAAGATTCCCAATCCTCTTCATTGGGATTGAAGGGTGCGGGCGGTGCATTGTTTCCAGCCATCGTCTTAGCCTGGTTTATCGCTGCGTCCACAGTCTCGCGTTTTAGGATGATCCCATCCTCGTCGCCAGTTCCGTTCGGAAAAACACAAGGTAGATCGGGTTCCAACAACAAGTCTTTATTAGTTGATTTACAAGTGAAAACGGAACATTGGCTCAAGCCGCGGTAGCCCTTTTATAGGGGCTTGCCTGCCGGCTTGTAGCCAATGATATTAGTTTGGTTTTGCTGCCTTTTTAGCGGCTCCTAGGATTGGTTCCTAGTAAACCAATCCCTATAGTGGCTTTCTTAGCCAATCAGAATGGGAGGTTAGGAGTCAACCATTTTAATACAGTACAGAGGCCATCATAAAAAACTGTATTCTTAAAATGTTTGGAGTGAATCCTGATTTAGTTAGTTTGAGCTGACTCATTGAAATTATTGGGGTAAGAAAATGGTGACCAGCTTAAATCATATTGATTTGATAAGTTCTATGCAAAACATGACTAAACCTGGATTCTACCCTGTTTTCAACAGCCAACTACGTTTGCAAGGCAAAGCAAGATGGAATGTGATGAGTACTCATTGTTATTTTTCTTCTATGACTATATATTGGCTTTTATAGAATTACTCCAGTTAGCAGTCCTTTTGAAAACTTTCTTATCTGTATATCTATCAGTTCAGTAATTTTTTTTATCAAAATATGTCTCTGTCAGTAATGGTGCATATATGTTCAACTATTGTTTCTTATCATCTAGAATGAATGTCTTAACTCTCATCAACTCGATTTGCACACTATAGTCAACTTTTTTTGGCATAGCTCACATAGTTTGTATCTCTCCATCTGTTTGTTCTTCTACCTCTAGTCTGCCAGGATAGTAAATCTTACCAAAGATTTTGGAGCTGAGATCATTCTGTAGAAAAGTACAACCAACCTTCGAGATAGGTTCATCTAAGAATAGCTGCCCTATAATTATCTAAGGAACTTTTGTGACTGATGGTGGCCTTGAACCTGGGAGTTCCCAATGCAAGCCCAGCTCCTTAACTAGTACATCACATTAACTCTTACTGAAATGATCGGATCAACTCAATTTGATCTGAAACATCAGTCCAATCAGAATGGATGAATCAATCAAAATGCCTTATAAAACACATGTTTAATTTTTTTCTTGTACTTTAGTTGAACTCCTCCTCGATAAAGCGTGACTGGCACAGAAGGGGACATGGCAACTTGTGCACTAAGAAGAGAAGGTCTTGACCAACAAATTCTTGGTTGAGGGGCTGTCACACGACGGAACCTGGTAACTTTAAGGAGCAGTGACAGGAGCAGTGATACCTTTTTTTTTTTTTTTTACTTCTTTACATTAATTAGAGCTGCCCAATTCCAATTGAGTACTTTCAGGATAACCAGAAGCTGCTGCTCTCATCACTGCAAAAATGGGAATATTTCTCAGAATGATAAATGATGTTTGGCAAACCCAAGTTACTGGTGTGAAACCCCTAGTAGCTGCCCTATTGTGCCAGCTGCTAAGGCAAGGCCTCCTTGGAGGAACTAGAGGGCCAGAATGCTACAAGAATTGATCGTGGGCTCCCTTCAGTGGTCAAATGCTGTGTAATGTCTATTCCTGGGCTGTCCTTATCAGTTTCATTTTTCTTTTCGCTTCATACTCGCAGTTTGGGCCAATTCCAAGGTTGGAAACCCAGACTGGTTATAAATTTAAGCCAATGAAGGTGCTCGGAGGTTTCTTAATATGTCAACATGAGATTGCATTGTATAGAATTTCAAGTCAGATTATAACTTTTAAAGAGGCTATTATGATTTTATCGCACCCTCTCCGGTGATGATTAATGTAGATCACCAGAGGCCAAACGCATGCTATCATTGCTAACATGTACTTTAATTATGTCTCCCTCTCCAGGTTCTGTAATTTTGGACTTAAAAAGCAACATTCCACCACCAAAAGTGCAGCCCTCATAAAATACAACTGACGTGTTATCATATAAATGAGGTTGCTTTGACATGATAGCACTCTCATAAATCCAAAGGAAAGATTTGGAGACAAGATATGTCAAAAGTAAAACCGGCACTGTCTCTTCATCTTTGACATAAACTGTTTATGTTTTTTGAGTTCAACAATCATAATGTGATAGGTTGGGCTTTGATGATTTGCAGATGAAATGGAGTTCTTCAGCCCCTCCCTCCTCATCCTGGTTCATTTGAAAGGCATTCATTCTTTCCCCCCCTTTTGAGGGCGGGCAGGAGGGGGGTGAAAAGCTCTAAAGAGAAGCTAAATCAGAGTTTTATATTGCCTTCCTGAGATTCAATTTTGGAAAAAAGAGGGTGACTCAAAACACATTTCTTTATTTTGTATTTACTATTGGACTTTTTGAATTATTGCACTGTGAAAAGTTATTTGACTACCTGATCAGCTGAATTTCATTCTGGGCAAATGGCACTTCTGAAAATCAGTATGAATAAGTTCGTATCTTATATGAGACCTAGTTTGGCCTAGTGGTTAAGGCAGACATTGGCCTGGAAAGGAAAAAAATGGTGAGTTCTAATCCTGCCTTAGGCACGAATGGATGACCTTGAGCCAATCACCAGAAGACACTGAGTTCTAGTCCCACCTGAGGCATGAAAACTGGGTGGGGGATGTTGTGCCCTGCTCAACTCACCTCACAGGGTTGTTGTGGGGAGAATAGGAGGAGGAAGGAGCATTGGATATGTTTGGTGCCTTGATCTATTTGTAACAATAATAAAGGTGGGAGATAGATAGATAGATAGATAGATAGATAGATAGATAGATAGATAGAT
>BLBF01000045.1:16739613-16752184 GCA_015471245.1 Laticauda colubrina
AAAGAAAGAAAGAAAGAAAGAAAGAAAGAAAGAAAGAAAGAAAGAAAGAAAGAAAGACCTGTTTTTGTTCCCTTGATAATTACCTTGCAATTCACTTAACAAGTGCAATAATTCTCTTAACAATCATGGCAAAAAGGTCATAAAAGCAGATGTGGCTCACTTAAAAACCATCTTACTTAGCAACAGAAATTCTGGTCATAGCTGTGATCATAAGACAAGCACTACCTGTAAAGATACCAGGAATTGTTCTAACTGGACTTTTTCAGACCCAGCAGTTTGGGATGGAAATATATACATAACGGTGGAAAATATCAGAACCCTTGGCCACTAGACATTTATGGAATAATCTCAGACATCATTAAATATGTTCAAGTCAGTAAGATTCAGAAGCTAATTTTTGCAATGAAAGATATTGTGGAAATTGGAACACACAATTTGGTCCAATGTTAATTATTCTTTTATTTCTTCTTTAAAATAGCTTTTTCAAAAAAACTATCATTTTTTCTGAAAAGTTTGTTGGGTAGTTTCAGTTTATTCCTTATCTTCTCTGGTTCTCATTTAATTATTACTTTCACCTATATTGCTAACCTTAAAATAAATTGTTTGATTTTAAACCTATTATTTTATATAATGTTCTTTGACAGTTGAAGCAGAAAAGCATACAAAACCCAGATTTCTTGGGGATGTCTTAATTATTGATTCACTAATTGTCTGAGGTTCCTGGTCTAAAAAAGAAAACTCTGTAAGAACATTTAAATTTATGGATGACTTTCATCTACTTTAGAAGGGGCTTTTTAAATTTCTGATTGGGACAGAAAAAATGACTGATTGGGACAGAAAAAGGCCAAGGATTCAAATGGGTTTCATAAGAGGCATCTTTGTGAAAGAGAATTTGTACTGAAAGAAAAGCAGAAATAGAAATAGGTCTAATCTAATACTTCACGTGATCAAAATCACGTGAAATATTAGTACCAGTTTTGGTAAGACCACACCTGGAATACTGCATCCACTTTTGGTCACCACGTTACAAAAAAGATGTTGAGACTGAAAAAAAGTGCAAAGAAAAACAACTAAGATGATTAAAGGTCTAGAGACTAAAGCATATGAAGAACAGTTGGGGGATTTGAGTTTGGTAGTCTAGAGAAAAGAAAGATTAGGGGAGACATGATAGCAGTATTCCAGTATTTGAGAAGCTGCCACAAAGAAGAGGGGGACAATTTATTTTCCAAAGAACCAGAGGGCAGGACAAGAAACAATGGATAGAAACTAATCAAGGAAAGAAGCAACCTGGGATTGAGGAGAAACTTCCTAACTTTGAGGACAATTAACCAGTGGAACAGGTTGCCTTCAGACATTGTAGGTGCTTCATCATTGCAGGTTTTTAAGAAGGGACTGGATAGTCACTTGTTTGAAATGGTACAGGACAGGGGTGGGATTCATATTTTTTAACAACCAGTTCTGTGGGTATTGGTTTACATGGTGGGCATGGCTTTGTAGTCATGTGACTGGCTGGGTGTGGCCAACTCAATATCACTCACATTGAGGCACGCATCTCTTCACCTGGCCTCTCATGACTGTGGGGATCCTGCAACAGTCGTAAGTGTGAAAAATGGTCCTAAGTCACTTTTTTCAGTGCCATTGTAACTTTGAATGGTCACTCCATACAAGCAAAGTACCAGAAAAGGAAGGGAAAAAAACTCCAGAGACAGAAGTCTAGTCCTGCCAAGAAAGGGTTAACGGAGAGGCAGTTTCTGGAAGCAACGCCAGAATGTTTCCTTCCTGCCTTCCTTACAGGATTAGGCCAGTAATTTCTTCTAACAACCGGTTCTCCGAACTGCTTAGAATGTTAACATTTGGTTCGAGAGAATAGCTGTGAACCTGTAGAATCCCACCCCTGGTATAGGATCTCCTGCTTGAGCAGGGTGGTGGATTAGAAGACCTCCAAGGTCCCTTCCAGCTCTATACTGATTCAACTGATTCAATGTAACTTTTTCTTTGGTAATATTACACTAATAACTAGAGCATACAAAACATTTGCTAGACCAATATTCAAATACAGCTCATCAGTCTGGATCCCACGTTACGTATATTATATTAACACAGTTGAGAAAGTCCAAAAATATTTCACAAGAAGAGTTCTCCCCTCCTCTACTCGTTGCAGAATACCTTATGCCACCAGACTCGAAATTCTAGACCTAGAAAACCTAGAACTACACTACCTTCGGTCCGATCTAAGTATAGTGTATAAAATCATACATTGCAATGTCTTACCTGTCAATGAATACTTCAGCTTCAACCATAACAACATAAGAGCAAACAATAGATACAAACGCAAAGTCAGTCGCACCAAACTTCATTGCAGGAAATACGATTTCAGCAACAGAGTGGTCAATGTCTGGAATACTCAACCTGACTCTGTGGTTTCTTCCCCAAACTCCAAAAACATGAACTTTAGACTGTCGACTATTGACTCACCCCTTTCCTAAGAGGTCTATAGGGGGCATGCATAAGCGCACCAACGTGTCTACTGTCCCTGTCCTTTTATTTTTCTTACATGTATCCATGTATTCATAACTATGTTTTTACTTATACCTATTATCTTGTAAGTAATTGACAAAAATAAATAAATAAATAAAATAAATAAACTGATCAGGTAGAGGAGTCTGTCAGGAAGAGTAAGAACAGGGACAAATTCTTGTACACAACTACGTGGGGATGGGAGGTTGGGGGAGAAGAACGCAGTAATCACATGTAATCTCAACATTATTTACCCCTCTTTCTCCAAGCACTCCTGGACAAGGTAAATCTTGATTTATTTTGAAAGGTCCTGTTGAAAACAGTCCTGAAATCAAAACTATGGAATTCCAACTTGCAGTCTTAATATGGTCCACCAAAATGAACCACTTTGCCTTACTGCCATCCCATGCAAATGGAAACTTTCATGTTAAAAACCCAGTTGGAATTAATTAATGGGCCATGTCTGCAGAGAATATCCAACATCTGATGGTGAAAATAATTGTCTGCAAATACTAATACCATATCAGTTTGCCCCGAGGAAAGACCGTGAACACTGCCATTGATCATAAGGCATTTTCTTCCCAATGCATTGTCTTCTTTGTATTCAGAAATTCCCATTATAATCTTACCTTCTTTAGTACCTAAGTTGTCTCCAAAACTATTTCTACACTGAGATAAGGAGCTAAAGGCCCGAAAAAAGCTTGTTTCACTGAATAAGAGCATATTTCATTGCAAATAGTTAATCATAATTAAATTAAGAAAATATATATAACTTTATATATATATATAAAGTTAAGCAATAAAAAATTAACAGGATGGAGCACACAAAGGAGTGGGGGGAAAGGGACAGAAGGATTAAGTGGAGTCATATACAGAATAGATTCTATTTAATGAAAATTTCCTTGGTGTTCAACATTTTATTATACTTAATAGCACTGCACTTCATTTTTGTCTCTGATAATTGTGTATGCTTAATGAATGTCCTCTCTTATTTCCCCACTGAGCCATGACAGAAATTAATAAACCCAACTCTGTAGGTTTAAGTTTAATTCTGTTGAAATCTATAAAGTGGCTACATTTTCATTTAATGGAAAACCGAATGAAATGAGCTTTAGTTTCTAAGCAACTCAAGAGCTAAAATTTATTGGCCTTACTTTATTTTTCTGTTTCTTTTTCCTTCAGCTTGGTTTTAATAGTATAGAACAGCACTAACAGACAAAGTAGATCATGAAAACCAAGAGAAATAAAATTATCTTTTTTAAAAAAAAATCCATTAATCAACTAGATTTTTTCTTACCAGCCTGTCCAGGAATGATTAGTAAAGATAAACGTGTTGCTTTATTATTTAATAAAGACTGCAAGTATAGAAGAAAATCAAGACTGACAACTATAAAACAAACTTATCTGAAGCAGTGAATAACACTAAAGCAATGTGCTTAGGGCTGAGTAATTTACTTCTTGTCACATTGCATTGGGTGCTAAATGTAGAAAATTAAATAATGCCATGTTGAATTACTACAGTATATAATTGCTTGAGCTTGTTACAATAGTGTACTTGAAAGCTGGCAGGCCCAAAAAATCCAGTGGAAAAAACACTCAGGGTCTCTGCTGACCCCCTCAAATTCCCATTGAATAATTTTGCCCAATGATTAGTGCAAATGGTACATTGCCTTATTTTTTGAGAAGAAGGATAGCCAAATATTTTCCATCAGTAGATACTTCTGCAATTCTCAAAGCATGTTTTATGTATGCCATCACAAAAGGGCTGTCATGTGGAGCTTGTACATTCACCAACTATTTGTCATGGGAGAAAGGATCAAGCCAAAACACCTCCAAGCAAGTCATCCATTTATTCCAAAGCAAACCTTGAAAAGTATGCAGAGAAGAGTAACAAAGATGATAAATGGTCTGGAGGCTAAATCATAATATGAGGGAGCTAGATCGGTGTAGCCTATCAAAGAGAAGGACTAAGGGTGGCATGACAGCTGTCTTCCAGTACTTGAGGGGTTGCTACAGAGAAGAAGATATTGACATATTCTCTCAGTAGAGCGGGCAGGAAAAAAGTAATAAGTGCAAGCTATTACTTTGGGGGGGTGGGGTAGACAAACAGATTTATGGAGCTGCATATAGCCTAGAGGTATTGGTGACCCATTCCGACTATGGAAAAATCCAAGATTTTATCAAAGATCAAGTGAGGCCTACTAGGTTGAGATCTCTTGGTATGGCTATTCTATTATTCAGTTATTCAGTTATCAGATGAGATCATCATTTAAATTCACATCTACTCTACTTGAAAAAAAGAATCCCCTGATCATTGTTTGATCATTTATGACTATTTTGGGGGCATCATCTCATTTCTGAATTCCATCTTGGTATCCACATTCCAAAAATAGGCAGGCTAAAAAAAAATGGAGTTGGACCAGGATATTGACTCATTCAATGAATCTTAATTTGTATACAGCAAATGTGATTACCTCCCAGGTATATTACAATTAATCTAAGAATTTAATGTGGTTAAAATGCATTGAAATATATTGCAAATGCCTTTATATCGCCTGATATAAAGGCACTTGCAATATATTCAGAACTAAATTTTGGAAGGATTAGTGAAGGTTACTCAGGCTTGTTCTAATAATAAACTAATGAGAAACTTTAGAAGTCAATGATATAATAAGTTTCATCAGTAAACACATGATGCCAAATTTTGTATTATTCTTACATAATGCTATGAAGTACTGTGCCAAAATTAATTCAAAAGCCAGATTAACAATTTTTGCACCACATGACAGTTATGAGGACAAAGGACAGAAGACCCAATTTTTAGAAAGCTGATAAGAAGGATTTTTATCCATGAAAATGTTTTCAAAATAGAAAAGGTTTATAAACCTGGGTAATATTTTTAACTGCTGGGATCATTTTGTTTATGTCGCTGCGTTGGGTTTGTCACTTATAAAAAGAACCAAAAATTGCGCTCTCTCTCTCTCCCTCTCTCTCTCTCTCTCTCTCTCTCTCTCTCTCTCTCTCTCTCACTCTCTCTTGCCTTCTAGGCTTCTTTTTGTTTAAAATGGACAAAACATGGAACCATGCATTTGTCAGCAGGATGATAAATTAATCATCTAAAGCAATATTTGCCAGGGTCACTTTCTCTGTCTTGTTTCCAACTCATCCCAATGATAGGATGAGACAGAACTGAACTTCTGAAAGATGGAAGTGTAGAACTGAATAAATAAACCTCTTTTAATTTATTTTATGTTAGGCTGATGACACTGAAAGAAGACTAAGATTTAGTCTTCAAAAGAGCAAACTCGGGAGAACAAATGCAGCAACCAGCCTTAGAAAACAGTAAAGATACTGAACTGGTGAGTAGCAGCTGCCTTTCAGAATCTCTAATAAGATATAAGCCACATACCAGCATTTGACAGAATAGAAATGAAGGCCTTGGATGATGTAGTCAAACAGCAGAATCTGCCTAGATCAACAAAGATCAGAATCATACAGGCAAAACTTGCTCCTGTGATACTCTGTGGAAGAGAAAGCTGGACTTTGAAGAAGCAGGACAGAAAGAAATTGATCAACCCCACAAGATACCAGACCCAAAAATCAACTCCATAGGAAGACTAGGCCAGTGGTGGTATTCTACTGGTTCGGCCAGGTTCTGCTGAGCCGATAGTGGCAATGAGCAGCAGAGATGGAACCGCTCTACTGTTGGACCTACCCACCCACCTGGGCTTCCATACTTACCTTTATTCCCTGCTTTTGAAGTGCAGCTGCTTTGCTCAGCACAGCAGAGTGCTGCGTGGCAGCTGTTGAAGCGATTGGGAGAGTGCAGGCTTGCAGGAGGTGAATTGGAACATCTCTGTGCCGACACAAACGCCTCTGTGCCTGCACAAAGTTTGCATTTGGTGCACGTGCGCACACAAAATATGTGCATGAGCACAAAGCACGACCACCAAGTCACGCCCACCAAACTGATGGTAAAACTTTTTGAATTCCATCACTGGACCAGGCCTATATTCTCTTGGAATGTTCAAATAACAGAATCTTGTAGACTTTGCTTTTCCTCCTTCCCTCTCATATTCCAGGGAACCAACCTGACTCTGTTCTCAATATTCATAATATTAATTTACCATTTATCTGTAACAGCTGTGGTGGCGCAATGGTTAGAATGCAGGCTACTTCTGTTGGCTGCCGGCTGCCTACCATTTGACAGTTCAATTCTCATTGGCTCCCAGTTGTCTCAGCCTTCTATCCTTCCAATTTCAGTAAAATGAGGACCAAAATTGCTGGGGGAAATATATGCTGCCTCTATAAACTGCTTCGAGAGGGTTGTAAAGCACTGTGAAGTGGTACATAAGTAAGTGCTATTGCAATGTATTATTGAAATAATTAATTGTTCACCTATCCGACCACAGGGTAACTCTGTGGCTTACAATATTTAAAAAAAAGATAAAACTATAGGCATAAAATCCTACAAAAATATAAAAATACCAAAATTATGAATGCTTAATATTTATAATAAGTCTGTTCCAGACAAAGAATTCTTTAATGCTTTTTGCCTGTACAGGTAGTCCTCGACTTACAACCATCTGTTTAGTGAAAGAACAACACTGAAAAAAGTGATTTACAACTAGTCCTCATACTTAGCCACCATCATCGTTGGTAACCCCATGGTAACATGACAAATGTTCAGGGTCTTATCAACAGGCATGTATATATGACAGTTGTTGCATTCTGGGGCCATGTGACCTCTATTTGTAATCTTCCCAGCTGTCTTCCAAGAAGCAAAGTCAATGAGAGAGGCCAGACTCACTTACAATAACAACCATGTGATTCAAGGGGTGAGATTCAACTGGTATTACTACTGGTTTGGTGACTACATTTCACGCGCGCATGTAATACACCTAAAACTGTGCTGCTCGGACAGCTGATAAGCACTGCGCGCAGGTGCGCAGTATCTGAAAAAGCACTTTTTTTCTGCTTTTTCAACCTCAGCTTCTTTGTGTGGCCCAGCTGAGGTTGAAAAAGCAGGAAAGAAAGGACAGGTAACAGCCCGGGCAGGCAGGTGGAGCAAACAGCAGCAGACACAGAACTGGTTCTGTGTCTGCTGCTCATCAGAGCTCCCAGTTCTATCAAGCCGGACAAAACCAGTAGCATCCCACCCCTGTGTGATTCCTTTAACAACCACAATGAAAAAAGATCTTATATTATTAAACACGAAATAATCACCTTGCTTAGCCACAAAAAATCAGCTCCCAATTGAGGTTGTAAGTTGAGGACTGCTTGTAATGGTTTCTGAAAACTTGCTTCAAGGTCAATCTGTTTATAAGTAATTGATGCTTTGGAAATTTGTTACTGGAAAGGTTCCTGTGAACATCGTTCCTGTGAACAGCTAAGAAAACAAATGGATCATCAAAACAAATCAACTAAGAGTTCCCACTCAAGGCATAAATGTCCAGCCTTAAATTATCATACTTCTTACACAATAGGCAAAGGCATAATTAATTAATTAGGTCATATCTGTATTCCAATCACAGCAAGACAATTTATATCTAATTTTGTCTAAGGATGAGTCAGAAGGTAAACTGACTTGCAGGTGTTTGTTTGTTCTCCAATCTCCAATATTTTGGCACAATATTTGCTGGAAGGATGTTAGCTATTGTCAACAGTCTGACTAGTGCACCCAAAACAAGTCAACACTATCAAGAGCTTTGAATTCCCAAAAGTAAAACTTTATAGGATGCACCATGTTGGTACTGAAGAACCAAAACCAGTTCTAATTTTATCCATGCAAATGCTTGCCTAGTTTCCCTTTCTCCCCATCTCTGGTGATCACATTGTCCAATTATGAAATGTCCTTTTATTATGGGAACACTCCATCTTCTTCTCAAGCACCTGCAGTGGTGACCTTGATGGTTTCCAGGCTCCATGCACAAATTCTCAGCCCTCCATTCCACCCTTCCCTCCCCCCAGTTCATTAGCAAGCTGAATAGCGATAAGGTTTGAAAGAAGCAAAGTGGTTCAATCTCGACAGCTACACTGCAAAATGCTCAGAATTATTTTGACTTTCAGAAAAGCAAAAACAAAGGAAAGGAAAGCAGACTGGATTGTTACATTGAAGAATGATGTACTTTTCTTAAATCAACTGCACTTTCTGCAGTTAAATAAATAATTGCCATATAATTCACATCTAGAAACTAGGGTATCATTTCCATTAGGAACGAAACTCCCAAGACATTTACAAAATGAAAGCTCATGAATGTGCAAAGTATTTGCATGGAAGTCAGAAACTGGTAAATTGAATAAGCAGGTCAGCATGTTTTGTGAATACAGTTAAAAAGCAGCCTGTAATGTAGACCAGGGGTGGGATTCTAGCAGTTCACACCTGTTTGCTAAAACCAGTTTTTAACATTCTAAGCAGTTCGGAAAACCAGTTGTTAGAAGAAATTACTGGCTTAATCCTATAAGGAAGGCAGGAAGGAAACATTCTGGTGTTGCTTACAGAAACTGCCTCTCCGTTAACCCTTATTACATTCTTGGCAGGACTAGACTTCCTGTCTCAGGAACGTCTCTGGAGTTTTTTTCCCCTCCTTTGTTGGTACTTTGCTTGTGTGGAATGACCATTCAAAGTTACAATGGCACTGAAAAAAGTGACTTATGAGCATTTTTCACACTTAGGACTGTTGCAGGACCCCCACAGTCATGAGAGGCCAGTTGAAGAGATGCATGCCTCAATGTGAGTGATATTGAGTTGGCCACGCCCAGCCAATAACATGACCACCAAGCCACATCCTCCTGGTCACATGACCACCAAGCTATGCTCACCAACTAAGCCACGCCCACAGAACTGGTTGTTAAAAAATTTGAATCCCACCCCTGATATAGACAATACATAGGAGTCCACTGTTAGCACTGGAATGTTATGGCCCATTTCAGATGTTCATGTAGTAATATCCTTTCTTTGTCAATTTTTACAATATATCAATAGTTCAGGAGCTACCTACAGAAACACAGAAAATTATAAATTGCTTTGGTATTTTTCTTATAAAACATACTGTTCCCATACTAGCATAGGACAATGAAGATGGAAATGGAAAAACAAATGGAGATGAAGGAGGGAAGGAAGGACTGTTGGTTTTTCTTGAAATTGATTCATTTTGACACAATATTCAAATCCCTTAGATCAATGGTCCCCAACCTTTGTGGCTTGGTGGCCTGGTTGAGGGGGAAAGGGGAACGAAGCTGGGTGAGTGGTGGGCCAATGTGCACATGCATGCATCTGCAGTTCAATTCATGTGAGCAGCAGGTTGATGTGCATGCACATCGTCTGTTGTTCATTCAGTTGAGCCCAGTTCCAAACAGGTCATTGCCCTGTAGTGGACAATGGGCCAGAGGTTCTGCCTTAGATACAGTGCAAGGGCACAGCAATGTGGGTCTGAACCCAGATCTTTCCTCAAAGGATAATTTGGAGAGGCAAAACTAAGGACCAATGGGCATTAAAAAAAAACTCCATGTGTATAAATATGTGTGGTGTGTGTGTGTGTCTGCCTGTCTCTCTCTCTCTCTCTGTGTGTATGTGTGTGTGCATGTGTGTGTAACAGAGAGAAAGAAAGACAGAAGAGAAAAGGTGATAAGCAGAATTCAAATTATCTTAGAAAAAGAAAGACAAATGAAGTTAATGAGTAACAGTGAAAGTCCAAAACTTAATGAACTCTCACATCTTTGTGTATGTCTGTGCTTGTGTTTATTTTAACATGTAAAGCAAAATCTGGGATGAACATTAAAAATCTTTCTGGAAGAAAAGAAGACCTATCAATACCATAAATCAAAATGTGATATTGGATTTAAAAATAGACTCAACGCAATTGTGAGCACAATACCTAGTTCTCCATGTCTTTCAAGGAAGCTGGAACGAGAAAAATGTTTGAAGGCACACCTGCCATCATTCAGTCAAGTTATGAATATGGATACAGGGAGGGAATCAAGTGTCTAAATATCCCTATTAATTTTAATGCATGTAAGCAATGTGCAACTTCATGACTTTTAAACAAGGCCCTTTTTGATGCTCATTTGAGTTTGATATGAGATTTAGTGCATGTTATTAACCTTGTCAAGATAGTCAGCATCCTTGAATGATGCTTATCTACGGAGTACAGAATACAAAGTCAGTGTCACAGGTCACCACCACTTAAATTCATATTTATGTTCCCTAACTTACTTTCATATAGGTATTATGAAGCCAAGGAAGGAACGGCATCTTCTGCAAGAAAATGGGCATTAGAAGGTGTGCAGCCATTCATAATAGGATTTTCAATACAGGGTCAACTGCAGTTGATTTATTTTTTTTAACGTAGGAATGGATAAATCATGAAGGAAACATTCTAGAAATTACAGTAAAGTGACCTCTTGGGAAGAAGCAGGCAGATTCTCATTGGGATTGTTGATTACTAAGGAAGATTAGCTTTCTCATTGCTAGATCAAGTGCATTTAATAGGACATCTGCAACTATTTTGAACTCATTTGCATCTAAATAAATTTGCTTTATGTTTTTTCTTTGTATCATTTTTCTTGGTCAGGAAGACGAAGAGGGGGAGGAGGAGGAGGAGGACGAAGAGAAGAAGGAGGAGAAGGAGGAAAAGGAGAAGAAGAAGGAGAAGAAGAAGAAAGTTGTTTTAGTGATCATCCATCTCCAGAAATTGTTCCTTTTTTCTCTTTGTTCAGTTTCTTGAACTCTCTTGTTTTCAACTCCCAAATTCACAATTTCATTGACTGCTGTTATTAGTCAATAAATTCTGATGCCATTAACCTTGAATAGAAACAAGTTAAGATTTGGTTTTTGACAGCCTTTTGACAGCCTTTTGGACATTAAAAACAGAAGTAAAGGCTGACTAAAGCCTTATTTCCTATTCATACTTTTTTCACATTGATTCCTAACCCTAGGTCAACCAGTCTGTCTCCTTGCAGTCAAATTAATGCCACCCCTTCTTGAAACCCCTAATGCTTCCTTGATCATCAATTTCACACTACCTTCTACCCATTAATTAATTCATCTACACCCACTTAATCTATTTTTATATCAATCCATGAGCCTTTCCAGGTGTTCAAAACTCTTGCATGAGAACTGAAGGGAAGGGAGTTGCATGGTACTATTTGGTGGTTAGGGGTCTACAGCAGGAAGGTAGTTATTATGATTGAGAGAGAGTAATTTAGTTTGAAATTGAATGCCTGTTTACCTATTTTCACCTTTCTGAACCCATATATCAACTAAAATCCAGCATTTTGCAATGAAGTTTGTTTATCAAGAAAAAAGAAGTACATTTGGAAAATGTCTGCATAAAAAATAGAGCATAATTTCTTGAACACAAAATATGGAATGTCTTTTTTAAAATGTTGTTGTTTTGGCAGAATTGCCTAGGAAGACTTACTAACAAAGAGACTATGTGCAAAAATGCTAATATGAATTATGCTAAACTTTACAGATCTTAATGAAAAGTTTTTGCAAAATACACAGAGGACGAGAATGCAGAAACAGGAAGAACTGAAGTTTTCAAAAAGAAAATGAGAAACTGTGAGAAACAGATGCCCATTCTTTGTTTTTGTACTCATAGACATTAGCTGAGGAAATTTAACACAGATAATAGTTCTAAATAGCACAGGGAACATACATAAAGCAGTAGGTTCCTCACTGCAGATCATGAAGGTGGTGAAGATGAGCTGGAACAGGACTGATGGGCCCTAAAAACAAGTGATTTTACCCATTTTGTTTCTCCTCAGTGGGATAATAAGTGTACCTTTTCTTTCTGAACTTTCTGAAAAGAAAGAGAAGCAACTTAGGAGAAATTTCCTGACAGTTAAAACAATTAATCAGTGGATCAACTTGCCTCCAGAAGTTGTGGATGCTCCATCACTGGAGGTTTCTAAGAAGAGACTGGACAGCCATTTGTCTGAAGTAGGGTTTCCTGCCTGAGCAGGGGGATGGACTAGAAGACTTTCAAGGTCCCTTCCAACTCTTCTATTCTATTCTATTCTATTCTATTCTATTCTATTCTATTCTATT
>BLBF01000045.1:16752194-16813517 GCA_015471245.1 Laticauda colubrina
TTCTATTCTATTCTATTCTATTCTATTCTATTCTATTCTATTCTATTCTATTCTAAAATGTAAGCATGATATCATCAGAACAAATCTGTTACATTAAACAGAAGTAAAGATTTTACTTGAAATAACCCAGGAATTCCTCAATTAGCTTTTCAACCTCTACTTCTCTGATCCTAGTCCATTGTTTCATTCTATATCATACTGCCTGAGGGTTAAGATTGGCTGCAGTTTCCTTTATTGATCCGAACAAAATATTCCCTCCCTTTTTTCAGAATATTTTTCCTTGTGAAATTTCCTGCATCCTATATAATGTTAACTTAGTCTGGGGTCAAGTGGCAAATTCTTAAGATTTTTACAAAAATGCCTAAAAAATGAGAAAGAGAAAGAAGAGAAAGAATGAGAAAAACTAAAGAGGAAAAAAAATTAAATAAACATTTATGGGCGCTTCATTTTTTCAAAATATCTTCCCTCTGCAAAATATCATTAGCCCCTTAAACATTGACCCAGGACTTTTACCCCTTGTGACTTTAATCACTCCTCTAAAAGTTACAAAATTCACTGAGCAAAATATGAGTGTCATGGCATTCATTTCCATGCATCATAAATTCCATGAATAACCCACCTGAAACAATCTTGAATGAACAGGATGTATGTACTGGGATGGGCTCAGTTGAAAAGGTTAGAATCTGAAGCGACTTTTAGGATGAACCTATGTCTCATCACCAATGGTCGGTTCATAAATGCCAGATAGAAGGGTTAGGCTGCAATATTCAGACGTGGAAGAGAATACAACTACCGGGAGAATTTACTCTGCATTCTCTTATTAGAAGAAAAAAATAGCAATGAAGGGGGGGGGGGAATTTCCCCCTTCATCTTCAGAACTGCTTCTACATCCTTCATGGCATTGCCAATAGATTACAGGTGTAGACTGTAATGAGCTGACAAAAGTCTGCCAAAAGCATTATGACATTTTTGTGTGCAGTGGAAATTCATGCTAAAATCTGCTTATGGGCTGACATCCATGGCTCTGTTTAACAGTGCCTCTAACTGGTCTTAGAGAGCTATAAACGGCATGTGCTTTCTGCTAAGGCTGTTTTAATTGGTTATTGCAGTGCCTTGTGAGATTCATATCTGTTCAAAAGCATTAGCTTGCCTCCCTGTGTATAGCTCTGAAAATTCATGCATTAAAAGATAAAAAGAGGAGTGGGATGCAATTTCAGCAGTCTATGATGGAAGAGGAAAAGAGGAAAATTTACCTGTGAGTTACACTCAGGCTTTATGGAAAGCGCAAATAATAATGGTGGTAATAGTAAAAAAAATATGCAGGTATGAAATTCATCCTATACTATCCTGCAGAGGTTGATCAAGATGCACAAACATCAATAATCCAAATGTAAAACAAATTGAAAAGAAGCAAATAAAAACTAAAAATGCATTGAAATTTTTGATAAAGATAGTCTTCTTTTCCCTTTGTCCAAAAAATTAGTTCAAATGTTGTCAGAGAAGTGATTTGGGAAATCTGCTACTGGAACTCAAATTCTGCAAATTTGTTTGGACACTTCATATCCCTATTCAATCCATATGTCTTGCTTTTAAATTCTAAAATGCATAAATATATACATTTTAACATTTAATTTTAAATTCAATGTTAAAATGTATTTATTAATCCTGCGCAGCTGATGATATTCCAGTCATGTTGGATAATTCTATGAAGGTCAATTCAAAATAAGCCAACAGTAGAACAAGCCCAAATCATGTGAGTTCATATTTGAACTCCAACAATGAAGTCATAAGCAACTCCTATTTTCTCCGACATGTCCAGGATGCATTTTAAAAATTGTTACCAGCTTCAGTCAGGATGGAGAAAAACAAATGTTCTGAGTTTTGCTGCTATTGCTGCCCTTTGAAGTTATCCATCATTTTGGGGACACGAGCAAGAATATGGCCAATGATTCTAAAATTTTCCAAGGAAAAGAAAATGTTTCAGGCTCTTGTCAGAGTCAGACATCCTCCTTAGAAGGGACAGCAGCATCTCTAGTGAAACCACCCTGTAAAGTTAAGAGATTCCCTCATGAAACCTGAAGGTCTTTATAGAAGAGTGAGAGATGAGGAAGCTGCAGACTCTCAGAGAGAAGCTCCTAAAATGGAAGATCAAACAGGCATCAACAACACTCCTTCATAAAACTCAGAGGTAGTGGTGGGATTCAAATTTTTTACTACCAGTTCTTTGGTCATGACATGGCTTGATGGGCGTGGCAGGGGAAGGATACTGCAAAATCCCCCTTCCCTCCCCACCCCACTAACCTGCTTTCCAGCTCCGTTCTCCTGTGCAGGGCAACAAAAGAAGACTCAGCTGATCAGCTGGGAATCAATGGGAGGCAGAGAAGAGATGGGGTTGGTAGGGCCAGTCAGAGGTGGGTTTGGCTGGTTCTCCAAACTACTCAAAATTTCTGTTACCGGTTCTCCAGAACTGGTCAGAACCTGCTGAATACCATCTCTGGGTAAGAATGCCATGCTTTACCTTTAAACATTCATCTAAAAGGATTCTTTTTGTGAAAATCATTCTAAAAACATTTTCTTCCATCAAATTGAATGTGATTGAATGTGAAGGTGATAGTGGTGGGAAAATGTTTGAATTGAATTTTTCTACTTTGCACTAGTTAAACCAATCATCATATATATTTTATGCTGCACATTTTTTAAAATTATGTCCTTTTTATGGTGGAGTTTAAAGCAACATTCATCTTAGTCTCTCCCCCTACTTTCCCCATAAGAACTACTATGTGAAGTAATTGGGCTGAGAGAGAAGAACTGTCCCACGTGAGTGATGATGGAGTTGAATCTGGGTCTCTGCAGTTCTAACCCTCCCCCTCCTCCAACTCCTCCTCCTCCTCCTCCTCCTCTACCACCATCACACTGGTTTTCTTTGCTCCAGTACTTTAATACTTCCAGTGGAGTCTTCCTTCCATTCTTCAGTTCAAAAGACAAACAAACTGCCTTACTAGTTTTCAGCAACTGTAAATTAAAATGTGTTGTAAAACAGACCACAAAAATATTTTGGGGCTCTATGCAACTAGGTTCCTTGATTAGAATTAGAGTATTCTTTATTGGCCAAGTGTGATTAGACACAAGGAATTTGTCTCCAGTACATAAGCTCTCAGTGTACACACACACAACAAAGTAATATAATCATAAGATACCAATAGGTGAAGGTAGCAGGAAAGATGAGAAGGGTAATAGTAATATGGCTTTCTATGTTGCTAAATATCCTTGGACATAAGACAGTGCTGTGGGAATTAGGTGTTCAGCAGAGTGATAGCACAAGGGAAAAAACTTTCTCTGTGTCTAGCTGTTTTGGCATGCAAACGTCAAATCTATTTAGCAATAATATTACTGAAGGACACAGAAGTGTGTGTTTTAAAAATGAAACACTTAAAATATGTTTACATTCAGACAAACAGCCAGGAATCTGGAGGAAAAACTGAACCCAATGGACATTTATCTTCGAGTTATTCAGAACAGGCAAGTTTTTTTTTTAAAAGCCAGCTTTTCCAAGACACTTCAAACCACTAGCAAGCTTTCTGGTTTTGATAGAAAGCTTTTCCAAAAACTGAAACACCCGGGGGAGAAAAACACACAGGTTTCAGCAAGAAAAGTGAAGGAAAAGTTCATGAACCCATGTTAGTTTCGCTCCATCTGCAAAGAAACCCACAAAGCATTGCACAACAGCCTGTAAACCTCAGGACTCCTTCATGTCATAATTCGGGATGCTAGTGCCAGTGTCATATAAGGCAAGGTGTGATTATTCCTCAAGATCCTGAAAATTCCTGTCAAGGAGTGCCAACATGAGTGCTTTCGATGGAATTAGTGTTATCTGGAAGAACACAATGCATTCTTTGCTTTCACTAAATAACATCAGTGCCATGTGTAATTGCATTAGATAAAAATGATAGTTATCTTTATTAGAAATGTAATTGCTGATCTTCAGGTAGAAAGGCTGCTTGAGAATGTCAGTTCTATTTCTTACATTCCTTTGGATCAAATAATAACTTAACCAGCATTGTGGTACAACCACCGACTGAAGGAGAGCAGGACCCAATATAGGGGGACAGTGTGGTTTAAAAGAGTCTATTCGGGAAAGGAAACATTTCAGATCAAAGCCTTAGGTCTTTATCTGCCCTTTTCCCAAGGGAATACACAGGCAGTCTGGTGAGATTCTTGTGGACTGGTGAACAACAAAGAATTAAAGAATCTTATTTGATCCATTAGTGGAACTGTTCTGGCTGCTTGCACCTAACAATTGCAGATTTGTTTATTAATAGGAGAGAAAGATCTTAACATGCCTGAATGTAAAAGGATGGAGAAGTGGAGGCAGAACTGAATGTAAGAGAATGCAGAATGATACATTGATCCTTTCAGAGAAGAAGACTCTGAAGTCTTGCTCTTAAGAGTCTGTCTTTGAAAATCCTATATTGGTTGAATTGGGATTCAGAAGAAGCATAAAAACAGGCTGATCTTCTTTCATCTTCTTCATGTTAAAGGCAGTGATATGATTTTGGCTCATTAAGATAGAAATAATTATGATCAATTTAGTTTTGAATAAGCACTTAACAAACTGTTACACATCCATAAATTGATATACATTTCATCATAAAGTGGATAGAAAGGGAGTGAGATTAGAAAAATAGATTTGATAGATTTGTTCATCTTCAGAAGATGTCAAAAAATTCAGTGGAAATATGGCTGCAGTTTATCCCTTGTGAAGCAAAATCTCATTCAAAGGGAGAGGGCATCTACTGCTCGTGAAAGTCCATTACATTCCAAAGTCCATAATTTGTGATCAATTACAGGTTTGCATAAGGATGCCATGAAAAAAAATGTTATTTCATTGCTCAAATAATATGCTGTTTTGTTAGGACAGTGATCAGGCAATTGGTTCTTTTGGCTCCAAAGACAATGAGCACACCAGTAAATAAAGCTATTCTAAGTTTTCTTACTAAGGAAACAGAGTTGAAAAGATAACATAGCAAGCACTCATACCAAAGAAGATGATACTCAAATCTCATACAAGGTTCCAACAGCTTCTTAATAAGGACAGAAGAGTTAGCTCAAGAGGGCCAATTTCCATAGTACCCAGTGCTAGGTTCCTGTCATGCCCCTGTCAGAGTCTGAATCCAAGGAGGAAGATGAACAACTGACAGGGTGGGGAAGTGTGGCTCCGTTGGCTATGGAGGAGGCTGGGGAAGGTCAAAGTCCCGCGGGGCAGAAGAGGGAGAACAAGGGAGAGGGAGATCAGAGGAAGAACCAAGCCCACCCCCTCTTCATCCAAGGGCATGCAGGGAGGATCAGAGAAGAAAGCAATGTGGGTTGCATGGCTTACTAGGGGGAGGAAAGGGCCCCCTTCATTAGCCACACCTGGGAATGAAAGTTTATAAGAACTGAATGCTGACTGCAGCAGCTGCTGGGAGCAAATGTGACTTTATCCTGTGTTGTCGTTGCTTATCTATTTCCCTGGCATCTATCCAAAAGTGTGAGTTTTGTCATGCCTTCATGTCTGGAATTCTTATTCCTGTCCTACCAAACTAATTACCTCAGTTTGACTTGATTGGACTTAAAGTTACAGGTTTTTTTGACCATGTTTTGGACTTGATTCTCTGCAGTTAAAGGCTGTTCCTGGGAGAGTTTTTCTCCAGCCAGAAGGTAACCTGGACACTGGGAGCAAAACTGAAGCTATTAAGGGACTCTTGTTGATTATCTGACTGTGGTGCCATTGTGCCACACCCCGGGTCATCACATTTCCAAGTAGAAGCTACAATCAACAACAATACCAAAGTTTTTTTTATCAAAACCTGGAGCCATAACTTCATGGCCTTGTTATGGTCATGAGATTGCAAGACCTGATCTCAACAGGGTGGCACAATGACTCTGGGATGGGAATCAAAAGTTTGAGCCCCTCACAGTGAGAAAAGTTTTGAAGTTCTCCTTTATTCAGTAAAAAAACAAGCAGATTAGCTCAGAATGAGCTCTAATAGACTTTTTTTTAATATGAAGGAAAAATCAAAATATCACTAAACTCTTCAAAATAACAATGGTCTTCTGAATTGCTATTTCACATACATTAACAGAAATGACATAAATATAACATACATTTAAGTTTTGCATTAGACTATTACAGATGGGATTGTTTTATATATGGTATGGGAACGTATCTTGAAGAAAAAAATTATCCATTGCATCCAATTGGTTAAATGGGGATCTTTTGAATCAAAATTTAACCATTTGGGGGGATTTTTTTCCTCTGATAAAATTGTCTAATCAGACCATCCTAGAATTATTTTCATTGAAAGTGAACTTTGCAAAGGTTGGGAGATTTAGGGAAGAGTATTGTGACTCAACAACCCATAATTTGTGAGCTGTGTATTACTGCCAGCATCCTTTTCCAGCCCTTAGAGAATATTTAAAAGGTAATATCAGCTGCCACCTCAATATTCTTTTTGTGTTTTGTTACTATTTGGTCATAGACTGCTCCGAACTAAGGGAGTGGGGAGCTAAAGTAAATGCTGCATCTCTTAAAGGCACTGCTTCAAGGTCACCTAGCATACCAGCTGCATACTATCCTGCATTTGAACCAACTGTTACAAAAACATCCTTCCTGATCCTAACTGGTCACAGAGGGGAGGGCAATGGAAGGTTGCTAAGGGAGGGAGAAGATTAACGTAGGGATTTTGGTGTGCGATTCTCAAGTCTGGCTATTACTGCAATGCATTTGACTTCTAATAAAACTGTTCCTTGCTCAACAAATGGAGCCAAAGGTTGTTTCTATTTAGAGGTTTACGTGATGGAAGGTCTGACAGGTAAACTGTATGTTTGATGATTAAGATATTCATTTCCTGTCTTAAATGGCCCAATGTGTGTTTATTTGTTTGGCATCTATGAGGTTGTAATTGGGTCAAATGGAAACCCCTTAAGCCTATAAAAAATTAAAAAGAAAACTATATTATATTTTTTATTCCAGGCAATGGAACCCTGCTTTATTCCAACTTCTGGAGGCAAAAAAACATGTTTGAAAAATATGAATGTCCATGAATCAAGCTTGACATGGAAACATGACTTGTTATGCTACTTGAATTGATAAAATTATTTAGAGTTGAATCTGCTTTATAGTTTGTAAGAAAAGTTTCACTTCTGAACAAATATGGTCAGGATTCTAATGAAACAATGTATTTTTGAATTGTATTTGGAAAGACCCAAGGTCCAAAATCCTGGAAAGCCTTTGCTTCTCACTGCACAAATACTGAGACAGAGGTTGAGTATAATGTTAAACAGAAGAATGTCAAATCGAGAACAAAAAAATACCCTATTCCCATACTTGTTTTGGGGAACTAAAGCAATGTTGTGTGATCACTTGGTCATTCCAAGATGTGCTGCAAACTCACTCCTATGAATACTAGGAATCTCAAATGTCAGAGAACAGAAAGCACAAGCATTTCAAGTCATTCCATACAGTGAATAAAATAAACCCACAATATGCATATGTGCATGCACACAACATAGTGTCCAATTTTGTGTCTTTTTACTTCTACCAGGGGTTTTCTTTCATTGTGCTTTCAGTTTTGGAGGTGCCTACATTTATTCCACCTGGTGAGATTTTTTTTGAAAAAAAGGTGAGATTTTTTTTTAAAAAAAACACCAAAATCTAGCCTTGAGCAACTATCCTCACAGATTGACTTATGGGGCTTGACAACATAATGTACTTCCATTAGCTATATTAACATAGAAAAGGGTTAGTGAGCCATCATGGGCTGATGGAACTAAAGCAAAATCCTTAATTAAACTGAAGTTCCTTTAAACACTGTAATTATCTAAAAGGCAACACCTGCAATGTGGGAATGACTTTGGGAGACAGGAAGAAGAGCCGCAGACTAGCAATGGTCAGATAAGAGGTAACTTAGTCCATAGAAGGAATAGGGGTGCAGCACATATCTCAGAAGAGACCCTCCCTAAACTCATAAGATTGATGGCAGCCTTGTGAGATAGTCCTGATATGAAGCACAGTCAGGATTATTAGCTTTTTAATGGAAGGTTACATTACATTACTGTTTGTTTGTTTGTTTGTTGTATATGACACCCAAGATGCACATAAGGAAAGGTGGGGATCTTCTCTTAATCTGATAGCCTCCTCCAGAGTGATGCAGTCCTGTTAGGGCCCCAACCCAACTGGCAGAGCCAAGTTTCAGACCTTGACCAAGAGGGTTGGCAGCACGTCCCTTCTACTGGCTTGATAAGAGTAAACCAATCCAATTGGGATGAGACACTTTATCAGATTGCCTGGACCCATACTACGAAGGGATTTAGAGGTGATAAGAAACACTTTGAATTGTACCCAGGAGCATCCAGTGCAATTTTGCAGAACAGTGATCTAACATGGGCCACCCTAGATGGCTCAAGAACTGTCCATGCCACCACATTCTGAACCAGTTACAACTATAGGAGTTTACCAGGCAGAGCCTGAGGGCTGAGTCAAATACATCATCTGTCTGGAATCCCTACATTCCTAAGTCCAGCTCCCTCGAAGGCGCCAATTTGCCATGACCATTAGTGGATCTTGGGTACAGTAAATTTGCTGTACTTTTGAACTCTATCCTGGGTTGTCAGCATTCCAATTAACAAACTCCAAACCAATAAACTCCAAACCAATAAACCCAAATCTGAGAGTTCCCAGTTTTCCCTTCCCAAAAGAAATTCAAAAATCTATCCCCTGCATCCACCATCACATGGCTCAATCAAACATCATACCAACTGGAGACCTTCCTCCAGACAGTCTTCTCCAGGGCAACCTGGCCTTGACTCTCTGAGAAAGAATGCTGTTGTTGTTGTGTCCACCTCTCTATGAAACCCCCTGTCCCAAATTCCCAGGCACTAAATGTGGCAGCCTCGAAGCTTCCAAGTCAAATATGGCTTCCAAGGCTGACATGGATCTTGTCAATGGGTCTTGGATTCTTTCACCTGACAGTAGTTTCCAAATAGCAGATTACAGTAACAGAACCTTGCAATCTCATGAACGGAATCTCAGGATTTTACAGATCCTGTAAAATCATCCTGGCAAGGACAAGCAAATGCAGAACAAGACTCTGAAATAGATTATTTTTACCATGCCAACATTCCTCTCTGAACACTCTTGAAAAGAAAACAAATCTCTCGCAAGGCCAATTGGAAATCAAAACGAGTGCATATTTATACCCCCTGAAAGTTGTTTAAAACAAAGTTCTGAAAACTGGTATTGAAATCCACTTCACACAAAAGTTGTATTCTCTGAAATCATGGAAAAGCGAGGGGAGGAGATCAAAGTTTTCCAGGCTGCCTGGCTTTGCATATAATCATTTTTTATCAGCTTTGAGCTGCATTAAAAAGAAGCAAGGCTGCCGACAAAGAAAATACTAAATGAAGTGATGCATAATAATCCTTTGCCATAATTATAAGGATGGTGCTAAGGAACAATAATTGTAGGATAAATTATCATCAAGAGATATTTCCAAACATATACCAAAAAAGCATATCATTATCAAACAATTATTTCAAGGTTCATCTGCATATTAAAAGGAGAAATGGAATACTCCCTCTCTTTTATTTTCTTTTTCTGCCACAACTGGGGGTGGCAGAAATGTTCAAAATAGTTTATGGGAATGAAATACACAACACCCCAGTAACAGCTAAGGGTGAGATGAACGCTTTGAGCTTCTGGCCAAGAGTGACATGTTGTTTTTTTTAAAAAAAAACAAATTTTATTAATTTTACAACTAAAAAACAACAACTTGACAACACATACATACATGAAAGTGTAGAAGGAAAAGAAAAAAGGGATAGGGGAAGGAAACAGAAAAAAATTAAAAACATTCTTATTTTCGACAGTTTGTAGGATCTTTTCTTCGCTTAATTTTGCCATGTCTGCACACCTTGTCTTTACAAAAATTTGTACATCACTCATATAAATTTATCTTATTCTTCCTATCTTATATAAAGATAGTATATATAGTATATATATATAGATTATATATAGTATATATATAGACTGATATAAAGTCTATCTTTGTTCTAGCCATTTATACCAATAGTTTCAACTATTATAATATATTGAATTATCTTTGTTTTTTTAAAGCTAAAGTTAATCTGTCCATTTCTGCACAATTTGAAAATTTTGGGATGGTCATCTCCTCTATAGGTATATGAGGGTGCTTCCAACATTGAGCGAAGACCAATCTGGCCGCTGTTGTATGTGTATTGTTATGTATTTCATTTTTTTTTGATATTTGTTTATCAAAAATCCCTAACAGAATCCCTAACAGGTTTTGTACTCGATCTGTTCTTTTGTTATATCTTCCAGCCAATTTCTAATTTTCTTCCAGTATTTTTGGGCTTCTATATAGGACCACCACATGTGAAAAAAGGTTCCCTCTTTTTTTTTTTACATTTCCAACATTTTGGACTCATTTTAGGGCACATTTTCGCCAATCTCAAAGGGGGAAGGTGCCATCTATAAAACATTTTATATGCGTTTTCTTTGTATGCTGCCGATTTTGTAATCTTATTATTTTTTCCCCAGACTTTTTCTCATTCTATTAGAGTGATATTACGTCCTACATTCCTAACTCCAGGCTATCATATTCCCTTTTATTGTTTCTTTTTCTAATTCTACTTCTAATAAAAAATTATAAAATTTAGTTATATATTTTTTACCTGGTCCTAATAAAATTTTGTCTAATTGCTGGGGTTTATTGTTAATTCCAAATTCCTTCCTATCTTATTTATATCCACTATGAATTTGTAGGTATACCCATTGATCTATTTTAAATCCCCGCTCTTGAATTTCTTGTCGTGATTTCAAATTTTCTTGTATGTCCAATAAATCTTTGTATTTGATCATTTTAGAAATATCCAAATGGTTTGGGTGGATCATCGTCTCCATTGTTGATAGCCAGATCGGTTCTTTTAAGTAGTGTTTTTTGTGTATTCTTTTTCCAATTAATTAATAATGAATCTCTAATTAAGTGTCTATGGAAATATTTCTGGTTAACTTTCCCTACGTCCCATAAAAAGGCGTACCACCCCCTTTGTAAATCATGGCCTTCTAAAAATAAGATTCACTTGTTATTTAAGTTCACCCAATCTTTTAACCATACTAGAGTGGCAGCAATATAATACAATTCCCAATTTGGAAGTGCCAACCTTCCCCTGCTCCTCATATCCTGCATTGCTTTTAAATTTTTTCTGGTTTTTTTCCCTTGCCAAACAAATTTAGCAGTTATTTTGTTAAGTTCTTCAAAAAAAAAATTTGTGTAATTTAATTGGAATCATCTGAAATAAATATAAAAAGCTTCCTGGTGAATTTCCGGTGGCAGGCAAGGACGAGTAGAGGTGCAGAAGCCTGATCGCAATTTCAGTTAATCTCTTCTTGTGGTTGGTGCGATCTTTAGAGGTGCTTGAATCCCGGACAGATTCATGTCGGTGTAGAGGATACTCCAGCTGCAGTGTGGGGAAGGCAACCCCCCCGGCAGCGAAGAGGAGCCCTCCAGAGCCCAGTGAGCAAGAGATAGCCTCCTGTCAATGGAGGCTCCGAAGTCCAGACTGTCACCGATGCCAAAAAGCGAGTAAGTGACAGCTTGTGAGATTGTTTGAAAGAAGTGTGGCAAGGGGAATTTAGTGGTGGAGACGAAGATCAGCAAGTTATAGTCTTCTGAATAAGTGACATTTGAAAGCGCAAAAAGAAAGTGACTGAAAAGGAGAGAGGAACGCGGGCGAAAGGACTCGGCGGACTGAAGTTAAACTGTGGACTGCGATGAGGGAAAGGGAAATCTATGTGGTTTGGAAATTATTGTTTCAGAAAACTCCAAGGTTGGCAATGATTTGGAATTCTTTATCTGACTGTTAATAAGATAGATTCTTTTGGATAAACTTTACCGAAGCAACGACAGGAAGAAGATTGCGGCTGACTGAAAGGGACAGTGTGGCACCAGATGGGATACTTGGAAGTCTCAGAGATACAGCAACAACATATTTAACTTTATTTATTTAATGGACTTTTCAATAGACCCTTGGGAGAATTTTGCTTTAACTGAGGAGGTGGTGGTATGTGGAAGAAATCAAAATTGAACTTAGAAACATTTTTTAAAAAGGAGTGAGGTGGATTGGAAAATTCAGAAGAGTGACTGATTGACAGTAATTATTATTCAGCACTTTCTACCTCCCCACTTCCAGTATGTTTGAAGAGGAGAAAAAAAAATCATATCAGAGATAAAGAACCAAAGACTGACTTTGAAATCTCTTTTCCTTTTTACTATTGCTTTTTTCCTTTTTATATAAATTTGCCTAATTCTTCTTTTTTTCTTCTCTCCCCTCTTATTTATATTTTGGTGTTATCTCTTCTCTCTTTCCTCCTTTCGATAACAATTATAAATTTACTCATTGAGATAAGAAGTATTGATTATTGTATTAGATTGTTAAAAAATTGATTTGATTAATCTACTAATAATGGGGATAATTACACCTTGACAAGATATATTAAATAAAAAAAATAGTGAGAACATT
The DNA here is from genome assembly GCA_015471245.1 of Laticauda colubrina. NCBI lineage: Eukaryota > Metazoa > Chordata > Lepidosauria > Squamata > Elapidae > Laticauda > Laticauda colubrina. The sequence goes on from BLBF01000045.1 coordinate 16,764,774, forward strand.
ATGAATATTATGAATCATTTAATCAATAAGTATAAGACTTAATATTTAATATTCTAATAGTTAAATTTATTATGTGAACATAATCAAAACTTGAATTTAATTGGATTAGATATACCATTTATATTATTTATTATATATTTACTATAATTATGATACACATTTATTATATAGATTGTTGTATAATGTTGTATAGTGTTGCATAGAAACTGAATATAAAATCCATAAAATTACTTATTTGATTTAGATTTAAGATTGGGAAAAATATAGATAGGTAGATTAATTAATTATATATAGTATTATATATAGTATTATTTCTAATATAGAGGTCATAATATTGAATGGTAATCTGGGATAACATAATTAACATAATCCAACAACAGAAACAAATATTAAAAGAAATGACCTCGACAACTACTACAGCTCTGAAAACTGGAAGGAAGGCTACTCCAACACTAACAACTACACTGGCAACAGCTTCGCCCATGGCTCAAAAAGCTATAGAAGAAACATTACCAGTAGAAAAACAAACCAATATTTCGAATGCCAATATTCAATCAATTTCACTCACACTTCAAGAATCGATGGCAAAACTACAAGAAATAATCATAAAAAACCACAATGAGACAAGAGCAGATATTAATGAATTAAAAGAGGAGATGGGGAAATTGAAATTAGAAATGAAAGCTGACATCTCTAAAATAGAAGATAAAATTGGAATACTACAACAGGCCATGGAGAAAAATGAAGTAACAATAAAAGAAGTAGAGAAAAGGACTGAACAAACCGAAAGGAAACTTGAAAGGGTGGACGAGGAATTAAAAAATGTAAGCAAAGAAATGGAAGACTCATTGGTCTATCTAGAGACAGACAAGGCAGCTACATACCTGAGATTTCAGAATGTAGAGGAATCCAAGGAAGAAGATCTAGAACAACTGATGGCGGGAATACTGGCTGGATTATTGGATAAAGAGAAAGATGATATTTTAAGAGAGTTCAATGAAGTTTACAGGGTCAGTACCAATTATGCGAGATGCCCTAAATGCCCGAGAGAAGTCCATATAAGTTTTATGAGAAGAAGTGTTCGTGATCTTATATTTAGGATGTCCAGGGACGGAACAATTATGTATAAAGCTAAAGAAATTCTGATTCTTCAACAAATCCCAAGAAGAGAAACAAGATGAGATTACAAATTTTTAGCTGCTTACTTAAATCAAAAAAGAATTGTATTCAAATGGTTAATCCCAGAGGGGATGTTAGTTTCATGGAAAGAAAGAAAAATTAAAATAGATACCATGGAAAGAGCCCAAGAATTTTATGAACAATTAGTAAGTTCGGAAGACCTGAGTAGTAAGGAGGAACTGGAAATAAATCTACAAGAAGACCAAAGTTACTACAGAAATAAAAAAAGAAGGAACTTTAAGCCAGCAAGCACTAGGAGAGACCGGAGTTATCACGAGACAAAGAGCGAAACAGAATTAAGCAAATGGAAGAAGAAAAGAAACTTCTATCAATTAACATAAATGGCCTAAATTCGATGTTAAAAAGGAAAAGGATATTAACAAAACTAATTAAACAAAATGCTGAAAAAAAATGCCGACAGGAAACCCATATAAGGAAAGAAGATGAAAGATACTTAAATTGCCTGAAACTAGGGAAGCTATTTACTGCACCAGCAGACACAGGAAAAAAGAAAGGGATCGCAAAATATATTTAAGAGGATTTGAAATCAAAATTAGTATGGTCAGACCCTGAGGGAAGAACTTTGGTTTTGCAGATCTGGATTAACGACATTACAATTTTGTTAGTAGCAATTTATGCCCCAAATGAAGATCAGAAAGAATTTTTTAAACACCTATACCGAAAAATAATAGGATTTAAATAAAGGAATATCTGTATTATAGGAGATTTTAACACTATTGCTGATTACTAGAAAGACCATAGTAATGGGTGGAAGAATAAGAAAGGGAAAAGAGAGTTCCCTAAGATATGTAAGGAAATGATGAAAGAATTAAATTTGGTGGATTTTTGGAGAAGACTATATCCTGAAAAAAAAAATTTACATTTTATTCCAATCTGCATCAAATATGGACATGAATTGATATGGCATGGATGAACAGGGAAATGGCAAATGAGATTAAAAAAATTGCTATATTACCAAATGAATGGGCAGACCATAACCCAATTCATATAATATGGAAAGGCAGGAAGAAACCAAAGAAAAGATGGACATTAAATACCCAATTAATAAGAGAAAAAGAATATATTGATAAACTTAAAGAGGAATTAAATTATTTTTTAAAAGAATATGACAATGACGTAACTACGAAATGAAACATTTGGGATACAATGAAGGCAGTAATAAGAGGTATAACAATTTCTTACAATGCCAAGAGGAATTAAAAAAAATGCCCAACCAAATAAACTGCAACAACAAATTAAGGAATTAGAAACGCAATTACAGAAGACCCCAAAGAACTCAACATTGCAAAATCAGATAATAATAGCTAAACACAAATTGAATTGAATTGAACAAGAGAAAATGATTATAAATTTGAATATGAATAAACAAACCTACTTTGAGAATGCTAATAAGCCAGGAAGATGGTTAGCTTATAAACTAAAAAGAAAGAAAGAAAAGAGACTGATATACCAATTAATAGATGAGAATGGCTACATACAACAAGAGATAGAACAAAAAAAAAGAAATTGTACATAAATACTTTGAAGAGTTATATAAAAAGGAAGAAATAAATGAGGACAAAATAAGAAATTACTTAGATGAAATTAAAGATAAAGAAATTGAGGAAGAAATGATAGAATTACTTAACAAAGATATATCTTGGTCTGAATTGAAATCGGCAATAGAGAACCAAAAAAATAATAAAGCCTCGGGCCCAGATGGGATTCTGGGAGAGCTATATAAAGTAATTGCAGAACAAATTGGACCTTTTATGATGGAAATTTTCAATGATGTATTTTTGGCAGCCAAGATGCCGGTCTCATGGAGGGGAACACTGATTTCGTTGATTCCGAAGGAGGAATCTGAATCTAGATATATCAATAATTACAGACCAATTTCATTATTAACACTGACTATAAAATATTTACCTCCATTATAGCTAACAGACTAAAAAGAATTTTAAATCTATATATACATGAAGATCAAAATGGATTTCTCCTGACCAGACAGATTAGCAATAATTCAAGAACAGTATTAGATATTTTAGAATTTTACGAAGCCCACCCCAAGAAACAAATCACACTTATGTTCTTAGATGCTGAAAAGGCCTTTGATTATTTAAATTGGCAATTTTTAATTGAAAAAATATACAATATGAAATTAGGTACTAAATTTGAAAATATTATAACAACTATCTATGATACACAACAGGCCAATATTATAGTAAATGGGGAATATACTCACCCAATAAAAATAGAAAAGAGAGTCAGACAAGGTTGCCCGCTCTTGCCCCTGCTCTTCATATTCTCATTAGAAACATTATTAATACGAATTAGACAGAATTTAGAGATAAAAGGATTAAAGGTTAAAACAGAAGAATACAAGTTGCAAGCATTTGCTGACAATATGGTTTTCTTTATTGAGGAACCAATAGAAAGAGGACAAAAATTGATTAATGGATTAGAACAATTTGGAGTGGTAGCAGGACTCCAAATTAATAGGAAGAAAACAAAATTAATGACTAAAAATTTAACAGAAAAACAGAAAAAAGAATTAGAAGAAATTATGGGAATACAAGTGACAAAGAAAGTTAAATATTTAGGAATATGGTTGACAACACATTGTAAGGCACTTAAAGAAAATAATTATGATAAGTTCTTGCTACAGGTAAAGAAGGATTTAGAATTATGGGGCAGACTGCAACTCTCACTATTGGGTAGGATTGCTACCATTTAAATGAATATTCTCCCAAGAGTGACATGTTAACATCCAAAGATATGCAGGATGTTCAGGCTTCCAAATATTTCTGTTGTGCCTTTCAGTCAGTAAATGAGCATACAATAGACAGAAGATCGGGACTGAGTACACAGAGGAAACAATTTCCTGAAGGCCATACCCTCCAGCCTCTCCCTAGTAAAATTCAGATAGACCTACAGGAGGGATCCAAAACTGATCCTCGGAGGACTCTAAAATGTGCCTCTAATCTTAATGTTTTTTTAAAAAAATCCAATTGAATGAATAAGAGATGTGATGGCTCAGTGGCTAAGATGCTGAGCTTGTCAATCAGAAAGGCTGGCAGTTCGGCAGTTCGAATCCCTAGTGCCGTGTAATGGAGTGAGCTCCCTTTACTTGTCCCAGCTTTTGTCAACCTAGCATCTCGAAAGCATGTAAAAATGCAAGTAGAAAAATAGGGACCACATTGGTGGGAAGGTAACAACATTCTATGCGTCTTTGGGCCTTTAGCCATGCCAGCCACATGACCACAGAGATGTCTTTGGACAGTGCTGGTTCTTTGGCTTTGTAAAGGAGATGAGCACCGCCCCCTAGAGCTGGAAATGACTAGTACATATGTGCGAGGAGAACCTTTACCTTTACATATGTAGTGAATGTTCAGATCACCTCAGATCCAATTTATAAATGTATATTGAGCTGCTATAAGAATTGAGATCCATCAATGCTTCAGACAAACAAACAAACAAAATGGAATCAATCAATTGGATAGCACCTTATTGAATACAGTGAACCAGTGTGAAGATTTGATTTGAAAAGGGAATTGAGTGAATCTCCCTCAGTTGGCAACCTTGGGTCAAATCTTCAAACAGCAGTAGATGTTGAATTAACTCACTGCAATTTCCATTAAATTAAACCAAAGCAACTTTAATTTTTGTCCTGGCTCCATCCATTTTGAGGAATGCTAAAGACATGTGGGTTTCAAACTAGGGGGGGAAATGTGATGCTTTCTTGCCTTAGAAAATATTTTCTGAATATATTGGTAGAAAATTGATAGAGATATAACAAAAGGCCAAGCTGGAGCATTAATCCCATTTTAAAAAATGGTTAAATTTATAAATTTTAGCACACAAGCATAAATAGATCATTGCACAGTGATTGCATAAATGTGTTACATCCATGTAACTCTAACTTGAATTGCATACTTACCTTGGTTAATTGAACCATAATTTGTTAAAATAATCCAGTTTTCTAGGGTCGCATAACATATTGAAGCACAGGAATTGGTTTCACACAAGAAACAGTGATCTGATCAGAAATAAAGATTCCGCATGAAATGCAATGTCATTTTTCTCTCCAATACAGTACTTATATCTTTTTTCTTCTCTTACATTTTGACTGACTTATTTGTGTACCTTTAGAGGAGTGTCATTATCTCACAGAACACAGGCCATAATTGGACATTTTCCTGACAGGTTAAGCTACATTTCTAAAAATTTGCAAATGCATAGTTAAAACCCCAAAGCTATTCCCAACTCTAGAAAAGATAACTCCAATCCATATTTTCCCCCTCAAGGAATACTTAATGTCGATCCTTCAGTAGTCACAAATGGAATGGGGCAACAATAAGATTTGTTTCTTATAAACACACACACACACACACACACACACATTCATACACATACACACATTACACTGACATAGAATCAGGTCAATGTTTTGATCTATTAAAACAAACACCCAGGAATAATGAAGCAGTAGCTTTAAAGGACTGATATTAAAAATCTGTAAGATTTCATGTTGGAGGCTTAACAGAGTCAGAATTGTGGACAATTTTAGTAAGTTATCTGCATAGATTTGTGTAGATGGGTGTAAATGCAATGGATAGGACCAACTCAACTACCAAATTCAAATGCATCTCTTTGTGTGGTAGACTTGTTGGGTGACACACTGGAGCCAAGGCCATTCATTTTGACAAGAGAAGGTTCCATAACAGGAACTATAACAGCAAAGTACTAAGAGGCATATACATAATAAATAAGCAGCTATAATCAAAAATAATAATTACTAAATAATAATAAATTTTGTAGAATCACATTTAGGATACTAAGCCCAGTTTTCATTGCCATGAAAAAAAAAGATGCTGATACTCTAGAAAGAATGAAAAGAAGAGAAACAAAGATGATAAGGAGACTGAAAGCTAAACTTTCCTCCTCCAGTCATGTTAGCTCAGGAATTCTGGAAGTTGAAGTCCACAAGTCTTAAACTTGCCAAGTTTGAAGACTCTCATTATAGGGTATCATGCTCAAGCAGGAGATTAGATTAGAAGATGTCCAAGTTTTTTTCCTATTCTGATAATCTGTATTCTATCATCCTTCTTAATATATTGTACATAAGGTGAATACAAGAACCCAACACTTTATACATTATTAACTGACTGTTCTTATGGCAGCGTGACTGCAATTAATATTACTAATTTCTGGGCAAGATCTATTTCACTTGTACTTATTTTCAACTTGTATTTTATATTTTAAATTTTATGTCTTATAGTATGCCTTATTTTAATTGTGATGCTTCTAACACCAATAAATGAAATAATTCAACACTTTCTTTTTTGATTAGGAAGAAACCAGAGGCTAAACCAGGGGTGGGATTCAAATTTTTTAACAACCAGTTCTGTGGGCGTGGCTTGGTGGTCATGTGACTGGGTGGACATGGCTTGGTGATCATGTGACTGGCTGGCCATGGTCAACTCACGTGGTCAACTTGATGTTGGTCAACTCAACATCACTCACATCAAGGCACATATTTCCTCGCCTGGCCTCTCGTAACTGTGGGGATGCTGCAACAGTCGTAAGTATGAAAAATGGTCATAAGTCACTTTTTCCAGTGCCATTGTAACTTTGAATGCTCTCTCCACACAAGCAAAGTACCAGCAAAGGAGGGGAAAAAAACTCCAAAGACATTCCTGAGACAGGAAGTCTAGGCCTGCCAAGAATGTAATAAGGGTTGAGAGAGAGACAATTTCTGTAAGCAACACCAGAATGTTTCCTTCCTGCCTTCCTGACAGGATTAGGCCAGTAATTTCTTCGAACAACCAGTTCTCCGAACTGCTTAGAATGTTAACAACCGGTTCTAGCAAATAGATGTGAACTGGTAGAATCCCACCCCTGGGCTAAACTAAAATTTCTACAAAGTTTAATGAAACTGTAAACAAATCCAGAAAGCATTTTGCCATGGCACTCAAGAAATTTCAGAAAATTGTATCCTGCTGACTATGTGTGCCTTTTAACAGAAATATAAGGAATGTTTTAACTGAATACTACTATATACCGGTGGATTGATACTTCAGTTCTTAGTGTTCTCTGTTATTTATTATGCAATGTTAACATGATCAAGACTAAAAATTATGATAGATACTGATAAAAAGGCAAGCCGGGAAAAAGAAAGGATTTCATGGTGCAGAGACTTAAAATTCGAGTCTATTTAGTTATCCTTGCAAAATGACATGTGTGTTGGCACCAGGACTGCTATCTCACCAATATAAAAATGAATCACTTTTTGGCACATCAACCATTCAACCTGGAATACTTCCCAGCTATTTTTAGCCTTTCCCAGATGTACTGAATTAACTCAAGAAACAATATTTCTGGAATTGCTTTACTGCCCCTAAATTCCAACACTGGCTTAACATTACATAAAAATATGCATAGTGATATTAATTCCCCCCTTCTCCCTCTCCCCACCCTTTCTCGGCATAAATGAATTAATTTTCAGTTTAACAACAATGCTGAAATGTGTGAGAATATGGCATTCATAGAAAAATAAATAAGGTTTTTCAATGGATCACCCTTTTTAGTTTCTTCCAAGTTGTCATTTTTTCCAGGCTGGCATTTGCTTTGATCTGTTTCCATACCAGTTTGCAAACTACGCTTTGAGTTCAGCCATAAGAAAGCTGTAGAAATGTTCGTGAATATTTATCCTTAGCCATTTCTTCTTTTACATGCAAGTTACCTAACTGGTCTTTGCCAGTGGTGGGATTCAAACATTTTTACTATCGGTTCTGTGTGCGTGTCTTGTTGGGCATGGTCTGGCTTGGTGGGCATGGCTTGGTGGGCTTGGCAGGGGAAGGATACTGCAAAATCTCCATTCCCTCTCTACTCCTGGGGGGAAGGGTACTGCAAAATCCCATTCCCCACTAACCTGCTTTCCAGCTCGGTTCTCTTGTGCAGGGCAACCAAAGAAGACCCAGCCGATCAGCTGGGACTTGGGAGGCAGAGAATAGATAGGGGTGGGGCCAGTCAGAGGTGGGATTTGCTGGTTCTCTGAACTACTCAAAATTTCTGCTAACCCAGAACTGCTCAGAACCAGCTGAATACCACCTCTGGTCTTTACATCTTTACATGTTGACTTTTTGCACATCTCTTCAGTAGCTACCTGAAGATAGGCATCTGTTATATGACAGACAATCAACCTGAAGATAGGAGATATATTAAGACCTGGTTCTGGGAACTCCAGAGTGGGATGGAATCCATCAAATGGCTCTTTTGATTGTTTTTGCCAGAGGATTGGGTGGGGGGAGGGATATTGCTTTTTTATATTGGGTTTTTATCCCTGTAAGCCACTTAGCTTACACAGATATTTAAAAAAACAGCGAGGCATGTCTGTTACTTCTGTCACCAGTCTTGTTCACATAGGACAAACAACCCAGCCAATCAACTCACTTTGCAAGCTAGCAACATGTGATAGAAAATAATTGGATTATTTATTCCGTTTCTATGTGTTTAGCCCTCTCAGCTACTACAAAGAAGACTGAAGGGCTGCCACATCACAGTTTCCTCCTTGCCTTTTTTTATTTTCTCACATGAGAAGCAAATAATAAAAAAAACTGTGATGATATAATCAGAGTTGACATATGTGTGATGACAGGATCCTAAGCATGTTGAATTCCTCCCATGTGGCCACTGGAAAAAAAATGGAAATTACCAAGAAGATGGACCACTAAGAGAAGCCTTATCTTCCAAGTACCCCTCTAGGATCTTAGATGGACACGTCTAATAAGAGTTGACACGGTACTAAGGAATTGTACTGATTGAATGGAATTACTGTAATTATTAACACTAAATCTGATTAATTTGGAACTAAATCTGACCAACTGAGGAATTAGTTGACTAATCAGATGATCCTCTTTTGGAGGTCCAATAATTATAAAAGTCTCGTTGATCCAGTAAAGTAAATAATAAAATGAAGCATAGTTTGTTGAATTAAGCAATTAATAAAATAGCTAGTTTCATACTTCTCTCTGTGTATATCAGTATGTCAGAAATAGTTGGGATAGAAGAAAGACCTAAACAAAGGGACACACCTCTGTTTTTAGGACTATGTGTGGTACCCTATCTTAGGTTGATACTGCTGTGATGTGGTTTTTAACTAAAGAGCCAATTCAGTCCTGGGCTACATCAACAGAGGGATCAAGATCACGAGGAGTGATAAAACCACATTATACTGCACTAGTGATGCCATATTTGGCATACTGCCTCAAGTTATGGTCACCATGATATAAAAAAGATCTGAAAACTTCAAAAGTGTACAGAGAATAACAACAAAGATGATAAAGTGTCTGGAGGCTAAATTGAATGATCAACAGTTAAGGTATGTCTAGTCTATCAAAGAAAAGGATTGGGGGTGATAAGATAGCTGTCTTCCAATATCTGAGAGATTGTCACAGAGATGACAAGGTCAACTTATTTTCAAAATCACCAGAAGGCAGGACAAGAAGTAATGAGTGAAGCTTCTTAAAGAGAGATTCAAGCTAGAAATAATAATACTTTTTCTGATAGTGAGAATGATTAATCAATGGAATAGATTTCCTCCTGTTGTGGGTGCTCCATTACTGGAAGTTTTCAAAAACAACCATTTGATCAGGAAGGTATGAGGCCTCTATTATGAATGTGGGGTTGGACTAATGATGTCTGAGGTCCATTCCAGCCCTATGATTCTATGTTCTGTGAAGAGAGAAACTCTTAGCTATGTGAAGAACTATAGTACCCACATGCCACCAAGCACTACATAAATACTACATATAGAATAGCCCAAAGCACATGTTTTGATGAGTGACAAGTTCCCTAAGGATAGGCTCCACCATGAGCCTGAAAGCTTGGACAACTAAAACTCTGTGTCAACTCGTAAAGCGCTCCTATGCCTGTTTTCAAGTTGCCATAAGCAGGAGGAGAACCTGAAGGAGCAGTTTGGCAATTAAAACCAGAAATACATTCCATGCTTATTTTACAAAGATTGTAGCCTAGGTTACTGGATCTTCTGCCAATGAAAATCCTTCATTGGAGAATGTGATTGATGATACCCATCCCATGTTCCTTGGAGAATCTGATTTATGATACACCCAGGAGGAGGGGAGGAAACAGAGTCACAGGTGACCATAAATTACATGAGTTGGCTTCATATGGGTCAATGCCGACATGTTGCTCCTAATAAATCTTTTGGATTCTTTTGAAGCTTGGCTCAAGGCTCATTGCCTTAATTAGGGCAATTTCTGGAACCCTGACACTCTGGTCCTAGTGACTGACCCAGATTGGATCTGGTAATATTATTCTGGGACTTCAATATATATTTCCCTTCATTCATGTGGTATCCATGTTTATTATTTTAACATAATATTGTATTCACTACAACATTCATATTTAAATTAAATCAGAGTTTAGGGTTTATCTAGCCTCCTTGCCTTTCTTATCCTCATCCCACCAACTTTAAAAAAAAAAATGAGGGCTTTATAACCCTCAAGGCCAAATGTTGCTCTCAAGCAAAAAAGGTTGCTGCATTTCTTGCCATAAATGATAGATATAACAAACACAAAATTACCATTTCAGAGTCTTTTACTTCAGTGAGAAAAAGCTGTAGTTCATCTCAACCAACAAAATCAATAGGATTTTAAAATGATTAACTGTGGCCGAAGTTCTTTGTAGTTATTAACACCGATCCAGCCAAATTAAGTACTTTTCTACCCTGTTAGTTTCATCGAGGGGGTTAAATGAGTACCAATTTCCTTCTACTAAAATTAAATAGAATGAAGAAGCTATCTTTGTCAAGATTTGTAACCACAGAAATACAATTCCTTTGAGTTAAATATATTGTCAATTCCCCTCTCACTTAAATGAACACCATCTTACACAAACTTACCAGGAAGTTAATCAGTAAAACTCACTTTAGGTTAAAAAGCATGTAATTTTCTCTGGATCATAACCCAGATCTTCTGTCTGAATTTAATTGTCTTTCCAAATTTCCTTGATTTTAGGGTACTCTAATCCACAATTATCACCTTGGGAGTCATGACTAATAATAACAAACTAAAGAAGGTCAGTTCTGGCTTATCCTTCAAGTACAAATCTCTAAGAAATCCTAAACGAAGCTAAAGATAAAGGTTCCCCTCACACATATATGCTAGTCGTTTCCTGCTCTAGGGATCGATGCTCAACTCCGTTACAAAGCTGAAGAACCAGCGCTGTCCGAAGACATCTCCATGGTTATGTGGCCAGCATGACTAAATGCTGAAGGCACATGGAACACTGTTACCTTCCTACCAAAGTGGTCCCTATTTTTGTACTTGCATTTTTACACACTTTCAAACTGCTAGGTTGGCAGAAGCTGGGACAAGGAGTGGGAGCTCACTCTGTTATGAAGTAATAGGGATTTGAACCGCTGAACTGCCAACCTTTCTGATCGACAAGCTCAGCATCTGAGCATCCCTTAAAACTAGGCTAGGATTTATTTATTTACAAATGAAGGCAAATGTACATGTCTTAGGATAATGTTGCAGAATCCAATCAAGGTCGGTCCAGAGGTTTCGTCTTCCAAGCTTTTGGACTCTTGCCAGAGCCCATCCTCAGGAAACATCTTTCTTGCAGAATGTTATTTGTTCATTTAGTTTATGGCAAGTAAGCTGGAAAGAGCGCATTAGCAAATTGTATCCATCTTGTATCCACGATACTACACCAAAACTGCACTATACAGCAGAATTCAGAAGAGCTACTGCCCTTGGATAGAAGCTGTTTTTGAACCTATTTGTCCTTGTTTTTATTATCCTGTACCGCCTGCCAGATGGTAATAGTTCAACAAAAGAGTTCCCAGGATGAGATGGATCTTTGAGGATGTTTTGAACTTTCTTAAGGCAGTGGGAGCTATAAAGCTCTTCCAAAAAGGGGAGAGGGCAACCAATGATCCTCTAGGCAATGATGTTAACCCTCTGGAGTACTTTCCTATCTGCCCCTGTGCAATTGGCAAACCATACAGAGATGCAGTAAGTTAAAATGCTCTCTATAGTGCAGCGGTAGAAGGTCACCAGCAGTTTCTCATTCAGTTGTTGCTTTCTGAGAAGCCTCAGGTCGTATAATCTCTGCTGGGCTCTTTTGATCAGGGCTGCAATGTGAGGACCCCAGGTAAGGTCCTCTTTTAGGGTAACACCCAGAAACCTAAAACTGGCCACTTGCTCCACATTGGTCTCCCTTGATAAGCAAGGGCTGGATGTTTGATCTGTTCCTTCCATATAGTCCACTATAAGCTCCTTGGTCTTATTGGGGTTGAGGACCAAGTTATTGTCTCCACACCATGAAAGCAACCGGTCCACCTCATCTTGGTTGGCAGACTCATCCCCCCACCCCACCCGGAGATGAGTCCCACCACCGAATGTATGTTAACCTTGCATTTTGTAATCCCAAAGGTGCTTTTTTCAAAATGCAACTGGGTTGAACTTCAGGAAAGTCCAGTAGCCTGAAAAAGCACCTTTGAGACAACCAGAACCTGGATGACTGAGAATCTCCATAGACTGTTGCTTCTTATATAACTTTTTCTCATTAAAAAAAAAGAATTCCAGTGATGAGATATCTGAATGCATTTATAGATTCATCACATTAAAGTCATGGCACATAATGTAATTATTTATTTAAATATCAATGTCTTAATCACACATCCCCCTCACAGAAGGGGCTTTTTATTATGTATGGGCAGTAATAAATTATGAGTAATTATGGGTAAGTGGTGTCCTTTTGTGGGAACTACTATTTTTATTTGATCTCAACAAACACCTCATCTTGAATATTAATTGCTACTTTTAAAAGGAATCTTCTTTGCAATCTTCCTGTAGCTTCCTTTTGTCTGAAATGGTGTAGGGTTTCCTGCCTAAGCAGGGGGTTGGACTAGAAGACCTCCAAGATCCCTTCCAACTCTGTTATTCTATTTTATTCTCCAAGTATTGGTAATGTATCCTAAGAGAAAGGAAAGGAAAGGAAAGGAAAGGAAAGGAAAGGAAAGGAAAGGAAAGGAAAGGAAAGGAAAGGAAAGGAAAGGAAAGGAAAGGAAAGGAAAGGAAAGGAAAGGGGGGGGGGATATCAAAGGTGGTCTGGTCCCAGTTTGAAAGAAACACAAGCCAATATTGTATAACCGATTCTAAGTAGGTTTTTAATTTGTAAAAGCCACACAGCTAACTAAGACTCGAACAACCCACCCACTTCTTTTGAATCAAGATCAAATGAGAGTTTTAAAGAAAAATAATGAGACATAACTTTATGAAGTCCCAGAAAACCACCGTATTAACTAATTTTAGTTTCCAGCTTACAAAGTGAGTGTAATTTGGAAATTCTTTCTTTTCCCTCCAGTTTCAATCAGGAATTATTTTGAAATGGAAAGGAAGTGTGTACACATTACAAAATGCATTTTATAAATACTCATACTCTAATAAAAGCTTCCTCTACATTTATATTTATTGCTCAATAAATTATAGCAATAATCACAGCAGTTTCTCCTCCCATCATTTTTGATGGTACATTAACATCGCCTTTTAGCAACAGCAAAAATATGGCAATAATTATACACATAGGAACATCTGAAGTTGTCTTATAACACAGCCTAGTTTGTAGTAAACACCATGGAATGTATCTGGGCTGTACCACTTTGCCTTTGGGTAGAGGGTTCACATCATTAAATGCTCCTATAGATTAGACATCCCCAGCCCCAGCCCCTAGATGAAAATTAACACATCAGGGAGGATTGGGACAAATTTCTACCCTCCCTTAAAAGTTCCATATCAAGAACATTGTTTCAAACTACAGTTGTATCTTCTGATGATGAATTTGATACCCTTGGTTACCGTTTACATATGTATTAAATATATGAAATTATTTAAGTGTACTCAAATTTCTAACATTTGTTGGTTTCCCAAAGTGACTATAAGAGTGTTGACAACCTGTCATGAAATGTATTTCATTCATATACAACCAGGACAAAAGTATGGAAGTTTCTAATTCACCACTGGCAGCACTTCCATAAGATTTTCATAAGAGACCATAAGAGGTTGAAAAATGCAGAAGTGGTACCTGGATTTTTGTGTACTGTAAAACCAAATATTTTTACCTGCTTGGTTTAATCTTACTTTCTACCATTTTCATCTATTTCCAACCTTTAGTTTGGTTTGTTCAATTTGATTTATTTTTAAGTTTGCACAAAAAATAACATTCGCACTGCTGCATGAGCCTTTTATTTTATTGCAGTATTCTTTTTCCTAAAGTAGAATTTCTGCAAGGTCATTTCTTCATCCTAATGCCCTTTTATATATTATTTTACTGCTCTATGTATACTTCCGTGTTTTACTATTACAATTTTGAAAAACATAAAAAACTGGAGATTTTTACTATAAAATTTGGAAAACTGGAGACTGTACATTGGTTCTGAAAATGCAAAAGCAGCAGGCTTCAGCTCTATGCCAGAGAAAGAGAGAAGATGAGACTGACTATGTTAGCTTATATTTTACCCTTAGAAAAAGTCAGAAATAGTTATAGTAGTTATAAGGAGTACATTACTATTATCCAGTGGCAAAAGAGAATAGTTTGAAGTGGAGCGGTTTGTAAACCTTCGAAAATCAATGCGTAAACTTCTTAGCAAATATTTATGGAGATGGATGGGTGGATGGATGGATGGATGGATGGATGGATGGATGGATGGATAAAATAGATGATAGGTAGGTAGGTGCAGAGATAGATAGACAGACAGACAGATGGACAGACGGACAGACAGACATATATTCCTGTTGTTGTATCCTGAAGCAGAAATTGTAGAGTGATAGAAAAGTATACTACAGCAACCATTTCTTTCAAGATGGTCCCAAAATTACAGCACCTAGGATTTTCCAGGGAAAACACACACACATACACACAACAACTTCCTAATAGGCAGTCTTGAAAAATCCATTACTGCATTAGCAGAAAAAGAAAGGAAAGGAAAACAAACCTAGCATAAAAGTGAGTAAAAGTGCAAATGCAATTTTAATGAATGAATAATGAAATGGATGATGGGGTTTTCCCCTCCTCTCCTCCCGATTGAAATAATAAACAAAGAAGCAAAGCAGGCATTGCACACTCCTCGGGTAAAAAGGTAGTATATCCAGGAGCAGCTCAGATGTCACCTCCTGCTGTGAAGTAGTTTAATCAAAGCACTTTTGACTGCATGTACATATTTCCATGTGCTTCAGAATACTTGGCATAGTTAACTTCAAATCTTGCTAGTTAATTGTTGGCAAGAAAAGACAAATTGTGAGCAAGGGAACTATTCTGGGAGGATTTAGAGCATTTGAATAATTTAGACCCCTGTCGTTTATGTGACAAGATTGTTTTTCTCTTGCAATCACCTGCTGCTATAGGAATTAAAACGGCTGGGGCACTCTCTGGCCTAGGCCAGGCCTCCGTAATGAGCTTTATCAGTTCATAAATGAGTTTATGCAGCAAATTAAACTGTAAATTTGGCTGGAATTGTAAATAGTTAGAAAATAAAGATATGCAGAAATAATGAGCACAGTTGAAGAAAGGCGAGGGAGAGAATGCAAAATGTCAGTCCTTTAAATCTTTACCCTGGCAGGGTTTCTGAAAGTTTACTGCCAATGTTGAAGGTGTATGTTTGTCTGTAAAAATATATGTATGTCTCTGTAAACAGCAAGGGAACGCTTATTTCCACAGTTTTTTAAAGAAGCACAGATAAAGGTCAAGACCCTCAGCTTTTAGCATACTGGAGGAGGAGGAGGAGGAGGAGGAGGAGATGGTCAGAACAGAAGATGGTGAAGGTTACAGTAACCTTATTGATCTAGGACTGATCAAAGCCATGGTCAATGCATGGGAAGCTAACAGATTGCTCACCTTCTTTCAGGGTTACTCTCCCATAGAAATATTTAAGGGAGGCTACATGTGACTGAAAAGACAATGCACAGTCAACAGCACAATGCACACCCGACAACAACACAGCCAACAACACTAGTGGTCTTTGAACTGCTGATCCACCATTAATTTGACAAGTTGCCTTTCAAACCACTAAATTGGTAGCCAAGTCCACAATTAACATGGTGCTGTATAAAGAAAACCTTTCAATTTTTTTATCCTGAATCTCTTCAGATTTATCATTTTTATTTTATTTATTTGTTACATTTATTTGCTGTCTATCTCGCTGCTACTCTAGGCAGCTTAAAATCATAAACAGGAAGAAATGAAAAGAGTGTGAACAGAAGTAAGACAATAAGAACCATAACATAAAAAATGAAAGGAAACACTAGAGAAATACAACAATATAATTACCAAAAAAAGAAAGATGGGTAGAGAGCAGAGAACAAGTGGGGAGGGGTGGAAAAAGTTGCATTAAGTTTAAGTGGAATGGATGTCATATGTTCTAAGTGATCAAAGGATGAACTATGATTTTAGTTGTATTTATTTTATTTTCCTTTGCTCCAAAGGAGAAAATCTGAAAACCCTGGTCTAATCTTTTCTTACAAAGGAACCTGTAATGGACTGTGAGAATAACCTAGGAGTCAGGAGGAAAAGCCTCAGTCTGGGCAGCAGTGTCATAAGAGAATTTTGAGTCCAAAGAAGGATAGAGAAAGCATCTTAGAAGAGACCTTTCATAATTCTCTGGAAGATAAAGGCAAGATATTCTTTCAGGCATGCATGTTATTCAGTGGTGAGATTCAAAACTTTTTATTACCAGTTCTGTGGGCGTGGCTTGGTGAGCATGGTGTGGCTTGGTGGACATGGCTTGGTGGGCATGGCAGGATACTGCAAAATCCCATTCCCTCCCCACTCCACTAACCTGCTTTCCAGCTCTGTTCTCCTATGCAGGGCAACAAAAGAAGACCCAGCTGATCAGCTGGGACTCGGGAGCAGAGAATAGATGGGGGTGGGGCCAGTCAGAGGTGGTATCTGCCTGTTCTCCAAACTACTCAAAATTTCCACTGCCGGTTCTCCAGAATTGGTCAGAACCTGCTAAATACCACCTCTAGTGTTATTATAATCTTACAAGAAAGGTAATACTCATGGCTTTGGTTTTCTGTCTGGACTTGAAGGACTGACAGAAATTTCAGTCATGTTTTGATTGTCTAATCACTGATGTTTGCCTTTCCTTAGAACAAAGCAGGATTACTGATGGCCATCTGGAGCAGAAGTTTCCCAACAGCCCAGTCAGTCAAGGCCAAGATTGCAAGCAGTCTTTTCCCACCCACCCACCTTCCCAGCACCAGACGAGAAGAGACCAAAAAGTACTCAGGTGCTGTTTCTGGCTGTCACAAGAAAATAATCTTGAGCAATTCCCCCACCTTCCATGCCTTCCTCTCTGCTTCTCCTCCCACACTTCGTCTGTCTCCTCACTATAGTCTGTTAAAGTGTGTATTTGAGGAAGGCACCTTCTCTTAATATTAAGTGTTGCCTCAAGGCAGTTTTATAATACCAACAATGCCGATTATAATTTCTAAAGCTTGGATCCTAACCACAGTTCCCATGCCAGCACTCTTGCTGTGCATTGCAAAAGTCCCACATTGCACTGAGCATTAAAGAGGAACAACTATATAGCATCCTTCCGACAAAGCCAATTTGGCAGAAATTGTGGACATGCCATTAATATACATGTTTGAAAGCAAATACAAATAGCTGCAATACTGGAGTGAGAGACAAATAGGGACACATTGCTTCTTATCCATTGTGGTTCACTGCGAAGAAGATGATGTTAGACCCTCAAAATTCACTGAGCTTAAGGAGACTTCTCTTGTACCACAAGTAGTATTACTTACAAACCTCCAAATTTCTAGTTTCATTTTAAGCCACGCAATCATTCATTCATTTATTGTCCCAGTATCACAATCTTCCACCAATCAACTGAACATGGTCTCTCCCATACCCAAAAAGATAATAGTAATTTAGTGAGACGACAATAATGTGACAGAACACTGTAGCTCAGCCTTCTTCACTTTGATGTTCAACAGATGAATCAGACTACAACACCCATGATTCTTAACCAAGAAGACCATGTTGTAAATTTTGAGGATTGAACTCTAATACATCTTCAGGATGACAGTTTGGAGGCTGCTAAAGATGATAGTAAGATTTAAAGATGTAAATGCCACTGAAAAGTCCAGGGAGAGACAATGAGGCACCTCTAAGGACCAATGTATCCACAAACATTTCCTCTGATACCCATCAAGATCCCAGGGCTATTTCTTTGATCTAAGACTCTAATATTACATGAGGAGCGTTGTTGCTACAAAACAAAGCACAAGCTTTCAGGATCATCATCATGTCTTGGGATGTTTTTGGATTATACAAAACCCAAAAATTTGGGTTATAAATCAAATAAATAGACTGTATAGATTTTCTTAGAAAATTAAAATGGAAGGTTTTCAATCAAAATAGAGCTGGAGAGGACATTGAAGGTCTTCTACTATGGCCCCGTGCTCAAGTAAGAGACCATATACCATTTCAGACAACTGACTGTCCAGTCTCTTCTTAAAAACCTCCAGTGATGAAATACCCACAACTTCTGATGGCAAGCTATTCCACTGGTTAATTGTCGTCACTGTAAATAAGTTTCTCCTTAATTTTTGATTATCTCCTTGATTAGTTTCCATCCATTGTTTCTTGTCCTGCCTACAGGTGCCTTGAGAAATAAGTTGAATCTCTTCTCTTGGTGGCAACTTCTCAAATACTGAATACTTCTCAAATATCATGTCCCTCCTAGTCCTTTTTTTCTTCAAGATTATCCAACCCCAATCCTAACACTCAAAGTGGCTGACACTCAAAGGTTGGAAATATATCTACCTGTCCTAGAAAAAAATGACATAATCCTTAGTGGCCAGAGATGACAGTGGGTTGATGACTGACCACATCCATTCTCAACACAATATTTTGACATTTGACATTATTTAGGTCTATCGTCTTAAAATGTCGCTAGCTTCCCAAATTGTGAAAAGTAGATCAAAGTGTTAACAGTCCTTTCCTCAACCTGATCACCTCTTTAAAAAATAGGATTACAATTCACATTGTAACACAGGCCACATAGTGGTGAGTTGTTCTGGTGTTGAGATAATGACAGTCCTCATCGTATATATTGAAAATGCACCATTGTGGGAGATTTTCCTGAAGTATGGTAGAACTAATTTGAACAAAAATTGCCATACCCTCATGTTTTTTAGGATGGCAAAACATTTTCCTCATGCCATTAACTCTTAAAATATTGTGTCCAACTGTAGTAGAAGACATATGAACAATGAAGTGGAATGGTGGGGGCAGTGGTATGCTACACTCTGACAATTTTAGCAGCTATGGAACAAGATGGGGGCAGGACACATACACACACACTTATTTATTTATTACAGGACCTTCTGAACAAGTCTGGATGGAACAAGATCGTATTACGTATTTTTCAGTTCAGTTTAGGTCTTGAATTTAAGTCCTGAAAAACAATGGGTTGATAAACAATTGAGAAACAGTTGTTCAATCTTATTTTTGATCATTTTTGAAGCAGACACTGCCCCAGCATATAGTGTCCCAATAGAAAGGAAGGAATTAGACTGTTCATATTAGGATACTCTCACATTAATGTAGACAGACAAGTGTCCAGTATTTGGAAAGATTTGGACTCTTTATCTTACATATTGAGGTCAAAACATTCAACCATGGACAAAATCATGAAATTCATTTTCCATGTAGGGAGAACAATGTTCAGATTTAATGAATGAAATGTAGTTGGCAGCATCCTTATATGGATGTCATTGCAACAGGTCCTTCATAGTCCCCAAATCACATGGAGCAGAATGCCTTTCATGTTTGGTTAGATTTTCAGTTGGACATTGTTATAGACTATGGGTGTCAAACTCACATTGTCACAGTCGTGTCATGTGACATATCAGCACATGACATAATCAGCCCATGGGCTGAGAGTTGGCAGCCCTACTCTAGACTGTTAAAGCACCTTCTTCATTTCAATAATGCCCATTTTAGGATGTTGGAGTCCTACGCCTTGACAAGATCACATATTGCATCCAGTTTTGGTTGCCACAATATAAAAATGATGTTGAGATTCTAGAAAGAGTGTGCAGAAGATCAACAAAGATGACTAAGGGAGACTAAAACATGTCAAGAATAGTTGCTGGAATTATCTAGTTTAATGAAAAGGGTATGTCTAGTTTAATGAAAAGAAAGCCAAGTGGTGACGTGATAGAAGTGTATTGTTCCAATATCTCAGGGGCTGCCACAAAGAAGAGGGAGTCAAGTTTTCCCCCAAAACATCAGAAGGCAGGACAAGAAGCAATGGATGAAATCTAATCAAGGAGAGATCCAACCTAGAACTAAGAAGGAATTTCTTGATAGAACAATTAACCAGTCCTACACTTAGGCAAGAAAAACCAAAAGTACATGTATAGACTGGTTGAAACTAGGCTTAATTGCAGCAACTGTGAGAGGAATCTTGGAGTCTTAGTGGACAACCAGCTAAATATGAGCCAGCAGTTTGCAGCAGCAGCCAAAAAAGCTAAGGCAAATTGCATTAACAGAGGGATACAGTCAAGATCAAGTGAGGAACTAATTCCATTCTATAAATCCTTAGTAGGACCACATCTAGAGTACTGCATCCAGTTTTGGTCACCAGACTATAAAAAAGATGTTGAGGATCTAGAAAAACTGCAGAGAAGAGCAACCAGGATGGTGAAGACACTGGAGACTTAAACATACCGCCACTGATCATGGGTAACAAAGTCTTTCCCAGATTCTAAAGTCCTTTCCCAGATGCTTAGAGACTTCTTCCTGGAGTCCATGACTTATGAAAGCCCTTGGTTTATCTGAGTCTAGATCAATTTCATTTCTGTATATAAAAACCATAGAGTTGCTGAGATAGAAAGGATTCAAAATGTAATCTGATCCTGCTCCCTCTGCTAAAACAGGATCCACCAGATCAGTTACTCTGCTGCTAGGAAATTAAAACCTCAACCCTGAGGAGAGACAAGCACCACTTTGTACAATAAAAACCAATTATCGTCTGCTCCGAGCTTCTGAACTTGAAGGGAGCTCATAAGTGAGAGATACCAGACAGTTATAAGGAAACTCAGCCATCACACTTCAAGATCGTGGAAACAGACCTGGTTGAGGGGACTGATTCATAGGTGGAAAGACAAGCTGTCTGCTATTCAAATGATCTCCATGAGAATGCAGGCCTTCATTTCGTTTCCCCCACTGTTTCATCAAGCAGATGAGAGCATTTTCCCACAGTTCTAAAGAGGATCATTCCAAGGGGGAGTTCATTTGTCATCGTCATCATTACCCTATTAGATAGTATTGACCAAGCTGGAGCTGTTAACTCAGGATCATCCCCCAGAATAAACTTGGACACTATGCATCAAAGTTCCAGCTTTAACCTATGTAAGTTGAGAACTTTCTTTGAGGATCTTGAAGGGATTGAATCCATTCCAAACAGTGAATTGGTACAGGAGAAAACAGCAGTGATGGAAATATAAGTAGTCCTCAACTTACAACAGTTTGTTAGTGACTGTCTAAAGTTACAATGGGACTCAAAAAAAATGACTTATGACTGTTTTTCACATTTACGATCATTTCAGCATCCCCATGGTCACATGATCAGAATTCAGACCCTTGGCATCTGACTTATATTTATGATGAGTTACAGTGTCCCGGTATCTCATACGATTGTAATTTTCTGACAAGCAAAGTTAATCGGGAAACCATTGATTTGCTTAATAACCATATTAATAAGTTAACAGATGCAGTGATTAGCTTAATGGCTGTGGCAAGATGGGTCAAAAATGGTGCAAAATTAGCTTAACAACTGTCTTGCTTAGCAATAGAAATGTTGGGCTCAATTGTGGTCATAGGTTGAGGACTGCCTGTAATAACCTTTGACTTAATTAAAATGTAACAAAAATTAAATAAATAATCTATAGTGTACAGGGCTACTTCTCAAGCATTTAATTATTTCCAGCTTCTGTGTCATTAAAAGTTATGATTCAGTAGTAATTATTTTAAAGGGTTCTAGAGAATACATTCAAAGTTTTGGGGAAGAGGGACCATGGCTAAAGAAATGTAATTTATTTACTTGATAGAAAGGAGATGCACATATTTTAGATGAGATTAGATTAACAGAGTTGGAAGGGACCTTGTAGGTCGTCTAATCCAACCCCCCACCCACCCACCCAAGCAGGAGACCCTACACCATTTCCGACAAGTGGCAGTCCAAACTCTTCTTGAAAGCCTCCAGGGATGAAGCTCCCACAACGTCCAAGGGCAACTTCTGTTCCATGGGTTGATTGTTTTCACTGTCGAAAAGTTTCTCCTTATTTCCAGGTTGAATCTCTCCTTGTTCAGTTTCCATCCATTATTCCTTGCCTGGCCTTCAGTTGCTTTGGAAAATAGTTTGACCCTTTCCTCTCTGTGGCAGCCCCTCAAATATTGGAAGACTGCTATCCTTCTCTTCAGTAGACTAGCCAAGCCCAGTTCCTATAACCATTCATCATGTTTTAGTCTCCAGTCCCCTAATCATCCTGGTTGCTCTTCTCTGTACTTTTTCTAGAGTCTTAACATCTTTTTTTATGGTGCAGTGACCAATGCAGTGTTCTAGGTGTGGCCTTTTGCAACAATAGATTCAATGTTGATGCTATTGAATCAAAAGGCATGGTTCTTTTGCTATCCTTTTTGTTTCTGAGATCGATTCCCAAAACTGAAAGAGGCTTCTGTTTATGCACAGTGCTTGGTCAATGCATGGGCTGAAGTTTCTTTTGGTTAATGGAATTGGTGGCTGATGCTTTAAAGGAAAACATCTCACTGAGATAAATTCAGTTGTTTCTTTGCCTGATAGAAGTGAAGCCAAACAACCACTGTAAGTCTAACATTTCACTGCCTGAAGGCTGCATTTGCTGGATTTTCATGGACCAGGAGAAGCAATGACATAAGTGTCATACTCATGACATGTTTGTGCTCAGCCTTGTCCTAGACAAATGATACCTGTTACAGTCCTGGGAACTGACTTTACATGACATCTTTATATAAAATTATCAATTTCAACTTGAAAAATATATGTAACAAAAAGCTCATTTTATATCAAGAGCACCTTTCTCAAAACCAACCACTATTCAGGGAAGAAGCTTTCTCCTAATGACTTCCCATGGGAAGTCATGGAAACACGAGGAAACAAGGCAACGGCAGACTATTTCAGTGAACATTTCACAATGAAAGACAGGACATCTACATCCAACCCCTTCACTCCTTGTAACTAAATAAATGCAAGATTTCTAATACTTGATGCATTTAAAGATCACTAAACTTAGATGTCCTTTGAAATAAATAGTTGATTAGGGAGTGGAGAGGGCAAGATAAAAGAGCTCCTCCACCTGGTGTTACTCAGGATGAATCTTTAATCTGACAGGCTGAATCTTGAATCTAGTTTCACTTTATTTGCTGGTCATCATGAACAATAGTGAATTCAATAAGTGAACCAACTGAGTTTTAATGGTATGTGGGAATGATCTTGGGCAACAGAGGGAAAAGCTGCAGCTAGGGGAATGATCGGATAAGTGGTAACTTAGCCTACAAAAAGAATGTGGGCATGGCAAACATCTCAGAAGGGAACTTCACTATTTTTTTAGGCTGTAAAGGTGAGGGAGGAAATATGAAAGTTAGAGTTATTACTTCGAGATTGATTTCTATTTATATTATATTTAATTGGTACAAATGTGTACTAATGTTTGAGGGTTCCTACAACAATGTGTGGGGTCAATTTATCTTCTAAATTACCAAAAGGCAAGGCAAGAAATAATAGATGGAAACTAACTAACGAGAGAAGCAATCTAGAATTAAGAAGAAATTTCCTAATGGTTAGAGCAATAAACCAATGGAATAGTTTGCCTTGGGAAGTTGTGGGTGCTCCATCATTGGAGGGTTACCAAAATAGACTAGACAAACATTTATTTGAAATTGTATAGGATCTCCTGCTCAAGTGGGAAATTGGACTAGAAGACCTTCAAGGTCCTTTCCAAGTCTACTATTCTATGTTCATATCTGGACTATCTTGCAAAGCCGGCATCAATCTTGCAAATCTGAAAATGTATCTCTGCCCTCTTGCCTTCCCAATCCAAAAAACTAGGGATGTTTTTTTTCTGAAACTTGTGTCACATCCATATTCCTTCTGAAGACTCAGCTGCTTGTTGTCTGACCGTTGTCTAGCCTTCAGCATTTCCACCTGTCTCCAAAGATCATTCCCACATACTATTATACCATCAGAGCCACAACTGTCCTTGCTTATGACCATCCATCATCCCTTAGGGCAAATAATATGAAATAATATGTTGGTTAATTAAAGTAATACAATATGGAGCATGTTCTATATTTTCAGCACATATTTTCAGAGTTATACTAACTTATAAATATTCAAACTCTTCATGAATACATTAGTATTAAGTCAAAATGTATAATGGATGGTGTTCCATTTCATTTTTATTTATTTATTTTATTTTACCCATAGTAAGATGAAAATAAATTGTCTTTTCTTATTGTGCTGCATTCAAACTAGCTTCACTCTCTTATTATCAAAGCTTAGATATTGCATCTCCCTCTTTCCTTGTTAATGGTGTAATTTTTTAAAACTTTAAAATGCAGTCTATTTGTAGCATGGTAGCATCTACATGTACAATTAGATAACACCATCAGAACTATATTCTGATAATATGATGTGTAGAACAGTTTTATGAAATATTTCATTCATATTGAACATATTTTGAGTATGTGTTATGGGCTACTCCCAGGAGAGAAACAGCAAATTGTCGCATTGAAAACAAAGCTCTATACTTACTGGAAAAAAACTGAATCTCCCCATCTCCATTAACATTCTGAAGGAAATTTGAAGAAGGTTCTATTGGGTAAAAAGTATCTCTGAATCCCTAAAATGTCTTGGTTGACAAAACTGTCAACTTTGATTATGCAATTTACTCTCTAGTTATCATTTTTGATGTGAAATCCCCAAGAAATTCAGGGAAGGGAGAGGATCATGTTTTAAATAAATAATTGCAAATAGTTACTAAAGCAGTTTGTTTGCATAGCAAAGAATATTCTTAATGTGTCACCTTCTTTACACTTTTCTCTGATTAGATTGCCTCTTGTTAATTAGCAAAGTTTGCAAAACAGCCTTCAGAGCAGATATAATTTTGTGCAGGTGCTACCTGGTTAACAAGCCAGGTGTTCCTTGCAGCCTTAAAGCCAGCATAGACATTGACCAAACTTTTTTTTGTCTATACAAACACAGCAGAAATCATGACAGAAATAGAAGACAATGGCCTAGTTCAGCTTGCACAACCTCCAGATGTGATCAGATAGCAATACTCAGAAAGCTTACTAAAAGTCAGGCCAGCTAATAACTCTCAGTAACTTACAGCAATATCTGATTAAAATCTGCAATATGGAGCCCAACATCAAAACTGAAGCACCATCTCTGTAATGGTAAATGTGAATGAACTTGGGAGATCAGGCAAGAGGTACTGCCCAGGCCAAGGATATCAAACTCATGTCATCACAACTGTATCACAAAATGTATTGAGACTTTTTCCCCCTTTGCTAAAATGGGCAAAGGCATGATCAGCACATGACACATCTGGCCTATGGCAGTGGTGGGATTCAAATTTTTTTACCACCGGTTCAGTGGGCATGGCTTGGTGGGCACAGCTTGGTGGGTGTGGCAGGGGAAGGATACTGTAAAATCTCCATTCCCTCTCCACTTCTGGAGGAAGGTTATTGTAAAATCCCATTCCCTCCCCACTGCACTAACCTGCTTTCCAGCTCCATTCTCCTGTGCAGGGCAAAGAAGACCCAGCCGATCAGCTGGGACTCGGGAGGTAGAGAATAGATGAGGTTGGTGGGGCCAGTCAGAGGTGGGATTTGCCATTTCTCGAAACTACTCAAAATTTCTGCTACTGGTTCTCCAGAACTGGTCAGAACCTGCTGAAAAGCAGCTCTAGTCCGTGGACCAGGAGCAGAGGTAGTATTCAACAGGTTCTGACCAGTTCTGGAGAACTGGTAGCAGAAATTTTGAGTATTTGGAGAACTGGAGATTTTACAGTATCCTTCCCCTGCCACGCCCACCAAGCCACGCCCACAGAATCGGTAGTTAAAAAAAATATGAATCCCACCACTGGCCAGGAATTTGACAGAATACACAGATAGAGAAGACATAACCCACAGCTGCATAGCAAATTGAGCAAGAATCTCGGAGAGACCCTCACTAGTTTCGCAATAGCAATAGCAATAGCAATTGCACTTAGACTTATATACCACTTTAGAGTGTTTTACAGCCCTCTCTAAGCAGTTTGCAGAGTCAACATATTGCCCCCAACAATCTGGGCCCTCATTTTACCCACCTCAGAAGGATGGAGGGCTGAGTCAACTTTGAGATGGTGAGACCCAAACTGCCAAACCTAGCAGCCAGTGATCAGCAGAAGTAGCCTGCAGTACTGCATTATAACCACTGTGCCACTCTGGCTTGTGAAGCCGAAATTGTACTCTAGATTGCAAGATTTGAGGTCTGCTAGTTCCACTTTATAGTAAAGTATAGTAAACTACTTTAACATAATTTGTTTAATACTAGTTGAAGAAGTCCACATGTCTTGAAGCTGCCAAAATTGAGAAACCCACAGAGTAAAATTTGAATTGTGATGATTAATTTTTCATTTGCAAATATTAAGAACAAGGATAAGGGAGATGTTTCTACACTGGTCCCCTTCTCAACCAATTTTATATTCTATGTACAAATGTTTGGTTTTGCATTTAATGGAGAAATATTTATTAATGGCCATTCACCCTTGTACAAATCCGAAATATTATATTAATATTAGTAGATGCAATTCTACTATCTCCATGAGAAGTTTATCTGGAGGCCAAATCATGCCATCTAATGGTCATTAATGTTGGTGTTTTAAAACCTTGTGGTGGATCTGTACAATTTGCATTTAAATTGATTGAACCATCTTAATTCAATTTAGCTATTTACTGTTCCGATGAGGGCATCCTTCATTCCTGTGCTTTGCAATGTCATCCTTAATGGTATCATTCAAATACCCATTGCATCATTAGAAAAATATATTATATTCCAATCTGCATGTGATTTAGCTGTCAATCACAGACCGTGGGAAAAGATGTGCTCCCTCTAAAGGAGGGTGCATAAATGGGGAACTCACTCAAACCATAAAGGAAGCACCCAAGGCTAAAAACATCCCTTTGGTCTTATTCAAAGGAGGAAGTAGGGCTGAACAAATGATGTAGGCAGGAAGTAAGTCCAAACAAATATCATCCTCTACTAGCTCATCTGCTATCTTCTTGCCTTTCCAACGCAAATATTTTACTGGAGAATAACACAAACTCCCCAGATCTGCTCCTCAGTGCCTGATTCTGAATGTGTGCTTGCCTGAATGTGTTGTAATCAAGTCTGGTATAGTATATTACAACACTTCATCACTTTAGAAATATATGATGGATTTTTTTTTTTGTATCCCTAAATTCTGGTTGATGATTTTCAAAACTGGATTTAGAATGTAACAATCTGTGTTGTACAATCTGTAACTACAAGGATGTTTGTGGCTTCTGAAAACCTTGGATATAATTTTAAAGAGTCCTAAAAACCATCAAATTGTCACCAAATATATATATTTAATATAACATGGGATACTTAAATGTAGGCAAAGTAATCACACTAACCTCACTGATTTAATTCCATGATATCTGACAGATTGGGGTACCCTGTAAAGGCAATGTATTTGCCTGAAAATTGATTCTTTATATTTAACACATATGTATGTTGTGCTTTTCTTTTGCTTATTTTACCATAGACTTACATTCTGCACTTTATTTTTGTTTCATATTTTGATATGATCATAAAATGAATATATCCAATAAGCTGATTTAAGTTCAATTATTTTTATTCCAATTAAAATTTGTCTACTTGCCCGTGCTCACCCACTTGTGAAGCAGAATTTTGGCATGATCCTCAAATCATGACAAATGAGAAGCCCCTATTTCCCAAAAGTGGGCCACCCTGACACAAATGCTAAAACAAGCGATGCTTTTTCACTGAAGTGAAGTTAAGGTATACATTTGGAAACCTGAATTCTTTTCTTCCAATTCAAAGGTAAGTAGGAGAATCAGAAGCTTCCATTATAATTTCAAAATAAATAGACTTTATTCGTTGGCCCAAGCTTCAACTATCATAGTTGATCTTGGTTTGTTTGAATTAAACACTGTCCAGTTCACTTTGAATCCTGGGGTTCATGCAACCCATTAAGAATAAGTTTATACTGGTTTCACAATAGGTCTGTGCACCCAATTAAGCTGTAATATGGGCTCTTTGTTTATGTCTTGAAACCTAGCCAATTGAAGCCAATTATTTAATCCATTTTAGTTGCACGAATTAAAGTTCAGCATGCTGTACAAATCAGGACAATGTCAGATTTCATTTGTTCAGTGAACTGAAAATAATAATAAAAAATACAAATTCTTTTGATCTCTTCCTGGTGGCCATGCATAAGGAGGAAGGAGAAGGAGGGGTCATTGTGGCAGGTTTACCCAATTCATCAAAACCAACTGTTGTGTTCAGATAAAATCCTGTCCTCAAGAATAAATGATGCTGCATCATAATGTCAAGACCCAAAGACTAAAATATATTTTTGTAGCTATCTGTACATAAACCCATGTTCCAATTTCTGCTTTGATCATAACTTATTTCCCATTTCATGCATACATAGTGAACTCACCAACAATTATGCACTCCTGAGAGACCAGAAAATAAAGTTTAGGATTCGTGCCAAAGTTGTTCATATTTTTTTTTGTCTCAATAGCATTTAGGTAAGTCTGTTGATAATGTTGCATTAAGCACATTGTTTCTGGCAGATCTGAAAAAAGAAAGATGTTTATTTTCTACAGCTGTAGATTTGGCCATGTTTTGAGTATACAGTACTTTCCATTTTTCCATGATATACATATTACTTCATTTTCAAATCCTTCTGAAGACAGCTCCTTGGAGACATGGTATATATCTGTATATGTACCACCTGAGATCCCACTTTAGACTTCAGACACAAAGCCAACAGTTTCATGATGACGCTGAAGTTAGACCTTTGCATGAAACCTCCAGTTTGATTCTAGTTTATCATAATGTGCAAATTCAACCAATGCGATTTAAGAGCTGTGGTTTATGGCATAGTGTTAGGCACTAAATAGTCCTTCATAGCATCTTCAATAAATTATGATGGAAACGCATCATAACTTACCACAAAGTGTGAATTCAGCCTGAAGAACCAGAACTGTTGTGATTAATTCTGGCTAGTTCATATTTATTTTTCTCTTATTAAAAATAATCCATATAAATCTAGATCTGTCTCTAAATCTATCTACATAACACTATGGGCTGAAAGCACTCACCAGATTTTGCAGCCAAAATATTACATTTGTTAAGCTTTGAACCCATTAAATAATACTTTTGACATTATATCAATGCAGTGTTTAGAGCTGAAACATTCCATGGAGATATCCTATAAATTTTAAACCTACCTCCCCCTTTGCTCTCTTCTTGCCCACCCTTCCAATCCTTTACTTTCACATTACCATATTCTCATTGTTTTCTTTTTTATCATTTAATCTATGGTTCCATTACTTTACTACTGTTCTGTTTGTCCCAAAGGTGTTTTTTCAAAAGACAACTGGCCTTTGTTTTTTTCCTTAAAGACGTTTCACCTCTCATCCAAGAAGCTTCTCCAGTTTTTCAATCAGAACTGAAGAAGTTTCTTGGATGAGAAGTAAAATGTCTTCAAGGAAAAAACAAAGTCCAGCTGCCTTCTTAAAAAGCACCTTTGGGACAACTATGACCTGGATGCCTGAGACTGTTATGTTTACACTTCTTTTCCTTTCTGTTTTTATGTTTGTAAGACACCTAGAGTAGCCCCACAGTAAAATAGGCGGTAAATAAATTTACTGCCCAAATAAATTTCAAACTCTTAAAAGAGAGAATGAGAATGAGAGAAAAGATATTAAAACGAATTAAATGATGTTTCTGTGATTTAGGAGGAGGGAATTTTCCAGTAAGACAGAGGAAAGTGGATGAAGGAAAACAAACTAAAACATATATACTCCTCCACCTACATACACAGCATTATATAGCTTAGCCTCATTATTTCAATTCAGGGACTGACAGTGCAAGAATTAATACTGTTAGAAAAAGCAGAAACAGTGTCAGCGGACAAGGAAGGGGAAGAAAAGTGGAGAAAAATAAGAAAGTTTGGGTGATACCCAAATCCATGTTCACATGGGAACCCATGTGAAACACTATGATACACTGGTTCAATCCATATGAAAAACCAGAAACACATCAGATTGCAATTTAATCTTTTTATTTGAAATATAAATATTGTTACTATCAAGCCTGACAGTATAGAAAATGTGTGCCCTGCAGCCTTCTGACAAAACAAAATTTATATTTAAAACTTCCAGGAATAATGCCTTTCATATGTAGGCTTTTGTCACATTGCAGCGGCTCTAAACCTACCTTATGGTCCTGTACCTTTAATTATTTTATGCCTAGAAGACACATTTTAAATAGAAGTGGCGGGTTACAAGCATTTTGACAGCTGGGGATGATTAAAATACTGACAACATGCACTATATAAAATTCCCTGGGGTTTTCAGCTGGGTAACTCCTTGGAAAGTTAGACATTAGAATCCCAAAAGTATGTATTTTAACTACCAACATGAAATGCTTACTCCAGGAGGGTGGAGAATTTCTCTGTTCCCTCTTTTCTTTTAAAATCTTTTCAATCCCAAACTCAGAAACACTTCCTTGGAAATTGGTCAACACATACGGATTCATGGATGGCAAATTGTTTGCATCATTGTTTAGTGACCAGCTGGTCTAAATCAGGATGGGAAGGGAACTAGAGAAGGAAGGCAGGTCAAGGAGCTTAGACCATGTTTCCATGGGATCCAAATGTTACCAGCCATCAAAATTCAGCTTTTGACTGCATGAAAAGCACATGTTTTCCACACTCAAAATCTTCCACAGAGTCACAAACATGCACATTTCCAAAAGAAGCATCTAAAACTGATGGTATCCAAAAACATCCGAGAAATAGAAAGATCTATATTAAGGATAGATTTCTTTTAATAAAAGCATATATTACAGAAACAGTTTAAAAAGATTAAAAATTTAAAAATTCTTTTCTTATTATTATTATGAACAATTGTTTCAGAAATTGGACTGGTGAAAAGAAGCAGTAGGGGCAACATGACAGCAGTATTCCAATATTTGAGGGGCTGCCACAAAGAAGAAACAGTCAACCTGATATTAAAGCCCCTGATTGCCTTCCTCTTTCTTTGAACATTGCTTGTTTGATGTAATGGATGTATCTCATGTATGCAATGCACTGTTGATTTAGAAGCAAGGCAATTTCTCATCTCTGTTACTACATTAGACTAGGATCTTATATTGATTTAGTGAAGAGTCAGTTCATGTCTCCTTTTGGTCCTGAACCTGTGGTTTCTCTTCATGAACAAAATATATTTCTAAAAATGGCTAATGGATACCATTATTAACATTATTATCTGCATTTAAAAAACATAAGTAAATGGGAAAACATGTGTGAATGCTACAGTTGGAAAATCACCAAATACTTCAGAGGCTCAGTAATGTTTACACTAGCTAGTACAGGAGGAAACATCTCACATCTCTGCTCTGGGGAACAGCAGATATTAGGGAAATTGCTCCCAAGAGATGTGTACAGTGAAAGGTGGATACAAAAATGTAGAAATGAGAAACTGTATGCCAACTCATAAATGATTTTTCATGGGTTCTTAAAAATTATGAATTAATGTAGAAGTGGAATCATCTTAATGTTGGGAAAGTAAGACACTTTTCTAGATTTCAATCTCCACAATGCTTATGTGTTGTGTATAATTCATCTTTTATTGCCATGTAGACTGGAGGCCTTCCCTACAATTATCACATGATCAAGAACTCTCTGATGTAACGAGATGTTTCACAAGACATTACTTCCTTTTCTCTTACCACCAATCAACTTAATTGGATGACCTCAGGTTTTGTAAATGAGTAATAATTGCATGCATATACTTTCTTAATAGTAAAACTCTCTCAAGTATGTGATTCTTTTTTTCTCAGGAAGTTCTCACATGATTAAGCTGTGACAAACATTGTACTTGCAAATGTAGTCTATCATAATTTCCTGAAAATTGTCATCTGTTTTACTAAATAAAATCTTCCTGGCTTCTTAGGATTTTTATTGCATAAATTAGAATCAAATTTATCCCCAGCTTCATTATACCCACTTTAAGAATACTATCACATCATATAGGAAAGATCAGGCAGAGCTGCAGGGTGGTGTTAAACACATCGTCAGTTTAGAGTCATTGTGTTCCTACAAGTACTCCAAGTTTAACCCTTCTTTAATTCTATTGACCCTTATCTGGCACCAATTTTATGTTGAACTTTAGTTAACTAGATTCTTGTGTATAGCTTCAAGAGAGGTTGGACTTGAAGTCTTTGTGGGTAAACAATGACTCTAAACTGATGATGTGCTTAACTACACACACACCGCTTGGTCTGTTCTTCTTCTTCTTGGTCTATTCTTCTTGGTCTGTTCTTCTTCTACAGATCATTTCTGAAAGTATCATCATTTGCAAAGCAAGATTATTTTTAGTTTTGAGCAATTTGAGATTATTAGTATTAGTATTAACTTTTTATAGTAAGAATGGATATTAAGTGAAATAAATATGTGCAAAATTTATTTGGGAACATATGTAGTAGTGTGATATATTAATTTGCATACTTCAGTGTTTAATATCAGCAATTGTGCCTTTTATGAAAAAATACATTCCAATAATGTGAATTTTCAAGATATTGAAAATCTAATGGATAGTGAGAAGGCTTGAACAGATTTATGAATTAGCATATGATATCATAAAAAAATTACAGGCTGATTTGCCCATATTTGTATTATAGTATGAATATTATTAAATGATATTTTTTTTAGTTTAACAATAGATTTTCCCACTTCTCTGAAGAAAACTACAGAGCACTCAATTGTTCCTAAATTTTCTGCTGAAGATCACTTTAATATAAGACATTCCCAAGAGATAGTCACCACATCTGAAAGAATGCAATTCATTTCAGCTTAATGAACAACTATCTAATTTTGATTGTAGTTTCTGCATAGCAGGTTTAACCTTACTGTGATATTAACACCAGTAATAAAAAAGAAGTGCATTTCTTTTTCCATGGAAGCAATGAAATCTATTGAAGCTCAAGTTAATTGCATCAACAGGAGCCAAGAATAGCTGGAAGTACTTGATTACAAAAAGTACAAGGTTCTAATGGGAATTTATGAAGAAGTGTTCCTATTTTATTTGGCAAGGATGCACAGTTTTCATTCCTTCACTTTCATCACCACAAGCATGATTTTATTTCATTCTGCAGAGAAGTGTTGAAAAGAATGGGCTGTTTCCCTTTTTACTTAACGATGAAATTTCTTGGATACAATAGCAGGAAGTTAGTTTGTTAAGGCCTGATCCCACTGGCCGACGGACGCAAAACATATGCATAAAGGACACAGAGGACGAGCAAAATTTGGGGGTGGCTCCATTCGTTGTCATCCGCTCCAAAAAGTGGTGAAAATTTGCATAAACAGAATGGAAAAGAATGGAAAAGAACGGACGTGGGTAGTATGTAGCGGGGATGTTAAACGGATGTTCATAGGAAGCCTAGCGGATGGAAGCGGATGACACCTCTGAAGAGGTTCCAGGGGAGAATTTCGAAGTGGACACATAGCGGATGAAGCGGATGCATCACATACGCCTAAAGGAAAGAAAAGGGATGCCGCGCGGATGTATATCGAATGCAAACCGTTCACTGCACATCCTTTCTATTTCCGTGCTACTAACGCTGTGTAGACGTTCCGTGTACCTTTTGTTTCCTCCCTCTTTCCGTTTTCAGCTGCAGCAGATGTGAGTTGCGAGGATGCCCAGAGGATGCAGAGAGGATACAGCGGACGTTTAACGGATGATAAATGGACATAGAACATTTGTTGCTTGTATGTCACGGATTTACATCGTACACGGTGGAAAGTTCATACATTCACAAAGTTTTGTGCAGCTCAAAACCTCTTGCGTGGATGAAATCGCAGTGGACGGATGCTTGACGGATAGAGCGTATGAAACACGTATGTAATGAGTACACAATGGATGCATGGTGTTTTCCAATGGATGGCAAGCTTTTTTTAATGTTTTACATCCTCTTTGCATCCATAAGTGCAGTGGGACAGGGCCTTTAGGTGCTAACAAGTTGGAGTCATCTCCATGCAACTACAGAGCCATGGATCATTCCCTTGAGCTGTTGTGAGC
The DNA here is from genome assembly GCA_015471245.1 of Laticauda colubrina. Taxonomy (NCBI): domain Eukaryota; kingdom Metazoa; phylum Chordata; class Lepidosauria; order Squamata; family Elapidae; genus Laticauda; species Laticauda colubrina. The sequence goes on from BLBF01000045.1 coordinate 16,799,439, forward strand.
AACAGTAGATCTCTTATGGACATCTTTGATCCAGAATGCAGAATATAAGAGTTGGAAGGAACCTTGGAGGTTTTATAATCCAAACCCTGCTCAAGCAAGAAACCCTATACTGTTTTAGCAAATGGTTATCCAGTCCCTTCTTAAAAGTCCCAGTGTTGGAGCACTCACAACTTCTGAAGGCAAGTTGTTCCAGTGGTTGACTGTTCTCACAGTCAGGAAATTTCTCCTTAGTTCTAGGTTAAGAGAAGTCTCTTTTTGTTTAGTTTCCATCCATTGCTTCTTGTCTTGCTTTCTGCTGCTTTGGAAAATAAGTCAACTCCCGAGCCAATCTATGTTATCTTTTGTTTTTTCCTATTCTCCTACTTCTCTCAACCCCTGAAAAGCTGAGTTCTCTCTGCTCCATCAACCTTTTTGCATCACATGTTCCAAAATATGTGAGTTTCTTCTGGTAGGTCATTGCTTTGAGAAAGAAGTCAGTCTTTATTTGGTCCTGATCATTCATGGTAATTCACAATACTCTAAATCTATAATTCAAAAGCATCAGTCCTCTTTTTCTTGAGTTTTCACAGCTATATATCCAGCCAGCTTTCATAGATGCGAGAAAAACCATTAGGTTTAACTATTCTGATTCTTGCTGTCATAGAAATATTTTTATCCTTTGCAATCTTGTCTAAGTTTATTATTGCCTTCTTTCGTAGAATTAATATCCTATTTATTTCTCTGGTATACTGTCTGTCTCTATCTGTGCTAAAGCCAGGAAAACAAACTATCTACTGTTTCTGTTGTCAACTGGAAGCTCATGTATCATGTTGGGTGACATTATCTTTGCCTTCTCAATATTTAGCATTAACCTGAATATTTCACTTTCCATTTTTTTACTTGCATTGCAATCCTTCTTAAGTATGTTTTTATCTTTGGCTAGAAACATATTAAATTATGAATGTTTGGTCCTCCTATTACTACTAATATTCCTTCCAATTCTGTCACATTTATGATATATTTGCAACATGTCAAACAGATATAGTCTCATTTCTTTACTAATCTGAATCATTCTGTTTCTTCTTTTTCACTGTAAAAGTTCTCAGCTGTTTCAGCATACAAAGTGGGTCATGATACACTATCCATTCAAGGTATGATCTGCACCACAAATGTCAAACTTGCAGTGTCATGTTGTCATCACGTGACGTTTCATGACATTTTTCCCATTCGCAGAGCTGGGGTGGCATTCACATGATGCATCTGACCCATGGGCCACCAGTTTGACACCCCTGAGCTACATAATCCAGCTTTTGATGAAGCCAATAAATCAAAAGAAAATCTTTCTTATATCATTTTGCTGTTTCTCTGATCCATCTGTTACCACCTCTCTAAAAGTATGTCTTTTTGCCTTTCATGAAGTGTCCATGTTCATTTATCCTTTGTAAGAACTTCAGGAAAACTTTGATTTCCTGAGGAATTAGTGCAACGTTTCAACAAATTGCATGGATAAATATACTGATTTTTCTCAATCAAGTCATGTAATCTTGTTCATATTTGCAGATTAATAAATATTAACTGTTCCATCTTATGCATTTTAAAGAGTTCAGAGGTTATTTCATTTGAGCTTGATGCTTTCCTATCTGACAATTGGCCTACTAACTGTTATACTTCAGTTTCTGGTAGAGATTTATCATCTTTCTATTCCTGTTATTTTCCTTTATTCCTCAACTGAGTTTTTTCTTTGTCTTTAATTGCTTGATCTTCTATGTCTGTGTTCAGTCATCGTGTATCCTTCTTGTTGCCCAAGGCTTTTGTCTTCTGTCTTGTTTTTTGGATCATTACTCTTTAAATTTTGGCAATATTTTTTCTGCTTCAGTTTTCATAATATCTATTACCTCTAATTCTATGTCCTTAGGTTGTATTTTACAAGGGTTATGTTTACTAAATCTCTTTCTTACACTGATCTTGTATTATGTCCTCCAGGTGAAAGTTTGTGGTCTACTCCTTCAATTTTTTTAAGTTTAGCCAAATATTTGACAAATTCCACAATCTGCATCTCATGGTCATGGCTGATTAGATTACAATTCTTGCTCTCCTATTTCTTGTTATTGAGTTGATTGGATTTCAGTGCATCCAATGGTAACCAGATGAAGAATCTACATTTATGTTGCTTAAAGCAGGTAAAGAATTTTCTTTGCAAAACTCTATTAAGAGAATATTCTCATAACTCCAGGCTCTGCTATTTGTACTATATTGGGATTCCCTGAATATTTGCTAATTTAATTTTTCCAGGATTATTGATATGATTGTCATTTATTAGCTTATAGTTGAGCACTTGCTTAGTAATGTACTTCAGTGTGATCACCACTCCATTCCTTTATATCATTGCATGCTTTGAATAATATATCAGATAATCTTTTTGATTTAGAACATCCCCTTACGGTCCATTTAACTTACTCCTAAATTTTGCATGTATTATGGAATTTATGGATAGAAATTTATTCAAAGAGAGATCCAATCCAGAATTAAGGAGAAATTTCCCAAAAGTGCCAACAATCAATCAATGGAATGGTTTGCCTCCAGAAGTTGTAGGTACTACACCAGTGGAGGTTTTAAAGAAGATATTGGATAGTCATATGTCCAGAATGGTATAAGTTCTCCTGCTTGAGCATGGGGTTGGATTAGAAGACCTCCAAGGTCCCTTCCAACTCTGTTATTCTGTTGATTTATATTTCATTTCCACTTTAACAATTCTTTGTTTCAGTTCTTGATTCTTACATTTCTTGTTCCAACTGTATGTAGCTGTAGGAGATGACCAGTCTGAGCCCAAGCAAGAGATCAAGAGCATCATCAGTTAGGAGTCATTTTGTGTCCACAAGTGATCTAAGTTAAGTCCTCCTTGAATTCTGTTGAGTCTTATCTTTTGTTGAATCTTATCTACTGCCAATTTAGTAGTACAGATTCTTGTTAGAGAGCTAGCATGAATTAAATTTATACTCATTTGATCAAACTTGGTTCCTGATTTCTTGTGCCTGACAGTATCTTTCTTAAACACAGGCCTTTTGGGGCTTTCAATGCAGGGACTTCTGACACACAATTTACCTACAGCTTTAATCTGGTCACATCTTCATTTCCAAATCTATTCATGCATGTTTCATGTTTTTGCCCAAAACTACAACAGAGCCTCAATCAGTGTCAGCCCTCCCAGATAAGCCAGACAGATTCAGATGAGCTAAATCGACTGATTGCAAGGCTCACACAATCATGTTACTGTGACCACCTGCCCCCAAGCTCCCCCCAACCACTTGGGATTTAGGAAAGGGGTGATATAAGGGTATTTGGCAGCTCCTCAGTAATTGATGTTCATGAAGAAAGACATGGTTTAAAATTTCTTCAGGTTTATTGTGTGTACATTTATAACATTTATATAGTGTAACCAGTCTTATTGTGTGTGCCAAAGAGTCATTTTTTAAAGGAAAGGATGTTAGTGCTTGTTTTATATTAGTGCTTTAGACAGTTCATATCTAGAACATTTCTAATAGGTTTTTAGTTTGCTAGTGCATGTGCTTCATCTATCAAATTTAACTGAGACAAATCTCAATTTTGCAACTGCTTTTGGGCTTCCTTGCAGCCACATTTTACATTTACCTGCTGACAATTTTTTTCTGTTTGCTGGCTCACCACCTGTTACTCAAGTGGCAAAAGCTTTAATATTCAATTTGCAATTATGCAAAATTAGACTGTTATTATTATTAATAATGTGATTGACAGTGTAAACCTCAGAATAAAGCACTTAATCAATGTTCTTGCAATATGACAGATTTTCTGAAAGCAATTTTCAACAAAGGAGGAACTGATTAATATTTGTGGAAATATGTTTGATAAGCATGTTTGTACATTGGCATATTTATACATGTTAAACTTTGTGTGATGGTTTGACACTGCAAGGACAGTAATTTCTGAATCAAACCCAAAAATTTTGCTGTTCTTAAAGCACAACATGTGAACTTAGACTCACCGTAGCTTTGTACAAAATCTGTTTATATAGATTTACAGCAGATTGCTGATAAATCTATACATGGCCTGGTTCAATTTTTTTTGAAAAATAAGAATCCCTTTTGTGCTTTTTTTTCTTTTGAAAAAAATACTCTCTCTCTACTGATGTGCTTGATAATAGTATATTTATTTACTTATTAGAGTTATATGCTGCACATTTGTCTTAGTTTACTTATTCAGTTTCTTTGCACATTGTTACTGATTTTACAATGCATTCATTTCTTTTAGATTTTTAACTATGCAACTTGTTTGGCTATGATAAATGGAATATTATTCTCAGTAGTAACAGTAATAATCATAACCATCATGAATAATAACATAATCCTTAACTAGAGCAAACCTTCATTCAAATATTCATTTCTTTAGTGGAGTCAAATCAGAATGTGAGGATCCTGTTTTGCCCGCAGTAAAAGAAATTACTTCTGAAAAACCTGAACTGATTTGCTGTATGAACTGAACTGATAAAGAACTGATTTTTCTTCATATGCATTTTTTGGTATGCAATAGGAGTATTTTTAGCTGTGGTTAGCTGTTGTAGCTGAATAGGAAAATAGCATTTCTCTGGAAGCAAATAATTCTACCGGAATATTTGAAGGCCAGTATTTTAATAATGCATACTTTATGAACTGCAAGAATTGGCAAGTGTGGCAAGGAATGTTGTTGCCTTTCCCAAAAGATAGACATGGCAGTGGGAGCACAGCATGGAAAATGAAGGGGTTCACAGGAAGGATAACATTTTATAGGAGTTTGAATGGTTTTAGTATGCTACTGGCTTGGAAATATAGTCTTCCTAAAATAATATTAGTTTTTAGGATCCTGGAACAGGCAGATTGACTGAAACACTTGAGTATCATAACTCATCACATTTATTGTAAGGCCTTCATCTTGACATTCAGAAAGAGATAGAGAGAGGGGGGGCACAGAGAAAGAAGGAGAGCAACTGAACATTTTCATCCTGAGACAATATCCCGCATAACATTTTTGCAAGAAAGAGATGTCAACCTTCCTGAATCAAACCTAGATAGGAAACATGACTAGTTGAAGTCAATCTACTTTATTGTAAGGCTACATGAATAGAATCTTGCAAGTCTGAAAGTACAAAATTCCTGCCCTCCACATTTAATTGCTTGTTCCAGTACTGGGTGTCCTTACTTAGTTTCTTCCTCTGACTGTTAAGCCATTGGGGGCACCTGCTTCTCTAATTCTATTGAAAAAAACAATTACTACCAACCTGCCTTCAATCAAGGATCTGTATACTGCATGAGTCAAAAAGAGGACTGTGAAAATATTTACATCACATCCTGGACATAAACTGTTTTAATTCCTACTCTCAAAACAATGCTATGGAGCACTGCACATCAGAACAACTGGACACAGGACAGTTTTTTCCCAAACGCCATCACTCTGCTAAACAAATAATTCCCTCAACACTGTTCAACTATTACAAAGTCTGCAATACTATGACTGTTAAACTTCTCATCACTCCTTATCACCCATCCCCTCCCACTTGTGACTGTATGACTGTAACCTTGTCGCTTGTATCCTTCCAATTTATATGGACTGTTTCCTAGTATGATTTGATTGCTTATTGTACCCTGTGACTATCATTAAGTGTTGTGCCTTATGATTGTTGACTCTTGAATGTATCTTTTATTTTATGTACACTGAGAGTATTTGCACTGAGACAAATTCCTTGTGTGTCCAACCACACTTGGCCAATAAAGAATTTTATTCCTAGATAGTGTCTCTTTCCCTCTTTCCTCAAGGTCATCCATGCATTTCATTACAGGACATGAGCAAGGGAAGTCATTGGTTAAGCTACTGCCAATCTAAATGCCATGTAAGTCATTGCAACATTCTAAAAGTAAGTACGCTATACGACTTTGGAGCAGGGAAGAATCAAGTGAGAAAGAAATGCCATAGCAAAAGTGTATAAAATTATGCATCATGAAGAAATGGGAACTAGAAGTGTATCTTTTTATCTCTGTAACAGATCCCAGGTTATCCAGTACACATTTATTCAGGAAACAGCCAGATACTTAGTAGTTGGAATTTGGAAGTTGGAATCCTCCAACAACATAAATGGATTTTCCATGTCTTTACTATGGCTAAAACACTTAAATTGCAGAATTGGAAAGATAAAGAATTGGAAAGATCCATTTATTCAATGGATTGAAGGTCTAATTGCACTTGACACCTATGAGCAGGCTGCCTATAACAGGAACAAGGACATACATTCAATTTTGCAGCTACTAACATTGTTGGATGAGCAGGCACAAAAACAGCCAGGGAAGTGATTGAAGCCAGGGAAACGGCCCCCTTTGTCAGTCAACAAGAGTGCTGACTTATTTATTTGATTTATTTGATTTGTCAATCGCTTACAAGATAATAGGTATAAGTATATAAATAGTTATGAATACATGAAATGGGTACATAAAAGAAAAATAAAAGAAACAATAGGACAGGGACAGTAGGCATGTTGGTGCACTTATGCACGCCTCCTGCAGACCTCTTAGGAAAGGGGTGAGGTCAATTGTAGACAGTCTAAGGTTAACGTTTTTGGGGTTTGGGGAAGAAACCACAGAGTCAGGTAGAGTATATTTACCCCCAGCTTATCAAGTACTTAGGAGGCAAGAGCTTGGCAGCACAAACAAACAACAGCCCACAGTTGATGGCTGACTTAATAGCCAGTCATCAACACCCCAATCAACATCTAAAAAGCCACATACAACAGGCACCATATAAATAGAACAACCCAAAGCCCAGACTCTGCTAGAGAGAAGTTTCCTGAAGATGGGCTCCAGCCTGGATCTGAAAGCTCAGAAGACAAAACCTCTGGTCCCAGTGACTGACCCAGATTAGATCCTGCAACATTATCCTGGGACACCTATATTCACCTTCATTCGTTAGACTGTCTATAGATGTAAACTTTGTATGGATAAACACAGAAGTCTGGAAGACATTCCTGAATGATTCATTGTTAGACTCTTAGAAAGATGACTATAACCACACATTATGGTAGTCCTGGTTTGCTTAACTGTGATTAATTGAATCAGTGTGCTGTGTTCATGAAAACCTATTAGAGTATTTTAAAAATTCATTGTTTAATAAATTTTCATTTAGCTACCCTTTAACATCATGGAGGGCACACATTTGAGAAGTGTGAGGAACACATTTTATTTGAGTCATCTGATTTGTTTTCAAATCTTTATAAATTTAGTTCTGAATCAGCATTGAACCGCACATTAATCAAACAAGCTGGCTTGACATTCCACACTAAGCCACAAAAAGCTGGACAAGCTTAAAAATAACCAAGTTTAGTAGTTGCTATGCAGCTGCTATGTTTTTTTGTACTTACTTGGTTAAATTGCTGTGAGAAACACAGCCATCCTGATTCTCCTTTGTTGCCTGAGCCAAAAACACTATATTTCAAACAAATACTGTATACATCCCTGTCTGAAACACAAATCTAAAAAACATATAAATATTATTTTTGCCATGTTGACTGTCTTTCATTTGAGCTAACCCTACTCTTTAATCAACATTTTCAGAAGAAATACACTTTATTTGACCAATTTAAAGACTGCATATTAAGACACCATTGCTACCAGCCTTCCCAAAATAACTAGATTATTCATTTGTTTGTTTATTTTTTTTCTTTTTCTCTTGGCTTTGTACATTTACAAATGAATCTTTGACACCTATGTGGGTGATTCTGAGGGATTCTGAGCCATTGTATCTAAATCATTTGTGAATCCTTTGGCTAAAAATCTCAGCACCCATAATGCACTCTCATCAATTTGTTGCAAATGTTTAGGTTCTTCCACACAATTTTATAATAAATTCCACTCAATTCTAAGTGTACAGCTGCAATCTTTACTGCTCAACAAACATTCCATCTAGTCTCCTATAATTTATATCTGAATAGGTTTATTATAGGCAGAGCATTTCATTCATTGTGCTATTAATTCTGGAACCTGCTAGCTGTTTTCAATTTGGTTGCTTGACCATTATGCTCTTTCAGTACGATTGAATTTTTGGAGTTTATGTAATGGTTTATGAATATATAATACAAATTATATAAACAAGGTGTGCTCCTGATTTGTATCCTTTATGGCCTCTTCCAGTCAATGGCTGGTTAAGAGAACAGGAATAATAAACTATTTTGCTTCATTTCTAGGACTTATTAAACAGAATTGCCTGATTGTATAAAATTCTTTTCTTAAAAAATATAGTGATTACACATCAGGCAAAACAATACTTGGTAGAGTTTATAGGTCATTCTTTCTGATGTTTTGGAGACTATAATATATACTGTGATACTGAATGTTAACAATAGGGACTGCAATAATTTTTTTGAATGAGTCCCAATAGAGACAAAAACATAGAATGATTAAGGGAACATTGGAAATCATGCACACCATTTTTGGGGGAAGACATAGTTCCAGCCAGATGGATGGAAGGTTATGGATAGGAAATTGATTGATTCATTATGTCCCATTAAATCATTTCAGAGAAGAGGAACAAAAATGATAAGGGGTCTGAAGGCTAAACTGTATGATGAATGGTTTAGGTATGTCTACCCTAACAAACAGAAGGATTAGAGGAGACATGATAGCAGTCTTCCAATATTTAAGGGACTGTCTCAGGTGAAGGGAAAGGTTCCCCTTGCACATACGTGTTAGTCATTTCCGGCTCTAGGGGGTGGTGCTCATCTCCATTACAAAGCCAAAGAACCAGAGCTGTCCGAAGATGTCTCCGTGGTCATGTGGCCAGCATGACTAAATGCTGAAGGTGCATGGAATGGTGTTCTCTTCCCACCAAAATGGTCCCTATTTTTCTACTTTCAGTTTTATATGCTTTCGAACTGCTAAGTTTTCAGGAGCTGGTACAAGTAACAGGAGTTCACTCTGTTACGCGACACGAGGGATTCAAACCACCAAACTGCTGACCTTTCTGATCAACAAGCTCAGCGTCTTAAGCCCCTGTCACACTGTACCAATGGATGCAAAGAGGATGTAAAACGGACAAAAAAGCTTGCCATCCGTTGGTTAACACGATGTACTCACTGCCTCCGTTTTGCTTCCTCTCTATCCGTCCAGCATCCGTTTATTGATGTTTCATCCGCTCAGAAAGTTTTGAACTGCTCAAAACTTTTGAGCGGAAAATGTATCCAATGCATCTGTTCTGCATCCGCTAGGCATACGGGGGACATCCGTTCTGCATCCGTTGTCATCCATTACGCATCCACTATATCCGCTAGGCATCCACGCAACTCCATCCACTCCAGCGGTAAATGGACGCAGGGAGGAAGTGGAACAGATGCGGAACGGATGAAAACAGATGCCTAGCGGATGCAGCACAGAAACAAAGCATGTAAAACGGAAAATACGTTCACAGAGGGGACCTATCTCGGATATTAAGGATGTCTAGAGGATGCCTAGAGGATGCCTAGAGGATGCAAAGGGACACCCATACTTCCTATAAAAAGGGGGAGCAACTCACCTGGATCTCACTTTCAGAACAGCAGCCCAGCTGCAGACCTCTGCAGCCTTCATCTGCCTCTTCCTCTTCCACAGCATCCAGTCATGTCCACCGTGGATTATAACAAAGTCCTTTTAGCAGCCACCATCCTTCTGCAACAGTGCGAAGCCATCTACAGGCCCTGTGAACTCTACTACGGGAAGAAAAAGAGGCGGCCAAGAAGCGTCTGGGTCTGAAGATGGTTCACCAGAAAAGCAGAGGACGGACTGTACAACAAGCTGATGGTGGAGCTCAGGAACAAAGACACTCGTGCATTCCAGAACTTCATGAGGATGCCTCCAGCCATGTTTGACGAAGTTGTGCAGTGGCTGACACCCAGGTTGACCAAGCAGAGCACCAACTTCCAGCCCCGCCTGGAACCTGGGCTCAAGGTGGCAGTTACTCTGCACCACCTGGCCTCAGGGACCACCTACAGGAGCATGCAGTACGGCTGGAGGGTGCCACCCAACACCATTAGCATTGTGGTCAGAGAAGTGGTGCAGGCCATCATCGAAGAGTACATGGAGGAGCTCCTCCAGTGCCCCTCCACTGAAGAAGGATGGAAGAAATTTGCAGAGCAGTGGTATCAGAGGTGGAACTTCCCCCACACCGTTGGAGCCATCGATGGCAAGCACGTGGCCTGCAAATCTCCAGCCAAGTCGGGGTCTACTTATTTCAACTACAAGGGCTTCTTCAGCATCATCCTCTTCGCCATGGTCGATGCTGACTACAAGTTCATGTACATCGATGCTTCAGGAAACGGGTCATCTTCAGATGCCCAGGTATACAACGCAAGTGACCTCAAGGGTGGGCTGGAACGCAACCTCATCATAGGCTTCCCAGATCCAGACCCCCTGCCCAACGACACGCAAGATGTGCCCTACTTCATTGTGGGGGATGACGCCTTCTCCCTCACAACCTACCTCATGAAGCACTACACATCCAAATACCTCACCCGTGAAGAGAGGATCTTCAACTACAGGCTGTCCAGAGCAAGGCGGGTGATGGAGAACGCCTTTGGCATCCTGGCCAACAGGTTCCAAGTACTTCTCACCACCATGCAGCATCGCCCAGAGACCGTGAGGAGGATCGTGGAAGCTTGCTGCATCCTGCACAATCTCATGTGCACCCGCTACCCAGTGTTGCAGAACAGGCTGGTGGACCTCCAACAAGGCAATGGGGACATGGAGCCTGGGGAATGGAGGCAAGGGCAAAACCTGAGGATGTGCAAGGCCCCAACAGAGCCTCACGTGAAGGAAAGAAGCAGCGCAACCTCCTGAGACACTGGTGCAACTCCCCAGCTGGAGCAGTGGAGTGGCAAGACAGGATGATAGATGATTAATTGGTGCTTCCTTCAGCCTGTCTCAACACACGGATGAGATTGGGACATGTATGTTGAGTGGCCCTACAATGATCAGGGCATTTAATAAAGAGTTGTGTTTGTGTTGACATGTGTGGATGATTATTACATTATTATTGATAATAAAGGGCCATAGGTGTGGCACCTGGGAGGGTGGACCATCCCGTCCCACTATGCTTGCACTGGAGGTTTATCTATCCCACAGCTATTACCCATCCCAAAGGTATCCCTGCCCATCCAACTGCTGTCTCAACCCATCCCACTGCTATCTTAACCCATCCCACAAGCATGCAAAGGCTTAAACCATTTCTAAAAGTTTCCAGCAAGACTTTATTAAAAAAAAGAAATGAAGCAAGTGTGTGAATCAAAACTAGACTTTATTAACAACAAGCTATAAAAAAAACTCCTCTTGGTCGCTCAGTCTCAGGAGTGAAGGGTCCAGGTGCTGTGGAGGTGGCTGGTGCTGGAGTGCTTGTCATCTGCTCCTCCAGAAGCAGAAGCAGCAGAAGCCCCAGCCCCAGAAGAGCGAGCCCGTGCTGCAGAAGCCCCAGCAGAACCAGAGTGAGGGCCAGGGGGTGGGATGGTAGCCCTGTCCCTCTTGCAAGGGCTGGCAGCAGATGGCTGAGGCTTGCTGTGCTTCCGCATGGTTCTGTGGTTGCTGGCTGGCAGGAACCAAGGCTGGCAGGAAGGCTGGCAGGGAGGCAGGCACCAAGGCAGGCACCAAGGCTATCAGGCAGGCTGGCACCAAGGCTGGCAGGGAGGCACCAAGGCTGGCAGGAAGGCTGGCAGGCAGGCAGGCACCAAGGCTGGCTGGCAGACATGAACCAAGGCTTGCAGGAAGGCAGGCAGCAAGGCTGGCAGAAAGGCTGGCAGCAAGGCTGGCAGGCAGGCAGACAGCAAGGCTGGCAGCAAGGTTTGCAGGCAGGCATGCAGGCAGGGCAGGCAAGGCTGTCAATCTGTCCGGCAGGAGGTCTTTCCTCTGAATAGTGACCTGCTTCCGAGCTGCTTCCTTTATATCCGCGGGGCTGATGCAGTGCATCCTCCCCACATGCGCAATTAACACTCGGCATCCGTTCAGCTTCCATTGTGCATCCGCTAGGCTTCCGCTCTGCATCCGCTTCATCCGCTGTGCATCCGCTGTGCATCCACTGTATCCGTTCCACATCCGCTTTGCTGTGCCCCCCCAGAAGCCTAGCGGATGTGCCATCCGCTCCCATCCGCTAGGCTTCCGCTCTGCATCCGTTTTCCATCCGCCCTGCATCCTCTCCCCGTCTGTGTTATCCACTCCGGTTATGCAAATTTTTGTCCCTTTTGAGAGCAGATAACAACGGATGGAACATTTTGCTCATCCGTTGTGTCTGTTTTGCATCCGTTGGGCAGTGTGACATGGGCATTTAGCCACTGAGCCACCATCTCCCCTTCTGTCTACTGTCTCAGAGAAGAGACTTATTCTCCTAAGCACCAGAGGGTAGGACAAGAAGTAACAGGTGGAAAATGGTTAAAGATGGTTTAAATGGTTAAATTAAAATGGTTAAAAATGGTTAAAACTAAGGAGAAATTTCCTGACAGTGAGAACAATAATCAATGGAACAACTTGTTTTCAGAAATTGCAGGTGCTCTATCACTGGAGGTTTTCAAGAAGAGGTTGGACAACCATTTGTCAAGGACTCCTGCCTTGGGCAGATAATTAGATTAGAAGGCCTCCAAGATCTGTATGATGATTCTATGATGCTTAATGACCACATAGATAGATTTTCTCCATATTTATGTGACTATAACTTGGTCTTTCAGTTCTTGCAATGGTACCTTCATTGTAATTTCAACTGAACCCACCCTTCTTGCTGCTGGTCATTTTTTTTTCTTTTTCCTTCCATCTTTCCCAGAATTAGATTCTTTTCCAGAAAACTGGGTGTTAAGAAGTAGGATAATTTCTTCCAGGAAATGTCAAAGATATATGCCACAGTAGAAAAAGAAAGAGAGAGGGGGAAGGAGGGAGGGAGGGAGGGAGGGAGAGAGGGAGAGAGAAAGAATGAGAATGGAATCCAGAAGACAGCAATTGAAAATATTTTCTATGTTGCTGCCAAGAAAACTATATGGTGATGATCATGAAGTCCTGTGTTAGGCAAATGAGAAATAAACATGCTAAGCTGTTTATGAAACAAACAGAATGGGACAACTTGCTGCCACCAAGTAACTGTGGCCAATTTACCATGGTCAATTAGCCACAGCTAATTCACCACAGCCAACTCACTATTGCCAATGGCCATGGCCAACTCATTGTGAGACAATTTGCTGCAGAACAATTCAGTTTATTTATTTAAAATCATTAAAATACATATTTTAATTTTTGTCACTCACATATCCTTTTGTCCCGCCTTTAGCATCTTTCTTTAAAATTATTATATTCCATCATTTCTTCAATATTAGTGTAACTCCTGTTCCTCAGCAAATTGGCCATGGTGAGTTGTCCCATGGTGAGTTGGCCTGAACCTGAAACAAACACGCACACATGAAAACAGGGATACCTTGTTTCCAGCAAACCATTTGCATAAGGAATGAAATTATATTTTGCAGAAAAGCTTGCCAGTCTGAAAAAGTGATCAATGGTAGCCTAAAGTAACCAGTCATTAGAATGGATTGTTCAGTCCATAAATTCATAATTCTGAATATTCTGAATTATATCCAGAAGAGGATATTTCTTCCACTTGGTAAGTCAAATGATCTTATCCTAAAACATTTCACCTCCTCCTGGAGTGAACCTTTTATAAAATACAGCTCAGGTTTTCCCTTGTTAGCAGCAGGGAACATTGTTCTCTGGTAATACTAAACCAAGCAAGCTGTGATTTATATACCAAAGGTGGTTTGCAATGGTTCTGGGTTACCACAGTTATCTTGCTAAACCTACCAGATGAATTCCCTAATGCATTTTACTTGCTAGAGCACATTCTAAATCTTCTATCCTGGCATGAAAGGACATATAGATGTTATTAAAAGTATAGTGGCCCCGATAAATACCTTGACTTACTGGGTAACATGAGCAGAGAGAGAAAAGATAGATAGATAGATAGATAGATAGATAGATAGATAGATAGATAGATAGATAGATAGATAGATAGACAGACAGACAGACAGACAGACAGACAGACAGACAGACAGACAGA
>BLBF01000045.1:16813527-16852683 GCA_015471245.1 Laticauda colubrina
AGACAGACAGACAGACAGACAGACAGACAGACAGACAGACAGACAGACAGATGAGATAGAGGATGGATGGACAGATGGACAGAGATTTTGTCTTTTGTGCTGGATCTTAGAAGCATACAGTTTTGATGTTTTAATGGAAGAGTTAGCAAATTCATGGAGGACAAGTCTAACACTTTTAATTAATTATGATGTATGTACTCTATCTCTGGAATTAGCCATTACAGCATTACTTAAATACTATTGGTGAGAAACAAAAATAGTAGAGGGAAGGCCAGACTTCTGTCTTTCTTATGAGCTTCTCAGTTGTGCACGGTTGATCACTGAGTAGCACAGACTCCTGGGTGGTGAGATTCAAATTTTTTTTACTACTGGTTCTGTGGGTGTGGTTTGGTGGGTGTGGCAGGGAAAGGATACTGCAAAATCCCCATTCCTTCCCATTTCCTGGGGGAAGGTTACTGCAAAATCCCATTCCCTCCCCACCCTACCAATCTGCTTTCCAGCTCCATTCTCCTGTGCAGGGCAACCAAAGAAGACGCAGCTGATCAGCTGGGACTCGGGAGGCAGAGAATAGATGCGGTTGGTGGGGCCAGTCAGAGGTGGGATTTGCCGGTTGTCCGAACTACTCAAAATTTCTGCTACTGGTTCTCCAGAACTGGTCAGAACTTGCTGAATACCACCTCTGGTTAAATGGGTTCTTGGCCCATCCCAAAATAAACTTATGAATTCTAAGAACATTCTGATAAGATCCAAGAGGCATTAGAAATGCAAACAACATTTATGAAAACTCCAGAAACATGTCAGGAAGCCAAGAGCAACTTCATACTTGTTCTTCCCGGCAGGAGACATTGAAAGATTAACTACTGCTGTTATGACTGATCAACTGAATATTGCGTAGCCTTTTTCTTATACACATTGTGACAGAATTTGACCAAGACAATGAACAACATAAAGTAAAAGGGCTGTGAATCAAACCAAACCTATCTAGGTCCTGCCTTCTGTTTTAATAGGCCAAGGACAGGGGTGGGCTTCACATTTTTTAGTAAGGGGCTCTCTGCCCTAATGATTGGCTGGGTGGGAATGGCTGGGTGGGAATGGCTGGTGGGTGTGGCCAACTCGATGTTGCTTCTATGCCCTAATAATCTCAAAAAATATAATGTACCCAAAAGTTGTTTATTATTTCATGCATTTAATACTAAAGGCCCAGTCACACTGGCCGACGGATGCAAAACGTTTGTAAAAAGGACACAAACAAAAGCGGACGAGAAAAATGTTCCATCTGTTGTTATCCGCTCTCAAAAGTGTCCTGAATTTGCATAAGCAGAGTGGACAACACGGAAAGGAACGGATGGGGGGAGGACGTAGGGCGGATGGAAAGCGGATGCTCCACGGAAGCCTAGCAGATGGAAGTGGATGGGAGCGGAAGACACATCCACAAGGCTTCCGGGGGAGCGCAGCAAAGCAGACGCAGAACGGAAAGAGTGGATGCAGAGCGGATGCAGAGCGGATGCCTAGCGGAAGCCTAGCGGATGCCTAGCGGATACCTAGCGTTCACTGCGCATACCTAGCGTTCACTGGGGAGGATGCATTGCGTCAGCCCCGTGGATATAAAGGGAAGCAGCTCCCAAGCAGGTCACCATTCAGAGGAAAGACCTGCTTCCAGACACAGCTTGCCAGCCAGCCAGCCAGCCAGCCAGCAACCCAACAACCATGGGGAAGAAACGGAAGCCTCTACCATCTGCTGCCAGCCCTGGCAAGAGGGACAGGGCCACCCTCCCACCCCCTGGCTCTGACACTGCTTCTGCTGGGGCTTCTGCTGCCTGGGCTCGATCTTCTGGTGCTAGGGCTTCTGCTGATGCTGCTTCTGGAGGTGGTGCTTCTGCTGATGCTGCTTCTGGAGGTGGTGCTTCTGCTGGTGCTTACTCTGCTGATGCTGCTTCTGGTGGTGGTGCTTCTGCTGATGCTGCTTCTGGTGGTGGTGCTTCTGCTGGTGCTTACTCTGCTGGCGCTGCTCCTGGTGCTGGGGTTCTGCTGGTGCTTACTCTGCTGTCACTGCTCCTGGTGCTGGTGATCCTGCTGGTGCTTACTCTGCTGGCGCTGCTCCTGGTCCTGCTGGTCCTGCTGGTGCTCCTGGTCCTGCTGGTGCTCCTGGTCCTGCTCCTGGTCCTGCTGGTGATGCTGGTCCTGCTGCTGCTGGTGGTCCTGCTGGTCCTGCTTTTGCTGCTACTGTTGTTGTTGCTGCTGCTGCTGGTGGTGGTGGTGTGGAGGAGCAGCCCCTACAACCTCGAAGCCCCTCTGATGAGGGCCCATATGGCCCTGCCAAAGGGAGGAAGAGGCAGATGCGTAAATGGGAGAGGAGGCAATACAACATAGAAGAGGAACATGAGGAAGTGGTGCTGGAGTGGCTGAGGGAGAACGAGTATCTATGGTGGAAGGGACACAGCCTCTATCGAGACACCAAAAGGAAGCAGGCTGCTTGGAGAGAGAAGGCGGAGAGTATGGGTTACACTTCGGAGGTGCTCCTTGGCTGGTGGAAGCACATGCACACCTGGTACGGAAAGCTGCACCTCAAGAAATCTAGCCAGGCCGCGGTCAAGCTGACAGACAGAGAGACCTATGTGATGGCCAAGTGCAGCTTCTTAGAGGGTGAGATCTGCCACCGAGGAGCAGCCCCTCTCACAACCCTCTCTCTCAGGTAGCCTGCTGAGAGCCATTCCTCTTCTGGCAAAGAGTCAGCTCCTGTGTCCAGGCAGGTATCTGTGGAGCATGCCATGACAGAGACCCCCCCGAGAGCTGTACTACCCATGGCGAAGCACGTGGAGGACCCCCTGACGCAGTGGGAGAAAGGAGATGGCACTTCCACCACAGCCCAACCCGCATCCACCCCCAGCTCCACCTCCACAGAAAGGCAGAGAGGCAAACCGGAGGGGCAGAGCCACACTGTCCTGCTGGAGATAAGAGACACCATCAGGAGCAGCGCAGATCTCCTCTCTCAGCTGGTACACACTGACGCCCCATCCTCCAACAGCAAGCCCTTCCTCACCTATGTCAACCAGACCCTCATGAACATGTCGGAACCCCAGTACCAGGTGGTGAAGGACAGGATCACCGATCTTCTTCACAACCCTCCAGACCAAGCTGAACCTGCTCCCACCCAGTCCAGGCTTGCTCCTCCACCCCAGGTGATGTCATTGCCCTTCCAAGGCTTTCCACAGGCCCTCCCCTACCAAGGCTACGGCTACCAGGAGGTCCAGCAGCACAGGCAGCCCTTTCCAGTCCAGGCACAGGTACATTGGATGCCACTGGTGCCACCGGTGCCACTGATGCCAGCCACGCCACCGATGCCAGCCACGCCACAGATGCCACCCATGCCACCGATGCCGCCGATGCCAGTCCTCACCCAGCTGCAGACCAGACAGCCCCACTACACTGCTCCTTCCTCTACCCCACAGCAAAGCCCGGCCTCAGTACATCTGTCATCGGTATTGGGGCTGACACCCCATGTCATGGAGGAAGGGGCTCTCAACATCACGGGGCTGAGCCAGCTGTCTGAGAGCTTCCTCAACACACTGTCCCCTGTTGTCCTCTCGGGGCCAGGCACCCCAGTGGCACTTCAGACCACTCCAGCAGCAGCCACCTCCACAGCACCTGGACCCTTCACCCCTGAGACTGGGCATGCCTCTGAGTGACCAAGAAGAGTGCCAGAGACTGGGTGGCTACCTGTTGACTTTATTTTTGCTTTGGACACTTGACTTGGGTCATTTTTCTTTTACAGCTTGTTATTAATAAAGATTATCTTTGCTTCACACACTTGCTTCATTTATTTTATTAAATAAAGTCTTGGTGGAAACTTTTAGAAATGGTTTAAGCTTTTGCATGCTTGTGGGATGGGTAAGGATAGCAGTGGGATGGGCAGGGATACCTTTGGAATGGGTAATAGCTGTGGGATAGGTAAACCTCCAGTGCAAGCATAGTGGGGCTCTATGGTCCACCCTCCCAGGTGCCACACCTATGGCCCTTTATTATCAATAATAATGTAATCAATCATCCACACATGTCAACATAAGCACAACTCTTCATTAAATGCCCTGTTCATTGTAGGCCCACCCAACATACATGGCCCAATCTCATCAGTGTGATGAGACAGGCTGAAAGAAGCATCCATTAATCATCTATCATCCTGTCTTGCCACTCCACTGCTCCAGATGGGGAGTTGCACCAGTGTCTCAGGAGGTTGCGCTGCTTCTTCCCTTCATGTGAAGCTCTGTTGGGGCCTTGCACATCCTCAGTGTCTATCAGGTTTCGCCCTTGCCTCCATTCCCCAGGCTTCATGTCGCCATTGCCTTGCTGGAGGTCCACGAGCCTGTTCTGCAACACTGGGTAGCGGGTGCACATGAGATTGTGCAGGATGCAGCAAGCTTCCACGATCCTCCTCACGGTCTTTGGGCGATGCTGCATGGTGGTGAGAAGTACCTGGAACCTGTTGGCCAGGATGCCAAAGGCGTTCTCCATCACCCGCCTTGCCCTGGACAGCCTGTAGTTGAAGATCCTCTCTTCACGGGTGAGGAGTCTGGAAGTGTAGGGCTTCATGAGGTAGGTTCTGAGGGAGAAGGCATTATCCCCCATGATGAAGTAGAGCACATCTTGCGTGTTGTTGGGCAGGGGGTCTGGATCTGGGAAGCCCATGATGAGGTTGTGTTCCAGCCCCTCCTTGAGGTCACTGGCATTGTATACCTGGGCATCTGAAGATGACCCGTTGCCTGAAGCATCGATGTACATGAACTTGTAGTCAGCATTGACCATGGCGAAGAAGATGATGCTGAAGAAGCCCTTGTAGTTGAAATAAGTGGACCCCGACTTGGCTGGAGCTTTGCAGGCCACATGCTTGCCATCGATGGCTCCAACGGTGTGGGGGAAGTTCCACCTCTGATACCACTGCTCTTTCTTCCATCGTTCTTCAGTGGAGGGGCACTGGAGGAGCTCCTCCAGGTATTCTTCGATGATGGCCTGCACCACTTCTCTGACCACAATGCTGATGGTGTTGTGTGGCACCCTCCAGCCGTACTGCATGCTCCTGTAGGTGGTCCCTGAGGCCAGATGGCGCAGAGTCAGTGCCACCTTGAGCCCAGGCTGGGCCGGAAGTTGGTGTTTGCCTTGGTCAACCTGGGTCTCAGCTGCTCCACAACTTCGTCAAACATGGCTGGAGGCATCCTCATGAAGTTCTGGAATGCACGAGTGTCTTCGTTCCTGAGCTCCACCATCAGCTTGTTGTACAGTCCATACTCCGCTCTTCTCCCGATCCATCTTCGGACCCAGACGCTTCTTGGCCGCCTCCTTTTCTTCCCGTAGTAGAATTGAAAGAGCCTGTAGATGGCTTCGCACTGTTGCAGAATGATGGTGGCTACCAAAAGGAGTGTGTTACGATGCATGGTGGAGATGACTGGATTCTTTGGAAGAGCAAGAGCCAGATGAAGGCTGCAGAGGTCTGCACAGCAGGGGTGCTGGACTGAAATTGAGATCCAGGTGAGTTTCTCCCCCTTTTTATAGGCAATATAGGTTTTCCACCATGTATCCTTTTGCATCCTCTAGGCATCCTCTAGACATCCTTAATATCCGGGATAGGTTCCCTCTGCGAACGTTTTTTCCGTTTTAAATGCTTTGTATGCAAGCTGCATCCACTTTCATCCTTTCTCCGTCCGTGCTACTAACACTTTGTGTCCATTCCACATCCGTTTCGCTTCCTCCCTGTGTCCGTTTTCCGCTGGAGCGGATTTGAGTTGCGCGAATGCGCAACGGATGCCTAGCGGATATAGCGGATGCGTTACGGATGACAACGGATGTAGAACGGATATTCCCCGTATGCGTTGCGGATGCAGAATGGACACGTTGGATACATTTTCCGCTCAAAAAGTTTTGAGCAGCTCAAAACTTTTTGAGCGGGTGGAACCTCAGTCAACGGATGCTGGAAGGATAGAGAGGATGAAAAACGGAGGCAGTGAGGACAGAACGGATGAATCGCGTTAACCAACAGATGGCAAGTGTTTCTCTCCATTTCACATCTTCTTTCCATCCGTTGGTGCAGTGTGACATGGGCTTTAAATAAAAGACTGGGTGAAACCAGGCTTAATAGCAGTCACTGTGAGAGGGATCTTGGAGTCTTAGTGGAGTTTCTGGTGAGTTACATGAATTCTTATTATTTGGGAATTGATCCCTTCAGAGGCTAGTGGCTATGTTATCTTGTTTTCTCAATGGCTCTCCCTCTGCAAGAGCCTTATCTAACTTGACTCTTTTACGAGTTGTGAAATGCTCTTGGTTGAATGCCCAGGAAGGAAAAAAAAAAAGCCTCAAAAAGGTTTTGGTTTAATATTCTAGTCTTTCTGAGGTTATTGGGGTTGCTCTGAACCCCTCAGAGTCTTAGCTAGGGGCTCTCCTGAGCCCTTGAGAGCCCCCAGTAGCCCACCTCTGCCTAAGGAGACTCCAGAATGTAAACAATTGATTTCTCTTTCATGAGCAAAATTCCCTATTACGTTCCTACATTAGCAAGGCATTTCATAGCTTATTAGATTCCTCCAAAGACAACTTTTATTTTAAATTAGCAAAAGTCTTGAAGGAAATGTTTTAAAAAGAATTGGAATTTATTCTCCAAATAAAAATGCATGCAATAGACCATGGCAAGAGCGTGTTGTCATTTTTTCATTATTTTTGCTACATTACATTTATTAAAAGAATAGTGTTGCTATAATAATAAGATGCATATTTTGGTTCTTTCTTATAAATAAAAAGAAGGATTTCTCAAAATTCTGAATATCAAATGTTAAATAATTTTAACAGCAGGGTGAGGTTATTTATTTGGATAAATATCCAATATTAGAATATTAAAAAAATAGAATAATAGAATATTTAAAAAAACTAAATGTACAAAATAGCTATCAAGTGATATGGTATAGAGTTAATCTATTTAGTATCTAATTTTCCAAGCCTTTTCATCATGTTTACGATGATGATTAATGTTGATGTTAGATTATATTCTTCATACTGCTGTAGGCATGTATACTTTTGCATCTGTTCAAATTTATTTTATAAAATGAAATTACATGGCTATTTGTTCAGCATCTTAGATTTCAACATGCTATCATTTCAAAAAGATCCCGGAGAATCCCACAAATTTCAAAATTACTATGTTTAAATTAAATTGAAGAAGTGTTTGCATATAGTTCATTTAACATGAGGCTGTGTTCATGTTTAGCAAAGGGAAATACATGCACTACAGACAGCCTGTTGAAAAGAGTTTTCTGACTTCTTGCCATTTCCAGCACCAGAAACTTAACAACTCCAAGCAATTTTTGAAATGGTTTTGGAGAATTGCATGGAACTTAGACTGTCATATAATACCTCAGTGGAAGACAGGATAAATTCAGTCCATGAAAGTTAAACATGGAAGAATGGATAGCATGAACTGCAGAGTTTTTTCTCATTCAGCCTATTGGTGGAACTCCTGCACTAAACAAAAATATTGGAATTAGATGATTTCTGGCTTGGATTGTGGACAAGCCTGCTTTATGTGAGAATGGATATTAAAATACACAAAAACCTTAGGATGTTGCATTTGGTGAGCCCTACAGTCATTGTCATCCATTGCACTAACTGTGAGTCCTAGTCAGAAGGACACTAGGAAAAATGTCAAAGTCAAACAAGTAGCCTAGACACCATCCAAATTGAGCAAAAATTTCAAAAGTGATGCTAGATACCATAATACTTCTACAAATTAAAGATGATGATGATGCTAAATTGATACAAGTGTCCTCAACATACAACTCTAATGGAGTTTGCCCAATGTGGCAATGGACCAATGTTCAACTGCCATAACTTCAAAATACACTGAATTGCCTTGTTTGGGTTGGTTGTAAACTTGAATGGTTGCTAAACATCTGATTGTAAATCAAGGACTTATCTGTATGGACTTTATTTTTTCAACAACTTTTCCCCTCAAACTTGATGTCTCTAGCTTAGGCTTAAGGATGCTGGAGAGTGTCTTTAAATGATTTGTGTGTGTAGGTGTGCACAAAGGTATTCCAAAATAACATTCATGCTGTTTTTCACACACACACACAATAGAGCCCAATATCAGTTGGTCACAGGAACCAAAGGTTTAATCTTCCAAGCTTTCAGCCTACTGAAACATGAAGATGGCTTCCAGCATGAGTCCAAAAGCTTGGAAGACTAAACTTCTGGTCCCAGTAACCAATCCAGATTGGATCCTGCAACATTATTCTAGGATAGTGATGACAAACCTTTTTGTTGTCATGTGCCAAAAGCAAGCATGTGAGCCAGCATCCACAATGCAATGCGCCCCCCCTGCACATGTGTGCAACCCCCCTTACTTGCACTGCACATGTACATGCCTCCCAGCTGATTTTCGGCCTGTTTGAAGGCGTTTTTGTTCTCCTGGGGGCTTGGACAGCAACATCTGCAGCAGGCTGTGTTTATGCCAGAATATCAACTGGCATGCAGAGACATCACACAAAAATTGTGATTTTGTATTTGAACAAGTATATCTGGTGAAAGCAGGGAAGTCATGTGATGTGCACAATTGCATCGAGACTTATTTTTGAGTGAGGCAGGGTAGAAATGCAATAAATAAATCTAGATACCTTTGGACACATGGTCAAAAGTAATATTCAAATGCAACAAATTATATAATTTCTCCAATTTCTGCCTTATTATTCCCTCTCTCTTTCTCTCCCTCCCTCTCCCTTCCTCCCTCTCTCCACCACCTCTACCCATCTGGGGAGGGGGGAGTGCATGCATGTGGAACTTTATTGCTCTTAAGTCTTTCCAGAGAAAGGACCATTATAAATTTTTCTGACATTCATCACCGACTAGTTTCTTTTGGAACAGAGCCAAAGGATAATTCTTCTTCCAATATAATTTTTGCATGCAGCTTCAATCAAGAATTCATTTATTAATCCTTCCAACTGAGCCTGGATTAAATAATGTTGGGTCTTGCCTGAGTGACAGCAAACAACTTGACATTTCTCTTTTTTTGTTCCCTTGAATTAAAAATTAAACTCCCCCCACCTCACCAAAAAAAGAAACCACCCTTTTATTAAATCACACAACATAAGTGTCCATGTATCCAATGGTTCACTCTCTTTTTATGAAAATGTATCTCATGGAAAACTCAGTTTCATGAAAAAGGACATCTTTTTCCCTCCTTATCCCAACCCAATCCATCACCTGCTCTGCTGGATCAGGAAACACACAATAAGAATATGAAACATGGAGAATGGGTTGGAGTGAAATTGTGGAATGGCAGAACCTGGGGGGTGGAGTGAAAACAGAGCTCAGCCTAGCATCCCTACACAGTCACAAAAGCAAACTAAGTCCAACCTTCCTTGAGTGCCATTGACCCTTATTTAATTCTAAGCAGTTGCTGACTCTTACATAAGAAGATACTTGTGCCTAAACTGTGGGACTAAATCAGTTTATTTGAACCTTCACATGTGAACCTGATCTTTTGCACCTGACAGAAATGAAGTAAAGCTGAATCTGGCCTAAATCAAACAATTGTTCTGTTCCTTGGGTCTGTTTGTTGTTTATTAATTGACTTTAGTACAGGTAGCCTTCAACTTGTAACAACAATTAGGGTCAGAATAATCAATTCAGTCATTAAGGGAGTCACACACCATCACATGCTCCAACTCCTGCTCACCCAGCAATGGTGATGTCATTGTACAAACCTTTTTAACCTGGAAGTGTTCATTTGGAACAGCTCACATCCTGTGGCGATACCTTTAAAACCATCAAGCAACATCTGTCTATCCCAGGTCCTTGAGAAGGACTTGATGGGTGGATGAAAATACTAAACCCAATATAAACATCTGGCTGACCATGCAACAACCCTAATAAATCTAATCATCATTAGTTCCACCTGTGCCAGTTACATTAGGCAACCACTGCTAAAAACCCAATGCAGTTTCTGTGTCTTGTATTTTTTGCATCCTTCCCATTCTATGTTATCTGAAGTGAAAATATGTATCAAGAGACAAAGTATGGAACTCATTATTTTTCTTCCTCACCAGTCTCTGTCATTGGAGAAATCAACCAGTGGAAAAAAGATTAAAAAGATTCAGATTCTACATATCAGGGATGTCTTGAAAGTTTGAAGTAAATCTATTTTAGGATTGCACGATTTTGATACTGACAGACCAAATCAGAGCAAATTTACTCACATTAAAATTGCATTTTATTTTAGTGGGATGCTAAAATGTACTGAGAAATGTAATGTATAAAAACCACTTTAGGCTGTTTATTTTATGGCACTATGACAAAATTCTTGGAAGATCAGTTGTTCAGTAGATGCAAAATTGAAAGTATTTATTAAATTAAACTGAGCTGGAAAAAGTGTTTTTAAAAAAGCTGTTGATGGACCATTTTCATCCCTATTAATGTATCTACAAGGATCTCTTTGTCTCATTCTTCCTCTCTCGTTTCCAATTCTTTTGAAGCACACCATCTTATTCATTCCATTTTTTAAAAAAGGAGGACTTGGATTTGTAACAGAATAATTGCAGTCCATAAATATTATGACTATCAGGGAAAATAAACCACAGCTTGATCGCACAAGAGGAATACCAATTAGCAGAGATTTTAGAATTTGGATTTCATGGGCACTGCACAAAGGTAAATACAACTGAATGCTAATGTTGTTATAATGGCCTTATTCTTTCAAACAAATAGTTAAGTTTTTAAGGCATACCTCCCCCACCCCAATCTATGTATTCCCCTTTTGCAGAATTCCAATGGAAGGAATATAAGCACAATCTTTTCTTTTTTCTCCCCTTCACCAATATTCTGTAAGGAAAGCGTGCCAGGAACCAAGCAGTGACCTGACTCCCTATCGCTATATTCATAATGGATCAGGTTCATTCCTTATTAATTTAATGGAGTACAGCTGAACAGCCAAATAGCCTCAGCTTATGAGTGTTTCACAAATGGGGCTTTTTGCCTGTAATCGCTTAATCCTACTGGCTAGGACTCATAAATTGAATAAAGGAGTGAACTAGGTTTTAATTAAGTCAAAGGAATGAGCTTGCATGAAAAAGATACTGCAGATACTTAAGGATCAAATGGGGTTGTCCTCACACCTTAAGAGTATCAGCCAGGCTTCAGTTAGAAGAGATACTTAAACTCAGAGAGGTGCAGGTTTGATACAGGGAGTTTGTTCCTCTTTTTAATTAAAAAAAAGTGCTTTCTTGTCTCATTAAAGCAATATCTTTTAAAGCCCAGCTTGGTGGAACGAAGCATGAGAGAAATAAGCTGATTGTTTGCTTTCATCCTTAAAGACTTTGATTTCCAAGTGGCTAAAAAAAAAAAAAAAAGGCCACTACTTTTGTGTTGTTCACAGTGGGAATATTTTTTTTTGCAATGGTTGGATTTCTGGAGACAGAACATTATCTTAAATATTTCCCCAAGCAGACAGGGGGGAAAGTGTGGGGCATTTATTTTACTCATTTTTGAAAAATTGTATGGCTGACCATCTTAGAACATTGAAACATAGAATAATATGGTTGGAAGGGACTTTGGAGGTCTTGTAGTTCTCACTGTTCAAGTATAGAAGACCCGATACAATACCGGGCAAATGCCTGTCCAGACTATTTTTGAAAACTTCCACTGATGGAGCATCCACAAATTCTGGAGGTGAACTGCTCTTTTGATTAATTGTTCTTAGAATAGAACAAACTTAGGACAATTCAGGAAGACCTCACAGCAATCAAACTATAAAAACACATAAAACACATAAACTAAAACTAAAAATCTGGAGTCTCACTCCTTCTCAGGATGCCCTACCATGCTCCATAGGAGGCAGGGCATCCTACCATGGTAGTGCATCCTACCATGCTCCATAGGATCCACTATTTTACCCCAGTGCCTGGTAAAGAATGTGGTTTACATAGAAGGCTGAGAGGGTGAGGGTCTGGATTGCTGAAGGGATTTCCTCCAAAAACTCAGCAAGGGGTTTCCAACCATCCTTAAATGTAGAGAATGCTCTATCTCTCATTAAAGCAGTCAATGTGGCCATCTCAACAAGTTCCATTATCTTCACTATCCATTACTCCATTGTGGGTAAAATCAAATCTTTCTATCTTTGTGCATATCATGGACTTTTGAAAAGTCTTAAAAGTCTTAAAAAGTTCCAATCTTTCACATGAGCTTTATAATAATTTACACAGAATTTTTAAAACAAGAGGCCCCCTAAGTATTTGGATGTTTGAGTAGGGACTCCTCAATAAAAAGGAGGAGAGGAAAAGTAGAAAAGAAATGGACAGGACCAAGATCAAGCCTACATTAATTTAAGTTGAATCAATGAACATTCCATTCAGCTAATAATTTCATCCAGTGAAATTTCCTATTACCTTCTTCCATCTCTTGGCAGCAACTCATTAAGAGATTTAAGTTGAGAAGCATGTAGACTTGGTGCTTCAGGATAGCACTTCTCTGAAATAAACAGATTCTGATTCCTGTTAGAAGTAAGCTGGAGCTACAGAACTGGAAAACACTACCACAGTGTTTGCCCTAACTCTTGGCAACTTTAAGATGTGTGAACCTCAACTCCCAGATTTCCTCAGTTGGCCTTTGGAGGCATGAGGTGCTAGATGTGTTCTTCAGGCAGGGACATCTGAAGGAGTCAATGGTAGATAACCATGACCCTACTATAAAAGCCCTGTCTCCTTCTTTTATATGTGTTGAATGTGCAAAGTACATTAAAAATGGGTGAAGTTTTGTTTGCATCATCACAGCTTCTCTTTTCTCTTTGTTGATCCACCCAAAAGGTCCAATAGGACCTTTGGATCGATGAAGGGTCCACCCACCCAGAAGTTAATAAGGTAGGCTAAAAAAAAAGAAAGGCAATGAACTAAATATTTTTTAAAATGCAATTTATAAATTAGAAAAACTGTTTATAAACACACCCCCAAAATACTAAAATACCAAAGTAATAACAGTTAGTAACATTGAATGCTGGTGTTCAAGTGCAGCTTGGTTAAAGTACAGTATTTCGGGAAAACTCTGCCCACAAGCTTGGAATTCTATCAAGGTTGTCTTAACCTTCCATCCTTCCAAGGTTGGTAAAATGAGGACCCAGATTGTAGAGGACAATATGAAAATAATGTTCTACATTGTAAAGTGCTATGGGGCAATATATAAGCCTCAGTGCTAAATGCTAAATTAATAATATGCAATAAACAATAGATTAAGAATGAATTCCTATAATCCACAATCCAATGCTCTTTTATCCATTCATCAGTCATTTTAGATGAACATCTCATATCACAGACCAGGATGGATATCAGTATTGCCATCTTCATCATATATCTTTAATTTTACAGAGAAAAATCATTCCCTTTGACCGAATAACAGACCTCCTGTCTGAATGGAAATAAATGCAGTATATTTGGCCAAACATATTTTGCAAGCAAGCTACAGGTCATGGTAGTAAAATACTATAGCAATTACAACGATCATCATCATAATGGCATACAATTCTTGCTAGATTGCTCATAGGTAATGGTATCACTGAGTCAATAGTAGGAGGTATTGATTTAATAAGTATTTTTGAAAATAAGTTTTGCTTCACTGAATTCACATGTTGGTTTTGATGTGGCAAGAGAAATAAAGCAGATGGAAAGTGTTAGCATTATTCCCTTTCTTTTAAAAAATGAAAGTGTAAGAATTGCTTCAATTTGTTCAACAGTGTTTGATCTGCCTCCTATTAAAGCAAATGAACTGCAAAGAAATCATGAGCACAAATAACTAGGAGAAATCAGATCATAATAAGTAAAATATTAAAAAGGCTACGCCTGTTTGCGAAGTCCCCATCATTAACTGTGCATATTTCAAATGGATGTTATGAGGAAAGTGATTTCTTATCATTAAAGAGAGATATGGCAATGATTATACTGGACAAGTAGGTAACAGAATAAAAGAGTTGGAAGGAATCTTGGAGGTCTATTAGTCTGACCCCCTCCACACGCAGGAGACATTATATCATTTTGGACAAATGGCTGTCCAATCTCTTCTTTAAAACTTCCAGTGTTGGAGCATTTACAACTTCTGGAGGCAAGTAATTCCACTGATTTTCACTGTAATTCTCACTGTCAGGAAATTTCTCCTTAAGTCTAGGTTGCTTCTCTCCTTGATGAATTTCTATCCATTGCTTCTTGTCTTACCTTCTGGTACTTTGGAAAATAGGTTGACTTCCTCTTGATGTGCTGGACAATAATATTAGACATGTGCCAGCTATTTCTAGATTTTATTTACAGTGAAAACAGTGATTTTTGACAAAACACACATGTACAACTCACAAACTCTGTTTTGCATTAAGACCTGAAGTTCAGTCTTTACCAGCCTCAGTAAAAGTAAGAGGGTTGTATGAAAAATATTGCTTCCAATGTTATAAGTTTTCAACTGATGGTAATGGTGATGTTCCAGAAACTCTGTCATATTCTGTTTCTTTGCTTCAGATGGCACGGTTATGGTTAGCAGATGGCAGGCCGCTTCCATAAGAAAAGGTTGTCTTGCAATTGTACTCATTGGTGTGCTTTAAGCTATGTGCCATGATTGAATTTTTGACTAACTGAAGGTGTCAACTGAAAGTCACTGCTAAGTGCAGGTTGTTTATGGTGATGCTTATACTGATGTGAGTATTGGGGACTGCTGGGCCAAATATAAAAAGACAATGCTGATTTGTATGTTCAGGATGGTTTCAGTTTTGAGGGGTGTAGTTAGGGTTATTCACATGGATTTTCTTAAGCTTTGTACAATTTATAATTCAGAACATAACTTACAATTTGGAATGCAACATGACAATATTCTAAACTTTGAAGCAATTATTAAGCAGCACTTGGAAGCATAAGAAAGATTAAATGGCTATTAGCTGATGACAATGTGACTTTTGAAGGACATCTACTGTACTTTGAGACTATTGAACTGTCTTGTACAATGAGTTGGCCATTGTGAGCACAGACTGCAGGAATAGATGGGCCAGAGGTCTGATCCAGCAAGGTATTCCAGAAGGAAATCTATCCATCCAGAATCCTGGAATAGATTGATGAGTGACCTGATTCAGTGATCATATAAAGATATTTCTCCTAAAATGACATATAATGTGTATCCTTCAGATGTTATATTTTAATCTTAACTAGCATGACCAAAGCTGATGGAAAATGCAGACAAGCAAGAAAGCTATATATTGTCCATCCTTATTCTGATTAGGCGAAGAATAAATACATTCTTCTACAGATGACTTGTTGCCAAAGAAAAATAGCAGAGTGATATTGTTTTATGACTTATTTAAAAACAGTCAAATTTCTTCAGGTAATGATCCTCTGATTCAGTGTAATTTAACTTTGTATGATAACTGGGTTCTGCATATGCCTTTGGTTTATCTTCAGTTAAAAGGACCTTTGACTTTCATTGCTGGGAAAAAGCATATTTTCACATCGACCTTTTAAAAAATGGCAAAGCATTGCAAAAATTAATTGGACCAAACTTTAAAGTGGGAAACATTAGAAAAAGAGTAAAACAAATCGTACAGCTGTACTTCTAGAATTGTACTTCTAGAATAGATTTTTTTTTAAAATGCGGTCACTCCCTCTCCAGCACTGCCAGGGAGATTTTAAACATAAAATCATCAGTTAATATAAGACAATGACCCCAAAAATGTTTTATCTTAAGAAGTGGCCAACTTCAACTCATTTTGTGTTATTATAAGAAACAGAATTTACTGGTTTTGGTTTATATTCAATTGCATTCCTCCCCTTTTTTAATGAAATGTCATTATTACAATCCATATCTTTTTGTAGTTTACTTCCTCTATGCTCCCATCACCCAATCTTTCTATATTTCATTTTCTGCAATTACGTGATATTATTGCCAGACTGCTTTTATTTCCACCTCCATAGCTATTGATTTAGGGGTATATGGTTATTGCAATGCAAAATAAAAACCGTTTCCTATCCATTCTACCTTGTATTGTCAAACATTAACTTAATTTCTTTCAAATATGCATTTGATTCGGCAAAGGGAACCACTTACTTTTATAAAGAAGACCCTCATAAAGGAAAGGTTTCAGAAAAACATTGCTTTAAAAATTTAATAGCCTTGTGTCTTATACACTGGGAAAAATGAATTAAACTTTCAAATATTATATATCTCAATGGAAGCCTTTTGCATTTTCCCCTATGTTTAGCTTAGTGCATGAAGCTTTTTTTCCATCCTAAACTCTGCCTCCGCTGAATAAGAAATCTTAATCTGTTCAAGATCTTTTTTCAAATTCCATGAATAGAAATTAATAAATGACCTCTCTGGTACATTAATAAAAAAGTAAATCAATTAAGGATTAGTATTTTCTTAGATCTTAGTGAAGCTGGTACTAAAACTCTATTCAGTTGGAAGTTCATTTAATAAAGCACTTTATGGCATAAAATCTAACAAACTTGGCATGTGATCATTAAAATTGGGTTAAACTTTATTGGGTTTCATTCCTATATTTACTAGAAAGTAAGCCCCAATGGATTCAACAGAATTTTTGTGAAGAAAAAAGCAATTAGACGTTCCATTCCCCATTATTCTGTCGGAGCTGAAGAAGCTTCTTGGATGAGAAGAAAAACATCTTCAAAAGAAAAAACAAGAAAGTCCAGGTGCCTCCTTGAAAAAGCACATTTGGGACAATTAGACATATGTTTGAAGAAATAGTTGAAACCAATAGAAAGTTAGGCTAATGACTAATATGAGAATAAATTACAAAATACAGTTCCTATAAAAAGGACAACATTAGCCAATAAAGGCTTGTACTATGAACAACTGATCTTGAAACATCCACCACTAAGTATTTCTCTTCCTGTGAAGTATAATTTTCCTTTCTTTACATCTGAGATAGCAACATAAACAGAAAGATCAGGTGCAAGACTTTCTAGGCCTCCACATGATTTGATTAAAAAGATGGAACTGGAATGGTGACCAATCCATTATTAGTGTGTTTTTTTTTAAATCAGGAAGTTAAATAGAAATAGAACCGAGCTTGGAACAAGATTTGAACAAGACATAGAAAAGCTACACATTCTTGATTATGTGTCCCTAGTGACTACCAAAACTTGTCATAATGTTTGCTAATTACTATTACTTAGGCTTATTCAACTTTTTAAAGTCTCCTTTTAATGGGAATTCAGTCTAGTGTAATTGGAAGGCAAAATTGGGGAAATTGAAATTTGAATCCTTAGCTTTATATAGGGGACCAATCTCAGCAGAAATATCAGAGTGACTTGCGGGCAAAGACATGATCATCAAAAATTAGCATGAACCTAAAACTATTTTCTGCATGAGGTAGAACTGATAAAGGGATTAATCCTCAATCATTTTTTCAATCTGCATTTCTTCATATTATATTTTCCAAAGAGAGTTTGTATCTGTTAGGAAGAGCAGCAACTTACTTACTATACTCACAGAAGGCTGATAAATTATTGACCCTCAAACTGGACTGAAGATACTGTAGATTTTTCTCTTGTACAGGTGCTCTTCATCTTTTGGCTACTTGAAGTAGAATGGAGTTTGTGCCAGAATACATTGATGAAAATCAAATTGCTAAAAGTCTTTTTAATGTTGTTTCTGCAATATACTGAAAGAATATTTTCTTCATCTAATAGAAGAGGGTTAGTGTCATGCTCTTATTGGAGTCTGATTCTGAGGGGGAGATTGAGCAGATGACAGGAAGTGGAAGTGTGGCTCCGGTGGCTGTGGAAGAAACGGGGGACAGGCACAGTCTGGCTGGGCATTCAGAGGAAGACCCAGGGCCATCCCCTCTTCATCCTAAGGCATGCAGGGAGGAATGGAGAAGGGAACAATGTGGCTTATGGGAGAGAAAAAGGCCCTGATCCCTTTCATTAGTTGCAGCTGGGAGAACAGGATATAAGTGGGGCATTTGCACAAAGCACCTTGCTGGAAGCAAAGCGTGCATTATCTTTGTCGAGGCTATTCTGGATTTTGGTGTCCTCCCAACTGTGGGTGCTTCACTGTCTTTTGGAAGTCTGCAATTTATTATCCTGGCCTGTCATGTTAATTACTTCAGCATGGTTTGTGTTGATTTTTTTTTATTTCTAGTTTATCTTTACTTTGGGTTCAGACTTCATTTCTTCCCTTTGTAGACTGTTTGGAAGAGTTTGATCTCCAGCCAAGGATAACTGGACATTGGGGGCCAAGTTGGAGGTATTAAAGGGTATTTATCTACTTTTGTGCCTTTGTTATTTTTGTGCCACGCCCCCAGGTCATCACAGTTAGACAACATTCTGGCATGGATCACATGTAGTTGTCAGGAATAAAGGATATGTCAAATTACAGTTCAGAAGACTGATTTCTCAAGAATCTAGTCCACTAAACTTCAGTATTGAATTGGCACCACATAAGAGGAAACAGAATTCAAGGGGAGCTGAACTTAAACTGCTTGTGGCAATGTAATGACTCTAAGTTGATGATGACCTAACTCCGCCTCCAGTTCTGCCTCCTACAGTAGTTCTCCAATTGCCTTATCTGCAGCCCCTAGAAGAAATGCGTCCATTGTAGAAATTCAGTGACAGGTCAACCATGTCACTACTCACTGGTTTCCAGAAAAAAATCAGAGTGAGAAAGTGAATTAAACTTGAAAGACATATCTATAACTATAAACCATCCCCATTTTAAAAAATAAAATAGAACAATAAGATATTATGGTTTGGTTCTCACAATACATTTAACAGGATTAATGTGGAGATGTTGTGTTGGATGAAGACAGTCCTTCAGCCAATACTAGAGTGGACAATGCAATTTTAAGCCATCATACCACTTGGTCATTTGCCTTTCCCTGATCAGCCACATTGTGGGGAGTCCAAATCCAGCCAACCATTTCCAAACTCTGTCCAAACTCTGTCCCATTCACTCCACCAAGGAAACGGATGAAATGTAAAGCAGTTGTAAAATCAATGTTTTTCCATTACAAAGGCTGCCACCTCCCAGAAAATAATGGACTGCAGTGCTCAAAACCCACTCATTGCTGCCAATGATATAGTAATTTCCCAGTTTGAAGGTTTATGGGATCCAAAGTAAGGCTGATCTAAAGAAGGGGGGATTCTGCCTTCTCCAAAAGTGTGGTTATTGTGCTCTATGTAATCCAGCAGAGAAGACTTATAACTAGATTAATAAGTGACAAGTGGAACCTATTGGATGAAGAAAGCCACTGTCATAACTTGCCCAACCTCTAGGTTTTGCCTGCTGACAGTGACATTAAATACTAAACAGCCCATCTAGTCTCTAGTCATAACAAGGCTGCCTGCCCTGCTACAACAGCTTCAAATTCTCTCCCCTTCTCCCTCCTCCTTCTTCCCTCTCTTTGATCACACCTACATGCTTTGTTCTTTGCCACTCTTGACTTGGGGATTATTTAGATGCAAATCCATCACATCTAATATAAATTACCCTTCTCTTCAAATGCAATCGATTTAGAAAGCATGCAAGCAAAAAACTAAGCAGTTTCGGATTTTTGCAAGTGTCCATGACATGGCAGCCTTTAAATGACTCAAAGCTATTTTCCCAGCTGTCAAGCTGCCAGGCAATTTCCTTGCCATAAACTCCCACCCAAAGCAGCTGACCATCACTTCCCTTTGGGGGCACAGGCAAGGAAGCGAATGTAATCCTCACTGCTTTACCATTCAAGCTAATGCCATATGCTTTCATGATTTTGTTAACAATGACCAAGAAAGAGCAAAATTGCTTGGAGTAGAGTGTTAGGGTAAAGGGTGGGAAGAAAGAGATGGTGTGTAAATAAATATTACCACTGTGAAAAGACAATATTTAAATGCAACATCTGACTTTTCAAATGCCTTATCAAACAAGTCCTCCACAAAACCATTTAACAAAAACAGCAGGGAAAGAAAAGAGCTGTAAAACCTATGATACTCCATGAAGGATTATGAAAATAGAGGTCATCGCTGGAAAGGGAAATGCAAATACAACTTGAAAAGCTTCTCACATTTGTAAATACATTGAGAAGAATTCATTCCTTCTGTCTTTGCTATCACAGGATATTTTTACAGGCTTTTTGGGGTGGGTGGATAAATGAAGGAAACAGGACAGAAAACAAATAACTTGCCATCATATTTGATGGAAGCATCTAGTCTGAGTTATTGTAATCAAGCCATTCCATTTCGGGAAGTAATTGTCTTCTGAGGACAGCAGAAAAGAATCTCTCAAACCAAATAAGAAATAGGACACTCAATTTTTTTTTCTCACTTGGATAAATCTTGCACTGGTATTGAGATGTGCATTTTCCCTCTTTTTTGTAACTACAGAGATGGACAATGTTTGTTGGTGAGCATCTCTCTGAGATACACTTTGTAGCCAATGTTACAAAGATGGTATCTTCAACATATGGGTAAAAGAAACATGTTATTTCACTGTTTCTAGATTTGGAGATTCCTTTTTAAAAGCTGTTTTATTTTAGAGTAATTTATTTGTGTTTGTCCCTTTGAAAATCCTGCTGGTGATTTTCTGACAGTCTCATCTTTCAAATGATTCATAATCTACATAGAAATCACAATTTGCAATTGTAGGATAATCAACATTATGTAAAGTTTAGAAAAGTCAAAATTAGTTTACATGAATGCAGGTCGTCTTTAACTTACAAAAGTTTTCTTAGTTACCATTCAAAGCTCAATGACACTGAAAAATGTGACTTGTGACCATCTTTCACAGTTACAACCACTGCACCATCCCCATGATTGTGTGATCAAAATCCAGATGCTTTGCAATGGTTTCATATTTATGACTGTTGTTGTGTCTCAGGGTCATTGGATCTCCTTTTGTGACTTTCTGACAAACAATGGGGAAGCCAGATTCACTTAACAACTGATTACTAACTTAACAACTGCAGTGATTCACTTAACTGTGGCATAAAGTGAGGGGGGGGGGGAAATCACTAAACAAATGTCTCACTTAACAAAATAATGTTTGGGTTCAATTGTGGTCATAAGTTGAGGACTACCTGTACTACTCATCAAACCTCTCTATAGTTTTCTGTCTTTCCACCCAGAATAAAAAAGCTATCCACTGCCATAGTTGAACCTCTAAGCATAATCTTTGAAAAATATTTCAGGACCAGCTCCTTGCCAAAACTATGGTCACAAGCCACGATCATCCCCAGCTTCAAAAAGGGAGACCCCAGCCTAAGTTGAAAATTACAGACCAATCTCCTTATGCTGTATCACCTGTAAAGTCATGGAATCAATTATTAACCAATCCATCATCCTCCACTTAGAGACAAACAACCTACTCTCTTATAAACAATTTGGTTTCAGGAAAAAACTATCCTGTAATCTGCAACTCTTACACTGCAAAAACATATGGACTACACAACTCAATCAGGGCAAAGCAATAGACACAATCTACATAGACTTCTGTAAAGTCTTTGATTCAGTGGTACACAACAAACTATTCCTAAAACTAAAATCTTACAGCATCTTTGGACACCTGCCTTACTGGATAGAAGCGTTCCTGTCAAACAGACAACAAATGGTCAAAATTTGGAGCGTCCTATCAAATTCTGTACCTGTCAACAATGAAGTTCCCCCAAGGCAGTGTTCTAGGACCAACTCTTTTCATACTCTACATAAATGACCTCTGTGATCATATTAAGAGCAACTGCATTCTCTTCACTGATGATGTAAAACTATTCAACATCACCAACAGTACTGCTACCCCTCAACTATGTATCAGAATGGTCAAACAAATGGCCACTTCAAATCTCAACAAATAAATGCTCTGTCCTACATATTGGCAAAAAAAATCAGAAAATAAAATACAGGCTGAATAGTCAAAACCTTGTTGATGATCCAAACTCTGTCAAGGACCTTGGAGTACTCATCTCTAATGATCTAAGTGCTAGAGCCCACTGTAACTACATAGCCAAAAAGGCATTAAGAGTTGTTAACCTAATCTTACATAGCTTTTTCTCTGGTAATATTACACTAATAACTAGAGCATACAAAACATTTGCTAGACCAATACTCAAATACAGCTCATCAGTCTGGAACCCATGTTACGTATCTGATATTAACACAGTTGAGAAAGTCCAGAAATATTTCACAAGAAGATTTCTACGTTCCTCTACTCGTTGCAGAAGACCTTATGCCAGCAGATTCGAAATTCTAGACCTAAAAAACCTAGAACTACACCACCTTCGGTCCGATCTAAGTATAGTCTATAAAATCATACATTGCAATGTCCTACCTGTCAATGAATACTTCAGCTTCAACCATAACAACACAAGAGCAAACAATAGATACAAACTCAAGGTTAATCACACCAAACTTGATTGCAGGAAATACGACTTCAGCAACAGAGTGGTCAATGTCTGGAATACTCTACCTGACTCTGTGGTTTCTTCCCCAAACCCCAAAAACTTTAACCTTAGATTGTCTACTATTGACCTCACCCCTTTCCTAAGAGGTCTGTTGGGAGTATGCATAAGCGCACCAACGTGCCTACCGTCCCAGTCCTATTTCTTTTATTTTTATTTTTTCTTATATGTATCCATGTATTTATAACAATGTTTTTTACTTATACCTATTATCTTGTAACAATTGACAATAATAAATAAATAAATAAAAAAATAATAAAATAAAAAATGATCTGGAGTTGTATTTTGTAGCTTGGTGTTTGGTTTCAATGAAAGAATGGGTGTTGCTGAGAAGTAAAGGGCTTTTGAGTTAGAAGACTATGACTTGAGATTTAGGTGGCATGGAGCCTTATGATATGATAAAATCAAGGTTAATATGGATTTTAAAAAAATCATTATATTGGACGTGCCACATTGAGAATATAGAATAGATACCAATTTGGACTGTGTCTGAAAATACTTTTATGGCCCTCAATTCAAGAAGCATTTTATTGAAGAGAAATAATAAGCAAAGTTAAATGATTAAACAAGATATAACACATTGTGAGATATTGGAATTATTGGAGCCATTTTATCATACTCGCTTGAATGTGTGAAACTACTAGAAAATGTTGGGCTCAAACACATAGAGTGATTCAGAAGATTTTCAAGATTAATATTCAATTGAAACCAGATTCTTGGGACTTCTTGGGACTGATAAACAGTTAAGCAGTTTAAAAAACAGCCATGGAACACTGTTTTTAATGTATGATAGCTGCCACAAGATTATTGCATGCAGAAAGATGGAAATATTTGGCAATATCCACAATGGCGCTATGGTTGGAGAAGGTGACAAAACTTTCTGAAATGACTCCAATGACTTGTTGGATTAGAACAAAGACAATATCTACATTATCTGCTTTTTTCGTGACATAGATAAATTAGGGTGCCAGTTTTAATCATACCAAGGCCATCAATTAGTTCTGACAGACATTTGGCCCTACACCACCAATACAATCAAAGCTTTACAAAAGCATATTCGTGTTGTGCTGTGCAATCTAGGATCTCTAATCCAGTTATTTATGTTCCAACATATTTTATTTATATCCAATGAACTAGGAGATATATGTAGGCTACTGGAACACACTCACAAGTACATATTCTATTTTAAAAAATAAATTCTTTCAGAAATATAAGCTCTGTTTTGTTTCCCAAGTAGCACTTGGGTTGATTTGGAGCTGATAGAGTTTAGCATGACAGTTTAACTCCTGTTTCCCCACAGAATGAATGCATCCAAAAAAAGCATAAATTGATGTATACAGATAACTGATTAAGACAGATTCTGAATTATGTTTAAATATATTTAAATAAATAAATAAATACATATTTTTGAAGAGTAAAATTCATTCTAGCTAAATGTTCAACAGATATCGGTAGTCACCAGGTCCATTTAAAATTAAGGAATTGCAGACTATAAAACAATATGAAACATTTTATTTGAGAGCAATAGCAAGCCCTACTTTAGCTCAGTCATGATTAAAATAAACCAGGATTATTAACAGCAACATGTTCTCTTTTAACTCCATAAAGGGTTACTTTTGTCATCTTTGGAGATTTCCGAATGGCTCATGATATCTAAATAATAAAAGCACTGTATTCTATTTTCAATGCAAATCTTCAGACATATTAGGAAGTGAAGAACATTTGACAACAGAATGTTTCTTTTCTCTTCTGAATGGCCTCATGAAGATTTCCAACTGGTGACCTACCCAGACCTTGTCTTTACATTAGACTTATTGTCCTGGGAGAAGATTCAGTTAAAGCACCCAATTCATTTCATATAGTGCTCTCCAGTTCATCTGGCGACATAGTCTAATTTTTACAATTTTATTAGGAATGCACTTTGCTGTTGGCTCAACAGTAAACATTATTCTATCATCAGGCTGGCTCAAGGCTGGCTTAGCCTTCCATCCTTCTGAGGAGGGTAAAATGAGGACCCAGATTGTTAGGGTCAATAGGCTGACTCTGTAAACCACTTAGAGAGGGCTGCAAAGTACTGTAAAGCGGTAAAGTCTAAAGTGCTATTGCTGTTGCTCTTCCTTCTATCAATCATCCATCCATCTGTCCACCTGACCAGTCATCCATGATATGCAGTGGTTAGAATGCAGTATTTGGAAGCTAACTCTACCCAGTGCCAGGAGTTTGATCCTGATCAGCTCAAGGTTCATTCAGTCTTTCATCCTTCTGAGGTGGGTACAATGAGGACCCAGATTGTTGAGGGCAATCAGCTGACTCTGTAAACTGCTTAGAAAGGGCTGTAAAGCACAGTGAAGCAGTATATAAGTCTAAAGTGATATTGCTATCAGAATGAAGGCAGCTAGATTGGATGCTTAGGTAGCCACTGGAAGCTACTAGGGAGGGCCCATGCTTGCCCTCTTCCTGCCCAAGCTCCACTGTCTCTTTCCTTCTGGGAGAAAGGCCCCCACCCACTCCTGTGGCTCCAGATTATATTCCGCTACATCATCCCAGTTCTAGATCAAAGATTAAGGAACTCCCCCTCCTCCCCCAAGCATGCTGGCATCTGCTGAAAAACTCTGCGAGTTCTGTGTGTCTGTGTTTGGAGGTAATCATTTAGAAAGCAATATGTTGAGCATCAAATATGCATGCGTGCACTTGTGTGGGAACAAGAACAAAATGCCGAAATGAATGGTAATTTTGCTCTGTTTCTTCAACGAAATGCACGGCCAGATTGCTTTGATATGCAGCAGGTGCAAAGCTGAGAAATTAAAGTCAGGCTACTGTTTTTGATTTTGCATTTAGGCTGTGATGAGAGGAAGGGAAGGGAAGGGAAGGGCAACATTGTGCCTAATCAGAATCTAGATGGGATGCTACATTCATGTTACCATTTGTACCAACATAAAATCATCATGTGTATGTGTGTGGTTTTTTTCTTCTTCTTTCTGAGACAGAGAATATATATTATTTGTATTGCTATGAAAGCCCACTAATAACAAACAAAAAGGGCAAGGAAATCAAAGGTTGAACTTTTGTATTTTCCCATATGTGCTCTTGAGTAACAATCAGAGGAAGTGATTCCTACTACTCATATTAAAATAAATGTCCGCACAGCAATTAATAATACACTAAAATGAAAGTGCTCTAGCCACAAGCACTGCACAATATGGCTATCCCTTCCTGATTTCCCTTTCTTTCCTTTTTATTCCTAATGAAATAAAAATACAGGTTGTTTTGTAATGACAAATGGTTGTAGATATTTCATTTATCAAATTGTCCCTTCCCACAACATCTGTGTAACTGCTGTCTTGAAAATCAGCAAACAGAATGCAATCAGCATTCAATGAGGAATGAGGCATTTTGCTTACAGATAAATGTGCCATAATATTCCTCCACCATGCTTCTCTCCTTTCCCAACACTGACAATAACTGGATGGAGTGGATGGATGGATGGACGAATGGAATGAAATAAGTGTATGGAATTTGCTTTTTTTGCTTTGTTCTGCAATTCTAATTTCACATAGCCTCGCTTGGACATTTTCTAAAATTAATTGCATAGGCTATTGCCTAAAATCAAGTAAATGAACCAGTATAACTATTGGATTGGTCAACATTTTATGGGCACTGGTCCACAAAATTTTATGGGCACTGGCCAGTGCTCATTTTGTCACTGGTTGCTTATCGTTACTGAAAAACAATGTCTAAGGGTTGCCATCTAGAATTAAATTTTCATCAAAAGATCAGTCTAAATATCATTATTGTGAGAGGATTCAGAGATGAGTGGATGGAAATGGCTTACATTTAACACAACCTTCAGGCCCAAACCCAAAGGCGACATTGTGAGATCCAGTGTCCAGTGTCCAATCCTTTATTTGCTTACTCCTGATGTACAGAATCTTGCCAAACTAAAGCTGTAACCATCTAACCTATGAGATATATATCCCGAGAGTGTCTGGAGTTTGGCTAATCTGAACCTGATCCCTCGTCTCCCAACCAGCACAGGACTAACACAATCTCCTAATCCATGCCTCTTTCCAATGAAATTTACTGCTCATCCCTGGGAAAGCTGTGTGTTGCCAAAACTCCTATCCACTGACTTTCTAAGTGTTCATTGCATCATATTACCTATGATTAGCTATTATAGAACCTACATGTATTAGACAAGTCATTGTGTACTAGAAATACATAAGAAATTAAGCAAGAAACCTTTGAAATCCTCCACCCCTACCATTTATGGGAATAAACTTCTGCCTTTCTCTATCCCTAACAGGAGAAAAAGAGAAAGAAGGCCATTTTATGCCATTTTATGCAATTAACACTTCTGCAATTAACATTTGATACCTGCCTGAAGCTGCCTGAAGCTTTCTTTTCTCTGATGCAATTTAAACTTAAAATTAGGCTAAGGACTGCCTGGAACGCTAAGATTATTCTTAGTTTCAATGTTTCAAACTTGAGCATGAGTTAAAATATAGTCATGATTTTTTTAAGCACTTCATTTAATGGATCCTATATTTACTATTTCAAACCACTTCTCATTGTTTTAGCTGGCTTCTGAAACTTCTTAGGGTGATTACATTTTTATAAATACAACACTCCAAAGCAACGCTATGGAATTGGATAGCTGCCATGGAGAAAATTGTGTGTACATCTTGAGCAGATATTTAGCTAGGTATTGCAAACATGGGTAATTTTTCCTAAACACTGGTTGGTCATTCTAATTGACATTGTAATGAAATGTGTTAATCTTATTTTTCTTCATAGCTATTTGCTTTGCATATTGCATAAGGTGTATCAATCCCTGGCAAATATTTGTGCAAAATTAAACTCTTCGTTTTATCTACATTAAAGATTGACTCAATAGATAGATTTGGTGGGATCTTGATGAGTTCGTGAACAATCAGAGCTGGATCTCAGTACCATAAGAAAACAAATCAATGAATTTCTTTCCACTTCCTTTCATAACCAGCTTGCCAATATTCTTGGCAAGTGTTCAAAAAAATAATTACTTTCACAATGAATTCTTTACTGAGTTGGACTGTTGAAATTTATATACTTTAAAAATTAAATAAGCAGAAATAAGCAGGTTGCTGGAATTGGGTATGTCAAGTTTAATGAAAAGGGGGACAAAGGGGGGTGTCACACAATAGAAATGTTACAATATTTATGGGGTTGCCACAAAGAATAGGGAGTCAAGCTATTCACCAAAGCACCTGAAGGCAGGATGAGAAGCAGTGGATGGAAATGAATCAAGGAGAGAAGCAACCTAGAACTGATAACTTTCCTAACACTTAGAACAATTAATCAGTGGAACAACTTGCCCCCAGAAGTTGTGACTGATCCAACAATGGTGGATAAGAATGGTGGATAAGAAGATGGTAGATAACCAGTTGCCTGAAATGATGGAGTTTTCTGATTGATGAGAGGGTTGGACTAGAAAGCTTTCAAGGTCCTTTCAAGTAGTCCTTTAGGGGTCTACATCTACATGGAGGGAAGTAAGCAGTGGGGTGCCACATGGTTCCATCTTAGGCCCAGGACTCTTCAATATCTTTATTAACAACTTAGATGAGGGAATAGAAGGGGAACTTACCAAATTTGCAGATGATACTACGCTGGCAGGAATAGCTAACACCCAAGAAGATGGGCTGAAGATCCAGATGAATCTTGACAGACTAGAACATTGGGCCATATCTAATAAAATGAAATTTAATATAGAGAAAAGTAAAGTCCTACACTTAGGCAAGAAAAACCAAAAGTACACATATAGATTGGGTGAAACCAGGCTCAATAGCAGTAACCGTGAGAGGGATCTTGGAGTCTAAGTGGACAACCAGCTAAATACGAGCCAGCAGTGTGCAGCCACCGCCAAAAAAGCGAATGCAATCCTAAATTGTA
This sequence comes from Laticauda colubrina, assembly GCA_015471245.1. Taxonomy (NCBI): domain Eukaryota; kingdom Metazoa; phylum Chordata; class Lepidosauria; order Squamata; family Elapidae; genus Laticauda; species Laticauda colubrina. The sequence continues at coordinate 16,841,891 of BLBF01000045.1, forward strand.
TTAACAGACGGATACTGCATCCAGTACTGTTCACCACATTACAAGAAAGATGTTGAAACTCTAGAAAGAGTACAGAGAAGAGCAACCAGGATGATTAGGGGACTGGAGGCTAAAACATACAATGAACAGTTGCAGGAACTGAGCTTGGCTAGTCTAGTAAAGAGAAGGACCAGGGAAGACATGATAGTGGTCTTCCAATATTTGAGGGGCTGTCACAGGGAGGAAGGGGTCAAGCTATTTTCTAAAGCTCCTTTAAGCCAGACAAGGAATAATGGATGGAAACTGAACAAGGAGAGATTTAACCTGGAAATAAGGAGAAACTTTCTGATAGTGAGAACAATCAACCAATGGAACAGAAGTTGCCTTTGGAAGTTGTGGAAGCACCATCACTTGAGACTTTCAAGAAGAGATTGGACTCCCAACTGTCAGATATGGTGTCGGGTATCCCACTTGGGCGGTGGGTTGGACTAGATGTCCTACAAGGTCCCTTCCAACTCTGCCTATCTGTATCTATCCTTTCCAACTCTGTTATTCTGTAAATAGAGGGAGTTGGTTCTTATTTATTTTCGCCATAGCTAGTTCTTATTTCTTTTTGCCAGGTAGATCTAGCTCATCTGCAGCTTTCAGCTTTCCTTGACCTGTCTTTCTATGTTAAGTTTGGGGATCTTCTCTTTAACTGTTGGAGAATTAATCTGTAATGGACAAACAAACAGAGTCCTAACTCTCATTGCATAATCTATTTCCAACAGACTGTCTAGTTGGAAAAATAAAAGAGTTCCAGGATGTCTCAAAGTTCTATCACAAATGTAAGGACTGGTAGTTTTGGTTCCTGTGTTTGGGAGTAATGTTTTATATTGTATCAATGTATATTTTTTCTTACTTTTTTTTTTGTTAAAGCTTGCTGTTAATAAGAAACAATGCCGGATTTGCTCCTACAATTTATTTATATTTTTTAATGGAAAGTATAGGAAGTTTTTATTTGTTTTTATAAGGCAGCTTTTCTCCAGACATAATAACTGGGTCGCAAAAATTTAAACAATGACTAGATGGCAGGAAAGAGATATGGAAAACAGTCTGAATTTTTGGAGCCTACCTATGTTTTTAGTGGCCTCTTAATGAGTAACCATTAGTCCCATCCATTTAAGTATTAAATTTAAATAGTTTAAACATTAAATGTTTGCTTTGTTTTATTTATGGGGTTGCTTCAGAGTGAAGTTAGTGAAAGAAATAAGTCATTTATAGATCAGTATATAGCAGGTTATCTGTATTTGTCTAAAATAGGAATAATACATGACAAGAAAGCAAAGAAGCTTCAATCCCAATTTACCCTCTCTCTCTTATACATGCACACAAATATACAAATATGCATGCCTTTTTTATAAAAATAACCTTGATTTACAAACCAAAAGAATCCCAAGAGTGATATATTAGTACAAAATTTGTTAGCAAGTGTAAAATGCCCACTTATTTAGGTCTTAGCTTGAACTCTATTATTTGGATAGTGGCAAATGTTGGATATAAGCAAGACTTTCTAGATTCTGTTAACACATGTAAACAATCATTTGTACAAGTTCTGATATTTATACATCATTTCTGTCCAGTTGTATCATTTTCTTAATCTTACAATTTACATTTTCACATCACTTGCATTTTTTATGATTTTGGTGTAATTATGCAAATGACACCAATGACATCAGTTGTTATGTAAATTCAGTTTTAATCAACATTTGGGTTTAACAGAACCTTTACATGTTTAATGACCTATTAAATCAAGGTGTATATTTTCATTACAATTAGTTTATTATTACAATGTTCTAATTTTCTAAAATATATAGTTACAAAAGGTGAATATTGAACAAACCAGGAAGTTCACATAAATAAATGAGCTTCAACTGCTATTTTTCATATTAAGAACAGTATGTGGGAAATGTTTTGGAAGACAGAGGGAAGAACCACAGGCCAGAGAAATGGTTGGATAAGAGACAGCTTAGGATGCTGATTGGATGCGAAAATGGGCTAAAAGTGATGGATCCACCCTCTTCCCACTTGCACCAACTTGGGTGAGTCTGGAGACGCCAAGTCATTACTAAGACTAATTACAAACTGAGGGTGGATTAACCTTTGATGACTAGTATAATCTTCTAAAAGAAATGAATATGCATTAGCCTGGAAAAAAAATAGGACTAAATACCCTGCAATATCATTATAACATCAAGGCACTTGGTCATGAAGCAATGATAATAAGTTATGGATTCCTGAAAGAAACTACTTTTCAGTTGCATAGTACCTGCTGTGAATAGTTCTTAAAATCAGTTATTAATTAATTCATGGATAGATGGCCCTTGTAACTATGACTTCCATTCAGTGGTGGGATTCAACCGCTGTAACAACCAGTTTGGTGAGTGCGCACTTTGAAAATCACTCATTTTCAACTCTAATCCTTACCTTCTATTGCAGTGCGGGTGAGTAAAATAGCTGAGGAATGGCAGGGGCAGGTGAATGGGGCGAAATGACCACCGGAACTACCGGTTTTCCCAAACTGGTTCAAACTGGTTGAATCCCACTCCTGCTCCCATTGGTATCCTTGCATTCAACATTATTTCTCTATACATTGCTTGCTGATCACATATTTATGCTTTATTTTTCCTTCAGAGAAATCAGGATAGTTAGTAGATCAGGATCAACACAGACTGTCCCATTTCAACCTCAAGAAGGAATGATTTAAGTGCAGCAATAGCAACCCTTATTTTTAAGCTTGGAAGGGATGATTTATTAACTACTGCCATAAGTTTCACCATGTAACTGTGGACATTATGGATCCATAGATCTTTAACCAATGTGTCTCTGTTCAAGGATTACATCTGATCCACTTGTCATCCTAGATGATTTGAAAGTAACTCACTAATTTAACTACTGTACACTGTCAGCTCCACTAAGTAGACCAACCCCGAAATCCCTTCCACAGGAAGACAAGACTGGTTATAATAACAGAGTCTTGCAAGTCTGATTGTACTTTACATGCTCCTCCTTCTAATACTACAATGAATTAGAGTCTGAGCCATTTCCAAACTCTTCTCCTTTCCTGGGGCTGAAAAATGCCTAAGTAATAATCCTTGTATATTTCAATCCTTGTTTTTCACAGATCAAGACAAGACGAGACTGGAAGTCCTCCAAGAACCCTTCCAGCTCTGTTATTCTATATTCTGTAGATATACAATCCAAAGCACCCAAATGCATTTTTTTGGGGGGGAGGGAGTAGTATAGCCTCTAAGAATTTTGATTCTTAATATGATGAAAGAAGGACATTATTAAATGCATCAGGACTAGCTTGTTGAATGTACTTAGTTCCATCTAAAATTGTTATCAGTCCAGTTTGTTTTAATCCAGGTCTCAATTGTTTTTCTCATTTGTTTCTGATCCTGCCCATTTTAATGCTCAATTATGGCCCTTCCTACTGAAAAATCTCATCTTGTTCCAACTGAGCAAAGTGAGGGTTTTTTTCCCCCTTCTCATAGTTTGTAAGGATAGATGTGGATCTAAGACTCATGTGTCCATATGTGCCTCCTTCACAATATGTGACTTTATGTGAAGAAATTAGTATATATTTGACTCTTTTTCATAAATGCCAAAGGGAAGCAGAATTTGAGATCACCGTATTTTCCTAGTTTGCAAATTTAAATTAGTGATAATTGATAGTCACTCCATGTTTGCCAAATAAAATTAAGAAATAAATTTATTGCAGAAACATGAACATAAGAAATTGTATGTCTTCCCACAAGGATTTACTTGATCATATTAGTGATCTATCATATCACTTCTAACATTGGGCTCGGTCTTTTAGACTTCTGAGTTGTTTTTGACTGTCAGGTTTTTTGTCTGTTAGGTTAAATAAATATGAAAAATATAGCTAAGTGGGGAAAACTCAACGTTTCACACAAGAACAAAAATCTCAGATCATACCTATATATTATTGGCAACTATACTTTTACTGTGACTAATAGGAAGAATCCATTTTTTAATTTCAACATCCTTGATTGATTGGAAAGAATATTAATGCTTCATGGTGATCAAGAAACTGCCTATTAGTATCTCACCACATTGTGAGATATGCAATGTTTTTGCAAGTCTCCAAAACACCACCACTCCTCAAAAATGGATATTTCATTCACATATATAAAATCAACTTTAAAAAACCCTTCAAAATATTCATGAATGTGTCTATACAAAACCCTTTATCATGAAATATGATTACTTGTTTGATTGATAGATTACATGCTATGAAGTCATTGTCAATTCTTTTTAGAATTGTCCATGAATTGCCTCTAACCTGATCATTCAGCTCTTTCAATGGTGCACTCAATGCCATATACTGTAATCCATCTACTTAATTCAAAATTAACCCAGATATTACTTATTATATTGAACAATTCCACATCACTTCACACGCAGCAAATATGTCTATGTCCTAAAACTGATGCCAGCCATTATGTTTAAATGAAATCACCAGAAGATTAAGTGATTAAGTGTTGGGATGAAACTGAAGTCAGAGGGGCTGAAGTTCTTTGGAGTGAAGGTTGTACAGTGTAAGAAAACTACATATTATGTTTAATCACCAGGTGTTAAACCCATTCAAGGCAACTCTACCTATTGTGTGAAAGTATAGCGATACTTTTGCATACCAAAAAAAGGTCCATTGTTCACATGACAACCATTGGGTACTCATGAGTAGAAGCTGAGAATGAGTAATAGAGGTCACTATTAAGTTTACAAACTGTTTTATTGAAATAAAATCAATTGATTAAACAAGATTTTGGTAGGATTTGTACCTCCAAGGGTAAAGAGCATCAAAAGATTTCTGTTTGCATGTATCATTCATCTTATAAAAGGTTCAGCGTGAGATGTTTTGCCTGGGCAAAGGAAGATCAAAATATCAATATGCTGATCAAGTTGGAGTGGCAGAACACAACTGGGAGTAAAGAGGGAAGGAAGATCATTATGTTCATTTAAATAAATCAATGGGTTGTTGGTCAAAGAATTCTTTAAGAGGCATAGAAAACATCTTGCCCTGTGTAATGGTCCTTCTGAAAACAATGTTATCTGTTTCCTTTCTTCTTCTCAATACTACATATTTTTTTCAATCCTGAAGTGTCCGCTTTAAGGATGCAGACTTTACATAGATGACACTGGGCCAAGGTTGAGTAGCCTGGCTCAGCATAATCTTGCGGCCAAAATGTATCTCATGAGTTCTTAACAGCTTTCTTCCTCTGCAAAAATGGCATTGGTTTTCCTTGATCTCAGAGTGATAGACAATTTCTGTAAAGTTTCTCTTCTGAGTTTGCATTATTGTTGAAGATCACAGAAGATGGTGCCCTATTCTACTGGCTATCAGGCAGGAGACCCTGTTCCATTTCATACAAGACTGTCCAGTGTCTTCTTAAAATCCTCCAGTGATGGAGCACCCAAAACTTCTGAAGGCTAGCCATTCCACTGGCTGATTGTTCTCATTATCCGAAAATTTCTCCTAGTTCTAGGTTGGTTCTCTCCTTGTTTAGTTTCCATCCATTGCTTCATGTCTTGCCTTCTGGTGTTCTAGAAAAAACCATTAACCCCCTCTTCTTTGTAGTGGCCCCTGAAATATTGGATCACTGCTATCATATGACCCCTAGTCTTTCTTTTCACTAGTCTAGACATACTCAGTTCCTGCAACCATTCTTCATATGTTTTAGCCTCTCTAATAATCTCTGTTGCTACTCTATGCACTTTTTCCAGAGTCTCAATATTTTGTTCAACTTGTGGTGACCAAAACTTGCTTGGGAGGCATTAGGAACTCCAAGAAGACTGACATGATAACAGGATGCAAGCTCTTCTCCTCTACTGACCACCTCCATCCATAAATGCCACAACATCTGGCATTAAGAGGCTCAACTTTTCAAGGAAGTAAGTCATGACAAAAGAGGGGCACTACTGCAGAATGCTGCCTTTTGCCCTTGAAAGCAAAATATAATAGGTGGAAGTAATGTATACAGTTTTTCTTCCTGCTCCAATCTCCACTCCACTTTGCATGTATTGCTCAAGGATATAAGTAAAGAAAAAAATATAGAAGTATCATACATTTCTGAAGGCTAGAACTGATTCTTGTTCTAAAAATTAGCTGTTTGGGAAAAAATATTCCCCATGAACTGTTATAAATTCTCACTTCATTTGATCTTAGAATCTATCTACTACCAAAACTGTCTGTTCGTCTGTTTAGTTGTAGCCTTCAGTTGTGTGAAAAGGTATGTCATAAGGTAATTTTTTGACTCAACATATCGCAAATGGGCTAATGTAGAAAACCTATGATTTTTGTGAGATTGAAGTTTTGCAGAGTTATGACTATGTCAACTCATAAAACATTTCTATGCTTGTTTTAGAGTTTCCATGAACAGAAGCGGGGAGAAATTTGAAAGACCAGTGTTGCAGTTTGGAACTGAAAGTACATTCCATTCTTATCTTGCAAAGATTATAACTAAGCTACCAGAATTTCTGATTTGCACATGTGATTGATGATTCTTGGCTATGAATGTATTTCATTGGAGAATATGAATTATGAAACACCCAGAGGGGTGGGGGAAATTCAGGGTCAAGGGTGACAGTGAATTATGTGTCTCAGAATCGGCTTCCTATAGATCAGGTGTCGCCAACCTTTAGGACCTCAGAGACCACCAAACTCATAATTTTAGATCCCAGGGACCACAAACTGGTTCTGTGGGTGTGGCCTAATTTGTGAGTGTGGCTTGGTGGACATATAACTGGCTGGGCATGGCTTATATGTAAATATTACAAATATTTATATAAATATAGAATTTTTTATAAAAAAGAGCAACTTTTACCCAAAATCAGGCAAAGCAGGCAGGCAGATTGAATTGCTCACAGAATCACAGATTCATTCAGAGATCTATCTATCTGCCATTGGCTAACTCAGTCTGTCACATAAAATTTGCTTGCAAGCAAACTCACAAAATTAACTCACAACATACCATGCATGTAAATATTGGATTTTTTTATTTTAAAAAAGAGCAACCTTTACCCAAAATCAGGCAAATCAGGCAGATTGAGTTGCTCACAGAATCATTCAGTGATCTATCTAGCTGCCATCGGCTAGCTCAGTCTCTCAAATTTGCTTGCTGTGAGTCTGCACTGAATTTGCTTGCAAGCAAACCTTCAGTGCTAAGGGAGGTTTGGCTGTGCTGAGCCAAATATCTAAAGACTAGCTAGAAAGCAGGAAATCCAACCATTTCCTGCTTCCTAGCTAATCTAAATCTCCCGGCACAGCAGAACAGATGATGACTGGAAAAAGGAAAAATAGCATTTTAGCAGGCAAGTTTGTCGGGTAAGGAGTGAGTGGGAGGAAGGTTTCCCATGGACCATGTGGGCGGTGCAGCCTTGTGTTTCTGCACAGCCTGAATTAATTGCTTTGTGGTGGTGCTCTGGGGATGAGATTTCTCTGTGGCCCACCAAAATTTTCTGACAGCCCACCAGTGGTCCATGGCCCACCGGTTGGCAACTGCTGCTATAGGTCATGCCAACATGTTCATTCCTAATAAATTCTTTGAAGTTTTTGAAGCTTGGCTCGAGGTTCGTGATTTAATTAGGGGAACTGCCAGAATCCTGACAGACTATTGAATGCTGCTGCATTGCCACATGGCCATGGTCAGGCAAGTCATGTGATTGTCATGTCCTATGCTCTCTGCCAGCTTCCTACAAGGAAAGTCAGTGGGGAAGCTGGTAGGAAGTCAGAGGTTGTTCCTACAGCTTTTTTGCCCACTCATATTTAAGTAAGAAAATATATCTGAAATAATGACTCATGAATAACAGGTTGTCTAATATTTTTTATAAAAATATTTCCTTGGACACACAAGTATAACTTTTCCAATCGTCCATCACGTAATAGACTTCTAATCATTTTTTTTAGAGCAGAACATTCTCATTCTGTAAGTCTAAATGTTGCCTTCCAAACTTTAATTGTAGGCCCATATCACTCCAGATGTTATCATTTTTAATATGAATGAGGAGATAAGTCACAACAAGAAGGATGCAAATTACAATATTTCATTAAGGTTTATTAAATTGAAATGTAAATGAAATCAAATCATTTTTTAAACCATGGTACCTTCCTGTTTTGTCCCTCCTAAAATATCTGATCAACAATTGTTAAAATAAGAATAGATCACACATTGGTAAAAATCATATATTACTACTAGAAGAGAACACTGAATATTAATACCTGAAGGAAAATAAGAAGCAGAATAAGAAGCAATGGATGGAAGCTCATCAGAGCGACATCCAACCTAGAAATATGTAATAATTTTGTCAGTGAGAACAATTAATGGAATAGCTTGTCCCCTGGAGTTCTAAGTGCTCCACTATTGGAGGTTTTCAAAAATAAACTGGACAAAGATTTGACCAGGATGGTACAAAGTATCCAGGGGGGTGTAGTAGAAAACCTCTGAGATCCCTTTCAGCCTTATAATTCTGTATTCTAACCCATAGCAACGTGCCTTCATGTCTTACAATTGTTTCAAGATGCCATTCAATGTCAGGTTTACAATATTATTAATAAATATTGCCCAACATTCCTTTTCACACACACATCTTTTTTTAAAAAAAAAATAGCATGCTAAAGAAACTCTTACATTCTGTACCCTTCCAACATCTTTGCATGATTACAAAGAAATCTCTTTTATTGCTTTAGTGTTGCCCAAACATCCTCAGGAAAATCTCAGCTCTCACTCTCACCCCTCCCCATATGCATTTCATTGTTGCTCTCCTGAAAAGCATCTAACATGCACAAATGGGATTATGATTAATTGAAGTCTCCCTGAAAATTGTGTACTTTTTTTTTAATCGCACTTATCTAAAACTCCCATCTGCTCTACAAAACAAAATGGAAATTTTTTACATTTAGGAGGATACTTAGGGCTCACTCAGTAAATCATTCCAATGATTGGAGGGACAGTAATGGCAAAGAAAGATGGAGGAAACTCCGATTTCTAACTACAGTTATGTCAAAGAGATTGTTCTGACTCTTCCTTCTACATCAAGCTAATATGGTAGGGGAGCTAATTATACAAGGCTGTATTGTTGATACAACTGAAATATCACGAACTAGTACAGACAGGAAAATTCAAGGCATTTTTCCTCCTGATTCTCATTCAACTTGATGAAATACAATACAGCTTGCTTCAGATATTCTTTCAAAGTAAAAAGGAATTTGGTGGAACTTTCACATATGCAGATGCGCGGTATACATCAACTCTGGATGAGAAAACACAGTTCCTGTCTTCATTGAACTGTGCCTCAAACTAGAAAAAAGCCATTGTGTTGTAGTATAGTTTACACAATATGTGAAGATGACAGATTTGATCCTTCACCATGCTGGCTTTGAAACCATCAAGTCATGTTTTAGGCTAATTGTACTAATCCAAATATTCATATGGTTTTTTTCTGGTTTGAGGCACAGTTCAATGAAGACAGCAACATAATCTGTAGCCAAACTATATGTTCCATTTTTTTTTTTTTTTAAAGTTGTGTTCTCCTTTCAGAAAGTTTTTCCACCAGATCCTTTTTGCTAGAATAAGTGGTGTCCTAAAAGTATGGTCAAAAAACTAATGGTGTGACTGAAGTCTCATCCATGTTTTGCACAGTTTAAAAAAGGGATTTCTTTTCTATTACACTGTTATGGCTATCATCTCTATTTTGGGGGGTTCTATTTGTGAGACACATCAAGATAGAGCAAGAAAGAAAAGTGTCCATAAAACAGAAGATGAGAAAATAATGGCTGAGTTTGGGTTCAACATTCAACGGAGCTGTTTTACTTGTTTCTTTGAAATACTTATTGTGAAGCACAAGGAGTTAGAACCACAGCTAAGTTCCAGTTAATATGATTTATTGCTCATTCCTATATACCAGAATCTACTCAACTAATGGCCACCTCTGAACTGATGTTAGGTAAGAATTAACAGCATTCAAGAGAATTGGACTTAGACATTTTGGGGAATATAATGATTCCAGGTTGATTCCTCTCTTGACTCCACCCCAGGCTCCATCTATCTCTCTCCTACACTTATCTTCATACTGAGACATCAAGATATGAAGAAAGATGATGTGGTTGTAACACCACCTGGATGACTAAGAATCTCTACAGACTTCTAACTGTACAATTTGGGATGAACACCCTTTGAATGGTGTGGGAGTAGGAACGGATTTCCAGAGGAAGCATTTCAGACTACAGGAACCAGGAGCACTACTCAGATGATTCTGAGGACACAGATATACCTCCAAGTGCCTCAAAGACCCTCTAAAAGGATGCAAATGTCCAGCTGTCTGCAAGGAGTATAAATCCTTCCCCCCTATTCTGTCAGAGCTGAAGAAGCTTCTTGGATAAGAAGTGAAATGTTTTCAAAGAAAAAAACCAGAAAGTTGTTGCCTCTTGAAAAAGCAACTCTGGGACAACTGAGGACACAGGTAAACCTCCAAGCAGCCTCAATGACCCTCTAAAAGGATGCAAATGACCAGCTGTCTTCAAGGAATATAAATCCTTCCATTCCCCACTGTCCTGTCAGAGCTGAAGAAGCTTCTTGGATGAGAAGCAAAACGTCTTCCAAGAAAAAGCATGAAAGTCCAATTGTCTCCTGAAAGAGCACCTTTAGAATGGCCATGACCTAGATGACTGAGAATCTCCCACAGACTTTCACCACAAGATAGTTCTTGTTAATATATATATATATATATATATATATATATATATATATATA
>BLBF01000045.1:16867683-16889551 GCA_015471245.1 Laticauda colubrina
ATATATATACATACATATATATATATATGTATGTATATGCCCTACATAAGAGGTACAACAGATATATATATATATATGGAAGAGTGTTTGTGTATTCCAGCATAACTCTGGAACGCCTTGAGCAATTTAAACCAAACCTGGTACACAAATTAGTTACTCTCTGGAAACAAATACTGTGGGAGTAAAATACCCCTAACAGCACCTCAAAATGGCTTCTACTGTTCTGCACCATGGACTTGCCATGGTAATGGCTTCACAGTACTCCACAAGGGGTCTCCCTCTCAGCCCTCCAGGGAAACGTCAGACAATTGGGCAAGTGCAATCAAACGCTACAAAAATGAAACACCAGCGAAGACAAGAAACTCCTAAGGAGAGGAATAGAAGACTAGCGATCCTGCGCAAGAGACAGTACAACAGTGTGAGTCCCGACGAAAGGATTTTCCTGTCTAATACAGGACTGGGATAAATAAATACCTGGGCAATGCAAGGTAGTACTTCAGCTAGTATGTTGATAAAAATAGGATTGCCAACATGATCGCCAACATCCAATGACGGATATGGCACAAGAAGAAAAGAGAGACATAGATCTCTTTCTCAAAGGAAATAGATTGAGCAATATATTACATATTGTTTATCTCTGAAAGGTACTTATAAAATTGAGCCAGATCATTGTAGAAAGCAAATACATCAATTGTACCTCATTTTGCTCTGGCAACCACATAACAGCCAGTGAAGGAACAGCTGCCAGCGAGTCACAATCCTAATCAAGTCTTCTGGAGTCGCATAGCTATTAGAGAGAGATGTTTTTGCCCATGAACAAGCCTATCATTGAAGGGATTCAATGATTCACATGGCTGACTTTTTAATCTTGAGTTTATTTTTAATTGGAATTTTGAATAAGAAAGATGAATCCTGGAATACAGCAATTTACTATGCTGGAAGTACAACAAAAAGTGATTAAAATACTACTGCTGCTTCAAACTTTCTCTTTTAAGAAAGAAAGGGTCTGGGGGAGATGGAAAATCTTCAAGCCCTGTCATTTGGAAGCAGTACCTTTAGATTTTGCACAATTTTTCCCCATTACTAATTCCCTCCCTCAGTTTTTGAACTTCAAGTATTTAAGATTTACATTTATATTTGGGGGCAAGATTTTTATAGGTGAAGCATGAGTGTCATGTTGACAACATTTGGTTATTTTCTATGTGTCAAACTCCAAGTAAACTCTCAGCTGCCAAAATTACTGTCAAATCCTGATTACCATCTCATGTCTGTCATGTACAAAATAGCACAATATGTTAAATTTAAGACCGTCACAACATCCTCCACCAAAATCTCTTTGGAAATCACATCTCATAGGATCCAATTATCTGGCAAAAATATTCAGATGCCTAATAAATTACCTGAAAGATACTTGGCCCACAGAAGTCGCACAAAAGAAATTCTGGAGAAGTCTTTAGGAGTTTGTTCATTTCAGTTTAGGGAATTAGCAGGAGAGTTTTCCCCAAATGTAGCTTTTAAAAGGAAGGCAGTATGAAATGTTTCTAAATATAAAACGTAAGCTAGACTTTTTTTATTTTTTTCTCTTTTTTGTTTTATACTTTGCTATTTAAAAAATATATATATTCTTGAAGTTGAAAAGTTGTCTTGTTAGTTCTATATGCATAAAATAAATCAATAAGCAACTTTTTCAATAATTTTTTAAAGATAATAAAACAAGGTGTGGAAAGCAGTGATTGATTGGAATGAATGAATGAATTAATTAATTTTTAATGACCCTGTAGTTCTTTAATTAGGGGTACAGTTGGGGCAACTGGGTAAAGCTCAGCATTTACTGGCTAGATGCCCCTCCTAATGACTACACAGAGTTCACAGGATATTTTTTTTTCCCTTTGTGTCCTAAGAAAGAAACATCTGCTGCTACCCAGGATTGAATTCTCAATTTTCCGAGTGGGAAGTGAGTTTCTTCACCACTAATGAATCTCAAGTGAACAAATGAACAAATGAATGAATTTATATAGTGCCCATCTCACCTGCGTGGTATCCACAGTTAAAATCCGTTAAGTTAAACTAATCAGCCGACATAAGTCAACCATTGAAACCAGTTAAAGCCAGTTTAAAAACTATGTAATTCAAGGAAGGCAGGTTGATATCAGATGCTGGCTGATACCTTTTTCTTCAGAATTTTTCAGAGCCCTCTGCCTGCATCCAAAAGAGTGCAGAGCTCCAAAAATGCATTTTTCATTTTGATCTGGCATGGGGTTGGACCTAGGAAGTCCCCCGAAGCTCCATTTGCCTTTACAATCGGGATCAGCTCTTCTACTAAGCACGCTTGGCAGCTGTTCTGAATGACAAATGAGCCGTGGAAAAATATTATAACAGCTAAAGGCCAGTAACCTGTTTGAGCTAGTACTATGAGACCAAGTTTTTCCCTCTGTGAATGAAAGTACAGAGGTATTCCAGAACTTAAAAAAAAAAAATCTGGAGAACTCTGTGGATAAAAAATGTTATTTTTTTCTTGGGGAGCGGAGGGGAGGAACTGCCTTGAACTTCATTCCTACCCTGTAATTAGTACATGATTTGTGCAGTTATCTTGTTTCACCGGAAATTAAGTTGAATATTTTGGGGAATAAAACACTGCTAAGATTAAATTATAGGTCCTCCCTTCTTCAGGGGAGGAAGATTAGGGAACTCCTACCAAGTAGCTCATCCTCATTACTTACATTACTTTTTTGATATGGTTAACATTACTGTCAAACTTTTGCATTTTTTTCTTTAACCATATCAGTTTCCTATTTAGACCTGGCCAGATCAGTGGTCAGGGATTTGCAGAAAAGTTTTATTCTCTGCAAAAGTGGAGGAAGTATTTCACACACACACACACACACAAACACACACACACAGTCTCACATCTTGTTCTCATGGAGTAAAAGATCTCTGTGAGAAATGCTAAAAATTAGGAGTAGTCTGGGAGAAATACTGAGAGGTGGAAGAAGGTGATTTTTTTTTTTTTTTTGGAAGGCTTCCCCCTTTATCTTCTCTTTGTGCCGTGTTCTCGTCACCATGATAAAAAGATGTTGACATCCTAAAAATAATGCAAGGAAGAGCAAAAGAGATGATGAGAGATCTGGAGGCTAAACCGTATAATGAATGTTAAGGGAACAGTTATATCTAGTCTAATGAAGAGAAAGATTGTGGGGGGGATAGGGTTAGGGTATTCTTCCAATATCTGAGGGACTGTCCCAGAGAAGGGAGGTCATCCTATTTTACAAAGTGTCTGAGGTCAGGACAAGAAGTAACAAATGGAAACATATCAAGGAGAGATTCAATCTAGATCTAAGGAGAAATCCTGAAAACAATCAGTAGAATGGCTTTCCTCTGGAAGTTGTGGGCGCTCCATCACTAGAGATTTTCAAGAAGAGACTGGACAGCCATTTGTCTGGAATGGTCTCCTACTTGAGCAGGGAATTGGCTAGAAGACCTCCAATGTCCATACCAATTATTCTATGTTTTGTTTACACATCAGTGACTTCATCGTGTTATGAGTGAAATGCAGTGTGATCAAGTAACAATTTCTTAATAAGAAGGAAGAAATAAAGCGGAGGGTGTCAATAAAAGGAGGAAAATATGACCTTTCCCTGGGAAAATCCCCCAGGCAGGATTTTGATAGAATTCTGCTTTTCTTCTATTTCTTCATTAATGGAGGGTGCAGATCTTCTAGCCAACATTTCTTTCACAGAGTAAAAGGTATGAGTCTAAAGTAAAGATGATCAATATATTTAGTTTAGTCTGCTGCCTTGATCCAAGACAACAGTTGCCTTTACATGCCAAATTCTGGCTCTTCACACATAACTTTTTGTGGGTGTACTAAATAAACCTTCAATATGTTTTGAGGAAATGAACCAAATAGGCCAACTCTGGCACATGTGCAGGATCATTCCCCAATCTGGCACCTTCCTTAGGTGATCCAGCTGCAAATGCAAAAATATCATTGGCCATGTTGTCTGGAAACCCTGATATTAATGCTTCCTATACAATGCACAAAGTTTCTGCCATGTCAGTTTGAGAGGGAAAAATGAATCTCTTAGACTTAGAGACACTATGCAGGAGAAGCCAGTTTCTTTGGCCAGTCTTGTCTCACCAATGAGGACATATATTTTGCTTGGACAATGCTAAGAATCAGATTAAGACTGCATCTCTGGGTGTGATAATCAATGTGGTCATATCAAGCAGTGGTGCCAGAAGCAGTTCCACTTCAGCTCAAAGTATCAACAAAATCCAGTTTGCCACTAATATGTGATTGGAGGTGACAACTTTTCTCTGAAAATTAGGTTGATCTGAATCATTTCCTTAATGGAAGAGTTCTAATTTTGTTTTTTGTTTTTTTCAGTTGAATATTTCATTCTTAAGAGAAAGGGGCCTCTTCAGATGCACAAAAACTCCTTTTAGCATCTGGATCTAAATGGTACAACTGTTCTGATCTTCACATCAGTGAGAAGTGCTTGTTTGATCTGGGCGCTGCTCTGAGGGGATATTTCAATCAATGTTTCATCCAACTGATGTTGGATCATTTTTAACAAGCTCCTACCTGGTGTTTATTCTCAAGAATTATGGGGATGGGGGAATCTGCTGTTTGAGACCTCAAAGGCATGGGGTCTTTCCTAGTGGTAAAAGACAACAAAAATTATATTTATTCTGTGTTGGTATGCCCTTACTCAAACTTGTATCCTGTTGTGAACATTACATTTTAGAAAGGATTCCAAGAAAATAAACTAATTTGAGGGGGGGTGTTAAAAATGATCAGAACCCATTTGGCAAATTTGATTCATGTTTCTAATTCAATTCATAAAATTGGAGTTGTTATTGGATAAACTTTGGAGCATACCAATTGACTCAAAGAACAGCACAATTGGACTTGCCAAGATGGTTCTTAGTAGTTTCTGTCAAGCTCCCAAAATCCCATCTAGCTTGGGTGAGTTAGTCAACAAGGTGATGTTTCACACTGCACATTCACTTCTTAGCCAAACCAGATACAGCCTTGCCTGCAAGTTGTTAACTCTCAAAATATAATTTGGCTTTATGTGCACATAGAACTAAACTCAACGTTTACTGCAGGGTTTTTTTCTTTGGGCTTACAAAATAATTATCCTCTCTTTCTTTATGGACTCTGCAGGATACTATTTTTCCTTTGGGCATAAACATAAAAAGTGTATCCCTCTTTGTAAGCTGGGTTCAGGACATCATGGTAGCTGTGCACATATGTGGGCCAAGGCTTCCTATAGGTTTGTTCTTGAATGATGTAAGGATGAGCTAATAATCCTTTTCCTTGTTTTGTTGGAAGACCTGCTGTCACACATAGTCTTTATTCTTAATAAATCTGGATTCTTTGCCTTGTTTTTTAAAAAAAATATGCTGAAACAAAGGCTCTTTTCATATGGTCTCCACAATTGCCATGTTTCTTACTATACTGATTGTCCATACTACTATACAGCAACTATTGATTATTCCCAATGTCTCCTTATGCTGGTCAAGTCCCTTTCACCATCCTTCCATGGCATTTTAGGAAGCAACCAACGTTCTATCCCAATGTTTCTCAACTTCCACAATGTTAGGTCATGTGTTCTTCAACTCCCAGGATTCATCTTAGATTCATCTTAAAACCAGATATTGTCAGGAGCAATAAACTGACTCCTCCATTCAGTAACAAGGGTCAAAGAAATCATAGGGAAAGGCAAATATTTTTCTATTCTAAAGAAAGGAGTGGGGAGGAAAGAAGGCAAGATCCCTATAATAAGAAGCCAGACCATCCTAAAGCTCCAGAGGAAATGCTACAGACCTATCATCACATTTTCCCCCCAAGGGATATCCAACCTTGACCAATTTAAAACCTGTGGATTTGAACTCCCAGTTCTCCCCAGCTAACAATGTTTACATTATGTAAGTGGTTTTTCCACTTAATTCCAGAAATATCGTACTTCAAGTCACTATACAAAGGAAAAATACTGGACACTAAATACCACAAAACCAACAAACAGACAGGACATGATTGCATGGTGTACATTCAATCTCCCAATGTATGACAGTGATGATGATGTCAAGCATACATATGAGGAATACCATAAACCAGCCCATTCCTTCTCTCACTTTCTGGGACTTTCCAGATTGGAAAGACACATTTGTTCATACTGGCAAAAATTCATAAGTTTTTAAACAGAGAACTATCTGTAGAAATCAAAGATTCACCCAACCTCAGAAATTGTTACTTGGAAGCAAAACACAATTTATAAACCACATATTGGAAGTGTTTTCTGGATTGTGGTTTTCACTGAATATACAGTAATTGCCATGGGCACTTCGTGGACCTGGAGGGGGCAACTGGGATACTTACGTGCCTTCTTCAAGACTTCACCAAAATGATTTTATTCCACTTCCATTTAACTTTTGTGCTGTTAAAGAAATCAGCCCTATTTTATGACCATCCGGTGCATGAGGCTTTAGACAAGTAGAGAAAGAGTAGAAAAAAAATGAAAGAACAGAACCAAATTTCTTCCTTTTGAGATTCATTCATGTGTTGCATATCAAAAAAGGAATAACCCTGTAAAATATATTATTATCAGATGCCATATCACATAACAGGGGAGACTAAAAAAAATGAGAAAACAGGAATGCCACGAGAACAAAAATTGGAATTATTCATGGATGGCATGAGTACAACAGATGATGACTTCTTGAAATCTGTAATATGGCCCTTAAAGTAACCAAATCATCTATAAATCACATCTTAAGAGAGTAGAACTATAGATCTATAGAATAGTGCCTACAGGGATGTCAAAACGTACATGAACATGGAAAGTTTTGTAAAAAAAAAATAAAGCAGAATTGCAAACCAGTTGACATATTTTAGATTTTCCATGATCCTCAAACCTTCCATTTGGATTATTTCTTATATATTTATACAGTATGCCCTAACATTAGTGTTTGGTATTTCCATGCTCATTAACTGTAATAAACAATTTTTAAGAACAAATACATATTTTTAATTAAACACAAGAGAAAATCAAACATCCCTTTTGTAAAATGAACACGCATTCTTTTATTCTTTGCAACCCGCCCAACAACTTATCCTGTTTCCTTCAACATGAGAATTCATTGATCACATGCTATAGAGAGTAAGGGAGGTGACCTTGACAGAAATATGCAAGAACCATTATCTAGGCAAAGAGGGTTTATGTATTCTTTAAGTCCTGGGAAATGAGATAATATTTGGAAGTGACTCAGAACTTGCAAGATTGATGTCAGGTAAACCAGGTAAACCAGACCAGACTACCAATTCCCTAGAAAGACCAACAAAAGACTAACACTTTATTGAAATTAGTCACAGTAATAGAATCCTGCAAGTCAGACTGGGCTACACATCCTCCTCCTCCTTATATGTCAATGAATCAGGGAAGTGGTTGCCTGAGCCGCTTCCAAATATTATCTTGTTTCCTAAGGACTCGTTTCTAGGTAACAGTTCTTGCATATTTCTGCCAAGATCACTTCCATTACCCTGTGTGTATGCCTATACATGGATGGATTCTCACCCAGAGACCCTGTATTTGGTTATTGTTCCTGGAGGTGTCATCTGAAATAACCATCTAAGGTTCTCTGTGTGCTATTTCCATTATGGAAGGAGTCCAGCTCTTCTTCATCTTTGACGGTCATCAAGGTGAATGCCTTTCTTTCATAGACAGTAAGAATTGTTTTCAAATCTCTATTTCAGTCTAAGCTGCACTGCAGATCCATTTTCTACAAGTTCAAATGTATTGTTATTACAGTTACCTTGGTATTGTTCCCTGCCTGGTCATGCTTTTTCACAGAACTGCAAATGAAAGTAGAACATATTGCAGGGTGGTATGGCAGGAAGAACATGTTCTGACTAAAAATAGGGTCATGGAAAAGGAATCCATTGTAAAGGGTTTCTTTGCGAGCAGAGATCCTTGAGATAAATACAGCATGCTACCTTTTTCCACTGTAAATATGTATGTGTGTGTGTGTGTGTGTGTGTGTTCAGCTATATTGATGGTCAAAGCCAACATCAATGAGACAGAATTTCCCACCATTCTTGAAAGAAATTGTCCAGGTATCAAGAGCAAATACTCTACCACAACAAGTCCTCAACATATGATCAAAACTGAGCCCCAAATTGCCATTGTTAAGCGAAACAACTATCAAGTGAGTTGACTCATTTTACAACTTCTCTTGCCACAGTTGTTAAGTGAATGAGTGTATCGTTAAGTGAGTAACCCGGTTGTAAAGTGAATCCAGCTTCCCCATTGACTTTTGCTTGTCAGAAGGTCACAAAAGGGAATCACATGACCCCAGGGCACTGCAACCATCATAAATATGAACCAGTTGTCAAGTGTGCACATTTTGAGCACATGACTGTGGAAATGCTGCAATAGTTGTAAGTGTAAAACATGGTCATAAATCCACTGTAATTTTGAATGGTCCCTTACAACAAATGGTTGTAAGTCAAGAACTACCTGTATTCATCCCAGATCATTTACTTCATATTTCGATGAAGTAAGGTAGGGGCAGGTAATCCTAGGTAGGGGCAGGTATTTCTCTCTCTGGGCCCACTGGGAATATATCTACTGAACAAAAGTCCACATTGACAACAGGAAGGGCATCCGGCCATTAAAATACTCTCCATTCAGTTGCCCAGACTCCATCCCACAAGGGATTATGGGGTTGTTAAACGAAGGTAAGGATGATGATAATTTACTTCATCTTTCTGAACAATATTGCTGATCATGGAATCTAATTTGCTCCTTCTCTGATTTGATCTTTATCTTAAGATCCCTGATTCCCCAGACATGAAACCAAAACACTTTGAAAGTTTAGAACAGATGTAGAAACTTCAGTGGTACCCCCCAGTGCCAAAATGGAGGTGGCATTTCCATCTAATTAACTGATGACTAGGTAGAAAATGACGACCCACACAAGTGCACTCACACACACACACGCACACACAGACACATCCTGCAAAAGCTGTGGTAAATTAATAGGAGCTATAAGAGCACAATCTCTGCCTTCATATAGGTCAGAACTGCCCATCACTTGCCTACCTGTCTTTAACGGTACCCAAATTACACTGCCTGAGGTGGCTGCTTTCTTTTGCCTGGCTAGCAAAAGATACCTCTGGCATTGTCAGCTCGTATCGCCCAGCGTCCCAAGACTATTACTCTTCTGATGACAATCCGTGTAGTTTAACACAATCTACCTTTTGCTCACTCACTCGCTCTCTCTCTCTCTCAACTATTAACTTTCAACACCCTGTCTAATCAATTGTCAGGCAATTCCTCAGGGATGCTCCCAAGTGAGAAGTTATGTTATTAAGCAAAGATTCATAATTTTTAACAGAGGCAGAGTTAGATGGATGGACACAAAGAATGATGTGTGTGTGTGTGAGAGAGAGAGGGGGGGAGAGGGGGGGGAAATAGACAGACAGACAGCAGACAGGCAGGCAGACACACAAAAAGTCAGACAGAGATAACACAGATAAAAAGAGTAAGGCTTTTGTAATAGCTTAACCATTAAAAATATTTAGATTAATTCAGGTAACCTCAATGAAGCATTCAAAGTGTATGTGATCCCTGTTATAATGAGCACAGCTCTTCCTCAAACCTGTAAGTCCATACTTCTAGCATATGTAGAACTGGACACAAAGGACCTTTCAAAATAACTGCCAAACTCCTAATCGTGGAAACTGATTATAATATTTTTCCCCCACAGAAGAGTAAGATATTCTGCAATATTTTCTCCAAAGTAAAAACTCCTTAATTGGTGATAAGACAAACCACTAATACAAAATCTCCAGAGAAAGGAGTTTCCTCCTTATGTCTTCCTTGATCTTTAATGCAAACATGGGAAGCAGGAAAACTGCACATCCCTGGAAAAAGTACTGTGTCTTGAGAAAGAGGATCCACCCATCCATTGGTCAGTCCCCACACAAACAACTTTTCCCATCCTTCTTCTGGTTGAAGGGCAAGGACACTGCTCCATGTTTACAGAAACTGTCTTGAAATGCTCTTTTTTTTGGGAAGAAATTAGCAGCAGTCATATCTTGTGGGCACAAGTAATGAAGGCTCATAGAAAACAATGTAGGAGAAAAATAAGATAGAAGTAATACCGAGGCAGCTTCCTCAGTGGTGGGATTCAAAAAAAAATTACTACCAGTTCTGTGGACGTGGCAGGGGAAGGATACTGTAAAAATCTCCATTCTCCTCCCCACCCCACTAACCTGCTTTCCAGCTCCGTTCTCCTGTGCAGGGCAACCAAAGGAGACCTAGCCAATCATCTGGGACTTGGGCAGCGGAGAATAGATGGGGTTGGCAGAATCAAAGGTGGGATTTGCCAGTTCAATTTGGAGTAGTACCATCTTGAGCAATAAAACACTGGTATTAGCCACTGCTTAAACTATCCAAAAATTATCAGCTATTGTCCTTCTAATCCCACATGGTTTCTGCCAACTAATTGGAGAAGTGAGTTGTAGCCCCTAACCCTGGGGAAATCGCCCAGTTTTGCTATATCAATATATCCAGGACTGATTTTATTATCTGCCTGCAAACCATCTTCCCTAAACAGGAATCCATCTTATTCAATAATAGCAACACTAATTCAAAGTCCATCCTGCAGACTGTTTTTTTATAGTTTCCAGGACTTCTCAAGATTGAACTGTCAACACTGAACAGCAAGCTACCAAGAGACAGTGGCAGAATTTTCCACAGATAATCTCTGGGAAATGACGGAGGGGAGTTAAAAGCCTACAAGAGGACTCCCTGTTGTGACTCTCAATGGCAAAACAACAACAATGCTCCCAGCTACACAAGTGTTGCCTGAGAGTTACTATCTGATGCAGCCCACAGACTGCAGCACAAACAGCAGGGTTTTCTCCAGTCATTTTAATGATCATCCAGATTTATAAGCTACAGGTGAATTAAAAAAATAATTCAAATGAAACAAGAAACAAGTGGTCTTGCATGCCCATCCCATTTTCTGTCTCCAACATTCTCGTCTTGCTGCAGAGTTTGATAGAGAAGATCAAAGCAGATAATTCTGTGGGCCTGGTGCACTGATTCAAACAAATGAAATAAATGACTATTTGGGTCAACTCAAGTTCAACAAATGGAAAATAAACAAGGGTATGTGCAATTTTCCCATTGGTCGAGACTTGTGCCCGTATTTTTTACTTGGATTCTGTTAATGCCTGAATGGTGGTTTAGTTGAATAACACTTGAATCCTATTGATTTTAAGGAGAACAAAGTGCAACTAATTTGAGTCTGGTCTGGTTCCAACCACAAGAACATTAAGCAATAAATGAAGGGATTAACCAACTGAAATTCATGCAATTAATTGAATACAATTTCTATTATATACATAATAGCGGGAAGCATTCTAAGCAATTACATTAATACTCCAGCAGAGAAAAATCTACTTAAATTGTGAAACTGGGGGGTGGGGTGGGGGGGCTTTGTAGCTCATTCCAGGCAAGCTATTTGGTTTAAATGTGAATTCCTTCCAATTCCCTAAAGTAAAATTTATCATAGATAAATGCAATGTATGATTATTTCCTTGCTATTCATATTTTCCATATTTTTTCCCGGTGTGCAAGGCTGGTAATTGGAAAAAGGAGATTATTTCCAAGGTAAAATCTTGCTGAAGATAAGGAAGGAGAAGAAATTGAGAAGATAAACTTACTGGGTTGCCTGCCTTCTTTCTCCATCTTCTAGATATATAGGATTAACAATGACCATCCAATGGATTGGAGAAGGCGTCTTTAGACCTAGAAAGTCCGATATATGCAAAATGCTTAGTTGGATTGGTTACATCTGTACTAGATTATAATACTCTCATTTTAGGAGGTTTATAAACTATAACTAATTCTATTAAGTTAAGTAAATATAACTTTGGGAGATGAATAATCAACTTTCAGGGAACAAGAACTCGTTTATATCAAAATGCAGGCTTTATTTGAAGGTCTTCATAATGCAACTATTACTGACCATTGGAGGGAAGTGAGTGAATTGTCATCTCCAACTACCTCACAGCCTTCACACTTTGAAAAATAGTATTCATGCAACATGACTGGTATTCAGGAAATACAGGATTCAGACTAAACCTACAAGATTCGATGCTTACATGCATCAATTCTATGTATATGGGGCATTAAATTTGAACAACTTGAGCAATATAAGGCTGTTGTGTTAAATTCCTATCTTGACATCTTTACCTCTGTTGTCCTATGCTCATTTGGAAAATTAACTGAAGAGGAATATTGCAGTTGTTAGTCGAATCTTGTCATATAAATTTAAAAACATTAAATGGGACTAAGATGTCTGCTTACATCCCTATCTATCAACTTTAAGGTCAGTACGAGGATTCCCATTTATTGGGATGTTATTAATGAAGACCACACAATGTATGAAGACCCTTCAAGGTATGGCAGATCAGGAAAGCAGAGTTATGAACGCTAATGCTATTTTTAAATATAAGCTTACAGTAACAGAACCTTTCAAGTCTGAATATGTATCTACCCTCCCTTCCCTCCCTCCATCTTCATGAGATCCTGAGGCTTTATCTCATCTCAAAGTTCTATCCCATACTCAGATTTATTTTATCTGACTTCTGTCTTGGTTGTGGATCTTCCTCCAGTTCCATAAAGTTAGTCCTCATTGCAGAATGAGAGTTAGCAAGGACATGGCCTTCTCAGTGTTGGCTTCCCCAGCATAGAGTTCTACTAGCAGGGCATTTCCCCCTCTATATTATTTAGACCTAGAAAGCTGTTAACAATCTGAATGGTAACAAATGTAATTTGATAACCATTTCCTCTATAAGACATTTTAGTGTGCAAGAAAGCAACAGAGAGCACTCTGCTAATCAGATGGAGCAATATAAAATTATCCAAAAGCAGAGAGGAGAGAATGAAAATTATCTCCTAAGGAATTTTAATCCAGTTAATATTGCATGAAATTATAATACTACTTCATGCCGATACAATGGGCAAAAGCAATGACTTAAGAACAGAGGGAGAACAGTAATAAAATAGTATTAAGTATTCTTTAAAATTACATCTATATTTTTTTAAATATTCTCTAAAGTTGCCTCTATCATTTTAATTCTCCATTTGTGCTTGGGAAATTATTTAATATAGGTGGCAAAATCTTTTGATAAATATTCCCTGCATTGCTGAAACTCTCCAATATTTCAGAAACAGTTTGAAAAATGATTTCGTTTTCAAACTTGTAAAAATGAAAAATTAACTAAATATCAATTTAGTATTGCATATATTGTCCCATGTATACCACCCATGTGCTTTTGTGATAGTTGGTTAAAAGCAAAGTCCTTTCCAAATACTCAAACAATTCATTATTCAGAAGCATATTCTGATAATCCTCTCCATCTAATCCTCCTTTGGAACCATTCTCAGCCACCACCCAGGTAACACAATCAAAGTCAGAGACTAACAATTGCTTGTTTTAATCAAATTCAACAGGGAATTTTTAGCACTTTGTCAAATTACAATTCCCAGGAGCTTCTGAAATAATTCTCTTGAGAGTTAATGTGAACTCCACTGTAGAACAGATGGATCCCTCTTTATCTCACACACCTTTTTATAAATGCAGGAGTTTGGGATTTGTTTGTTTGTCTGTTTGCTTTTTTTTTTTTTTTTGATTGATAGTGATTTAACTGTGATTGTGCCTTAGTCCTCAGATCTGAACTGACCACTTATTTTGGCATTATAAAACTAAATGAACAATCTAATCCGCTTGGTATGTTGCCTGGGATTTAAAGCCAGATTGATAGAAAGAGACACCCTTCTCTTCTTTCTCCTTCCTGGGCCATTCTGACATATAATATCATGCTAAAATAATTTTACCATCAGAGGAACTTTTTAGAGAAAAGCCCCCCTGAATTGCTTTAATTAATCCTTTGCTGATTGAACCTTTGTATTATTATTTTTTAATTTAAAAAATTTAATGTACATTTTATTTCTGCAAAGACAACCCTGATTCCAGATTACACTGGATTCATCTACATAGAAGATAAGCTTCTGGGTGAGGAATAAAAAGACCTTTGTAATAGGACTTTTAAGTTGATCGCTTGTAAATGTAACTGACTTATTCAAATGTTCTTCTAATCTCTGATCTGCATAGAACATTCCAATCTAAAGACTCTGCCAAAGAAATGCTTTTTTATCACTTGTTTGCCAGAACAAAAAGAAAAAAGAAATTATTGCCTGATTATCATGATTGAGGGAAAGATCCAAAGTGCAGAATAATGTGCAACATTCATTGCATTCTGCATCAGGGATACTGTCTGAGTTGTACTTCTATTGCATTTTCAGACCACTAATTTTCCAGTCTGTGCTTATAAACTATGATTTGAAATGATGTGGAATTTAACAGGGTCTCGTTCTCTGGGTCATTCCCCCTTTTGGCAGCCCCCATAATGCTGCTGTTGACAAATCAGTGGAACTTCTGTACAAGACATGAAGGCAATCCCAATTGCCTGGAAATTAAAAGTGGCTCAACTAGTTTTGTTTTGATTTTTTGAAAAAACAACCACCACCTGAAGTTGTACGGGCAGACCTTAGTCTAAGATTCCTGGGAATATATACTGTTAAATATCTATGACGCCTGGTGCATGGCATCTGTTGTGAGAAAGAGACACACTATTTTGTATGCAGAAGGACAAATGCTGCAATTCTTTGCCAATGTTAATTTGCTAGCACCTATATGCAAACTGTGTCTCCAAAATCCTTTACTCCAGCTGACACTCTTCTTATTCATATATTTTGTTATTGCTTCTCTACCTTAAAGGCCTGGAATAGTTGTTATTAATATGGTGGCTATTATTATTATTATTATTATTATTATTATTATTATTATTATTATTATTATTGATGATGATGATGTTGTTGTTATTGTTGAAAAGTATCTCTGCTTTAATTCAGCAGCAGTGCCTCCAAATAGAGAGTAATGGCTTGTCATTTACAAAATTGCCATGTTTCATTTAATTATGTTTTAGGCAGAAATTTCACCAAAGCCATGGTTTATGAGCCACAATGGTTTAGTCCACACACATATGCCAAGACAAGCCCAAGCAACCTCACATTATATAGCCTACTGCAAATTTTCAAGATGGTGATGATGATAATGATGATAATGATATGAAAGATTTGAGGAGCAATCATGAAAAGGGTGATTTGGACTGAAACCACTTTCATGGAGTAAAATTTAAATACTTTTCCAATGCGCCCTGATGAAAAGTACTGTGAGAGGTGACTTGTCTCTGGATCAACAGATCTTTTCTTTGTTAATTTTATATAAGTATTATTTTCCATTCATCTACTTACCTACCTATCTATTCCATTAACTATGTCATAGGTTCATCAGTTGTGGTGGGGACAATGTCCTTGTTCCTGAGCTATTTGACAATCTGAAATGTGGCATGAGGAGACCTTGGAGATCAAGGAAAGAGATAGAGGGAATGGCAGGATAAATTTTACAGCAGATTTTCACACCAGAGAGGACAGTGTTTAAGTCTACTTTAAACTAAAATTTTCTCTGAGCCAGATGTTTCAGCTTTGTTTTGAGATGCAATGAAACAACAAATCTCTGAGGTTGCAGCCAAAACATGTCATGTTAACTAACAAAAACAGCTTCATAGAGTTGGATGGATGGATGGATGGAGAGAGGGAGAAGGGGAGAGAGGGAGAGAGGGAAAGAGAGAGAGAGAGATTGCCATTCTTAGGACTAAATGATGAAGAAGAAACAAATCTCACTTACTTTGAATTTCCCCTCAAAAAGTTAAAGGCCCGGTCCCACTGGCCGACATTTATGCAAAATGTATGCATAAAGGACACAGAGGACGAGCAAAATTTCGGGGGTGGCTCCATCCGTTGTCATCCACTCCAAAAAGTGGTGAAAATTTGCATAAACAGAACGGAAAAGAATGGAAAAGAACGGATGTGGGTAGTATGTAGAGGGGATGTTAAAAGGATGTTCATAGGAAGCCTAGCTGATGAAAGCAGATGGAAGCGGATGACACCTCCGAAGGGGTTATGGGGGAGAATTTCGAAGCGGACGCATAGCAGATGAAGCAGATGCATCACATACGCCTAAAGGAAAGAAAGGGGATGCCGCACGGATGTATATCGGATGCAAACCGCTCACTGCGCATCCTTTCTATTTCCGTGCTACTAATGATGTATAGACGTTCCGTGTACCTTTTGTTTCCATTTTCAGCTGCAGTGGATGTGAGTTGCGAGGATGCCCAGAGGATGCAGAGAGGATACAACGGACGTTTAACGGATGATAACGGACATAGAACATTTGTTGCTCGGATGTCACAGATTTACATCGTACACGGCGGAAAGTTCATCCGTTCACAAAGTTTTGTGTAGCTCAAAACTTCTTGCGTGGATGAAATCGCAGTGGACGGATGCTCAATGGATACAGCGTATGAAACACGTATGCAATGAGTACACAACAGATGCACAGAGTTTTCCAATGGATGGCAAGCTTTTTTTTAATTTTTTACATCCTCTTTGCATCTGTAAGGGCAGTGGGACCAGGCCCAATGTAGCAAACAATTGCCTACATTGTATAATAAAGTTGCATTTTGTTTGTAACCCTTTGGGAAGCAACTTCTACGATAATGTTTGTACTTTTGTTCTTTCTCCCAAAATCAGCTCCAGTCCATCTATTATTTCTTATTCATTTTTCACCTCTTTGGATCAAGATCTGAAATGCAGGGAAAATACAGATTATATTACATAAATAATGGGGAAAAAACCACTGTGCATGGTTTGGGCTGTAAAAAAAAAAGGTGTATTTTTCTTCTCTGAGCTGGCACCCAGAATCTTTTGGCTTGTTAAAGTACTTTTTAAAAAAAACAATTTGTCAAAACAAAATCTAAAATTGAGCCATGGAACTCATTACATAATATATTCATTAAGAATTTGAACAACTTTGGCAACAGACCAAGCCCATGTTCTAAAAACCTGTGATCTCATCTCAAGATAAGCTAAGACTTTCTTGCCATAGGAATTGAGGATATATTTGAGGATAGACAGAAAGTTCCCTTCAGTTATTTTTTAGAACTGCTCCTACCACCTCTTGCCAATGTCCATTTTGGCAAGGCAGAGGGGAGCTGAAGTCCCAAATATCTAGAAGACATCAACTTGTTTATATCATTTCATTCTCTTTTTGGTTTGTCACAAATCATCTTTCCTAGTTGTAAAGGACTATAAACTGTCAAAGTCGTTTGATGGAGAGTTGCTTTTCAAAGCAATGTTGGTCAGTTTGACTGTCATGGGCTAGATGCTGGAGTACGCAAGCCCTGGACACTGTTGTCACTCCATTGGTATCCAGTTCCAACAGTGATTAGATAAATGTTTTGAGATTTTACGAGGTACAACACCACAATATCAACATTGTCATGACCCCAGAATTGAATTCCTTAAAAAAATTACAATCCCTTCAATTATTTATATCTGAGCTTTCCATTTATTGGTCAAGGTTTTCTACTCACATCCCACTCTTCCCACCTTTCTACTCACATCCCACCTTTTGCCAACATGTAAGTATTTCAACGGTCTAAATTAGACCAAATCAGATTGACTGTCATTTGGGGATTTGCTGAATGGACTCATATATTCAGATTGAGCTGGATCAATTTTCAGAATTGATGAAAATGATTGAATAGTGTTGGATTGATCTGGGAGAAATCTGGCTGAGTGCTCAAATCAAATTGGATCAGTTTCCTCAATTAGTTCAAATTTGCAAATCAAATTAGACCTAATTTGCACATTTCTGCTATGATCCATTTTGGGTTAAATTTCTAACCTACAAATTACAAAACTTGTAGTCTCATACAAATAACCCTCAGAATTCCTGGACTTCAGAATGCCTCCAAAAGTTTCCATTATTAAAGTGATATGAGACCAAACATCTTACAATTGTAAATAACTGTGTTCCATCCATTTCATTGTGATACACTAAAGCCCATGTCCCACTGCACCAACGGATGCAAAGAGGATGTAAAATGGACAAAAAAGCTTGCCATCCATTGGAAAACATGATGCATCCGTTATGTATTCACTGCATACGTGTTTCATATGCTCTATCCGTCGAGCATCCATCCACTGAGATTTCATCCGCGCAAGAATTTTTGAGCTGCACAAAACTTTTTGAGTGGATGAACTTTCCGCCGCGTAGGATGTACATTCGCGACACATACAGGCAACAAACGTTCTACGTCCGTTGTCATCCATTAAACATCCGCTGTATCCTCTCGGCATCCTCTGGCCATCCTTGCAACTCACATCCACTGCAGCTGAAAATGGAAAGAGGAGGAAGCGAAAGGTACACGGAACATCCATACAGCATTAGTAGCACGGAAATAAAAAGGATGTAAGCGGATGCATCTCATATATAAAGCATTAAAACGAACAAAACGTTTGTATATGGGATGTATCTCGGATATTTAGGATGTCTGGAATATGCCTAGAGTATGTGGAAGGACACCTAGCGGAAAACCGATATTTCCTATAAAAAGGGGGAGGAAATCACCTGGATCTCAGTATGAGTCCAGCAGCCGTGGTGTACAGACCTCTTCACCCTTGCTCTTCCACATCATCCATTGATCTCCACCATGGATCATAACACAGTCCTTATGGTAGCTGTGATCATTCAACACCAGAACCAAGCCCTCTTCAGACTGTTTCACCTTTTCTACGCAACTGCTATATAAAGATATGTCCAAATTAAAGGCAGATTGGACAAGCCCTGGTTCAACTTAAATTCTGACTCTTTTGGCATAAAACAGGTGTTTGTCTTACCATTTAGTACATTTCCTGATGATGTATGTATGCTTTTGACCACAGCATGATGTTTCTGTTTAGTCAATGATCCTTGTTTCATCTGTGCTATATCTTTGCTAAATATAATTTTGTGCCATACAGTGCAGTGCGTTCTGCTATTTTTATATCAGAACACAGTTCTCTAGTGTTGACATCATCCTAAACCCTGAGCTGTATATTTGTAAGTGGAATGAGTTTATATTTCCACCTCGACCTCATCTTGAGTTGTTGAGCACCAAAGTGGACTTGGAATTAAAACCTTTGCCAGGTCCTAACAGAAGGTTCCTTTTGTTTGCCTCTTATGGGAATCGCATTGGCCCCTTAAATCATGTTCTCCTTATATCATCTTTGAATTACTCAGTGAATGCCAAGACTGATTGAGAAACAGCATGAGGGATTCCCAATCATTTCAAGTAGAATGACTCATTAGATTTAAATCAAGCAATTATAATTAGGAGAATATTACATCAGTTCCAGCAAGTTTGTATTAAAATACAAGTAGGACCTGCCACAAAATGTTTCAGAATGAAGACAGACCCTTTCCAGGATTCTCCATTTCATCCACTTTCTGTCCAACTATTCCATTCCTCATCTTTAGACTAGGATTATACAGGTAGTCCTTGATTTACAAACAGAATTGAGCCTAAAATTTATGTTGTTAAGTGGGACATTTGTTAAATGAGCTTTGTCCCATTTTACAACCTTTCTTGGCACAGTTGTTCAGTGAGTTATTGCAATAATAATTGCCCTATTGACTTTGCTCGTCAGAAGTTTGCAAAAAGCAATCACATGATTCCAAGACATTTTGCAACCATCATAAATATGAGTCAGTTGCCAACTGTCTGAATTTTGATCACATGACCACAGGGATGCTGTAATGGTTGTAATTGTGAAAAATAGTCATGTCACCTTTTTCAGTGATGTTGTCACTAAATGAACTATTGTAAGTTGAGGACTACCTTGTACATTGTACTAATTATATGGGGTTTTATTATTATTTTTCTATCTAGAGTAAAATTAAATATTTTTAATAAAAAGTTTTAAATGGTTAAAAAAAGAGTAAAAGTAAAAAGGTCATGGGTCTTAAGCCTGCTTTACACTCTCTCATCTCATTATTTCTAGATCTCTTCTCTCACTTGTATTCTTCCAAGCCTTCTGTCTCTTTCCTCCACATGGAATATGTAGTTTTCGATACACAATATATTTAGCATTGTGATAATTATTAGAGTGAGAGTGTGATAATGTATGCACATGTATGTGGATGAAGGATGTATGAAATGGACCAAACAGAGATGAGGTTGTTTATTGCTGAACCAAAGAGTAAATTTATGTTCTGATTCTTTCATTCAAAATATTACAGACACAGTACCTAACTAGAAATAACAGAATGTCTTCCAGAGATGAAATGTAATCAGAGGTGATATTCAGCAGGTTCTGACCAGTTCTGGAGAACTGGTAGCAGAAATTTTGAGTAGTTCGGAGAACCAGCAAATGCCACCGCTGACTGGAGATTTTACAGTATCCTTCCTGTGCCATGCCCACCAAGCCACGCTCACAGAACGTGTAGTAAAAAAATTTCAATCCCACCACTAAATGTAATGCAACAGCTAAAGCCCCTGTCACACTGCACCAACGGATGGAAAGAGGATGTAAAATGGAGAAAAACACTTGCCATCCGTTGGTTAACGTGATGCTTCCGTTCTGTACTCACTGCCTCCGTTTTGCTTCCTCTCTATCCGTCCAGCATCCGTCTATTGACATTTCATCCGCTCAAAAGGTTTTGAGCTGCTCAAAACTTTTGAGCGGAAATGTATCCAACGCGTCCGTTCTGCATCCGCTAGGCATACGGGGGACATCTGTTCTGCATCCTTGTCATCCGTTACGCATCCGCTATATCCGCTAGGCATCTGCTGCACATCCACGCAACTCGAATCTGCTCCAGCGGTAAACAGACACAGGGAGGAAGTGGAACGGACGCGGAACGGATGCGCAGCGTTAGTAGCACGGACGGAGAAAGGATGAAAGCGGATGCAGCACGCAAAGAAAGCATTTAAAACGGAAAAAACATTCGCAGAGGGGACCTATCTCGGATATTAAGGATGTCTAGAGGATGCAAAAGGATGCTTCCATTCCGCATCCGCTTTCCATCCGCTCTGCGTCCTCCCCCCATCAGTTCCTTTCCATGTTATCCGCTCTGTTTATGCAAATTTTTGCCCCTTTTGAGAGCGGATAACAACGGATGGAACATTTTTCTCGTCCGCTGTGTCCTTTTTAGAAACGTTTTGCATCTGTTGGGCAGTGTGACAGGGCCTTAAGGATAGGACTTGGCTTGACTTTAGGACAATCTCCATGTTTTTCTTGTGCCATGTCCATCTCAAAGGATGATTGTTGTGGTAATACAATAAAATAAAACTGCCTAAACCATTACCATTATAATGTAGAATATAAAGTATAATTTGTCTGAAATGATATAAAGTTTCCAGTTTGAGGAAGGGGTTGGACTAGAACAGGGGTCCCCAAATTTGGCAACTTTAAGACTTGTGTACTTCAACTCCCAGAATTCTTCAGCCAGCCAGCTGGCTGAGGAATTCTCAGAGTTGAAGTCTCCAAGTCTTAAAGGTACCAAGTGTGGAGACCTTTGGACTAGAAGATCTCCAGGTTCCCTTCCAAGTCTGTGATTCTATTCTGTTCTGGTAAGTCAATCAATTAATCAATGTTTAAAAATATTAACTGTTGATATGACCAAAGAGAAAATTGAAAATTGAAAATATACCATCAAGCTATGATGGTGAGTTTTGCACTACTATAGAGATTTAGTACAGAGAAGCAGAAACCTGTGTGTACATGTAAGGGTTTAAAAAGAAATGTTCCAGAAATCTGCCTGTCAGCCTTCAAGATCTTCTACTATCGCTTTGCATCTTTCGGCTGTCATAAGAAACGGGGGGGGGGGGGGGGGGGGA
>BLBF01000045.1:16898434-16929743 GCA_015471245.1 Laticauda colubrina
TTTCTTTCTTTCTTTCTTTCTTTCTTTCTTTCTTTCTTTCTTTCTTTTTAAGAGGGAAAACCTGTTTTTCAGGTCATAATCTCTCTCTTACAAGAAAGCATTCTGGAAAAGCCAGAAAGTGTCCACCTTCTCTATGAACTATTTTCCCGCCTGCATACTGAAACATGTAGCAATAAAACGAATCTTCTTGTTTTGTTTCCATAAAAGAAGAACAAATATTTGAAGGTTATTCTGCCCTAAAGCTTCAGCAATTTCCTTTTAACTCATGGGCAGATGTTCACCACATCTGTTTATGTAGAGTGCTGCTTAAAAAAAAAACAATGCATACTCCTCGACATAATAAGATGTGCTGGACACAACTTCATGGGTTGGTTGCAGAATGTTTGGTGCCTGTCTTCTGACTCCTGGCCTTGGAATAATTAAAATAATTTGAGGAGATAGATAAATTTGAGGAGATAGAAATAAGTGAGTGGTAAATTTTATTTTATTTTGTATATTTTTTTATTTTATTTTATTTATTTAACATATTTTATTTATTTTATTATTTGTCAATCACTTACAAGATAATAGGAATAAGTATAAGCATGAGTAAAAATACAGGAAATAGGTACAAATAAATGAGGACAATAGGGCAGGGATTGTAGGGAAAATTGTTCACTTATGCATGCCCTTACAGAGCTCTTAGGAATGGGGTGAGGTCAATAGTGGATAGTTTGAGGGTAAAGGAGTGGGGGTTTGAGCAGGTAACAACTGTTCTGTATAAAGAATAGTAGACTCCTAATACAGGATTCTGATTGGCTAAAAAACCTGAATGGGGATTGGTTCAATAGGAACCAATCCACGAAGCTGCTCAAAGGCGGCATTGGCTACAAGCCAGCAGGCAAAACCTTATAAAAAGGCTGCCGCGGCTTGAGCCAATGTTCCGTTTCTCAACTGTGTTGACTAATAAAGACTTTATTGTTGGAACCCGGTCTACCTCGCGTTTTTCCGGATGGAACAACAACAGAATCAGGTAGTGAGTTTCAGACATTGACCACTCTGTTGCTGAAATTGTACTTTCTGCAATCGAGTTTGGAGCAGTTTACATTTAGTTTGTATCTGTTGTGTGCTTTTGTATTGTTGTGGTTGAAGCTGAAGTAGTCATTGACTCATAGGACATTGTAGCAGATAATTTTGTGTGCTACACTTAAATCCAACCATAGGTGGGATAGTTCAAGGTTGTCCAAGCCCAAAATTTCAAGCCTGGTGATATAGGGTAATGTATATTGTAATTGGCAAAAGAAAGTCCAGGTTTGTATTGATTGGAAATATAAGGAAGAGGCCTTCATCCTACAGTGGCTGAAATGATGATTTCTAAAAATATTTTTACATAAAAATATAGCAATGGCAATAGCACTTAACAAAAGGAAAGCATTTGGAAAAACTATGACAATAGAAAATATTCAAAGCATTGGTAAGATATGAAGTTGAAATGCGAAATATGAATATATAATTATGATCATATTTGTATGTGAATGTGCAAACCTGGAATCGTGCTGTTCACTAAAGAGATGTTTTTGAAATGTGGAAAACTGAAATAAAATTTAATTTAAAATTTTTTGGGAGTGCTTTACATTGAGTTTGTATCTGTTGTGTGCTCTTGTGCTGTTGCAGTTGAAGCTGAAGTAGTCATTGACTGGTAGGACATTGGAGCAGATAATTTTGTGTATTATGCTAAAGTCCAACTGTAGGCAGCGTAGTTCTAGGTTGTCCAAGCTCAAAATTTCAAGCCTGGTGGTGTAGGGTATTCTGTTATACAATTGTTTCAAATCAAACCATCAAGGATTTCACTGTGTCAAAATATTGCACAATGCTGTTTTTATTTCAGATTGGGAATGCTTAAATAGATCCCCATATTGAGGTATTTATTTGAAATTATCTCAATTCGAGAAGGAGGGGATATTGATTGATTGAGTTAGAAAGGCTGGAAGAAATTGGCATTTCCAAATTCCTATACAAAATAACTTGAATCATACACGTCAGGATAATGTTCACATATGAGATTTTACAATTTTCTAGCTTAATCATAGTGAAACAGGCAGAGGGAGGGAGGGGCATTTTCAGAAATTCAAATATTATTTGCAAGTATCCAACATATTTTTCAATATATTTTTAGTTTATGTCTCAAAGGATTCCCTGTAGCAACGTAACATGCACCTGTATTTGGAAAGGACATTTGTGTTTTGTTTGTGTGTATCTGTGTTTGTGGGTTTACATGCATGTTCATTGCAGAAAATTATGTGAAAACATGCCAAACTGAAGTGAATCAAAGAGGAATTGTTTCTCCCATGCTGACAGCAAGGAATAAAATTCACCTTGTTTTAGGAGTCATTTTCAAATTATATGCAGTAGACAAGGAGTAAAATGTTTATGAGAACCTTTATATACAATTTAAGATCTAACACAAACTTGTAAAACATTGTTAAACTCAAAGAAGCAGTTGTATTTAATAATGTTTTATAAGTAACAATAGTACTTAGACTTTATATATCGCTTCACAGTGCTTTAAAGCCCTCTCTAAGTGGTTTACATATCAGCATATTGCCCCCAACAACAATCTGGTTTCTCATTTTACTGATCTTGGAAGATGGAAGGCTGAGTCAACCACAAGCCAGTGAGAATCAAACTGCCAAACTGCCGGCAGCTGGCAATCAGTACTGTAGAAGTAACCTGCAGTACTAACTACAGCACCACCGCTATACTTATACTATTTTAATACATTTTAAAGTGTCTGCTAATTATGTGATTTCAAGAGAAATCACATAGAAGAGCAGGCAAAGAGCTGGGAGGCAGAATTAAATGTGTCATCAGTTTAGAGTCCTTATGTAGCCATAAATGGTCTAAGTCTAATTCCTCTTGAATTCTGTTGACCCCTATCTGGTGCCAATTTATTATTAAACATTAGTTGACTAGATGCTTTTGTATAGGATTGAATAAATCTTCTGTACAGCAACAACATATAGTCCTAATCTTTTGCACCTAACATAGGTCATAATCTGTAATGATTTCTATAGTTTCACAGGAAATGTTTTATTTAAAAACTACTAATTCCTGTGGTTAGATATTCTTAAGAAGCATTTAAAAAAAAAAAACCCTGATATTTAGTAAGTCCTTGGACAAGCCTTTCTAATGGGAGAGAGCCAGTGGTGGGTTGCAAAGGAGTTTACCACCGGTTCGATGGGCGTGGCTTGGTGGGTGTGCTCCCTCCCTCCCTCTCCCTCCCTCCCCCCCCCCTTTCTCAACAGAGCTGGAGATGGTATCCTGCGATCCCTAATAAAGAATGATCAATCCGTAGAAAACTAGGGTGGGGAATTTTCCTGCAGACTTTTTGGGGGATTTTCCCAGGGTCTCTGGTCTGCAGGATTTAAAATTATGAGTTTGGTGGTCCCTAAGGTCCAAAAGGTTGGCGACTCCTGACCTATACTATTGCAGACAAATGGCTGTTCAATCTCACTTCTTCTACATTCATTTTGGGGCCATAAGACAGGTTCTCCAACATGCAAAGAAAATGTGTCTTTTACAAATGACAAATCCCATTTAGCGCAGAAGGCCAATTTATAACCTATTCTGAAAAAGTTCATAGGTCTTTGTTATCTGATGCTTCCCTCTCCCTTGACATTGTTCTTAAGAAAAGATAACTTTTCTTAAGGCGCACCTTGCATTTTTATCATTTCTATTCTGACCCCCACCTCCACCCCCTCCAAATTAAGGGGCAGAAAGGGAACAACAGGAGGGGAAATGTGTTGTTCTAAAGCACAGCCTTCGACTTTCTCTCTTGATCCCTGAAACTTTCACATTAAAGTGCACTATTGCCGTTTGATTCATGCTCCTGTAGCTAAAGGGAATATGTGATGATTTAAAAAAAAAAAAAAAGCATCCAAGCTTATATCTTTTTTCATTTTCCTTTCCTTAAAAAGCAGAAAGAAGGCAAAACACAAAACAATCAGGCATCTGGAAAACTGTTTATCTGATCAACACCAAATACTGTCAAACCATTGACATGCGCATCGTTTCAGGACGTCAGCCTGAATAGACACAGCAAGCCCAAGAGTTAATTATCTTTGACAACTTTGCCAGTTAATTTCCTATTTCTATGAGCAAAACATGGACTCGTGCAAAACTGCTTTTTACCTCCCCTTGTCACTGAGGGTTTATCAATCAAAACAAGGCCTAGATTTGGCTGCCAAGGCAGCTTCTCATCTCAAAGGGGAGTTTATCTGTTTGAAATTATTTCAACTACCTAACAACAGCAATGCGGATGTGAAATATAATAGGCATTGTTTCTCCTCATCCAAGCCAGCCTCCATTTTTTTTCTCTTATTCAGAGAGAGTGTGGACTATCCAGAGGCTGAGATGAAGGGATCCAGCTACCTCATTTGCTCCACTGTTTTTAGTTCCAGATTCTAAAAACAGCAGCCACTCTATGCCACTGTCAAAGACTGATTTGAGATGTCGCCGTTTCACTCTGGAATTTTAGCTGACAGTGTCCCTCCTTTATCTGGAGCAATCCAAGTGCATTTGCTCAGAAATATAATTTGTGTAAAGAGAGGGAGTGTGGGGGACAACCAATTCCTGCTGAGCCAGTCAAAGTCTTGGTATGTGTTGTTGCTATTTTGCATTGAAGAACAGGTGCTCTTGATTTGAATCACGATAAATGTTTTCTTGAGTTTCTTTTAAGCCAGGATGAACTCTACAAGAAAAGCATCTGTCTTAATTTCTACTCTGACCTCACAGCTTGCAAGCTTATTTGTTCTACTTTGGTGTAGTGGTTAAGCATCAGGCTAGAAACCAGGAGATTATGAGTTCTAGTTCTGCCTTAGGTACAAAACCTGTTGGGTCACCATGGGCCAGTCAGACTCTCTTAGCCCTAGGAAGGAAGCAACAGCCAACCATTTCCAAAATCTTGCCAAGGGATTTGTGCAGACACTCTCCAGGAGTCAAGAGTTATTCAAAGGCTTACATACATAAATACATAAATGTGTAAATACATACATACATACATATATACATACATACATACATACATACATACATACATACATACATACATAAAATACATAGATACATACTGTATACATTACATAGTGCAAAGTTGCCCTTAATGTGGACAGGATGGAAAAAAGATGTCAATGCCTTTGACTGTCCAACTCATATTTAAAACATAGGAAAGAGTTGCACACACATTTGCAACAAGAGGTCTTACTGATAGGTTAAAAACCTCCAAGGAAGAATTCTGATGGAATTGATATAAAATTTATTCTTGATGTGGTCACAGGACAAAGATGATGGAAGTTTTAAGTGGATCAGTTGCCAACTTTCATAGCTGCTGCTTAATTACATTTCCTAAAGAAATAAAACAGGGATTTTTTTTTTCTGGATTTTTTTTTCAGCCCTGGCTAGAGAGCTCTTGTGCTGATGAACAGAGGGATTATCTATTAGTGTTTGTCAACTTGGCAGTTTCAAGATATGTGGACTTCAACTCTCAGAATTTCCAGAATTCAACTACCATAGTTGGCTGGAGAATTCTGGGAGTTGAAATCCACACAGCTTCAAACTGATAAGGTTGACAAACACTGAATTCTAGTCTACAAAAATTTATTTGGACTATAAAGGGTATTAGGTCTATAGATTTTGGATCTTTTTTTTCTTGCAGACAACACAGTTATTATACACTACACCATAGTGAGGTGTATATAACAATATACTGTATTTTTACTAAAGCCCAGGTAAACCTGACATCTGTGAGAATCTTAAACTTGGTTTGGCTCTTTCTATATTAACAGGAAAGAAAGAAGAAAAAGATGTGTGTGCGTGTGTGTATGTGTGTGTTTATGTTAATACATTATTGCTAAAATTTTATTTCAAATTACGAAAACATGAACAAGAAGGCTGTTTTCTAACAAATACCAATCAATTCTTTCAGCCCATTTAAACTACAAGACTATTAAGTAAAGCAATTTATGAAGCTGAAATTTTTCATAATTATTGAGGGTAAATAATGCATGACTTTTGAATGTATGTTGGCATAAAATTCACAGCAATACCTGCTGAAATTCCCATTTGCCAAACAGACTCGAGTCACAGTGCTTTTCCATTCCTCTTTATCATGCAAATGTTTTGTTTATCTCACCTACATTGTGTTCTCTGTGTTAAATAAAATGCATTTGAAAATACCCTACAATAAGTTTGAGAGAATTTGGTAAGAAACAACTGAATCACAACATGGCCACAATCTATTTCTTTTAAAACAGTCCTGCTTGGAAAATTTAGCAGACTGGGTTCAGCAAAATCAAAATGCATTGGATGTTGATCTATAGAGTAAGTATTGGAGATACTTGGTAAGAATTCACCTCTGATTTTCTATTAAGAATGATTTGACATTGGGAGAGAAAGAAAACCCAACAGAAGCTATTTGACTCTTTGGAAATGGAGTCTAAAGAAAGATTTAAGTTGGATTTCTTTCATATGTCTTCAAAGGAATATGATCTTCATCTCTGCCATAATGTGACAATGTGGAAAAGTTTGATTCAGGTGAAGTAAAGGCTACAGTTATGAGTAAATAGGTACATTTTAGTTAGTCAGTCTCAGTCAGCCAAATTACTTCTAAACGTTATATGCCACATTTTTTCTTTTTTTTCTTGCCAGGTATTCCCCTTTTCCTATGTAACTCAATTTCTAAACTTCAAAAAGCAATCCACCTTCAAATGATCCAGTGCATACTTAGTGATTGTGTCTCTTAATTCATTCCCCCAAATTTCATACAGGGGAAGGAATCCATCAAAATCTTAACATGAAAGTTTCAAGAAGGATGAATAGTATTCAGACTCTAAATCACCCGCTTTTATGACTGGTAAACAGAAAGAGAATCTTGCACAATCATAAACTTCTCGGGACACGAATCCAATAATCACTCCAAAGCCAAATAAATTTGTCTGCCATTCCATTAATATCATCAAAAACCTTTTCCAGTTCAACCAATTGTGTGGAGCGTGAAGGATGTGTGTTTGTGTTTATTTTCATGGTCATGATACGCACTGAAGATGGTGTTCGATTTCATTGTACGAGATGCAATGACAATAAAGTAAACTACAATAAACTAGGAAGAAGAAAAGTAGCCAAAATGCCATTACCATGAGCAGTCTTTGATCTTGCAGTATAGAAAAAACCAAATTTGGTAAAAACTGATCAAAAGACAGATACTTAATATCTAATTGAAAAGCAGAGTTCTGTGCATTCCCTAACAAAACTCTGGGCGCAAGATGAAACTATACTGGATAGAGAACAACACAGAATCTACTGACACCAGTTTCCTTAAATCATCCATGAGCAAATCCAACAACATAAGGACAGTAGCCATCCAAAAATTTACCAGGGTCACAGTTGGCATGTCTCCTTCTATCCCTCTATTCTAATCTCATCCTTCCTATACATTCTTCTCTCCTTTCATCAGGGTATACCAAGCTGGAATATTTTTTCTCTTTTCCATCAGATGGTTTTAATCAGACAATTTCTGTGCATGCCAAAAAGTACCTGAAAAAAAAAAATCCTTGATATGCATGTGAGTCTGCCTTTCCCTTTGGATTTGGCCCTGCTACTGAACCATGTACCTACACAAATGGAACATTCAGCTCCATTTGGTGGTTCAATGAACAAATGAATGTTAGGAGTGTTCCACAAAAATAAACACGTGAGTTGGTTGTGTAAACTTTGGAGTTTTTGATCAGTATTGTTGATTAAGCACAGGTTGTGCATAACTCCATGGCATTTGATGTGTCACCAACAATGGGTCACTTCATATTGGAATTAACTCAAAACAGATTCTTTCAATAACACATCACCTGAACAGTATTCCTGACTAATTAATAAACAGAAATAGTCAATCATAATCAACAAATAAATAAACAAATCAAAGCACACAAAAGGTGTGCTTTTTCACATGAACATAACTCACAGGCCTTTTACCATAATTACTACACTTAACCAGAACACAATCACATTCACTGTGTCCAAAAAAACCTCAGCACCATTTGAATAATATAAAGTCTTGAGCCATGTAATGCCGTATAATTCTAATTTCTGCAATTCTGTAATTCTTCAGTAAAATCATGAGTTATATAAAGGAATCCTTTAATCTGTTGGCTCTGATTCCTTTCACCTTAAGCTTTAAAGGATGAAATTGTCCACATTAGTGATAACAAATGTATTAATCAGAACCAAAAAATGTTCAACTCCCTTCCTATTGACTCCATGCACAAACTTTGCTATTTTTTTTCCAGCAGTGATAAGCTGTATTAATTTTTTCTTTTCTTTTTTCTTTTTTTTTTTGCACTAAGGTATTCACTGTAAGCATGCAAAACATTTCAAATTCAAAGTGTTTCAAGTTCTGAATGAGTTACTTGATGCTTTGCATTCAGCAGAGGGCTGTTTCAACTTCAAACTCTCCCAGAAGAATCAAAACAACCTTCGAACACTTCTCATAAGGTGTTTTGAACTTGCAACAGAAGGTTTCAACCTTGAGCCATTTAAAATTCAAAATATTTTACACAGCACTACCATCCAACATGAAAGCCTATTGGGTGTTATGTTTATGTCACACTCAATGCCTGGACTGTATTGAATGAAGAGGCATTGTCTTGGGCCGCACATAATATATATATATAATATTGTTAATGTATATAAACAAGAAACTTCCTTTATTTTTTAATATTTTTTTTATTTTCTTGTGGGGCTGCATTGCTAGCTGGCCAGAACTGCATGGGGCCATGGGCCACAGGTTGAACACACCTGGTCTAAAGATTATAGATAGGAGGAATAGGTAATTTAGCATGCTTAAGAATGAAAGCAGATAGAAGAGGCTGAATCATTGATGACCCATTTGGACTTTTGCAACATTGGTCCTCCAACCAGAGATGGTTTTCAGCAGGTTCTGACAGGTTCTGGAGAACCGGTAGCAGACATTTTGAGTAGGTTGGAGAACTGGCAAATCCCACCTCTGACTGTCCCTGCCCCCCTCTATCTCTGCCTCCTGAGTCCCAGCTGATTGGCTGGGTCTCCTTTGGTTGCCCTGCACAGGAAAACGGAGCTGGAAAGCAGGTTAGTGGGGTGGGAAGGGAATGGGGATTTTGCACTAACCTTCACCCTGGAGTGGGGTGGGAATGGAGATTTTACAGTATCCTTCCCCTGTCATGCCCACCAAACCACACCCAAAGAACCGGTAGTAAAAAAAAATTGAATCCTACCACTGCAACATAGTCATTGGTCATGCCTTCAGTGTGCACCTGTTCAACAAAGTTACAGGTGTATTTTTGTCTAATGGCAGAATTGGTCATAGTTTGCATGAGGGAACTACTATACTAGGGATACTGGGTCATCTGGAGCTGGTTACTAATGGGGTGGGAATGAGGGAATGGGGATTCTGCAATAACCTTTCCCTGCCATGCCCACAGAACCAGTAGTAAAATTTTTTGAATCCCACCACTGCCTCCAACCCACTTTAGCCACCTGAACTGATTCATTCAGTGCATCAAACTTTCTAACTAACCAGTCAGCAACTAAAATGTATGTTTCGGTAGAGAGAGGATGCCTAGAAACAACAGCAACAACAAAAAAGCAAGAAATCTGTTTCAAAAAGCAAATCAATGTTCATAAAGAATGTTTTGTTTAAATTCCCAGCTCCTTTGGACAGATCCTCAAGTGCATAATTTGAAAGGGGAAAAAAAAGTGAGACTCTTTTTTTAAAAAAATTTAATGACAGCATTCCAACAAAGAGCCAGAGGAGGAAAGAAAAAGAAGGGAGGAAAAATTAAAAGTCTAAACTGACAAGTGGGGAAAAACTAATTGCAGTCTGTGGCTTGCAGCATTTTCCTTTAGCTTCCTTGACAGCTTGGGCTCCAAAGAATCCAAAGACGAAGGGAAGGAAAAGACAGACTAACAGCTACAGAGCAACGTTTCGTTTCTTTGCCAAAAGAGCACCAGAGGGAAGAGTTTTAAAACTCTGCCAGGGCTGCAAAATATGTCAACCCCAGCTGAAGCGCTCCTTGAAATTAAAT
The DNA here is from genome assembly GCA_015471245.1 of Laticauda colubrina. Taxonomy (NCBI): domain Eukaryota; kingdom Metazoa; phylum Chordata; class Lepidosauria; order Squamata; family Elapidae; genus Laticauda; species Laticauda colubrina. The sequence goes on from BLBF01000045.1 coordinate 16,908,523, forward strand.
GACCCCATCTGCAAAAAATGAATATTGTGACACAGGAAAATAATTATTATTTCAAAGGAACTTGCCATGTGCCAGGATTGTCCACATATTTCAATACTCTCTTATTTGATAGTGGCCTTCTAGGGTCTCAGGTAGAGCCCTGACTCCTTCCTACAACTTTGGACCTCTGGATTCGGTCAATTGGATGAAAATAATATTCATTTTCTTCCTAAGTCGCATGTCAAGTTTCTCCCACCACCCCAAAGCTAAATATAATTTTGGTTATGGTTTTTAATGGGTGGGATTTTGCACATATGGCACCTTAATGATGAAGGTGTTGTATAGAATGTGTTTTGTTTTTAATGGGGCAAACACTGCTCCAGCCATGTGCTGATTTCCTGGCTGTCCCAAGGAGGTAGTTACTGTTCCTATTTTCTGTACAGTCCCCAGGATGGAACATCTTCTCAGCTTCTTTTCTAAGTGGAACTATTAAGGTGATAGTAGAGGGAGGGAGAGAGGGAGAGAGAGAGGGAGAAAGAGAGAGGGGGGAGAAGATTGAAAGAGAGAGAAGGATACAGTAGAGATGATGGAGATAAAGATAGATAAGAGAGAGGATAAACTCAGCCTTCCATCCTTCCAAGGTGGGTACAATGAGGATGCAAATTGTTGGAGACAATATGCTTACTTTGTAAACTGCTTAGAGAGGGCTGTAAAAGCACTGTGAAGAGGTATATAAGTCTAAGTATAAATAAAGAGAGATACAGAACAACAAAAGTTGGAAGGGCACTTGGAGATCTTCTAGTCCAACCCCCTGATTAAGTAAGAGACCCTATACTATTCAGTACAAATGGTTGTCCAATCTCTTCTTTAAAAACCTCCAGTGTTGGAACACCATTCCATTGGTTTATTGTTCTCACTGTCGCAGATGATAGAGATGAATAGAGGACAAAGAACAGAGAGGGATATGATGGTGATGGTGATGATGATGATGATGATGATGATGATGATAGCAACAGCAAGAGCATTAGACTTATATACCGTGCTTTACAGCCCTCTCTAAGCGGTTTACAGAGTCAGCCTCTTGCTCCCAACAATTCTGAGTCCTCATTTACCCACCTCAGAAGGATGGAAAGGCTGAGTCAACCTTAAGCCTGGTGAGATTCAAACTGCCAAATTGCAGTCAGCCGGCAGTCAGCAGAAGTAGCCTGCAGTACTGCATTCTAATCACTTCGCCACTGAGACTCTTCATGATGATGATGATGATGATGATGATGATGATGATGATGATGATAGAGATACAGGTGGGTAGAGGATAGAGATGAGAAAGAAAGGGAAAGAGAGTTGTTTATGGTCATAGAAAAAGACCACAGACCACAGAAAAAAAAAGAAGACCACAAAGGTAAAATATTGCATAACCATTCGTGGTTACAGCTCATTGAAGGGTAGAGATTACATACATTACAACCTAACCTGGCAAGATATAAAAACATCAAACTGTGTTTTACCTAAGAGCTAATGAAAGTAGAATAAATTGGAATGCCCTAGGACAGTGATGGCTAGCCTTTTTGGCATCGAGTATCCAAAGTGCAATGCATGCACATCCCCTGTGCATGCCCCCTGCACATGCACTCTGTCCTCCCCCAATGCACGGTAGAGACCTGAAGATCAGCTGGCCAGTGGGAGGTGCACTGCAGAGCTGATCTGGGATGACAGCTTGTGTGCCCACAGAGAGGGCTCTGTGTGCCACCTCTGGCACATGTGCCATAGGTTCTCCATCACAGCCCTAGGAACTTAGAAAAGAGAGGACAAGAATTGTAAGCAAGAGTCTCTGAGGAACTGGCAAAGATACTTTCAGTTTTGGGGAGATGTATAACCAAAAATCATGGTAACCTCAAACTACTTCAATGTACCTCACCAACATGTACACTGTTGCCACTATTGCAACCATATGCAATGTGTTTCTCATAGTGCACTGGATTTTGTAGAGGGAGATGTATTTAACTTGAAAGAAAGAGCTTTCTGACATAGAAGAAGCTTTCAAATTATGTGGACTTACTTGTCTCCCAGTGCACACACACACACACACACACACACACACACACACACATTCCTCAGGTCCTTAGGTGAAGGCTTTAGATGCCAACCTGTGTTTTTCTAATGGTTGTTTCTACTGCAAAGACAAGCTGTTGATTTTAAAGGGTTCTTTGTTGAATTGATTGCACATGATGTAAAACAGGCTTTCAACATCGTCTGTCATTTTTACACTGACTGTGCTTCACAGGCATTATCCTGGATAGGTGAGGGCTTTGTGGATTTATTTTCACTGAAGAAAGAAAATGAAACATTCACAACCCACCTTGTTCCCACGAAAAACAACATAATTTGTTCCTTTGCCCCATTATTCCCTCACAAGGTGGAGGTGTGGTTTTGTAAGAAAGGATTTGTTTCATCCTGTTTTGTCAAATACAGTAGCTAGATTCCCACATTGTACAATTTCATATCCTGGAGACTACATATCATGTCTTAAGCAACACATGTTATGGCTTATACTATCAATGAGAGAACCTAATTCTCCTAACCAGTGACAACTTTAAGTACCCAGTGAACTTTTTGATGGCATTTCAATTTGGAAGAGTTTGGTACAGTGGTGGGATTCAATTTTTTTTTTTTTACTATTGGTTCTGTGGTCATGGCTTGATGAGTGTGGCAGGGGGAAGATACTGTAAAATCTCCAGTCAGAGGGGTTATTTGCCGGTTCTCCGAACTACTCAAAATTTCCGCTACCGGTTCTCCAGAACTGGTCAGAACCTGCTGACTATCACCTCTGATACACGTGCTACAAGCAGTACCTAAACAAACAGCAATTACAGCAGGAAAGAAACTTGAGGGACCAACAAACACTCTAGCAGGGCCTCCTCTTATTATGCAGGTTGTTAAAGGGATAACAGCCAAAGACCTTCTGACTCATTCCCATCATTGCATCAGCTGGTCAGCTCTTAAACTATCACCTTGACAGGGGGGATGAGGTTCCAGAGAGATGGAACAATCCAGTGGTGGGATTCAAAATTTTTACTACCGATTCTGTGGGCATGGCTTGGTGGGCATGGTAGGGGAAGGATACTGTAAAGTTACAGGTGGTATTTGCTGGTTCTCTGAACTGCTCAAAATTTCTGCTATCAGTTCTCCGAAACTGGTCAGAACCTGCTGAATACCCACCTCTGGTTTGGTATATGATAAAGAATAGGTTAGAAACTGGGAGACTGAATTCTAGTCCTGTCTTAGGCACAAAGCCAGTTGGGTGATCCTGGGCCAGTCTCTCTCATTTCAAAGAGAAAGACACGGACTAACTATTGCAAAAATTCCAGAATAAGGGGGTTGGACTGAAAGACCTCCAATGTCCCTTCTAACTCCATTATTCTGTCATTCTGTTATATAAATAATCCTGGCCAAGAAAACTGCAGCGGAATATCCCAGCAATCACCAGAAGTCAACATTGATACAAAGGCACACACTGACACACAAGAATGTGAATCTATGTAAATCAGCAATCTAAGAATTTCACTGCAAACATTTTAGGACGGACAAGAAACAAACAAATAAACAATGGGTTAAAACTGAGGTTTTCAGGACCATTGTCCTTATATAGTTCCATACCTCAACTTCATCAAAGATACTTCAGAAAATAAACATTGTGCCTCTCCTTAATTGTTCTGTTTATATTCTCCTCCAAGATATAAACCATAGTGAGTTCATCTAAATATGTCTATCAGTCACATCATGATTTCAAGGCACCCACCAAACAGGATACAATAAACACATAGCTCCATATATTGAGATTCTGCAGCTTTGTGTAGGAATTGCCCCTACTTCTATTACAAAAAAAAAAACAAAAAAAAAAACCAGGTTCATTAAGTCCATTTGTTTAGACTCAGCCTCTGTTTTTATTGAGCAATTCTTTGAATTGTACAGAGTGGTGACACAGAATATCTACTAATATATATTCCTGTCTCTTTTTCCTTTGATGATATTGTTGATAATTCTTTGGTCACATTTATACAATGCAGTTACTTATCCTGCAGTGTTTACAGCCTCAGATCTTTCCAAGTTTTAATTTTGCACTCCATATGGCACTTTGCAATAAAACCAGCATGTATGCTACATAGAGCACATGTAGTTATTTGATGAATCACCCATGTGAAAAGGTGAGGTCAGAGACCTAAGCCCCTGTTTCCATGAACAAAAGAGGAAAGACTAAGAGGAGACAGCCATCACCCCATATCGGGTGCCCTCTAAACTACAACTTCCAGTATTCCCAGCCAGCAATGCCAGAGCATGAATGCCTCACCGCATGGCAATTCCATCGCACCACCTGTTCCAGAGAATATTGATATTTCATTTCTGATTGCCTTATCAGACTTCCTTTGGCTATTAAATGTGCTTGAATAGGAAAGAGATTTTAAAAGTTTTCAGAATTTCACCTGAAATTGTAAGATGCGATAGAAATAGAATCAATGGGGGAACTACCCAGGCATTTCTTTCTTTAGCTTTATTCATTGGTCAATTTTTCCTAAATAATTAGAATACCTTTATTGTCATTGCATTCCACAAATATAATTAAATTTGAAAGCTACTCCAGCACAGTGCCCCAAACACCACATCACAATCACACTACAGAGTTTTAAAAATTAAAATAAATGTAATAATAATAAGACCAAATCACAAACGCACTGTTTGATTCAAGACAATTACTGTCTTAGAAAACAAACTGTTTCTCAATCTATTAGTCCTCATTTTAAGACACTTATAATGCCTCCTTATGTCAGGTTACAGAACTTTTCCCATTCAATCAACTAGAATGAACTTCTGAAAACATATCAAAACATATCAAAAGGAATCCTTTATTGAGATGAGACAATTCATGTCGGGATTAAAAGCAGCATCTAAGGTCTCTCAAGCATGCAGAGATAGATAAGGAGTTTAAAACCCCTCCCCTTATCTTGATGTGTATTTAGTAAAACAAAGAGCCAACTTGTTAATTCCTCCCACCCCCTTTTTAGAACGATCTTTTCCAGAGTTTCCCAGGACACATCTCACTGTGGAATTTTTATGGCCTTTTCATTTCCTGGCTGTCTCTCTCAGAGGTGAGAGGTTCCAGCCATCTGAGTTTCATCCCTCCATTGTATCATGTGTAGATTATACAAATTTGACACAAGATTAAATATATTCAGGTTACATCAAGAAAGTTTTCTTTATCAGTCTCCCCCCCCCCTTTTCTTCTTCCATTGAAGAAATGACAGAGACACGGATCTGACACCTATACATGTACTCCTCGATTTACAACCACAGTTGAGCCCAAAATTTATGTTAAGTGAGACATCTGTGAAATGAGCTTTGCCCCATTTTACGACTTTTCTAGCCACAGTTGTTAAGTGATTTGTTACAGCTGTTAAGTTATTAACATGATTGCTGAGTGAATCTGGTTTCCCCACTGTCTTTGCTTGTCAAAAGGTCGCAAAAGCTGATCACATGATCCAGGACCATGATGGCAAACTTATGGCATGCTTGCCACAAGTGGCATGCAGAACCATTTGTGTGGGCACATGAGCCCTAGCCAAACTTATCTGCACTACGCATGTGTGCGCTTCCCAGCTGATTTTCAGCCCGTTTGAGGCCGTTTTTGCTCTCCTGGAGGCTCAAGGGAAGCCTCTGGAGTCTCGAGAGGCTGAAAAATGGGCTTTCCAAAAATACCAGAAATGCCAAAACGGGCCCATTTTCAGCCTCCAGAGGCTCCGCAGGCTTCCTTTGAGCCTCCAGGAGGGTGAAACGGCCTCAAACAGGCCAAAAATCAGCTGGTAGCCACACACATGCATAGTGCAGGTAAGGGGGCAGGACGGGGGTGTTGCATGCACATGTATAGGGGGAGCACATTGCATTGTGGGTGCTGGCACAAATGCATATGCACTATCACATGCGCACATGCTTTTGGCACACCACAACAAGAAGTTTCTCATCACTGGCCCAAGACATTGCGATCATCATAAAAATGAACCAGTTGCCAAATTTCTGAATTGAATTGAATGTGACAAATGGTCATAAGTCACTTTTTTCAGTGCTGTTGTAGCAGCTGGCTTGTTGGAGCTGGAGTCCGCACATCTTAAAGTTGCTACAGTTGAGAAACATTACTGTAAAGAGAAAGCAAGCCCCTTACTAGCATTTGCTGGGAGTAATGTTTCTGTGGAGATTCTCAGTCATCCAGGTCATGGCTGTCCCAAAGATGCTTTTTTTTCTTCAAAAGGCAACTGGATTTTCTTTGTTTTTTTGCTTCAAGACATTTTGCATCTGGACTATGGTTATAGAAAGTCAAGATAAACTACTAAGGCATTCTAAGTTCAAGTGTACGATGAACATGTTTTGGGAGAGATGTCCAGGCTCTGTGTAAAAAAAAGGTTCATCACTAATCCATTGCTTTCTCTTTCTTGCCCGGCATTCCACTTTTGAACTGATGAGTGGAGAACTCTCTTGTCAATTATCTGACCCCTGGCCCATATAAACATGGTTCAGAAACCTTTCCTTCCTTCTTTAATCTCTGACACTGTACCTCTAGCCTGTAAGCAATTAAGTGCCTCTCAGTTGCTTAAGCAAATTCCCCATACTCTTACCACCACTAAAATAATTACAAATGCAAGTACCACAACAACTATTGCATATTAAGCAAGGCCTGAGGCCAATTAATCATGATGACATCAATAACTCATTTGCATAATCCCATTCTCTTTAAGATTCCATGTTTGGGTGACAGGGTTATTTCATTGATTATGTAAATTCTACTTCAAGGTTCACAAGAGAGTAAAAAAGAAGAAAGAGCTTCCATCTATGGGTGGAACTATCCTTAGGCAGGCAGGCAGGCTGACATGAAGGAAGGAAGAAGAAAGAAGTGGGAAAGGAAGAGGAAAAGAGAAAAGATTGCATTCTCATCAGTTGAGAATTCATGGATCATTTCTGGAACACTGTTGATAACTTGTGGATATAAAGAGGTTTCACCTGGTTCAAGAGCTAGCTCAAAGCAACTACTTCAGACCTCAATCTTTTAAGAAGATTGCATAAGCACTTAATCATTCAGAATCATAGAATCACAAGGTTGAAAAGGACCTCAGACTTATTTCAGAGTTGCTACAACCAATCAGTTCTGAGGGATGATCTATCATAACTGAGAAGGGAGGAAGATGAAAAAAGAGAGACTTTTGACTTGGCTCCACCATCGTGGCACATGGCCTCCAATCAGTCTCCTCCAAAGAACTACAGTACAGAAGGAACCTGAATGGGATGTTGGATGAATGTATGCAAAACAGGTTGAGGAAATTCTGTCTTCAGAATTATTAAATTGAATTAGCACCCAAGCTCACAATGTCACATTTATTATCCATGAGTACTGTGGTGTGGTGCAGTGGTTAGAATGCAATTTTGCAGGTTAACTCTGTCCACAGCCAGCAGTTCAATCCTGACCAGCTCAAGGTTGACTCAACCTTCCATCTTTCAAAGGTTAGTAAAATGAGGATCCAGATTATTGGGGACAATTCGCTGACACTGCAAACCACCCAGAGAGTGCTGTAAAGCACTATGGAGTGGTATATAAGTCTACTGTAAGTGCTATTGCTACTATATAAAACATCAAGCATAAAACTCCTGTTGAGAGCAGTAATGAAGCATATATAGTTTACACTCAGATATAGGCCCGGTCCCACTGGCCGACAGATGCAAAATGTATGCATAAAGGACACAGCAGACGAGCAAAATTTGGGGGGTGGCTCCATCCATTGTCATCCGCTCCAAAAAGTGGCAAAAATTTGCATAAACAGAATGGAAAAGAACGGAAAAGAACGGACGTGGGTAGTATGTAGCAGGGATGTTAAACAGATGTTTATAGGAAGCCTAGCGGATGGAAGCGGATGGCACCTCCGAAGGGCTTCCGGGGGAGAATTTCGAAGTGGACGCATAGCGGATGAAGCGGATGCATCACGTATGCCTAAAGGAAAGAAAGGGGATGCCGCGCGGATGTATATCGGATGCAAACCATTCACTGCGCATCCTTTCTATTTCCGTGCTACTAACGATATATAGACGTTCCGTGTACCTTTTCTTTTCTCCCTCTTTCCATTTTCAGCTGAAGCAGATGTGAGTTGCGAGGATGCCCAGAGGATGCCCAGAGGATACAGTGGATGTTTAACGGATGATAAACAAACATAGAACGTTTGTTGCTCGTATGTCGCGGATTTACATCATACACGGCGGAAAGTTCATCCATTCACAAAGTTTTGTGCAGCTCAAAACTTCTCGCACAGATGAAATCGCAGTGGACGGATGCTCGACGGATAGAGCATATGAAACACGTATGCAATGAGTACACAAAGGATGCATAGCATTTTCCAACGGATGACAAGCTTTTTTTAATGTTTTACATCCTCTTTACATCTGTAAGTGCAGTGGGACCAGGCCTTAAAATAGCTTCTAACATACATCAATACTGCAAGGTATTTTTCTGGAGATTTTGCAGACTATATCAAGCACAAGATCCTCATGTGGAAATCAGCAATTTTATTGTGTTCTGCCTATATTACAAGAATCCCCCCAATTTGCTTGCCTTTCTCTGGAAACAATTAGAAAAGGCTCCTTGGAACTTTAAAAAAAAGGAGAGGTTAGGCTTATGCTTCTTGCAGCTGTGTAAATAGTCATGGCTAGTTCCCCACTTGACTCCTGCCTAGCTGGGAGTTTTACAATATAATAGGAAGTATGCAATTTTTTCTTGGGACAAGTCTAGATCATTTAAAATTAAAGATGAGATTAGCTCAGCTTGCCATGAATGGCTGAAAGGGAGTCATGTTAAACTGCCTTTCAGAGTCTGAATATATGCATAAATATTAAGAGATATTATTAGATCTGTCTTTCAGCACCATTGAGTGTAGGATGTCTAGATATGCCAGTGAAAATGCCCTTTTATGTACTGGAAGAAAGATAGGATATGTACCCAATGTCCAATAAACATTTGCACAGGTTTGTCACCCCACCCCATCCCAAACTATTAATATACTATAGCCCATTGTCTTTGTCACAGTTCCAAGACATATACAAACTCTCCCTTCAGCTTGCAAGGTGATTGTTTAAGACATAAGCTTCCTCCAATACCCAAATAAATCTTGAACCTCTCTGCTGTAGAAACCCACACTCTAAAACAGAGGCTCATTCAGAAGAGGAAAAGTGAGCTATGCTGATTTAAACTAATAATATTTTTTTAAAAAAACTATCAAAAACTGCCTATGGGTAAATTTGAGCTGCCCACAGCTCCCCAGGGGCAGCTCAGATTTGCTGTCAAGTCATTTATGTGGATTTCAGTCAAATTCTAATTTTAGTGTTCATTAAACATGGGTAATTCCCTAGCCTATCCACACATCACCTAGTATACATAATACCTCTGCAATATAGGTCAGCCAGGCTTAAAAAACACAGAGAGATATCAAAGGGCAGACATTTCATTATAAGTATTAAGTTTATAAATAATTATGAACTTTGCAGGGTACAATGTTAATTGGAAATGTTTTGATCAGGGGGAGAACATGCTGCATAGGAATACGATGCCCCATAGTCTCTTGCCTTCTCCATATCTTAAGACTCACATGTTGGTGGTGAGCAGATGGTCCTACCAACATTAAGAAATGGATTATGGATTTTCCAACTTCACAGCCCAGTGGTGGGATTCAATTTTTTTTACTATCGGTTCTGTGGGTGTGGTTTGGTAGGCATGGCTTGGTGGACATGGATTGGTGGATGTGGCTTGGTGGGTATGGCTTGGTGGGTGTGGCTTGGTGGGCATAGCTTGGTGGGTGTGCCTTGGTGGGTGTGGCAGGGGAAGGTAACTGCAAAATCCCATTCCCTCCCCACACCACTAACCTGCTTTCCAGCTCCGTTCTCTGGTGCAGGACAACCAAAGAAGACCCAGCCAATCAGCTGGGACTTGGGGGGCAGAGAATAGATGGGTTGGGGCCAGTCAGAAGTTGTATTTGCCAGTTTTCTGAACTACTCAAAATTTCCACTACCGGTTCTCCAGAACTGGTCAAAACCTGTTGAATATCATCTTTGTCACAGCCTCTGAGTTAGGATCAGTCTCCTTCAACCTCATAAATGAATTTGGATTATTAGAACATGGGAAAGGACTGAGAAAAGAAGTCAGTAGTATCTGCTACCTTTATTACCCAGGCCACTCTTTGGAAAATGTGCTCCTGCAGCTATTTTTTTGGACATTAAATACCGCCTAGACAGTGGTAGGATTCAAATGTTTTACCACTGGTTCTGTGGGCATGGCTTGGTGGATGTGGCAGAGGAAGGACACTGTAAAATCACCAGTCAGAGGTGGTATTTGCTGGTTCTCCGAACTACTCAAAATTTCCGATACCAGTTCTCCAGATCTGGTCAGAACCTGCTGAATACCACCTCTGTGCCAAGAGTTTGAGAAATAGGTGAGACGGGCTCCCATGCTTGTTCACCATGAATATATATTCCTATCACTCTAGATTTTGGAAGGAAGAAAGACACTGCATTCTTCAAAAGAAACAGGCAGCATTTTTCCTTGAATCTCCCTAAGGAAAGAAGCCAATAATTTACTAATACGGATGTTTAAAGATTTTTGTTTAGTCTGTATTTGGAAGCAAACTGTTCTCATTCTCATTCCCTTCCCTTCAACTATACAGATAATAATGCAAATGTTTTCCGTATTTTGCCCTGCCCCCAATTTTTCAATCTAGTTTCCAGCACTAAACGTCACTGTATCAATTTAGGAACATGTAGCTTGTAAACAAACATTTTTGAAATGTAAAATGAAATGACTTTGTAATTATTCTCTTAAAAAATACAAAACAGAAAAGTTTCAGGGTATTCAAAGAGAGAGCACCCTAATTAATTCAATATAAATGAGGTAGGGGGAAATTCGATGGCATTTTTTCCCATGATACAAAATGATAAATATTTTGCATCGATCTCAAACTAACCTTAAAGATATCTTTCTGAAATCTGCATGATTCTTGCTTCCTTGGACTAAATGAATGGGGTGTCATACAGAGTTGATACTATCCCTTTCCAATCGTTCCTTTGGATAAGTGTCCCTATGAAACACATTGCACAACTTAAGAGTAGCCTTCTGAGATCTTTGATGGCCATATCTGCTCTCTTGAAGATCTCATAGTTGAGATACATGCAACTCTGGGACCTGTATATACTTTCACTTTTTTAAAAAAAGTATGGGCCAAGAAGTATGGTGTCAGGATTTTCCCTATCTCCATAGCCTCTGGGTCTCTCACCCCAGGTGATACACTAGAGGCAGCCAGTGCCCAGAGGCTCTAGGGATGAAAAGAATAATGATGAGGGCTCTAGCCATGTCACCTAATGTTTTCCTTTATAATTCTTGGTTCCATGTTGCTCTAGCTTCTGGCATTGTTTCTTGGAAAGAAAGAAAATTATGTTCCTTCCAATGATGTCTTTTGATATATTTTCTTCCGGTGTTAACCTTGGGTGCATAATGTTAAGCAATGCAACCTATATTTAAACATCTTAATCCTTTTCATTAAAACCCAGCTTTCGGGAAAAGAAAAGAAAATGGAAAAGAGGGGTCTTTGATCCATGCAGAGAGCTAGAGGCTGTTGCTCAGTGGGTGGCCTTCTTTGAGGAGCAGTGATTTCTACTGCAAATGGGATTCTTGGAGATAATACTGAGATACCCAGGCACATAAAACATATGTCCTGTGAGCAGCTCATGTGTAAATTGGTGGCTGTTTCAAATCTTCTTTATGCTATGATAGGAAATTAATTTGTAAAACTATGTGAAATATGAGATAGTGCCTAGTTTGGATGGTTTAGTTGACATCAAACGTCAACTAAAATCTATGTTTGGCTCTATGACTCTGTTACTAAACAGTAGTGGTTAGACGCAGCAATAACAATAACACTTAGACTTATATACTGTTTTACAGTGCCCTCTCTAAGTGGTTTTACAGAATCAGCATCTTGCCCCCAACAAATTGGATCCTCAGTTTACCCACCTCGGAAGAATGGAAGGCTTGAGCCTGGTGGGATTTGAACTGCCGGCAGCTGGCAGTCAGTAGAAGTAGCCAGCAGTACTGCACTCTAACCACTGCACCACTGTGGTTCTATGAATCATAGAATCATAGAAAGACGATGATCCCTTTGAATAACAAAGAGTTCTTTCAATCCTACTCTAATTCCTGGTGGACTATTTTAGGAGAACAATTGATAACCTAGATGGACCTTTGGTAGCGCCAAGCAGAAACATCTTAAGGTCTTAATCTTATCAAAAGACAGAGGCATTGATATAAATCTCATTGTGTTTAGTAGTCTGAAATATTTTATTCCCCTCTATTAATTCCAGAAAATGCTTATGTATTTTAATCTGTGTCTTTGCAACCTCTTACAAAACTTCTATGAAAGGCAGGTCCAAGATCATAATAAGGATACTACTATACTTTACATAACAATATAAATCTCAGAGCATGGCATGGGATCTCCAGCATTAAATGATCAGATACACCATATGCATCTGGGATACTGGGCCAGCTAAGACAATCACTATGGTTTTGTAGTGATTATTTTCACTTATTTTGGAGGACAAATTCCATAATTCCTTGCCATTGGAAAGCTTGTGAGGGTTCATAGGAGCCAAAGATTATGACATTTGTAAGGATGTGGATTGCTTCCCCATGTTGAGCCAATCTTTGGAATCAACCTCACCGACTCACCCATTTAATTTCCACTTATTGAGCCATGCATACATACTCTTTTAGAGCAGCAGCTGTTCCCCAACTAATTGCTACATTTTGCAAGTGAATTAAATCCCTGCCAATTGTTTGTATTTTAACAGCTCCATCATTCATCATACTCACCTTTTATTTATAGGAGCATCTAAAATATACAAAATGTTGTGTATAAATAATATGAACAGGTTTCTAATCTGATAATCTAAATGAGAAGTGGATAACTATTATCGGCTTGGGGGCCACATTAGACTTTTTATGGTACACTGAGAATCATACATCAATAGGGGGAAGGTCAAAAATTCAATGAGAAAATGAATGTTCAAAGGGTGAAATTGATGCCTCAAAGTTCTGCATCATTCATTGTTTGAGGATTCATGTATAGGGTCAGAGTCAAGAGAGTAATCAGCCTAGAAACATTATGTTCCCACAAGTGGCCTAAGTCTAGCCCCTCTTGAATTCTGTTAACATCAATTATCTAGCATCAACTTATTGCTGACCATTAATTAATTAAATTCTTATGAATAGGCATGAGCAATAAATCAGATTAACTTGATTGATTCTTCATACCTGAGAAATGTGGGTTGGGAGTTCCCTGACCTGCCCTTTGTCTCATTTACCAACCTTATAGAACTATATAATCTTCTGCAAAAAAATTAAAAAAACAAATAAAGAGGAAAATGCTCTATCCTAGGACTCTACATTCTATATTCCAAAAAGGTGGAAGAAAATAGAAGGTGATTACAACTTAAAAACTACTGCTCAATTCATATTACTATTGCTATTGTGTGGTTATAAAAGGCAAGCAGGTTAATAATAGGCTGCTTAAAAACCAAATTTACCCTCTGGTTCTCCCAGTGCTAAAATATGTAAAAGTTGGTAATGGTTGAGTTCTGTATTCTCATTATTTTGGAAAGAGGCAATCTTGTCATCATGCCAATCTGTGCAAAACAAAGAACCATGTTGCAAATGTATGTAAATATTGACTGTGTTAATGTCACTAGGCTCTTGGGATAGCAAACACACACACACACGCACACATACACACACACACAATGTCAAATTATTTTCTTCCCAAATCTACCTGTAGACCAAGATCAGAAAAACAGATTTGTTTAAAACATCCTACACAGTCTGAATCAAATATGTTCTCCAGTTATTGATTATTATTTATCTATACTAGATGACACAAGTGCAAGCATTTAATGGCTGATGGTTCATTTAAAATAATTAACTTGCAGTAGTGTATTAAATAATTTTGAATATTTACATGTGTTTAATCTCTATAATCAACCTCATTGACTTCAAGAAGAAGGAAGGAAGGAAGGAAGGAAGGAAGGAAGGAAGGAAGGAAGGAAGGAAGGAAGGAAGGATGGATCATGCTATCAGTGGAAAATTGCATGCATTTTCCTCCAAATGTCACATAAATGTGAACAAAGTTCATTTTGATGGACACTCACAAAACCCATGTCAAGCAGAAGCCAAGTTATTGTGATTGTTGTTAAAAATAAAAAGCTGCCTAATTCTGTAATTAAAATTAAAATTACTGGTAAGAAGGTTGTGCTTACATTTAAGACCCAAAAGAATTAAGCTGAAATCCTCCAAAGCCCTTGATAAATGAAAGAAATGCACAAGCTGGCTCTAGCCATGAAGTCTGTCACCAAATAGTGAATTGATCCGCCTTAAGCGGCTCAGTTCTTTGATCAGAATGGAGAAGGAAAAAGCTCCACAAGTTCCCTTCAAAAGAGGATAGTAAGTGGCTGAGTCAGGAGACTGGCTTTTATGTTCTTCTCCAGAGGGGGAAATGGGGACTCTTTGCAATGTTTAGAAGCCAAGAAGCAGATTTTATTGGACAAATGACTTGTTGGAGAAAAGCACACAGGAATATGAGAAGATTAGGCCCAGGGCCCATCTGATTCCATCATTGATGGGACATAGGCAGAACAAGAAGCAATGGATGGAAACTAATCAAAGAGAGAACTGGAATAGAAATAAGGAGAAATTTCTGGACAAAGTATGCACAAATAGTCATTAAGGAAGCTCACAAATATGGACAATAAAGTCTTTGTCCTCGTTCACTTTTGTTTCCCGGAAGCTGATATACAAGGACTTTTGCCTTTGACTCAGGAAATAGTTTAGAACCCTCAAGGCTAGTTATATTGATATCTATGAGCCATGTTGGTTGGAGTGCAGTACTGCAGGCTGCTTCTGCTGACTGACTGCAATTTGGCAGTTCCAATCTCGCCAGGCTCAAGGTTGACTCAGCCTTCCATCCTTCCAAGGTGGGTAAAATGAGGATCCAGATTGTTGGGGGCAATAGGCTGACTCTGTAAACTGCCAAGAGAAGGCTGTAAAGCACTGTAAAGCAGTGTATAAGTTTAAGTGCTATTGCTATATGTACCACTTGTATCTAAGATGTCTCAGCCAGAAAAACACTGTACTGGTTTGAAGCAGAAGTGTAGTATCCACTTGGAATCGAGGCTTTTCTTGCTGCCTTAGGATTTTATCACCCTTGAGCTTCATTTTCCAGAACAGATGGAAATCCCATCAAACAAAACTTCAGAGCAGAGGTGGCATTCAGCAGGTTCTGACCAATTCTGGAGAACCAGTAGCAGAAATTTTGAGTAGTTTGGAGAACCGGCAAATACCACCTCTGAGATTTTGCAATATTCTTCCCCTGCCACACTCACCAAGCCTCACTCACAGAAATGGTAGTAAGAAAATTTGAATCCCACCACTGCTCCTGAGTGATAAGTGATTTAGAAATCCACAATTTCTAAAACATTTCTATGACATCTGTAGATCTGTATGGGGCTAGAAATTAGCACTTTCAATACAAGAGAATATCTCTAGCTCAGGATTGAACTGTGGAGTCCTTGAGGCTGTCTGAGGTTGGTTGTTTGCTTGCAGATGTTTCATTACCCGACCAAGTAACATTAGCAGCGCATTGATGATATTACCTAATTGGATAATGAAACATCTGCATGCAAGCAATCAAGCTCAGAGAGCACCAAGGATTCCACAATTAGCTCTTTGCCTTTCAGCATGTCACCTTCTCGTTTGAAAACAAGATAAAGAAAAGAGTTGCAAGAATCCTTTTAAAAAGCAAGTAGCACTAAGGGTCAGGTAGATACCAAATAAGATTTCTTTGATACATTCCTGTAAAACACACTGTCTCCTTCTTTTTCATTGTAGGATAAATCTATTCTGAATAGTGACTAAGATTCCAGACAGGCATCTTTTCTATCGCCTGTTTTCCAATCCATTTTATAAGAAGGCTAAACTTGTCATCTGAAAGCTTACAAGTGAACCATACTGGTGTTTTTATCCTTCATTCTGCCAAATAAAATAGGACACTTGGCCAGAAATGATCAAAAGAGATTTTAGATAAACAGAGAGAGGAGGCACCAATTACAAGAAAGATTGGAACTGCCTTTCCTTTTGAGGAACAGAAGATAAATTTCAAGGATAAGCAGTAAATATAACTGTCCTGCAACCTCTTTTCAGAGTGGACTGAATAATCCCTTTTCAATAATGCTCCCCAAATTATGCTGTGTTAAATTGTTTCCAAGGAAAGTGTCAGGAATCAGGGGGAAAAGATATTCTTATTTAGTTCACTGTACTTTACTGTATTGCCGTTCCTAGGATCTCAAGAGAATATTGTGTGAAATCCATTTCAGTTAGATAGGGAAAAAATAGGATAAGGAGCTAGGGCAGAAACACAAACAGTAGCCATAAAATGTCTTGGAAACAGAATTCAAAATTCAGAGCTTAATACAGAAGGACCAGGTGGGAATTCTCTATCGTGCAAGTGATACTCTGTTCACAAGTACAAAACTATTTCATTAGTTCTTGGCCTGTCTTCCAACAGGCCTTCTATCTGATTTTGTTTTATTTTGTTTAATTCTAGCTTAAATAGGAGAATTTGAGACAACCGCTTTTCATGCTTGTATGCTCATGAGAGTTGGTATCATCTAGTCCACTTGTGAATCAGCATACTGATCAAATTGAGAAATTGGATCATCCGAAATTAAGACTGTTGGGGAAACACAACATGTTTTTGATCACCTTGAATATGAATCCAGACATTGGACTACCACAATGAGTATATTCTAGAACATGGGAAAACAACCATGCTGGTTGGAAGTTTTTGAAATTGTCATCCCAACCATTTCAATGACATGGGATAGTGGAGAGTTTATTTTGAGAGGCAGAGATTCTGTTCCTCTGTTTTGCAATAATCATGCATCTTTAGTTTTATTGCAGGGTGGATATGTCTGGCAAGAAGATTCTCTTAACATATCAAGGACACTTCCAGATGATTGGCTTTCCCTCTCCCAATTCTTCAGAATCCAGTATATAAATTGCAAACAGCATTACTTGGAGCTCTTTTGATTACTCTTGATCTTTTAAGACTTTGGAGCCCTGCAGACATGTCCAGATTTATATTTTGGCAAACCTATAAAGCTCACAAAGAACCATCAGCCAATCAGATTTCTTCATTTGAGTCTAGTGTCTGAGGACTGAAACTGTCAATCAATCAACCAGTGTTTTTTTTCCCAGCTGGTAACTGAGAACATTTTCTTGTCCCATGAGGTCCATGCCAAAAGATGCATTCATTCCTTCTCTTTACAAAAATAGAAGAATAAAGTGTTAACTGTTTGTAATAAATGGTTCAATAGTTGTTGTGGCATTCAACACCCTTGCTTTCCAAGTACTTAAAATTCCTGCCAACCAAATGCTCCACTGGAATCTCAAGATATGAGAGGTGGCAAACCAAGATTCACCTTTAACATGAACAGATTGCCTTTCATGTCCTAGATAATACATTACACTTTCTTACATGACATTCTTTGTATTTATATGGCTGCCCATTATTCCAAAGAGATATAAAAATTGCTGGTAATGGCAAACTGAAGATCCAACAACATACCACCTCATATAAAAACATGCCCTGATGTTTCCCCAAAAATAAGGACAGCTTTTATATTATTTTTTGTTCCAAAAGATGCATTAGGCTTATTTTTCAGTTAAGTCTTATTTTCAGGGAAATATGGGACTAAATGCATCCATCTGGCTGACAATCTTAACTGGGGCTTATTTTGGGAGGTAGGGCCTATTACGAGATGAAAAGTTAACCTGCTTGTCTTTTGGGGAGCAGTATGTGGAGGGGAGATTGGGATTTGAGGAAAAGGAGAGGTTAAATCTATTGTATGTTTTATTTATTTATTTATTTTGTTTGTTAAACATGTACAAGATAACAAGTATAAGTATGAACATAAACAAGAATAAGGGAGGAAATACAGATAAACGGGGACAATAAGTCAGGGATGGTAGGCATGCTGCTGCACTTATGCATGCCTCCTTTAAGGACCTCTTAGGAATTTAAAATATGGACACATATAATTGCTTTTAAAAGAGCTCAGAAATTTGCCCATTGATTTTTGTCGTTTGCACACCAACTTTCAGTTGTACCATTTTGGATGTTCTACAGCTTGTAAAATAGGGGGAGCATCATGCAACTAACTCAATTATGGGCTGTCCATCCATAACCTAGGACTAGAGATTTTGTTTCTTTGATTGGTTGATTGAGAGCCATCAAGTCAATGTGGACTGTTAGTGACCACACTGATGGAACTGCCACCTTCCAGGATGATCTGTGCTCAGCCTAGCCATTCAGGGCCCCTACCACCACTACAGTTGAGCCTATCCACATTGTCCTCTCCCTTCTCTTCTTTCCACCTTTCTCAGCTATATGGACTTCTTAAGGAAACTGGATCTCTGTATAATGCATCCAGCATATGATAATTTGGACATAAATATTTGTGCCTCAAGTGAAAACTCTGGGCTGATTTTTTTCTACCGAGAGCTAAATTCTTAATGATACTTAAGTATACTTAATGCAGCATATGTTTTATTCAGTGATGAGAACTGGATTTGATATCATCATGCCATGTTTCAACACCTGAAGATATGAGCCAGGCAACAGAATAAAGCTTATAAGGATCCCCCTTGAGATTCAAGTGACAACATCAAGATTGAGTCCACAAAGAGGGGATTCATTGTCAATTTCTTTGAACAGCTGAAGGATTAACTTAATTTGATGTATCATTTTAAAATTTGATGACCATTTTAAAATGATGCATCAGAAAAACCATTGTCCTAGATCAAACGGGAGGAGGATTGGTACTATTTCTTTTTCCACCACAGCTTGTAACTTTGATGTTATTTATGATTGAACTGAGCTTTGGCAGTAAGCATTTGGATGAGATTCAGATCTAAATTTGATTGACTTAATTTATCAGGATTTGTATGGGATTTGGAAAACTCAAGCAAGAACAGGAAATAAATGAAGCTAAATAACTCCTTGCCATGAACATTGAGAATTGGTCCTTTACAGGAGTTGGCAAGCCATTTTCCTGACCCATGAATTGGCAAGTTGTCAATGAAAGTGCATTTCTGAAAATAAAAATAGCAATGGCTATAACTGTGTTACCAATGGATTGCACTGAGCGGCTGGATTTTTAAATTACTTGACATCTTTTTATGTCAATGTTCCAGTTCAAAGAAGCAATGATTGGCTTGACAAATTATTAATACTTGCATTCACAGAAGTTTAGCCTCTTTAGTGAATCAACCCATTTTCTAGATTTGCATGATAAATTGAGTCATACATTAAACAAAGGGAGATAGTAAACCACTACAGAACAATAGCAATAGCACTTAGACTTATATACTACTTTATAGTGCTTTACAGCCCTCTCTAAGTTTACAGAGTCATATTGCCCCCAACAATTTGGGTCCTTATTTTACCCACCTCTGAAGGATGGAAGGATGAGTCAACCTTGAGCCTGATGAGATTCAAACTGCCAAATTGCAGGCAGCTGTCTGCAGCAGAAATAGCTTGCTGTACTGCACTGTGCCACCGAGGCTCAAGATAAAAAAAAATATTAACCTAATTTATCTGAATATAGCTATTAGATGACCAAATGGGAGCTATGGCCAATGTTAAAACATCCCAGGACAAATTAAATCTCATAATGCCATCCCAGATTTTCAGTATGATTCTGTGCCATTTTCTCCCCAAGGATTGGCTCCAGATTTGATGAATGGGTCCAAAGTGTTGCCCATTCCCTTTTCACTGCCACAAACACTGTTGGGTAAAATGGATGGTTCCAGAAATGAAATTTGTGTTATTTTTAGGAGCGGTGATGACAGGAGGCATCATGTTTAAAAGCTCTGGCTTGATCAAAGTGCCCTAAAAGGATTCAGCAGCACTGAGAACTATCAAATAGGATTATGATAGAATTAAGGGACTGAGCCATTTATAACTTTGGGCCCTCTCATTCTTTGAAGCCTTCCTTGGAAATTGATCTTTCTCCCCCCCCCCCCCGCCACTTCCCTCCCTCCCTCTCCATAAAACTAGAACCACAGGGCCGCATTAAAATGTCTGCATCCATTCCAAAACTATTAGCTTTGTACAAGATAATCCTGGTGAAAGGTAACAGTTCCATATGACAGTTGAAATTTCAGAGGAGAAAGAAAGCTTTTGTGCAGCAGCAGTTTCATTCCCTACCCCTTGTGCTGGGAGCATGTCTAATGGATTCTTTCCTGCAACATGACACAGTGCCAAGGCTGCATCATGGGGCATTTATTACACAGTAAATCGCAAAACAAAGTATAGAAGCAAGAGGGTTTTCCCCCACCCACCCACTCTCCTTCCATGTTAAGCAAAAAAAAACCAAAAAACAAAAGATGAAACAGACCCCAGGAAAAGGAGAGATTTATACATTCATTGGATAACCCCATTTCTGCTCATTCTTTTGCTCCAAGAGTTGCAATGAGAAATCGGTGACTCTAATCTTTGTCATACTCAAACTCTTTCATGCAACCAAACTGTTGGGCTTAACACACACACACACACACAATTTTCTCCAAAGATTGCTACTGAATTAGATTAAATACTTCAGAAACACCATCTGTTTTCATTTAATGTTCATTAAACGTAAATCCAATTTCATTTTCTCTTTCCTCCCCTTGTTTTCTACCCCACCCACTTTCTTGTCATGGCCTCACCCATTTGGGGATGTGGGGTACAAATCTATCACTATTAGAATAACTGCAGCCCCTAAACTGGGGGGGGGGAATGTTCATCTCTCCCTTAAAGACCATTTTATTATATAGCAATAACACTTAGACTTATATACTGCTTTATAGTGCTATACAGCCCTCTCTAAGTGTTTTACAGAGTCAGCCTCTTGCCCCCAACAATCTGGGTCTTCATTTTGCCCACATCAGAAGGATAGAAGGCTGAGTCAACCTTGAGCAGTCACGATCAAACTGCTGACAGAGGGCAGAGTTAGCCTGCAATACTAACAGGAAGAAAGGAAGGAAGGAAGGAAGGAAGGAAGGAAGGAAGGAAGGAAGGAAG